>OU342744.1:240667373-241323139 GCA_910589775.1 Avena eriantha
ACCAGAGTCATTTTGCATGTGTGATCTCTTCACATAGCACCTATGGATCCACGAGTGTCATTGCATGCGTGTTCTTTTTAGTAACAACCAGAGTCATTTTGCATGTGTGTTCGTCTCACATACCACCTATGGATCCACCAGTGTCATGGCATGTGTGTTCATTTCACTAACAACAACTAGAGTCATTGCATGCGTGTTCTTTTCACATACCACATATGGATCCACCAGTGTGATTGAAATGTGTGTTCTCTACATAGACCAGACATGGATCCACCACTGTCATTGTATGCGTGTTCTTTTTAGTAACACCAACCAGTCATTTTGGATCTGTGTTCTTTTCACATACCACCTATGGATCCACCAGTGTCATTGCATGTGTGTTTTCTTCACAATCCACCTATGTATCCACCAGGGTCATTGCATGTGTGTTCCTTTCACTAACAACAACCAGAGTCATTGCATGTGTGTTCTTTTCACATACCACCTATGGATCCACCAGTGTCATTGCATGTGTGCTATTTTCACAATCCACCCATGGATCCACTAGTGTCATTGCATGTGTGTTCTTTTTAGTAACAACAACCAGAGTCATTTTGCATGTGTGTTCTTTTCACATACCACCTATGGATCCACCAGTGTCATTGCATGTGTTTTATTTTCACAATCCACCCATGGTTCCCACCAGTGTCATTTTGCATCTGTGTTCTTTTGAGTAACAACAACCTGAGTCATTTTGCAGGTGTGATCTCTTCACATACCACCTATGGATCCACCAGTGTCAATGCATGCGTGTTCTTTTTAGTAACAACCAGAGTCATTTTGCATGTGTGTTCTTATGACATACCACCTATGGATCCACCAGTGTTATTGCATGTGTGTTCATTTCACTAACAACAACCAGAGTCATTGCATGCGTGTTCTCTTCACATACCACATATGGATCCACCAGTGTGATTGAAATGTGTGTTCTCTACATAGACCGCACATGGATCCACCAGTGTCATTGCATGCTGTTCTTTTTAGTAGCAACCAGAGTCATTTTGCAGGTGTGTTCTTCTCACATACCAACTACGGATCCACTAGTGTCATTGCATGTGTGTTCTCTTCACAATCCACCTATGGATCCACCAGTGTCATTGCATGTGTGTTATTTTCACTAACAACAACCAGAGTCATTGCATGTGTGTTCTTTTCACATACCACATGTGGATCAACCAGTGTCATTGCATGTCTGCTCTTTTCACAATCTACCCATGGATCCACCAGTGTCATTGCATGTGTGTTCTCCTCAGAGACCACACATGGATCCACAAGTGTCATTGCATGTGTGTTCTTTTTACTAACAGCAACAAGAGTCATTGAAATGTGTGCTCTCTTCAGAGACCACACATGGATCCACCAGTGTCATTGCATGTGTGTTCTTTTCACTAACAACAACCAGAGTCATTGCATGTGTGTTCTTTTCACATACCACCCATGGATCCCACTTGTGTCATTGCATGCGTGTTCATTTCACAATCCACCTATGGATCCACCAGTGTCATTGCATGTGTGTTCTTTTTAGTAACAACAGAGTCATTTAGCATTTGGGTTATTTTCACATACCATCTATGGATCCACCAATGTCATTGCATGTGTGTTCTTTTCACAATCCACCCATGCATCCCACCAGTGGCGGATCCGGGGGACTGCGGGTTGGGGTTTTTGGAACCTGGGGTGTTTTCTGTAAGAACTCCTGCGGAGGCAGACAAGTGGGACCGAGAGGAGCGCGGGTTGGGGAATTAGAAAGGTTGGGGTGGGGGGAATTGCAAAGTAGCCACTGCTACTGTTTATCTTCTCCGTTCGTCTGATGAAACTGATAGAGCGCAACGCGCGGCGAGACGGGGGTTCGAACCCGCGACTTGGGCGTGCGCGCAGCGGCCGGAACCAGTGCGGTGGGGTGGGGTTGCTGACAGGAGACGCGGACACGGCTAGGTAAGCGGTTGCGTGGCGCGAGGACGTGCAGATGCTCGCGCTCGCCGGTGCACAGAGAGTGCTCGGCGCAATGTACGGCGCGACCAGGCAGCGACGGCGAGAGAGAGGATGTCAGAGAGGGAGGGTGGCTCACCGCGAGGTTGTTGGTGGAGGCGGATCGGTTTGGGACGCAGGGATCATCGGCGACGCAGACGCACGCTCGGCTAGGGTTTCGGTCGGCGTCGTCGGCGTTCCATGGGGCTGGACCTTCTCCTCCTCGTTTGTGGGCACAGGGGCGTCACAGGGGACCTCGCTGGCTTTGTCGACAACCTCCACGCCACGCCCGCCTGCTGGAACGAGGGGACGGTGGAGGACACCGACGGTGGCCGGCGGTGAAAAGGAGTGGAGGCAGGGGGAGAAGGGAACGGCGCAGAGGCCAGGGGGTGGATCTGGGCACGGCAGAGGAGACGTGGGGGAGTGGATATGGACGGGAGAGGAGAGGGGTGCTGTGGGTGGCGTGGTGGAGGAAAAAGGTGGCTCGTCCACCTTTTCCTTCCTCTCCTCGAGCATGTGCTCATACGGCTTGGCAGCGGCGTGGGGTGGCCGCAGGTGGGATCGGGGCGAGGACAAGGAGCAGCAGGCTCGGTGGTGGGGCTGGCTTGGCAGAGAGAGAGAGAGCTCGGGTAGGAGCTAGGGTTAGAGGGGCTCGGGTTAGGGTTGGATAGGAGGGGGTAGCTTCGGCATGGGGAGAGAGAGAGCTGGGGTGGGCCCTTGCTGGCAGGGAGAGGGAGAGGTGCCTCGGCATGGTGAGAGCAAGGTGATGGTGAGGTTAGGGTTAGGGTAGGGAGGAGGTTTAGGGTTTAGGTTAAAGTGGGGTGTGGTGATGGTTAGGGTTTGAGCATGGACAAGCCAAGATCAAGCAAGGGTTTAGGGTTGTTGTGATCTACAAGATCATGCATGATGGGGTGAAAGGGTTTTGTTGGACCCATGGGGATGGTGGAGAGAGAGATGGAGGGGAACTCAACAAAAGAAAGATCCACTCAAAAACAAAGAGAAAACAAAGGAGCTAAATATGGTGGTGATGATCTTGCATGGCCCATGCATATTCAATAAATGCCATGTTAGTTTTTGTGAAAACAAAATGTTAATCATGGCATTTATACACATGCATTCCCAAAATATGGAGTAAGGCCAAGCTAAAAGAATTGAAAGGAGATTCCATGTGGGGTAGATGGAGATGATCATGTTTGAATATAACTTGGGCTTGCTAGAGTGTATGTTCCACTATATGTTTATTAGTCCCAAAAATATTCCCACATGAGAAAATATCACAAAACAATCCATATGGAAGCTAGAAAGAGGAATGCCACTCATAATTCATGCAAATGTGGCTCCACATATCAATAATGTGAAAACAACATGAAGCCAAATGAGAGCATGTGGAGTTAGAAGTGGATCCATCCCAACCCACATGAGCTAGATTAAATGCCAAAAGAAAATGTAAGAGCTCATGGATAATTAGGATGGTGGAATTATAAGGTGGTGACAAGAAGGGTGGTGGAGTTAACAAAAGATATGCCCCCAACTCAACTTGGGCATCAAGCATTTATCAAGAATCAAATACAATATATCAAGAGCCAAATACAATTAATAATGCATATGAGAGAAGATCCAAATGGAAAGGGTTTTATATGATGCTCAAATGCAAGGTAGCATGATGACATGAGCATGATATAATTATGATGCAACAATTATATGTAGGAAGTAGCCATTATATTACTAGACCATGTAGCATTACATATGTTAGATAGATGGGATGCTACATCCCCCAGTCGCGACCCTCCATGGCGCAACCACCCTCGCCGGTGGCGCTCTACACCGTGGAATGACCGCCTCGGGCAGCGAGATGCTGAGATCCAAATGCTTGGCAAGCAGGAGGAGAAGACGGCACACACGGAGGAAGGCGCTAGGGTTTGGATGCAGGGTGTCGCGTGCGGAGACGCAAATCGAGGCTAGGCGGGGAGATCGGCGGTGCACGATATGGAGCAACGGCTGGCTAGGCAAGTGGTGGTGGCTGCGGTGGGGAGTTGGTGTGCTTTTTTGGGGAAGCTACCATCCGGCGATCTGGGAGAGGAAGGTGGCAGCGCGATGGTGGAGAGCCACCGGCATGGGCGCGGCGGCGGCGGTAGGGAGATAGAATAGAGGAGAGGTTGCCGCTTTGTGAGGTTAGGGTTTGGCAGGTTGTGGGCGTGTGGGGAGTTGGTGAGGCCATGGTGTGCTTCTTCATGTGAGCCATCACGCATTGGATGGGCATTGAATGGTCTAGATTACGCCGAGATGGAGGATCCGCGGGAGATTGTTTCCTGCGATTTGATTGGTTGCAAACAACTCACACGAAGGCCAAATGACAATGTTATGGCCACAATCACAACATATCTTGCGATAATGTGCCCATATTATGCACGTGTGTGCATCTTGGGATGGCGAACAATATTATAGGAGAAAGTTTTCCTTTTTGTAGCATGGAAAAACTATTTTCTATTTTCTGAGTGCCAAAATGGGGGCGTTTTGTGAAGCAATAACAAACAGTGAATACAAAAATGCTACCACTCCATTTTTCAAAAATACTAGACCACCTTACATGAACAATGCCCCAACCGGAGATTCTAAAACATTTCTGTCCACCCCTAGTGAAAAAGACTAATGTCTATCGAATCGGTAGGAAGTGGGTCCAATTTGAACAATAGGCACATGATCTGATGCTCATGATTTTAAAAAAAAATATTTTTTAGACTCACAATATGATGTTTCTTCAGAGATCGACCAAAAGTTTTGAAAGGCCCAGCTCCTAGCTAAGAACTTTCACTCCCGCCATTTTGACCATAGTTTAAAACGGGCATAAGAAATTCAAAAACGGTCCAAACAATGTAAATCCTTCGCGTGGCATCATGTTATGTGACATAGTTGCAAGGAAAAATACGAAACTTGGTAAATTGACCTATCATGTTTGATGTTTCATGGCTTTTGGGTCAAATGACCAATGGTATGGCTAGAATCAGGGCATAGTTTGTGATAATGTGCCCGTATTGTGCACGTGTGTGCATCATTGGATGGCGAACAATGTTACAGGACGAAGTTTTCTATTTTGTCGCACGAAAAATCAATTTTCCATTTTCCGAGCGCAAAAAATAGGGGTTTTTGTGAAGCAACCACCAAAATGCTCACTCATAATGCTACCACCACATTTTTCAAAAAAACTAGACCATCTTACATTGAAAATGTCCCAACCGGGAGATCTCAAACCTTTCCGTCCACCCCTGGTGAAAAAGACAAATTCCTGCCGAACCTGTTGGAAGTGGGTCCGGTTTGAACTACAGGTACATGATCTAATGCTCATGATATTTTTTAAATCATTTTAGACTCACAATATGATATTTCTTCAGAGATCCACCGAAAGTTTTGCAAGGCCTAGCCCCTAGCTAAGAACCTTTACTCCCGCCATTTTGACCATAGTTTGAAACGGGCACAAAAAATTAAAAAACGGTCCGAACAATGTAAATCCTTCACGTGGCGTCATTTTATGTGACATAATTGCAAGCAAAATACCAAACTTGGTAAATTGAGTTTGTCTCAAAAAAACCTTTACAAAATGACCTATCATGTTCGAGGTTTCATGGCTTTCGGGTCAAATGACCAATGTTATGGCTAGAATCAGGGCATAGTTTGTGATAATGTTCCCGTATTGTGCACGCATGTACATCATTGGATGGGGAACAATGTTGCAAGAGAAAGTTTTCTATTTCGTCGCTCGAAAAATCAATTTTCCATTTTCCGAACGCAAAAAAACGGGGGTTTTTGTGAAGCAACCACCAAAATGCTCATTCACAATGATACCACCACACTTTTCAAAAAATACTATACCACCTTACATGGACAATGTCCCAACCGGGAGATCTGAAACCCTTCCGTCCACCCCTGGTGAAAAAGATAAATTTCTGCTGAACTAGTAGGAAGTGAGTCCGGTTTGAACTACAGGTACATGATCTGATGCTCGTGATTTTTTGTAAAAATTATTTTTAGGTTCACAATATCTTGTTTCATCATAGATCCACCAAAAGTTTAGCCAGGCTCAGTCCCTAGACGAGGACATTCCCTCTTTGATAACATCGTCAAACTTATACATGTCAAATCCGTAGGGGTGCCGACAAAGGGAAAAGTACAAATGAAGTGGTCAGTTAATGATGCAAAACACGTTGAAAATATGTCATTTTCATAGCATATTGATGATACAACATTGGTGAGGCACTATCAACAAGAAACTAATAAAACCCAATTTTATTTAACAAGTTTTCCTTGCATAAATAGTTCTGGTTATTAAAGTTCTCCATGATGCATTATGAAATTTCAAGTATGGAATGCATAGTTAGACCGGTCTCATCTCGCTGATCGATTTAGACATATTACTTGTCAAATTTCGAATTACGGATTAAAAGTTATGAATTATGCAAGATTTAAGTAATTTCTAAAGATTTCGAATTTTAATTATCTATAATTAAACATCGATATAATATTCATATTTTTCTGCTCAATTTATATTTATAAAACATTTTATTTTAGCTTACCAATAAAAAGATATGAATTATGCCATATAAAAGTTTTTTCTAGAATTTTAACCAAATCAAATAGAAAAAGAAGTTTTTCTCACCTAGAGAGAGTGAGAGGCACAGAATGATGGGTGGGCCTAGGGACGCTGACTGGACACTAGCATGGTTGGGCATTTTGCACCGGTGTAAAGCTATCCTAGCTCAATGACAGGTGGGCCAAATTCAAAAATGGAGGACACAACCCATTTAGGTCCAGACCGAATAGGCGCGTACTCTTTACAAGAAAGGTTGTGTGGTGTAGTGGTTGGCGTGCTAGGGAGAGGGGTGGAGGTCGCGTGTTCGACTCGCGTAGTAGAAATCTTTTTGCGGAATTCTCGCAATGGAGGTGGGTCCTGCTTGCCATGGCGCGGGTGGGTCCTCCCTGCCAGGTCGCGGTGTGGCGCGGGTGAGGCCTACCTACCAGGGCGTTGTGGGGCCTCTATGTCAGGTCGTGGGAGGCCTGTTATGGCAAAATATTAACATATGGATAATTATTAACACTTGGACAAGCCACGTGTGCAAAAAATGACATGTAGACATGACACACATACCTAATTGCTGATGTGGCCGCCTAGTCATATCAATAAATCCAAATTTAGACACTATGAAGATTTAGATTGGTCATAATACGCTACAAGTAAGAGCATAACCTGTATTGTACAGATTATGACGATTTCATTTGATGAAATTACGATGTTTTGTGTTGGAATCGTCGTAATTCTACAGGGTTTTGACCTCTCCAAATGTCCTATGACCATATTGTGTGAAATCGTCATAGATTTATGATGATTTCATTCCCCGTCACTATGAGAAGGTCACAAGTAAAAACATTTCTTGTAGTGATTGTGGTGGCTTTGTCCATGTTTAAATAGCGAATAGATCGGGTTCATTGTCTTCGATGCAGTTTTCTATGTGGGAGAGGCTAAATATACATGCGCTTCACTACTTGGAATTACATGTACTATTTGATTGGATTGTTAGCAAACATCCGTAACTACTAACAATGCATTAAGGTTTCCCCAACCATAGCCTTAAGTTTAATGGTCCTCTTACTCCCATATGTGCAACGTTTCGGTTCGCGTCCTCTGGTTTCTGTCACTCCGGCAGAACTCCCCCTTTCCTTTTACACATACTACAAACCCTATGATGTTTAATCCATGCGCGCACAAATATAATCGACACCAAAGGACTGTACCATATCAACATACAACTCAAATGAACCAAAGACATTCAACCATTCAATCTAAGAACAAAGAAACTACGCAAACATGAGATAGATCATAGGGTTATAACTTATAGCATCAAACACCATGTTTATATAGGACGGTACAGAGGTGTGTGGGAGGATAAACCACTACATACTAGGAGGATTAGGTGATGGAGATGGCGGTGAAGGTGGTGAAGAGGGCGGTGGCGGCGCCGGCGGCATGGGGGACTCCTTCCCCGCCGCCGGTATCATGGGGAAGCACCGCCCTGATACATTGCAAATGTATCTATAATTTTTGATGTTCCATGCTTGGTTTTATCTACTTTCTTATGTTTTGTTCCAACTTTGGAGTACTTTTCATAGACTTTCTTGGACTAACCGATTAACAAGATGCCACAGTGCCAGTTGCCTGTTTTCTGTTGTTCTTGGTTCTAGGAAGTCAGAAAATGAATATTCTCGGAATTGGACGAGACAAAAGCCGAAGTTGATATTTCACTGGAAGACTCACAGAGTCAGAAGACGAGACGGAGAGGGGCCACAGGGTGTCCACACCACCCCTTGGCGCGGGTCCCCCTGGCCGGCCACCGACTTTGCCTCTTTCGCCTATAAGAGCCTCCCGATGCAAAAACCCTAAGTAGTAAATCAGAAATCCACGAAAAGATCCGCAGCGCCGCCGCCACCGAAGGGGAGATTCGGGACAGGGAAGTGCCCCTGGATCCATCGCCATGGATCTCCACCACCATCTCCATCAACGTTGCTGATTCCCATGATGATGAGGGAGTAGTTCTTCCTCGAGGCTAAGGGTTCTACCGGTAGCTATGTGTTCATCTCTCTCTCTCTATGCATGATCATATTGTGATCATGAGTTTGTAATCTATAGATCTACCTTGCTACTCAAGTGCTTTAATAGATCTTTGCTCTCCCCATGTGTGTGAAAGTGACAGCATACACACCATGGTGGCACTTAGGCTAGAGATTACAAATACTTGTTATGAGTTATATTTGGAGTTGGATGTCTTTATGAAATTGTGGTGTTTGTTTGAACCATCTAGTACTCAAGGTGATGGTGTGGGGTTATCTAGGTGCGGAAAGGCTTACTTTGAGGAGTGTTGTTATAGCCCTACCATGGATTAGAGTGTCCAACCAGAGAGTAGTTAAGAGTAGTATCATAAAGAGAAGATATTTATATGAGAGAGCGTTCACTAGTGGAAGTATGATCCCTAGGCCTTGTTTCTAAGCATTGATACACCGTTTGCAATTAGATCTGTTACATGTTTGCTTGTTTCCATCTTTATTTCAGTTTTACTTTAGTCTTTTCCACGCCATCAAGCTATTTTCTAGCACCGCTACAACTTATAATTATCCATACCACTTGTATTTTACTATATCTTCACCGAACTAGTGCACCTATACACCTGACAAGTGTATTGGGTGTGTTTGGGACACAAGAGACTTCTTGTATCTTGATTGTAGGATTGCTTGAGAGGGAATATATTTGACCACTTCCGCCCTGAGTTCGATAAACCTTGGGTGATCCACTTAAGGGAAAACTTGCTGCTGTTCTACAAACCTCTACACTTGAAGGCCCAACAACTGTCTACAAGAATAGAAGTGCGTAGACATCAAGCTACTTTCTGGCGCCGTTGCCGGGGAGGTAAGGTAAAAGGTACTCACATCCTCCAGTGTGAGTGCTCTAAGTTATTTTCTTTAGATTCTTTAGTTTTGTCTTTTTGTTTCTTGTTTTCACTAGTTAGGCTTAATGGAAAACAACAACAAAATTAGAGAGTTTTATGGTATTTATCTTGAGTTAGGACATGAGTGTTTGAAGAGAAAATTAAAAAACATGTGGAACTTTATTTGCGTGCTAATAGCAATATTATTAGTATGAATTCTTTGAACACCATTATTGTTAATGCTATGGAAAATTCTAAGCTTGGGGAAGCTAGTTCTTATGAAAATGATCTTTTTAGTTCCCCAGCTTTGGAAGATAGCTATTCTATTGCTTATGATGATACCAAACCTCCAATATATGATGATTACAATGATGAATATGATATTTTCAGTACACCTACTATTGAGGAGGAAATTAATTATGACTACAATATGCCTCCTATATTTGATGATTATGGTGATGAGAATAATAATGATAGCTATTTTGTTGAATTTGCTCCTACTACAATTAATAAGAATGACTATGCTTATGCGGAGAGTATTAATTCTTTTATGCATGTGGCATGATAAGAATGTTTTACGTTATATTTATGTTGTTAATTTTATTCATGAAGCTACTGAAAGTTATTGTGAGAGAGGGAAACATGGTTTTATGCATCTCAATAATATTAAGTTTCCCCTCTTTATGTTGAAAGTCTTGAACTTGCACTTGTTTTGCTTTACTATGCTTCTTGCTTTGTGCTTTCATAACTTTTTTCTTTACATGATTCCTATGCATAGGAAGTGGGTTAGACGTAAATGTTCTTTGAATTTGCTTCTTGATGCTCTCTTTTACTTCAATTCATATTTCTTATGTGAGCATCTTATCAAACTATCATGCCTAACTTAAAGGCATTAAAGAGTACTTATTGGGAGATAACCCAAAAGTTTTAGATGAGTCTTGGAAGTTATTACCTCTGTAATAACTGCTCCTTATCCTTTTTATTTGCTTTTTGTGCCAAGAGTAACCTCTAATGAGAGAGAAGTAATGATTTGGAAAGTTGCTATCCCGGAACAGATTTCTGTGCTTCACCGTAAATATTCGTGTAAAATCTCTGTACGTGCTTTTGAGGCGTGAATTTTTGTGCTTCTGACCCAGGTTGTTATGTAACTTTCGTTAGTTCAACACTTTTTGATTTGAGCAACAGAAGGTCTTCAGAAAAATTCGTCTTTACCTACTGGTCTGTTCTGACAGATTTCTGCCATTTTCTGCATTTGCTTCTTGTTGGTTCCTTTTTGAGTTCTTTTGGGGAATTGAGCTTTTTGAGGGAAGTGCTACAGTATATAGTGTTTTAATGGAAGTTTTACTTGTGTTTAAACTGAACCAAAGGACTTATTATCTTGAGTGCACTAATGTTCCTAATGAAGATTGTGTGATGTTTTGAATGAAGGAAAATTTTGAGTGTAGGGAAGAGTAATGTGATAAGATGAAGTATGGACAAAAGCTCAAGCTTGGGGATGCCACCCCGTGTCAGCCCAAGAAATATTCAAGAGGTACAAGCGCCAAAGCTTGGGGATTACCAAGGCATCCCCTTCTTCATCAATAAAAATCTCAGGTTTCTTCGAAACACTTCATTTTTATTATTTCATGCACAGTTGTGTTGTTCTTGGAGCGTCTTTGTTTTCATTCTTAGTTTTCATTTGCTTGGTTTGCTTCAATAAGTTGGTTGGATCCCAACACTTCTTTTGGAGAGAGACACACTCTGCTTTCATTGTTTAGAACACTCTAGTTTTCATTCTTATTGTTTTGTGAGTGTTCTCTTTTGCTAGCACTGGGTTTAGCCTTAGTTTTCTTGTGCTTCAGCTTAGAACTTTTTAGTTCTTCTTGGTAGATTTGTGAGACAAGCTCACTTATCTTTATTGATTATTATCTTTGTGAGTTGTTTCAAATAAATAGTTTGGTTTGGATTGGAAAAGAGTAGGACAAGTTCATGCTTAAGTGGTAAAAGGAGCTTGTTTTTGACTATGACTTAGGCTTTGTCATGCCATGGTCGATACTGTTTTAGCTTTATGCTTAGTATTCTTTGTTGTATCATGACTTGTTATAAACAATTGAGATTTCTTAATGTGCCTTGGATGAATCATGCGTTGTTTTGGCATATTAAAGCATAGTATAGTAGTATTCTCCTTTGATGCTTTATTTGGGTTGACTTGGCGCATGCTCACACCATGTTATGACTATTCCAAGTCACCATAACCTTTATGATCCTTTAGTTTTCAACTTGTAGTATCACTTTATGCTTTGATCAATGATGTTTTGTCGCTCTACATGATTATGGCCATTATTGCTCTCTTAGTTTGTCGCTCCCAGTCTTTTGCTAGCCTCCACAACCAAGTATGAATTCCACTCATGCATCCAACTCCCTAAACCAAGTTATTCCAAAGAGTCCACCATACCTACCTACTAGCATAAGCTATTCCAAGTATATTCATTCTTTTGTTTACCTTCCAAATTAAACTTGTTTTGAGAAAACTAGTGATTAAAGCTCTCACGAACTTGATGGCACACTTTACTTTTCTTGCATTTAATAAACTTGACCCATTGTGTCCATATTTGTTGCGTATATGCTTGCGCTTTATAAGTTGAAATTAGCAGAACCATGTATCATGGGGAACGCTTTCAACATTGCACATGTAGTTTGTACCCCGTTGATATCATGTTCTTTTGCTTATGGATC
Organism: Avena eriantha; assembly: GCA_910589775.1. NCBI lineage: Eukaryota > Viridiplantae > Streptophyta > Magnoliopsida > Poales > Poaceae > Avena > Avena eriantha. The sequence continues at coordinate 240,679,565 of OU342744.1, forward strand.
CCGACGGTGTGAAATAAAAGTGGAACTTGTAAGATCATGGAGTTTGTATGTGTGTTAGAGAAACGCCTGGGCCGCTAGCCTAAGCTATGCCTAATCATGGTGGAAACTTTCAGCATCACCATAATGGGCACTCTATGAAGCATCCTCAATAAAAACCTATGCAAATAGCAAATAAAAAGATTGCTGAGATGCTTAATGTCTACTTGCCTAGTCATTTTGATTATGGGATAGCTCTTGTATCATGTGAAAGGGGTACTCGTTGGCGGTTCTTTATGATACATATTTACTTACAATGACAAGATCTTACTTGTGACTAAAGTTGAGTAGCATGAGATTCGGTCTTCGTAAGTAAGGGGCATGAGATTTTGGTTCATAACTTGTCAAGCATATCCTCTTAGTTGTGTCACTTTAACCTTAATCACCTTAAAGATGCTTATGATAGGGGCAATGAGAGCTGAAAGCTAACAAGTACCATAATTTTTGGAAGCTCTTTATGAGACTTGAATCCCAACTTCCTTCTATGAAGGCCTTTCTTTTACTTTTATGTTGAGTCTCCACCTTCTATCTTTATGCACCTACTTTGAGAGCATAGTGGCCATTCTTAGTTCTATGTGCATTGTCCCAAGACTAGTTGATTGATGCATACCTTGATACTGCTTGTTTGAAACTATTTGTATCTACTCACTCTTATGAACTTTGAAGGTGTCCTATGCATTTATATTTGCTACTCTATGAGGGACAAGCTGAATACTATTATGCTATGTTTTTTTATGTGAAACAAACAAACGGCTTGCAAAGCATTGTTATTCATGAATCTTTTGTTTGTGCCTTTTCATGTTGCAACATAGTTGCTATGTCTTATTGTTAGAACTTTGTCTTTCATGTTATGATTGAAGTACTATGATCCTAACTTTGAATGTTTTACAAATACTTTGATCAAGTTTATGACGGTGCATGTCACCTCAAAAATTATTCTTTATTTGTATCACTTACCTACTCGAGGACGAGCAGGTGTTAAGCTTGGGGATGTTGATACATTGCAAATGTATCTATAATTTTTGATGTTCCATGCTTGGTTTTATCTACTTTCTTATGTTTTGTTCCAACTTTGGAGTACTTTTCATAAACTTTCTCGGACTAACCTCTTAACAAGATGCCATAGTTCCAGTTGCCTGTTTTCTGTTGTTTTTGGTTCCAGGAAGTCAGAAAATGAACATTCTCATAATTGAACGGGACAAAAGCCGAAGTTGATATTTTACCGGAAGACTCACAAAGTCAAGAGACGAGACGGAGAGGGGCCACAGAGTGGCCAGACCACCCCTAGGCGTGGGTCCCCCTGGCCGCGCTAGGGCATGCTGTGGCCCCCTGGCCGGCCACCGACTTTGCCTCTTTCGCCTATAAGAGCCTCCCGATGCAAAAACCCTAACTAGTCAATCAGAAATCCATGAAAAGATCCGTAGCGCCGCCGCCACCGAAGGGGAGATTCGGGGGACAAAAAGTCTTACTTTCGGCACCCTGCCGGGACTAGGAAGTGCCCCCATTGCCATCTCCATCAATCTCCACCACCATCTCCATCACCGTTGCTGATTCCCATGATGATGAGGGAGTAGTTCTTCCTCGAGGCTAAGGGTTCTACCGGTAGCTATGTGTTCATCTCTCTCTCTCTATGCATGATCATATTGTGATCATGAGCTTGTAATCTATAGATCTACCTTGCTACTCAAGTGCTTTAATAGATCTCTGCTCTCCCCATGTGTGTGAAAGTGACACCATGCACACCATGGTGGCACTTAGGCTAGAGATTACAAATACTTGTTATGAGTTATATTTGGAGTTGGATATCTTTTTGAAATTGTGGTGTTTGTTTGAACCATCTAGTACTCAAGGTGACAGTGTGGGGTTATCTAGATGCGGAAAGGCTTACTTTGAGGAGTGCTGTTATAGCCCTACCATGGATTAGAGTGTCCAACCAGAGAGTAGTTAAGAGTAGTATCATAAAGAGAAGATATTTATATGAGAGAGTGTTCACTAGTGGAAGTATGATCCCTAGGCCTTGTTTCTAAGCATTGATACACCGTTTGCAATTAGATATGTTACATGTTTGCTTGTTTCCATCTTTATTTCAGTTTTACTTTAGTCTTTTCCACGCCATCAAGCTATTTTCTAGCACTGCTACCACTTATAATTATCCATACCACTTGTATTTTACTATCTCTTCGCCGAACTAGTGCAACTATACACCTGACAAGTGTATTGGGTGTGTTTGGGACACAAGAGTTCTTGTATCTTGATTGCAGGATTGCTTGAGAGGGAATATATTTGACCACTTCCTCCCTAAGTTCGATAACCCTTGGGTGATCCACTTAAGGTAAAACTTGCTGCTGTTCTACAAACCTCTGCACTTGGAGGCCCAACAACTATCTACAAGAATAGAAGTGCGTAGACATCATGCCCATGAGCCCCCTTCCTTCATGGCTTCTTGGGAGCCCTCCCCCATGGAGATGGGATCCATGGGGGAGGCAAAAACGTGGCTTTGGCGGCTGCAAATTCGTGGGTGGAGGTGCCCTCGGCGAATTAGCTTTGCTCCCTTTATATAGCTTCTCGGATTCCCGTCACCCCATCTTGGACTACAGTAAATCGAGCCTAGCGGGCCTGCCCAGACACGGAATCAGTTAAATTTTATGTCCAGAACGTTTGTCGCGAAATTTGCAACAACTTTGTAGCTGAAGAGTTTTCCGTTTGACGCCGTCTTCGACCCGAAACGTGACCATCTTCAAAAAGAGTTCTGAGACAGATTTCTGGAAAAATCCCAATTTGACTCCAACTAGGTTTCCACTTGTATTCTTGGTAATTCCTACACATCAAAGTGTAAAACAAGAACATTGTGCACTTTTGCAACTATTAGTAGGTTGTTCCAAATAAATCATAAACTTCAAAAAGAGTGTCAAAATCATATTATTAGCATAAAACCATCAAAAATTATAGATACATTATGGACGTATCAACCTTCTAATTCGGTCATGTTTGGGTTCATTCAGCCGCGCAAATAGCCCGGTTAGATTGGGCGAGAGCCCATGAAAAATAGCCCATGGATAATAGCTCATTAATCCCTGCTTGGCCCATTTTTTAAGAAGTAATTTTTTAAGAAAGAAATAAATAAGTTATATACGATGTTAGTATACATTTTTTTTCATTTTATAAAAGCATAACAATTTTCTTGTGTAATGGCAAGGCATGCAGTTTACCTTTAGTAATATTTCTGTACTAGGAGGCTAACATGGAAGACCCACCTACCTGCATATAGCACCCATCAATCTTACCATACAAGAGATCAAGTTTAACAAGCGGGTGTAAAAAGTACTTGTACAACAGTCATGACCAGAAAAAAGAAGATCAGGATTGACACGTTTCTTGTCCAGAGAGGCTGACACGTGGGCCCTAGTAGCAAGTCCATACACGACTGCCGCATCAAACAATGTTACCAAGGTCAAACCAAAGGATGCGACCGAAAAAATGTCCAACATACACACGTTTCCTCTATAGAGGAGGGTGTCATGTGGACCCAGCAGGGAGACATTATACAGGTGCTGTATCGAGAAATGTTGCCAAGATCCAAACGGGGAGGCACGAGAGAAGAAAAAAAGTCCAGCATGCACACGTTTCCTGCACAGAGGAGGATGACATGTGGGGCCAACCAAACTATACAAACGGCTGAAGCAGCGAGCAATGCTATCAAGTTCGGAACACGAAGGCGCGACCAAGGACAAAAAATCTATCATACACACGTTTCTTCTAATGAGTGAATGACATGTGGGACCCAGGAGGTTAACTAAATGGTAGATGCGTCAAGTATCGCTATCAACTTCGGAACAGGGTAGCACGAGCAAAGGAAAAAATTCCATCATACACACGTTTCTTCTAATGAGAGGATGGCATGTGGGTCCTAGCATCCTGATTAAATGGTAGATGCATCGAGTAACGCTATCATCTTCGGAAAAGGATAGCACGAGCGAAGGAAAAAAATCCATCATACACACGATTCTTCTAATGAGAGGCTGACATGTGGGACCCAATAGCCTAACTAAACAGAAGACGCATCGAGCAACGTTATCAAGTTCAAATCAGGGAGGCACGACCGAAAAGTATGGTCCGCTAGAGACACTGATGTCTGGGATCCACACGCCTCAAAAGACTTCGGCGAGTCAACATCATGCGAGGAACCGAAAATCCTGCTTCTGCCACGCGTCAGCCGAGCTTCCTCCATGTTTTTAGCGGTTTCGTCATAGTAGAGGGCCGCGAAATCGGAAAAAAAGTTTTCTATCAGCCACGGCCGAGCCGAGAAATTCAGCGCAGAAGACGCGCCTTCTACAATGATCTTTGGGCCAAGTCATTGCGGAAGGAAACATTTCTTGTAGTGCCATGGGTTATACTCCATGGGTTGTGGTCAGCAGTCCCCTAACACTGAAACGGCCGAATTAATGTTTTGGGCTAAAGAGGGGCTGAATGGGCTAGCTTTCATGTCCTCATTAGTAAAAATTGCATTGTACTAGCCCTCAAAAAACAATTGCATTGTAGTGTGATCGGCCGGATTCGATACAAATACCTCACCAAGGGAGGTGGAAAAAGCTATACTTCTTTTCATAGATATTCATGCGAAAAGTCAAAAGAACCATGGACACACACTCCGCTCGTGCAAAAACTAGACCGATTCCCTATGAATTCACTTGGTTAAATCATGGTGTATCCTTACCCCTCTCATATCTGTCCAAAACACATCCAACAGTTCTAACAACAGAATGGAAAAATCTCTAGTGCAAATAACATGCAACAATGACAGAACTTCTGATAGATTTAGTACCATTTGAAAGATTCAGGAGTATAGAATACAACAGAAAAATATCAATAGATTCCCAGTTCATAATCAGAAGCACTTGACAGATTCAACAACAATTCAAAGTGACCAATTCAATGGTGGTAGAAAATGACCAAAAGAATTGACGGATTTAGCAATGAAGACATTGAAATTCAATAGCGGTACAATAATGCGGCAAGGCCAAGTTTCAAAAGGAAAGCGATACCATATTTTCCACTCATTCTGAACAAGTCCCAGTACATAGGTATTACTACAAAATAGATTAGCAGTAGCCAAACTCCATACAAAATACTCAGTAGGAGTGTAGAAATACACTAAGCCAGGGACCACTACATGTCCCATCATACGTAGAAGAAAATAGAATGCATCAGCGTGTCCAAGTGTTGGCCGGGCAGCGTGCTTGCTTTCCTGCCTTGGATGCGTCTCTCGTTTCACTATCGCGTGTAGGCCTCTAGGTCAAGAATGTAGATGTAAAATTCATATGATAAACTAGGAAATTTGGGATCCTTAATTTCCACAATTACGATGACGAAGGGAATCTTCCACCAACATAAACTAACTAATTAGTACATTCACATTAGGATCATCACAATAGGATTAAGATGTGATATCTCACCGGTACATCTTGTCCAATGACAGGTTGAGTAGCATGCTAGTAAATTCGTGACTTCAATAGAAAAGACATGAGCACTTCCAACACGGCGTCGGTTGGCAACGGCCTAATCGTTGTCTCGGATGACCTCGTTACTACAACATGATTGAAACTAGCAAACAAGAACAACAACCAAAACCTCATCTCGTACCACGACAATTTGCACGCCGCTGACCTTACCGGCCTAACAGACAGGAGCAGGTCCGTGTTGTGCCCGTCAATTTGGGCGACGAACAGCTTGCCCTCCTTCCTGATGACGACGACCTCTACTCTCCATGAGCCAAGTGCAGGCACTGGCATAGATGGTCCCCATTTTGGGGGCTATATCTAGGCACTGTCATCGAGTGGGTGGATATGAGGTGCTCGCCGAACACTTTCTTGAAGCTAGTGAACTCGCATCCTTTCTCTATGCAGACACACCGGTGGTAGTTGCACATGATCTTGTGGTCGTAGACATCATTGTAGGAGATTGAAATCCAGCAGATGTTGTTGTGGCATCTACTACCTTTTCCGACAGCAACTTGGCGGTACAGCTCCTTAGAGCATGCGGCAAGCCTGACGGGGCTGGTAGTGTCCAGACACATAGCTATTTCATTCAAGAAGTCATCGCCGACCTTTCTGTAACCATCATTCAACCGATTGTGCCTTGAATCCATCATCACGTCCAAATGAATTGGGAGCAAGGGAGAATCTATGTATGAGACTGTTGGGCACTTTTGGAGGAGAGGGGTAGCATCCTATACATAGTGATGTTGCGGGTGAGATGGCAAGAAAAATGTGTGATGTGTGTGCTCGCGAAGATCCAAATGTGGCCTGGTAGAGTTGGGATGGCTCTTTGAACAAGTTTTTTAGCCATGCTCCTTCGGATGTCTTTTGCCAGGCATAGCTGCATCGAGGAGGCCGACTAGAGTTATGGAGTATAGAGTACTATAGATACTCTAGACTAGCATACTGCCATGAGTGTTCTCTCATCATGTCAGTTAGAATTGTCAGATGATTTATTTAGTGCTTCCATTTTTATACTGCTCCCTTCGGTCCAGATTAATGGCCTCAACTTTTCCTATATTCATATGTATATCACATCAGTTGAACGGAGTAGTTGTAAGTTGAGTCACTTACGTGTTTACATACTTCATATCAAAATACCAAGATACTGAACCTCATATGAACTTAAGGTACCCCTTTGCAAAGTTTCACAAGCCTGCTATAATTGCTGAAATTTCTACAAAGGCTAGAACCCATGGCTTAAATTGTATCAGGCTTGGTGAAATATCGATATATTCCTAGTTCATATTCAGCAGCATTTCAAAGTGATCGATTCAGCAATATAAACACTCATATTCAATAGCAGTACTGAGAGAATCAATTCTTGTTTCAGCTCTAAAAACATGATGGAGGATCAGTCCCTTTTCTCAACCCTCGATCATTAGAGCAAGCAAAACTGACGATCAACTTAGCTTTTGTGTGCATGCAACCTTCTCACATCAATGCATATGTTACCACATATGGAACCCAAAATTCCCCAACTCTCATCTAGATTGTGACAATGCCATGTTTCAAAAGAAGAGAAAGACCATCTACCGCCCTTGATCTAATCAAGTACCAGTACATCAGCATTAGTTCTAAAAATACTTTAGTATTATCAAGGATAGAACATTTGAAAAATTCACTAGCATTTGAAATATTTAGCAGTACTGAATAATATAGAAAATATCAACAGATTCCTAGTTCATAATAATCGGCACTTGATATATTCAGTAGCATTTCAAAGTGACTGATTTAGAAGTACAGATAATGACCAAAAGAATTGATAAATTCAGAAATGCAGACATTGAAATTCAATGGATGTAGCAAGGACATAATTCAAAAGGAAAGAGCGACTATATTATGTCCATGTTTCAAAAGAAGAGCATGACCATCTACTGCCCTTGATCTAAACAAGTACCAGTACATCAGTATTAGTTCTACAAAATACTTTAAAATAAAAATGACAGAACGTTTGACATATTTACTAGCATTTGAAATATTCATAAGTACTGAATAAAACATAAAAATATCAATAGATTCCTAGTACATAATTAGTGGCACTTGATAGATTTAGCAGCATTTCAAAGTGACAGAGTTAGCAGTACAGGTAATGACCAAAAGAACTGACAGATTCAAGAATTAAGCAAGGACATAATTTAAAAGGAAAGATTGATCGGTCGGTCTGAAAAAGTACTATTACATAGGTATTACTACAAAATAGATTAGCATTGGTATAACTCCATACAAAATACTTAGAACTACCTTAAGCTAGGAACCATATGTCCCAAAATGATAAGAAATCATGTCGAGGAGTACATGGGTTCACGTTGGGATCATCACAAGAATATTAAGATGTGTTATTCACTAGAAGATCCTATCAATGTGAAGCTTGTATTCCACAATGAACACCGATGGTCGATTACGATAACGAGCAACTAGATTAAACCGATAAACCGACAAAGAGCAAGTGGCTTTAGTCTTTGCAATACCTACTCTCCCAAGCCATTTGGCTACACACAACTCAACTTCACCTTGTACTGCAGCGACAAGTACATCGGCGACATGATGCACATGTCGGATATCAAGATGACATTGTTGCGCTCGTCAAATAGCACGCGGAACACCGTACGATCATCCCTAGATACCCTAATATCCACATTTTGTGAGCCTGGTGCCGGCACTGCCTTAGAGATGTACCTGGCTTTCCTATCATAGCGGAAAATGTGCAATCTCATGGAGTGGGCTTCTCTGAGGTGTGTGAGGAGAACTAACTTTAGGGTGGCGAACTCACATCTAGGCACCCACGCAGTTGCACGGGAATGCAGCAATGAACATGGAACATGAAGCCTTAAAACGTCCATCTCGGTGGATAGCCAATACCAATTGGGTATGTCACCAACATAAAGTAATTAATTAGTACGACATTACATATATTCACATTAGGATCATCACAAGAATATTTATATGTGTTAACTCACAATTGAAACTTGTTGTTGCGATACTTGTAATACAGGGTCATTCCGACAACCGATTCAGAAGCTCGCAGGTAGGGCCATAGATTCGATAGGTATGACATTGATCCCTTCTAGCGCGACTTCAGCCGATGAAGGCCTGCTCATCAGCTCAGATGTCACCACAATTTCGAACGAACGGAGCTTAATTAACCCATGACGGCAATGACCATAACGTCACCTTGTACCGTGACGATTCGCATGCCACCGACCTGACGTACATGAAGGATAGGATGATGCTCGTGGTGTGGTTGTCAATTTGGGCAACAAACTCTGTGCCCTCTTTCTCGATGCCAATGATCCCTGCTCTCCACGAGCCTAGTAGGGGCACCGCATCAGACGGGTACCAATGTTTGAACTTGTAGGGTGATACATTGCAAATGTATCTATAATTTTTGATGTTCCATGCTTGGTTTTATCTGCTTTCTTATGTTTGTTCCAACTTTGGAGTACTTTTCATACACTTTCTAGGACTAACCTATTAACAAGAGCCATAGTGCCAGTTGCCTGTTTTCTGCTATTTTTGGTTCCAGGAAAGTCAGAAAATCAATATTCTCAGAATTGGACGGGACAAAAGCCAAAGTTCCTATTTTACCGAAAGAGTCACGGAGCCCGAAGCAGAGACGGAGGAGGGCCAGGGCCTGGCCACACCATATGGTGGCGCAAGCTAGCCCTGGCCACGCCACTAGGTGATGTGGGCCCCTGGCACTCCACCGACCTTGCCCTCTGGCCTATAAGAAGCCTCCTGAGGCATAAACCCTAAAGACTCAAGCCTCTAGCCATGAAAAGTTCCGCATCGCCGCCGCCACCGAAGGGGAGATTTGGGGGACAGAAAGTCTCTGTTCCGGCACCTTGCCGGGACGGGGAAGTGCCCACGGAGCCATCTCCATCGATCTCCACCACCATCTCCATCACTATTGCTGATTCCCATGATGAGGAGGGAGTAGTTCTCTCTCGAGGATAAGGGTTCCACCGGTAGCTATGTGTTCATCTCTCTCTTTATGCATGATCTTATTGAAATCGTGAGCTTTGTAATCTAGTAGATCTACCTTGCTACTCAAGTGCTTAATAGATCTCTGCTCTCCCCATGTGTGTGAAAGTGACAGCGTGCTCACCATGTTGGCACTTAGGCTAGAGATTAGAAATACTTGTTATGAGTTATATTTGGAGTTGGATGAATTGTGGTGTTTGTTGGAACCATCTAGTGCTCAAGGTGATAGTGTGGGGTTATCTAGATGGGAAGTGCTGACTTTGAGGTGTGCTGTTATAGCCCTACCATTGATTACAGTGTCCAACCGGAGAGTAGTTAAGAGTAGTATCATAAAGATAATATATTTATATGAGAGTGTTCACTAGTGAAAGAATGATCCCTAGGCCTTGTTTCTAAGTATTGAAACTTCGTTTGCTACTAGATCTGTTACATGTTTGCTTGCTTCCATCTTTATTTCAGTTTTACTTTAGTATTTTCCACACCATTAAGCTATTTTCTATCACCGTTACCACTTATAATCATCCATACCACTTGTATTTCACTATCTCTTCGCCGAACTAGTGCACCTATACACCTGACAAGTGTATTGGGTGTGTTAGGGACACAAGAGACTTCTTGTATCTTGATTGCAGGATTGCTTGAGAGGGAATACCTTTGACCACTTCCTCCCTAAGTTCGATAAACCTTGGGTAATCCACTTAAGGGAAAACTTGCTGCTGTTCTACAAACCTCTGCACTTGGAGGCCCAACAACTGTCTACAAGAATAGAAGTGCGTAGACATCAAGCTATTTTCTGGCGCCGTTGCCGGGGAGGAAAGGTAAGAGGTATTCACACCGGAGGATTAAAAGAAGAAGAACCTTCCACGGCAAACGCCTATTTTCTGGTTTGAGTGCTCGAAGTTATTTCCTTTAGATTCTGCAATTTTGTCTTTTTGTTTCTTGTTGTCACTAGTTAGGCTTAATGGAAAACAACAACAAAATTAGAGAGCTTTATAGTATTTATCTTGAGTTGGGACATGAAGTGTTTGAAGATAAAATTAAAAACCTATGGAACGTTATTTGCATGCTAATAGCAATGTTGTTAGTATGAACTCTTTGGACACCATTATTGCTAATGCTATGGAAAAGTCTAAGCTTGGGGAAGCTACTTTTTATGAAAATGATCTTTTTAGTCCCCCAAGCATGGAGGAGAAAATTTACTTTGATGATACTATACCTCCAATATATGATGATTGCAATGATGAATATGATATTTTCAGTCCACCTACTATTGAGGAGGAAATTAATTATGATTACAATATGCCTCCTATATTTGATGATTATGGTGATGAGAATAATAATGATAGCTATTTTGTTGAATTTGCTCCCACTACAAATAATAAGAATGACTCTATTTATGAGGGGAGTATTAATTATTTTATGCATGTAGCTCATTATTAGAATGTTTTATGTGATAGTTATATTGTTACTTTTATTCATGATGCTACTGAAAGTTATTATGAGAGAGGGAAACATGGTTTTATGCATCTCAATAATATTAAGTTTCACCTCTTTATGCTGAAAGTCTTGAAGTTACACTTGTTTTGCTTTCCTATGCTTGTTGCTTTGTGCTTTCATGACTTGTTTCTTTACAAGATTCCTATGCATAGGAAGTGGGTTAGACTTAAATGTGCTTTGAATTTGCTTTTTGATGCTCTCTTTTACATCAATTCATATTTTCTATGTGAGCATCGTCTCGAACTATCATGCCTAACTTAAAGGCGTTAAAGAAAAGTACTTATTGGGAGATAACCCAAAAGTTTTAGATAATTCTTGGAAGTTATTACCTCTGTAATAACTGCTCCTTATCCTTTTTATTTGCTTTTTGTGCCAAGAGTAACCTCTAATGAGAGAGAAGTAATGATTGGGAAAGTTGCTATCCCGGAACAGATTTCTGTGCTTCACCGTAAAAATACGTGTAAAATCTCTGTACGTCCTTTTGAGGTGTGAATTTTTGTGCTTCTTCCCCAGGTTGTTATATAACTTTCTTTAGTTCAACACTTTTCGATTTGAGCAACAGAAGATCTTCGAAAAAATACGTCTTTACCTGCTTGTCTGTTTTGACAGATTTCTGCCATTATTTGCATTTGCTTCTTGTTGGTTCCTTTTTGAGTTCTTTTGGGGAATTGAGCTTTTTGAGGGAAGTGATACGGTATCTAGTGTTTTAATGGAAGTTTTATTGGTGTTAGAACTAAACCTAAAGAGTTATTATCTTGAGTGTACTAATGTTGCTAATAAAGATTGTGTGAAGTTTTGTATGAAGGAAATTTTTTAGATGTATGGAAGGAATGAGTAATGAGATGAAGGATGGACTAAAGCTCAAGCTTGGGGATGCCACACGTGTCACCCCAAGAAATATCCAAGAAGTACAAGCGTCAAAGCTTGGGGATGCCCAAGACATCCCCCTCTTCATCAATAAAAATCCCAGGTTTCTTCCAAACGCTTCATTTTTACTGTTTATGCATAGTTGTGTTGTTCTTGGAGCATCTTCTTTTTCGTTTTCATTTTGGTTTTTCATTTGCTTTGGTTTTCTTAGTTTTCTGAATAAATTGGTTGGACCCCCTCTTTCATACATTGGTTTGCAAATAGTTTGGTTTGGTTTGGAAAAGAGTAGGAAAGCTCATGCTTAAGTGGTAAAGAGAGTTTGTTTTTGACTGTGGCCCATGCTTTGTCATGCCATGCTTGATATTGTTTTGGATTTATGCTTAGTATTCTTTTCTGTATCATGACTTGTTATAAACAATTGAGATTGCTTAATGTGCCTTGGATGAATCATGTGTTGTTTTAGCATATTAAAGCATAGTAAAGTGGTATTCTCCTTTGATGCTTTATTTGGGTTGACTTGGCGCATCCTCACACCATGTTATGACTATCTCAAGTCACCATTAGCCTTTATGATCCTTTAGATTTCAACTTGTAATATCACTTTATTCTTTGATCAATGATGTTTTGTCGCTCTGCATGATTATGGCCATTATTGCTCTCTTAGTTTGTCGCTCCCAGTCTTTTGCTAGCCTCCACAACAAAGTACGAGTTCCACTCATGCATCCAACTCCCTAAACCAAGTTATTCCAAAAAGTCCACCATACCTACCTACTAGCTTATGCTATTCCAAGTATATTCATTCTTTTGTTTACCTTCCAAATTAAACTTGTTATGAGAAAACTAGTGATTAAGTTCTCACGAACTTGATGGCACACTTTACTTTTTTTTGCATCTAATAAACTTGAACCATTGGGTCCTTCTTTGTTGCGTATATGCTTGCGCTTTATAAGTTGAAATTAGCAGAACCATGTTTCATGGGGAACGCTTTCAACATTTCACTTGTACTTTGTACCCCGTTGATATCATGTTCTTTTGCTTACGGATCCTGGCGGTGTGAAATAAAAGTGGAACTTGTAAGATCAAGGAGTTTGTATGTGTGTTAGAGAAACACCTGGGCTGCTAGCCTAAGCCATGCCTAATCATGGTGGAAACTTGCAACAGCACCATAATGAGCACTCTATGAAGCATCCTCAATAAAAACCTATGCAAATAGCAAATAAAAAGATCGCTGAGATGCTCATTGTCTGCTTGCCTTGTCATTTTGATTATGGGAAAGCTCATGTATCATGTGCAAGGGGTACCCGTTGGTGGTTCTTAATGATACACATGTACTTACAATGACAAGAGCTTACTCGTGACTGAAGTTGAGTAGCATGAGGATCGGTCTTCGTAAGTAAGGGGCATGAGATTTCAGTTTATAACTTGTCAAGCATATCCTCTTAGTTGTGTCACTTTAACCTTAATCACCTTAAAGATGCTTATGATAGGGGCAATGAGAGTTGAAAGCTATAAGTACCATAATTTTTGGAAGCTCTTTATGAAACTTGAATTCCTACTTCCTTCTATGAAGGCCTTTCTTCTAGTTATATATTGAGTCTCCATCTTCTATCTTTATGCACCTACTTTGACAGCATAGTGGACATTCTTAGTTCTATGTGCATTGTCCCAAGACTTGTTGATTGATGCATACCTTGATATTGCTTGTTTTAAACTATTTGTATCTAGTCACACTTATGAACTTTGAAGGTGTCCTATGCATTTATATTTGCTACTCTATGAGGGACAAGCTGAATACTATTATGCTATGTTTTCTTTATGTGAAACAAACAAACGTCTTGCAAAGCATTGTTATTCATGAATCTTTTGTTTGTGCCTTTTCATGCTGCATCATAGTTTCTTTGTCTTATTCCTAGAACTTTGTCTCTCATGCTATGTTGAAGTACTATGATCCCAGCTATCCATGTTTTACAAATACTTTGATCAAGTTTATAATGGTGCATGTCACCTCAAAAATTATTCTTTCTTTTTATCACTTACCTACTCGAGGACGAGCAGGAGTTAATCTTGGGGATGTTGATACATTGCAAATGTATCTATAATTTTTGATGTTCCATGCTTAGTTTTATCTACTTTCTTATGTTTTGTTCCAACTTTGGAGTACTTTTCATACACTTTCTGGGACTAACCTATTAACAAGAGCCACAGTGCCAGTTGCCTGTTTTCTGCTATTGTTGGTTCCAGGAAAGTCAGAAAATCAATATTCTCAGAATTGGACGGGACAAAAGCCAAAGTTCCTATTTTACCGGAAGAGTCATGGAGCCCGAAGCAGAGACGGATGAGGGCCAGGGCCTGGCCACACCATATGATGGCGTGGGCTAGCCCTGGCCGTGCCACTAGGTGATGTGGGCCCCCTGGCACTCCACCGACCTTGCCCTCTGGCCTATAAGAAGCCTCCTGAGGCATAAACCCTAAAGAATCAAGCCTCCAGCCACGAAAAGTTCCGCATCGCTGCCGCCACCAAAGGGGAGATTCGGGGGACAGAAAGTCTCTGTTTCGGCACCCTTCCGGGACGGGGAAGTGCCACCAGAGCCATCTCCATCGATCTCCACCACCATCTCCATCACTATTGCTGATTCACATGATGAGGATGGAGTAGTTCTCTCTCGAGGCTAAGGGTTCTACCGGTAGCTATGTGTTCATCTCTCTCTCTATGCATGATCTTATTGAAATCATGAGCTTTGTAATCTAGTAGATCTACCTTGCTACTCAAGTGCTTAATAGATCTCTGCTCTCCCCATGTGTGTGAAAGTGACATCGTGCTCAGCATGGTGACACTTAGTCTAGAGATTACAAATACTTGTTATGAGTTATATTTGGTGTTGGATGAATTGTGGTGTTTGTTGGAACCATCTAGTGCTCAAGGTGACAGTGTGGGGTTATCTAGATGGGAAAGGCTGACTTTGAGGTGTGCTGTTATAGCCCTACCATTGATTAGAGTGTCCAACCGGAGAGTAGTTAAGAGTAGTATCATAAAGATAATATATTTATATGAGAGTGTTCACTAGTGAAAGAATGATCCCTAGGCCTTGTTTCTAAGCATTGAAACTTCGTTTGCTACTAGATCTGTTACATCTTTGCTTGCTTCCATCTTTATTTCAGTTTTACTTTAGGCTTTTCCACACCATCAAGCTATTTTCTATCACCGTTACCACTTATAATCATCCATACCACTTGTATTTCACTATCTCTTCGCCGAACTAGTGCACCTATACACCTGACAAGTGTATTGGGCGTGTCGGGGACACAAGAGACTTCTTGTATCTTGATTGCAGGATTGCTTGAGAGGGAATACCTTTGACCACTTCCTCCCTGAGTTCGATAAACCTTGGGTAATCCACTTAAGGGAAAACTTGCTGCTGTTCTACAAACCTCTGCACTTGGAGGCCCAACAACTGTCTATAAGAATTGAATTGCGTAGACATCATAGGCCACTTAGGGCACATGCCTCTTGTGGGCAACTCTCAAGTGGTCCAAGAGCTCATGCACAATCAATGGCTAGGTGACAAAATCACATCCTAGCTCCGTGCAGACGCATGGGGCATAGTAGCACTTGAGTTTGTGGTCGTAGACGTTATTGTAGGAGACCAAGCCCCAGCAACGGTTGTTGGGGCATCTGCTACCTTTTCTGCTGGAGACTTGGCGACACAACTCCTTTGAGCATGCGGACAGCCTAACGGTGCTGGTAGTGTCCAGACTCATAGAAATTTCATTGAAGACGTTGTCGCCGACCTTGCTCCAGCCTTAGTACAGTGGGTTGCACCTCAAATCTACCACCACGTCTAGAAGGATTGGGGGCGAGGGCGGATCTATGTAGAGTTGTTGGGGGCTTTTGGAGGAGAGGGATGGTGGCCTCGAAGGACTGATACAGCGTGCTAGATGGCGAGGAAAATGTGTGAAGCACGCGCTAGAGAGGATCCCAAATGCGTCCCGACGGTGTTGGCGAGTGGGGATAAATGGAGATGGGGAAGATGCGATGGCTCTTTGAAAGATTTTTTGTCTTTTGCATGTTCGTTCGGCAGTCTTCTGCTGCAGGGCGCGACTGCATCAAGGACGCTGGCTAGTTTAAATGTGTAATAGACTAGCACGCCGTTGTGCACTAAATTAACCATGTCACTTCCTAGTAGTATTGTCTCGTCACGTCAATTTGACTAGACACATGATTTATCGAGTTTTGAAAAATCAACTAACTTCGTGCTAAAAATCTGCATGCCTTCAAATTTGATACAGTTTTGAAGGCATTGAAATAAAATAAAAAAATAAACCAAATACTTTCATGTGTCATCCTCTTACGCGGAATACTTGCCACGACAAAATGAGAAACACGTGTTTGACAACTTCTCAAAAAACTCGCTCTATTGCTTCAAAATATCTAATATACCACTATATAGTGTACGAATAACTTCGAACATCGGTAGCTGGATATAGATAGGAAAATCCCAATATTGCTGACCATTAGATCTCTTTCAGTACCTTAGATAAATTATGTCATGTCTAGCATCTAGAAGATTCCATTGTTAACCTTTAGCACCATGGATTGTCTCATCACGTCAGTTTGACCAGATAGATGATTTATTTACAACTTATATTTTCATGGTACTAGTTCTAGTAGTACTCTGAAAATAAGAGTCTGTATCTTCTCGCCAACCCCGTGCGCACCTGCCAGCTGATCTCTCCATCATTCTTAGTGTGGCACCTGCCAGTTGATCTCTTTATCATTCAAAGTCTCGCTTCTAGTTCATTTGAAGATTCTATAATACTATATTTTTGGAGAAAAGTTAAACTAGGAAACCTCAAAATGAACTATAAGCAGTAGTTTCGTGGGATCCCGTTTGTAACCCTATCCATGGTACGGTGGCTATGTGTCTATATCTGGCGTGTTAATCAGCTTTGTAGCATTGGTGTACATAGGAAGGAACCACATTGGGCCTTGGGTTGGGATACCGGCCAAAAGCAGTAGCCATGCATTCAAAAATTTCTGGTTTCGGAATTTTCACTTGCTTTTCAAACATCGAGATGGAAGGTTATGCCAAAGATCGCCACCCGCAGTAGTGGACAAAGGATATTGTACTTGATATATATACGTCCCATCACATTCGATGCACTTCATCAACAAGATCTAGCAAAAGTGAGCACCATGATGACTGCCTTTGTTAAGAAAGTACTAGTTCTAGTACGAAGAGTATGCCTCGGCTAGTGGGTGGAGAAGGCGAGCCAGTCCCAACTGCTTTTCCATCCTCATTTTCAGGGCCCTTTGTACTAAATATATGGACTTGGACGTAATTTTCTTTTTTTGAGGTCCTTGATGTAACATATACTTCCACTAACCGTCTTTAGTTGTTAGCTAAAGCATCTCGCTCTTTCTAGGCTTACCCTAATTCAAAAATGTCGCCACCTCACATTTCAGACAAAGTGGACCATGCTTTCTTATGATTCCCTAGTTTTAGCATTTTTCAAGCTCCCTAGCTAATTCACCCACTCATTGGACTTTATGCCGCTTTAACGAAATTAGGTCAGATATGAACTACAAGTAAGCACGATAGGTTGCTTTTAAATTTTATAGATGTCACTTAAAGGTACCAATGCTACCAATATATCAAGAACCAACACGAGTTTTTAAAATGCAATTAAATTTGTGTTAAGAATATGCATGCCTACAAATTTGATACTGTTTTGAAGGCATTGAAATAAAACAAAGAAAATAAACCCAATACTTTCATCTGGCATCCTCTTACGCGTATTACTTGCCATGAGAAAATGAGAAACACGTGTTTGACAACTTCTCAAAAGAAAAAACCGCTCTGTTGCTTCAAAATATATAGTATCCACTATATAGTATACGCATAACTTCGAATATCGACACTTGGATATAGAATAACAAATTCTAACTTTGCTAACCATTGGATCTCTTTTAGAAAATTAGATAAATTATGTCATGTCTAACATCTAGAAGATTCCATTATTAGCCTTTAGCACCATGAACTGTCTAGTCACGTTAGTTTGACCAGACATATGATTTATTTACATCTTATATTTTCATAACACTCATACTAGTAAGTAGTAATCTAAAAAGAA
The DNA here is from genome assembly GCA_910589775.1 of Avena eriantha. Lineage (NCBI taxonomy): Eukaryota > Viridiplantae > Streptophyta > Magnoliopsida > Poales > Poaceae > Avena > Avena eriantha. The sequence continues at coordinate 240,697,615 of OU342744.1, forward strand.
AACTATTTATCTTCTCGACAATCTCATGCGCACATACCAGCAGATCTCTCCCTTGTCCATAGTGTAGTTTTGCACACATGTGTTATGGTTAGGGTTGCGAGAGGGACCTTGCGAAATGAAGGAAATATGTCTTGAGAGGCAATAATAAAGTTGTTATTATAGTATTCCAAGTATATGATAGATGTTAATTTTACATGTATAATTGTATTTATTGGAAATATTAATACATGTGTGTTTAATAAAAAATAAAGGGTTCTTGGTTATGCCTCTCTTATAAACTAGCTCGCTGATTAACAACATGATCAAAGTTTCCTAATCATTGACATTGGATGTTGTTAATAACAAGGTCACAACATTGGTAGAATGATGTGATGAACATTCATCCGAAGTATAGCATTATGATCGAAGTCATTGTGTTTAAATTGCTATAACATCATATGAAATAATCCTAGTCCTTAGACCATGAGATCATGTCAATCAACACTAGAAGAGTAACTTGATAACATCAAATGTCACACCGTAATAGGGTGACTATAAACGTGGGTTCAGATACTCCAAAGGTGTTATGTAGAGGCTCATGGATGAAGAGTGGGATTTGTCCATCCCGATGACAGATAGATATACTCTGGGCCCTCTCGGTGATATCACATTGAGATAACTTGCAAGCAAGTGATGTGATCACTAGAATGTTATATCACTGGAATGATAAAAGAGTGCATGTCGATAACGAGATCAAACTAGGTATGGAGATACCGATGATCAAATCTCGGACATGTAAAATATTGCGAGACAAAGGGATTTAGTTACTAGCATTAAAGGTTCTCACGATCATAGAAGTCATCATTGAATGTGTGGGAGTAAGTATGGATCTCCAGGTCCCACTATTGATTATTGATCGGAGAAGGGTCTTGATGGCTCAATGCACGGCGCCTAGAAAAGTGCTTGGTGTGTGGTGTTGATGTAGAGCTCATTGGGAACCCCAAGAGGAAGGTATGATGAGCAGAGCAGCAAGTTTCCCTCAGTTATGAAACCAAGGTTTAATCGAACCAGTAGGAGCAAGGAAACACCTCAAAGGTGTTACTAGCTGAGGTTTGGCAGGGCGCACTACCGGTGCTAGTAGCAACGTGGAGACCTGCACAACACAACCACATAACTTTGTCCTCAACTGGCGATGAGGTTGTCAATCTCACCGTGTTTTGCGGAAAACAAAGGATTAAACGTATCGAATGGAAATAAGTAAAAGTTTGCAGAAAGTAAACACAATGCAGTAAATGATTGTAGATTGTATGTAAAGAAAGAGGACCGGGATCCATAGTTCACTAGAGGTGGCTCTCCTTAAGATAGATAACATGCTAGGTGAACAAATTACAGCGGGGCAATTGACAAACACCGAGAAAGAAATACATGCATATACTAATCATCTTGACTCCTTTGAGACTTGATTGGGCATTACAACATGATACATAGACCGCCATCCAACTGCATCTATGACTAATAATCCACATTCAGGTTATCATCCAAACCCCCTCCAGTATTAAGTTGCAAGCAACAGATTATTGCTTTACGAACTGCGTGTAAAGTAAACAATACGATTGTGCTATGAACAAAGGATTGTTGTTTTCTCCCTAGTAGCAACAGCACATCTAGTACCTTAGAGATTTCTGTCACTTCCCTAGATTATCAGAGGCATGAACCCACTATCGAGCATAAATACTAACTCTTGGAGTTGCTAGCATCTACTTGGCCAAGATAGCTACTAACAACGGAAAGCATGCAAGATCACAAATAACAAAGACATGATAGAATCAATAATCAATCTGAAATAGCATCTCAATATCCATCGGATCCCCGCAAACACAACATGCATAATTACAAATAGATGATCTTGATCATGAATGGAGCTCACAAGATCTAGACATGAAAGCAAAAAGGAGGAGAACCAACCATCTAGCTACTACATGGATCCGTAGTCCAAGGATGAACTACTCACGCATCACACCGGAGGCTTGCATGGTGATGAAGAAAGCCTACAGGGTGAATTCCCCTCTCCGGCAGGGTGCCGGGAAGAGCTTCAGATCTCTCCCGATTTAGGGATGGAGATGACGGAGGCTAGAGACTCTTTCGTGGATTTTTTGATCGGGTACTAAGGGTTTTTGTCCCGAGGGTAATATATAAGCGGAAGGAGAGGCCGAGGGGGTGCCTGGGCTGGCCACACCATCCCCTGGCGCGGGCTAGGCCTGGCCGCGCGGCCAGGTGGTGTGGCCGCCCTCTGGCCCTTCTCCGACTCGTATTCTGGCACTTGATCACTTCTAGAAAAATAGGCACTTTGGCTTTTGTCCTGTCCAATTCCGAGAATATTCATTTACTGACTTTCTTGGAACCAAAAACAGCAGAAAACATGCAGCTGGCACTGTGGCTCTTGTTAATAGGTTAGTCCAAGAAATCATATGAAAAGTACTCCAAAGTTGGAACAAAACACAATAAAGTGGATAAAACCAAGCATGGAACATAAAAAATTATAGATACATTTGCAATGTATCAACATCCCCAAGCTTAACTCCTACTCGTCCTCGAGTAGGTAAGTGATAAAAAGAAAGAATAATTTTTGAGGTGACATGCACCATCAAAGACTTGATCAAAGTATTTGCAGAATATTCAAAGCTGGGATCAAAGTACTTCAATCATAACATGAAAGACAAAGTTCTAGCAATAAGCAAAGAAACTATGATGCAACATGAAAAGGCACAAACAAAAGATTCATGAATAACGATGCTTTGCAAGACGTTTGTTTGTTTCACATAAAGAAAACATAGCATAATAGTATTCAGCTTGTCCCTCACTACAGTAGCAAATATAAATGCATAGGACACCTTCAAAGTTCATAAGAGTGACTAGATACAATAGTTTAAAACAAGTAATATCAAAGTATGCATCAATCAACTAGTCTTGGGACAATGCACATAGAACTAAGAATGGCCACTATGCTGTCAAAGTAAGTGCATAACGATAGAAGGTGGAGACTCCATATAATGGTGGAAGAAAGGCCTTTTGTAAAAGGAAGTAGGGATCCAAGTCTCATAAAGAGCTTCCAAAAATTATGGTACTTATAGCTTTCAGCTCTCATTCCCCTATCATAAGCATCTTGAAGTGATTAAGGTTAAAGTGAACAAACTATGGTGTACATGCTTGACGAAGTATAAGTCAGAAATCTCATATCCCTTGTATACGAGGGCCGCTCCACATGCTACTCAAGTTTAGTCACTGGTAAGTTCTTGTCACCGTAAGTACATGTGTATCATTGAGAACCGCCAACGGGGTACCCCTTGCCCGATGATACGGAAGAATCCCCATATCAAAATGACAAGGCAAGCAGACAACGAGCATCTCAACATTGTTGTTATTTACCATGGGAATATGGTGCTTTTTTCTCTCTTTCCTCTTTTCATAGTATCTCTTTTTTTTCTCAATATAGGACTCTTTTTTTATAAGAAGAATGCTTCATAGACAACTCATTATGGTTACGCTGCAGGTTTCCACCATGTCAGCATGGATTAGACCAGCGGCCCAGGCATTTCTCTAACACATATACATAACTTCATGGACTTACAAGCTCCCCTTTCATTTCACACCGACGACATCCATATACAAAAGAGCATGATATCAACTAGGTACAAGTACCAAGTGCAATGTTGAAAGCGTTCCCCATGAAAGCATGGTTCTGCTAATTCCCGACAAATATGTGCAAGCATATACAACATAGAAGACACAATGGTTCAAGTTTATTAAAGGCAAGAAAAGTAAAGTGTGCCGTCAAGTTCGTGAGAGCTTTAATCACTAGTTTTCTCATAACAAGTTTAATTTGGAAGGTAAACAAAAGCATGAATATACTTGGAATAGCGTAAGCTAATAGGTAGGTATGGTGTACTCTTTGGAATAACTTGGTTTAGGGAGTTGGATGCATGAGTGGAACTCATACTTTGTTGTGGAGGCTAGCAAAAGACTGGGAGCGACAAACTAAGAGAGCAATAATGGCCATAATCATGCAGAGCGACAAAACATCATTGATCAAAGAATAAAGTGATACTACAAGTTGAAGACTAAAGGATCATAAAGGCTATGGTGACTTGAGATAGTCATAACTTTGTGTGAGCATGTGCCAAGTCAACCCAAACAAAGCATCAAAGGAGAATACCACTATACTATGCTTTAATATGCTAAAACAATGCATGATTCATCCAAGGCACATTAAGCAATCTCAATTGTTTATAAAAATTCATGCTACAACAAAGAATACTAAGCACAAAGCCAAAATAATATCAAGCATGACATGACAAACCATAGCCACAGTCAAAAACGAGGTCTTTTTACCACATAAGGATGAACTTTCCTACTCTTTTCCAAACCAAACCAAACTATTTGCAACCCAATGTATGAAAGAGGGGGTCCAACCAATTTATTCAGAAAACTAAGCAAACCAAAGAAAATGAAAAACCAAAACAAAAACGAAAAAGAAGACGCTCCAAGAAAAACACAATTGTGCATGAAACAATAAAAATGAAGCGTTTGGAAGAAACATGGAATTTTTATTGATGAAGAAGGGGGTTCCTTGGGCATCCCCAAGCTTTGACGCTTGTACTTCTTGGATATTTCTTGGGGTGACACGCATGGCATCCCCAAGCTTGAGCTTTACGCCATCCTTCATCTCATTACTCATTCCTTCCATACACCTGAAAATTTTCCTTCATACAAAACTTCACACAATCTTTATTAGCAACATTAGTGCACTTAAGATAGATAAGTCTTAAGGTTCAGTTCTAACACCAAATAAACTTCCATTAGAACACTAGCTACTGTAGCACTTCCCTCAAAAAGCTCAATTCCCCAAAAGAACTCAAGAAGGAACTAACAAGAAGCAAATGCAGAAAATGGTAGAAATCTGTCAAGACAGACCAGCAGGTAAATACGAATTTTTTCGAAGACCTTTGTTGCTCAAATCAAAAAGTGTTGAACTAACGAAAGTTAGATAACAACCTGGGGCAGAAGCACAAAACATTACAGCTCAATCCGACATACATAGCTCTCTCACGAATTTTTACGGTGAAGCACCGAAATCTGTTTCGGGACAGCAACTTTCCCAATCATTACATCTCTCTCATTAGAGGTTACTCTTGGCACAAAAAGCAAATAAAAAGGATAAGGAGAGGTTATTACAGAGGTAATAACTTCCAAGACTCATCTAAAACTTTTGGGTTATCTCCCAATAAGTACTTTTCTTTAACGCCTTTAAGTTAGGCATAAGAAGCAAAGAAAGATCAAGAGTTGTCAAATGAAGAAGCATTAAGAACAATACCAGAAATATTTTCAACAAGGCAAGGTATATCATCCAAGTAAGTTCTAGAGGATCCTCTCTCAATGCTCTTAGGTTCACTATTCTCATCAAAAGGGTTTGCAGGAACAATACCAATCAAGATTCTTTTCTATGGCATCATGTATTGCTACTAGTTTAAAAGGTATTGGTATCTTAGGTTCCTCCCCATTAGGTTCGGTTTTGTTCATCTTTTCTTGTGTACCAACAACATCTACACATGAGCCTAGCATATTGAAACGTTCAAAAACATTTCTAGCTTCCTTGGCAACATCATAGAACTCCTTAAACAAAGTTTCTAGAATAAAATCCCTATTTTCAGGGTCTTCAATTTCTTTAAGCTTAAGAAACATTACTTGCATTAAGGGGTTGAGGTTAACAAACCTAGCTTCTAACATGTGAATTAAAGAAGCTATAGCAACCTCATAGTTTGGAGCAAGTTCTACAAGGGACCTATCCTCAGTATCTTCATGCTTACTAACATGATTAAAGAATTCTTCAATGTTATCTTTCCCAATTATAGAACCACTACCAATTGGAAGGTCTTTCAGGATGAATGTAGGGATCAACATAGTGAGCTAAGGGAGAGGTGACTACTGAAGGAGACTTAATTTTTTGTGTGTTTTTAAATAAGAAAGCAAACAAGTAAAACTAATTTTTTTGGGTTTTTGAATAACAAAACAAGAAAACTAAGCAAAACAAAAACAACAAAGTAAAGAGATTGGTTATGAGGGACTCTCCTTGTGAAGATGTCCTTGACTCCCTAGCAACAGCGCCAGAAATCGCTTGATGGCTCAATGCACGGCACCCAGAAAAGTGCTTGGTGCGTGGTGTTGATGTTGAGCTCGTTGGGAACCCCAAGAGGAAGGTATGATGAGCACAGCAGCAAGTTTCCCTCAGTTATGAAACCAAGGTTTAATTGAACTAGTAGGAGCAAGGAAACACCTCAAAGGTGTTACTAGCTGAGCTTTGGCAGGGCACACTACCGGTGCTAGTAGTAATGTGGAGACCTTCACAACACAACCACAAAACTTTGTCCCCAACTTGCGATGAGGTTGTCAATCTCACCGTGTTTTGCGGAAAACAAAGGATTAAACGTATCGAATTGAAAGAAGTAAAAGTTTGTAGAAAGTAAACACAAAGCAGTAAAAGATTCTAGATTGTATGTAAAGAAAGAGGATCGGGATCCATAGTTCACTAGAGGTGGCTCTCCTTAAGATAGATAACATGCTGGGTGAACAAATTACAGCGGGGCAATTGACAAACACCGAGAAAGCAATACATGCATATACTAATCATCTTGACTCCTTTGAGACTTGATTGGGCATTACAACATAATACATATACCGCCATCCAACTACATCTATGACTAATAATCCACCTTCAGGTTATCATCCGAACGCCCTCCAGTATTAAGTTGCAAGCAACAGATTATTTCTTTACGAACTACGTGTAAAGTAAACAATACGATTGTTCTATGAACAAAGGATTGTTGTTTTCTCCCTAGTAGCAACAACACATCTAGTAACTTAGAGATTTCTGTCACTTCCCCAGATTACCAGAGGCATGAACCCATTATCGAGCATAAATACTAATTCTTGGAGTTGCTAGAATCTACTTGGCCAAGATAGGTACTAACAACGGAAAGCATGCAAGATCACAAATAACAAAGACATGATAGTATCAATAATCAATCTGAAATAGCATCTCAATATCCATCGGATCCCCGCAAACACAACATGCATAATTGCAAATAGATGATCTTGATCATGAACGGAGCTCACAAGATCTAGACATGAAAGCACAAAGGAGGAGAACCAGCCATCTAGCTACTACATGGATCCATAGTCTAAGGATGAACTACTCACGCATCACACTGGAGGCTTGCATGGTGATGAAGAAGGCCTCCAGGGTGAATTCCCCTCTCCGGCAGGGTGCCGGGAAGAGCTTCAGATCCCTCCCGATCTAGGGATGGAGATCATGGCGGCTACAGACTCTTTCGTGGATTTTTTTATCGGGTACTTAGGGTTTTCGTCCCGAGGGTAATATATAGGTGGAAGGAGAGGCCGAGGGGGTGCCTGGGCTGGCCACACCACCCCCTTGCACGGGCCAGGCCTGGCCGCATGGCCAGGTGGTGTGGCCGCCTTCTGGCCCTTCTCCGTCTTGTATTTTGGCACTTGATCACTTGCAGAAAAATAGGCACTTTGGCTTTTGTCCCGTCCAATTCCGAGAATATTCATTTTCTGACTTTCCTGGAACCAAAAACAGCAGAAAACAGGCTTTTGGCACTATGGCTCTTGTTAATAGGTTAGTCCAAGAAATCATATGAAAAGTACTCCAAAGTTGGAACAAAACACAAGAAAGTGGATAAAACCAAGCATGGAACATCAAAAATTATAGATACATTTGCAATGGATCAGGTCTCGATCATGTCTGCATTATTCACAAACCGTAGGGTGACACACTTAAGATATGCCAACACCATTTGGATCAAATATGTTCTAGAGAAAAGAATTGCAAAGGCTGGAATAATTTCAATGGACACCAAAATTGTTTCAGTTGAAATTGTTGAAATTGGTTCTACATGTGATATTAAAATATTGCGGGGGGTTTGATGTGAATGTTTGTTAATTAAAGTAATTAACCAAAATTCTGAATAAAATAAATAAAAGGAGTTTTATTAAATGAGAGTTGCATTAAATTTGGTGGAAATTTAATGCATGTGAGTGGGAGTATGAGTGGAGGCATATTTATGTGAGTGGAGCATCCACCACATGAATGAAGGAAGAGGTGGGGTCACCTCCATGGCCTCTGGCCATGGGAGGGGCTGCCCCTCTCCCTATAAAAGGCCCCCCTCTCCTCCTCTCATACCACACCTCCTCGTGAAGGATCTCTCTCCACCTCTAAAATTATTCCCCCGTGGTCTCAGATTAGCGAGATACATATTCCCGGTGGCTTTTGTCTGGAAGGAGTTTCTGCTTCTGCTGCATCGCTGGAGCAAGGATATGGAGGTTTTTCGGTGGACCGGACGTGTGTGCGAGAACGGATGCGCTGCTGATTTGTGGCACTGAGACTTCCTCTCGATCTTGAGATCGGCAAGCAATCGACTACATCATCGACGAGTCTAATCTCGTTACACTTTGTCGGTCTTCAAGGGTATGTTCTATATGGATGTATATCCACCCGTTTCTTGTATCTAGGTAGATATATTTTGGTGCTTAGTAGTTCCCATCGTAGGAATTTTTTGTTTTCTATGATGCGAACCCAATAGTGGTATCAGAGCCAGAGCTATGCGTAGATGCTTTGCACGGGCAGTACACATAAGAGTATGTGAGCGATGGTGATCATGTTATTGCATCTTATATGTATTTTGGATATTTGTGGCATAGTTGGATGAAGCGGCCCGGACTAACTTTACATGTCCTCAAACATGAGACCTGTTCCACGCTTGACATGCAACTAGTTTTGCATAAGTGGCTAGCGGGTGTCTGTATCTCCTACTATAGTCAATATATGATTTACAATGAGTTTCTAATGATTTGGTCATCATTGTTGTGGTTCCATGTTCATAGGTAAGACCGCTTCTATCTTAGAAAGCCCTAAGCCATGTAAAAACATGCAATTGATAAATTAGAAGCATCTAGTTTAGATTGTTGCTGGGATGGTGTCATGATATGGTAATGTTGTAAGTTGAAGTATAGTTGATACTCTTATAACACTCCTAACGTGTAAGCTCCATAGACCTTGGATTTACACACAAAGGAATGATAAAGATCATACCATGATGCACATGATAGTGATCAAGTGCAAGAACCATATCATTTCACTTTATGCATTTGATGTTTGCATCTTATATTGCTTGTTTGGCGTTTTAGTAGCATTATAAGATGATCCCTCATTCAGATATCAAGATAAAATGTTTTCTTCCTTAAGTATGCACCGTTAAGGAAGTCCTTCATTTCAAGACATCACGTGATGGTCGGGTGTTTTTTACTCTACGCTTTCATAGAACGGGTGTAAGACAGTTTTACACACGTGAGTACTAAGGTTCTTACTTGGCGAGCCTAGCATGTACAAACATGGACTCGGAACATGGACCGAAAGGTTAACCATGAGTCATATAGTTGATATGATGCCCATATAGATGCTCGCCTTTGAAGCTACACTGACTTGGGTGATGATCGGACTTGGTGTAGTGGATTTGGTTCATGTAATCACCAAAAAGACACGAGGGATGTTGTTTTTGAGTGGGAGTTCATTCATAATTTGGATTAGTTGAACTCGATCGATCATAAACTTAGTCTAAACTTTACAAATTCTATTGTAGATGGCACCACCTGCTTTTAATTTCAATGTATTCATGGAGAAAGAGAAACTTGCGATGAATGGTAACAACTTTACCAACTAGGCCATGAATTTTAGGATTCTCCTGGCTGCTACACAAAAGCAATATGTGCTAGAAGCATCGCTAGGCCCTCCACCAGGTCCTGATGCCCCTGACAAGGAAAACAATGTCTATTTGATTTGTCAGGATGGCCACAACTTAGTTCATTGCGCCATACTGTATGGGCTAGAGCCGGAACTCCGAAAGTGTTTCTAGAATGTCAATTCCTTTGATTCCATGGGTGAATTGAAAATGATTTCGATACCCATGCTGCCATAGAGAGTTACAATGCTTATGAAAAGTTCTTTAGCTGCATGATGGAAGAGTTAGCTCCATTAGGGAGCACATACTCAAAATGTCTGTGTACGCCGATAAGTTTGTGTCCTTGGGAATAACGATTCCCATTATGACTTAGGCATACATCGTGTTCTCCAATATCTGCCACCTAGCTACAACAGCTTTGTGATGAACTATAACATGCAGGGCATGAAGAAGTCTCTCTTCGAGCTTCTGTCAATGCATAAGACTACAGAAGTGGAGATCAAGAAAGAACATCAAGTGTTGATGATCAATAAGACCACTGGTTTCAGGAAACACAAGAAGGGTAAACATAAGGGAAACAAGGGCGGCAAATCTATTGCTGCGCCTGAAAAGAAATCCCGAGCGGGCTCTAAGTCTGATACCGAGTGCTATTATTGCAAGGGGACTGGCCATTGGAAGCGCAATTCCCCCAAGTATTTGGCGGACAAGAAGGCCGGCAAGGCAAACAAAGGTATATGTGATATACATGTTATTGATGTGTACTTGACTAGTACTCGTAGTAGCACCTAGGTATTTGATACTGGATCGGTTGCTAATATATGTAACTCGAATAAGGGGCTATGGAACAAGCAACATCTAGCAAGGGATGAGGTCACAATGCGTGTCGGAAATGGATCAAGAGTTGATCGATGTGATCGTCGTCGGAACGCTGCCTCTCTATATGCCATCGGGATTAGTTATAAATCTGAATAATTTGTATTTGGTGCCCGCACTAAGCATGAACATTGTATTTGGATCGTGTTTATTGCGAAGTGGTTATTCGTTTAAATCCGAAAACAATGGTTGTTTGATTTATATGGATAATATCTTTTATGTTCATGCACCTATGATGACGGGTTTATTTCTATTGAATCACACATATTCATAATGTTGATGCTAAAAGGATTAAACTTGACACTGATGTATCTGCATATATGTGGCACTTTCGTCTAGGTCATATTAGCATAAAATGCATGCAGAAACCCCATTCTTATGGAATTTTGGAATCACTTGATTTTGAATCATTTGATACATGTGAGCCATGCCTTATGGGCAAGATGACTAGAACCCCGTTTTTTGGTACAATGGAGTGATGAGTGCATATTTGCATCATGTTTTACATTATCATTTTGTATTGTAGATGTAGGATCTTGGTATTTTAAGGCGCTCCACGCACATTTTATGTCTGTTTTTACCAGGATCAGGACAGATGATGGATCCAATGGATACAATTCTTGGAGCATTTGCACTTTGGAGAAAAGGAGTCAAAAACAACGTAAATCTCTTATTTGGAAAAGATTAATATTACCAGAAGCGAACAAGGGAGGCAGAGAGTTCAACGACCAACTATACGACTGGAGCAACTTTTCCGGCTGTATAGCTCCGGCCGTATAGTTGGCGCCGCCTCCACCTCGTCAAATAGTTTTGCCCCGTGCAATTGGTTCGGGGAGACAACATATAGAACACCCAGGAATCACTAAAACCTCACCTCTGGAAGGCATGTGGAGGGGGACCTCATCCACAAGGGATCCATCTTCGCCCTGCACAGATCCAGGAGGCTAAGGCATCGATCTTCATCATCCACTGCTGCATCACCACCATCTCCATCCATCCCATCTACATCTTGTCTAGATCTTGTTGTAATTCCTATACTCGTTGTGGATTTATACAAGTACTCTTCATCTATGATTGTTGCTATTACCATTACTATGATGTTGATTGCCTCCATGTCTGAGTAGATCTCTAGTTCTTGGGGAGATGGAGAAACGCTAGCATATGATTGAGACGAGATAGAGATTATTATGTTATACATCATTATGTGTATGCATTAATCGTCTTCCTCTTGATGTTGGGATTTGTGCACCTCCTTAATATTTGCCTCTTATGGGGACTCGATGAAGGGGATTACTTGTTGGCAGATGGAGGGAGGATAGCACTTACTGTGACTATAAAGCTGTTATCAATCCTTAGGTACTAACTTGGGGGTATCAAGGAGAACTCATAAAGCCATGTCCATGCCACGGGAGAAATCCCTTCATAGCGCAGTAACTCGGTTGATGTCGATTGCTGTCTGTTGTGGTTATGAGGATCATGTGTGCAGCGATTGCTGGCTAATCGTCCATATATGGAGATCCTCCCACATACATAAACATTATGAGAATATTCGTTATAATAATCTTGATTGCTTAGTATAAATTGCTAGAGGTGTATCAGCTATTCCTCGAGAACACATTTTCCCTATTGTAGTTCCAAAGTTCTATTACACACACGATTCTTACTTTCTGCATTAAATGTTGCTTTACTTTAAATCACCTTGCTCAACCAAAACCCCAAAAACAACTTTACATTACTTGCATCTTAAAATTATTTCTCGAGTACTTTGTTTAGTTATAGCTAAAAACATTTTAGTCTTTCGCCTACTACTCCCTATGGGATCGATATCTTTATTTCGAAACTAGCTACAAATGATATGTGCACTTGCAGTCATCAAGCTATTTTTTGGCGCCGTTGCCGGGGAGCTTAGTGCTATAAGTCACTTTTAGTTATTTACTTTCATTGTACTAATTTTTACTTGAGTTGCAGGACCGCAACAATGGACAACACTCAGCATTTAAACTAGCTTGAGGCATTAAGGAAAATGGGTTCGCCCATGGATGCTTTTATAACTGTCAACAAAAGCATAAATCCGGATGGAGTTGAGATCCCTCCTTTATTATTTTAATTATTACATTATAAGGAATTTGCAGGAACCAATGAAGAAAGTCCATATGGATACTTACAATTCTTTGAAGACGTTCTCAGTTCCTTTATTTTCGACGACTATAATCTTGATATAGTTAAAACCTAGTTGTTTAGACAAACTCTCTATAATAATGTTTGCAATTGGTACAGATCTTTGTGTGAAGAAGCACCAAAGACATGGGAGGAATTGACAACCAAATTCCTATCAAAATATTATTCTGAAATCAAAGATCACATGATGAGAGGTATTATTATTAGTTTCAAAAATAATCTAGTTGTAACATCCCAATTTCAGCAACCCTGATTAGTTGTCCAGAATGCAAAAATCAGGGGGGACAAAAACTTTTTCTTGTTCATTGGTGCAGTGTTTGCTTGTTGTTTGTTTGTGCTTGTGCATGTGAGAGTATGCCATATGGTACACCTTACCTCACCATCAGTTGACAAAAGCTATTTAAAAAAATATCCTGGCTCATTTTACATATTCTCAAATGTTCTGGAATTTCAAAACATGCGCCAAGATGCTTGTGTAACCAAAACTAGTTTAGTAGCTTCCATTGACAAAACTATGGAGAGCTATAACCTCCTTATGTTTTCAAGACAGAACCTTCAAATACTCTTACCTCTAGGTTTTCCGAAACCTTTTCTTTAAACTGTTGAATTCCACTCTTGGTAAGAGATACCAAGGACTCTCATCTTACTCAAAATACAACCTTTCAAAATTACCCATCCCTACCTCAAGCTAAGCTTGATGGTAACCCTAGTAGTAGTTGATTTGTTTGTAAGATGAATTGCCTTGATCTGCTACTTGATTTATATGATTAGGAGATAGTATGAGCTACTCTAGGAGCTCATCACTAGGATCAAGAGGTTTCCAAATCACCACACCCTAAGCAAGAGTACAAAGCAGGATCTAATCTCTAGATACTAGGTGATCATCCAAAATCACTAACCAGATCCCATCTAAAGTGATCCCTTCTAGAAGCTTCCAGGTCAATGAAGACCAATATCAAGCAAGGATACCTTATACTCCATCTACACTTCAAAATAATCCACTTCATGATGCTTTGGTACCTTGCAACCCATCAAAATCATCACCACCCACATTCTAGTCAAAAACACTAAATCTGCCAAATTTGGCCAAGTCTCGAAAACTATTTCCAACATCACCTCTTTGAATGTCTCCCTTTTTCAACCCTTGTGTATTTTTTGTAATGCATCTGAACCATCTTGTTATACATCCTAAGGACTACCAAGTCCCACTCCTTCCCTTGGTTAGATCATCCTCCAACCCACTTGTTCTTGATGGTTTTGCAGACAAGAAGATAACTATTCCTGCAAATCTAGTCAACATGCCTACCTTGATAGAAGCTCACACCACCATCCAACCTTCTATGGACCAACTCTTCACATGGTTGTGTTCTACTCATATAGGTCTATCAATATCTACTCCACTTGTTCCAAGTGGATCTTTTTGCTTCTTAATGCCACAAGGTTTTGAAGGCTAGTTGATAATCTGGTTTGGCAGGCTTATTTTATTCAAAGTTTGAAAGCTTGTCTTGGTGAGCTCAAGCAGGATCAAGCTCAAAACCCTACACCATTGAAATATACATTACTTGGTCTATCCATCTATATACCCCATGCCCCAAGGGGAGCCCTGAGCTCCAAGATCCAACAAGGTTTTGGTGGCATGAAAACAATCTTACCCAAGATCCTTAAATCTCTAGTTTTCACCAAAATCAACTTGGATTCCCAAATCCCAAGGTTTCTAATGCTTGTTACACCTTGTCTACATCATCTACCTTGATCATCAAGATTTATCAATAATTATCCATATTTATTATTGACCAAAACTATTTAATTCCCTTAATAGGCAAAACCTCCAAAACCTCTTCCATAAAGGGAAGTTTGGTTTTTTTCAAAACACTTCCCCAACCTTTTGCTTAATTGATATCCATATATCATACCCTACATTCCCATCTCAAAAATAAATAGTTTTGAAGAGCTTTATTATTTCTTTTTACCCATTTTCTGAAATGGCTGAATTGAAATAATAATTGTTTTAATTACTTCTATCTTCTAATAAATCTTGGGAAATTCCCCCTAAGTGTGTATTCACCTTTGGGACCATCTCACATCAAAAACCCCACCTGTCCAAGGTAATATTATCAAATGATCTTCTAGAAACTACTTCTGTACTTTTTGAATAATTGTTTTTAAGTGGACTTAAAACCCTCAGAAAAATCCCAATTAATTCCTAGATATCTACCTTGACCTCATCTATCCACCAGTACCATCTTTCCACCTCGTCCTATGAATTTTTTTGAACTTCCTTCACAATCACCTATTTACTCAATTTAGCAAACCTAGCTAGTATTGAGTTAAATCAAGATCAAGCCATCATCCAAAGGCTTGACCAGCACCTCTCTCTAGTACCCATCTCACTCCTGGTCGAAAACCCAGTAGTTCACCCCTCACTTGTCATTAGTACTTGGAAGGAGTGAGAGAGAGGATCAAGATATTATTGCCTACCTAGGGAAGATAAGCTTGGGACAACAGCCCCACTGCCCCTCTGCCCTAAGCACGACCCTAGATAACACCTCCACCCCCTCTCCACCACCCCTGCTGCTCAATGGAAGGCCAGCTCCACTCCACATTCTCTCCTTGGACCAAATCCACCATGAACCATTCCCCCTTGAGTTAAATAGGCTAGAGGCCCTCACAGCACGCCTCTGCCCTTCATTTCTCCCCCTCACCCTCCGCCTACCTCCCAGAGAGCTCTAGATCCATCTCCTTAGCGCTACCTCGCAATGGAGAAGGAGGCTTGCTCCTCTCGGCCTCCTTCGAGTAGAACATGCGTGGCCGACCTCGACACTCCCGAGCCCCTCTTTTTCCACTCCTCACGTCTCCTCTAGATCCCCTACACGACCTCAACCGGCCTCCCTCTTTTGCATGTCTAGGGAAATGGAGAAGAAGCCCTCTCGGGTCTTTCTCTAAGGTGGTATCATGAGCTCGATCTACTGCCTCTGTCCCTCTATTTCTTTGTTGGAGAGATCCTCTGGACGTCTTCTCTCTAACCCTGATCGTTTCTCTGCTTAGGAATGCCTAGAACGACGTCGCCGGGAACCTCCGAGCCACCCGCCGATTGTCCTCGCGCGAGCGTCTTCCCGAGGACAAAGACCCCACTTCCATCCCTTGTCGGGCTCGTCGTGGACTACCGCCTCGCCCCCATGTCTTCCCCGCCACTGGCACGGCCTTTGGTAAGCTCCCCCTCTGCCGCCCGAGCCAGCTAGGGTTAGCTCCCCGCCGCCCTAGAGAAAGGAGGACGACGACTTGCCTCCGTCGATCCGCCCTCTAATCTGACGACCCAAGCGCTTCGGTACCTCTTCACCGCTCCGTGCTGCTGACCGGCAGGACCCGCCCGTCGGGTTCGAAATCGGGGCTCCCGCGCACTGGCCTTGCCGGGTGGGCCGAATTCCCCCTGTGTGGCCCAGCTGCACCTCCGAAGCAGGCTCGCGGGGCTATTCCTCCCCCCTTTTTCCTTTTCTAAATACCTTTTTCCAGATAAAGAAAATTTCTAGTTAGTTTAATTGCTGAATAAAATGGAATCATTCCATTCTGGACAGATACAATTTTATACATGTTCTCACATGTTTTCCCAAACATGTAGTACCAAAAGTTTGGCCATATAACATCTGTATATTTTCTGTAGATTTATCTCCTAGATAGCAACTTTTTCAATCAATAAATCTTCAAAGTATTTACACACCACCAAATGGAATAAATCCAACTGCAAATGTTTGGTATCTGAAATACCTGCTAGATGGAATTGGTCCCATGCCAAGTGGAGCTCTGGTCCCCCTTTAGAAAAAAAATAACAAAATCCATCCATATCTACCTTTAGAAAATTCCCTAGGCCATACCATGATATATTTTACCCTAAATCCAACTCTTGCTGATGAGGTATGCAAATATCTACTAAAACCTATGAGACCAAAAAATTTGGAACCTCTGTTGATTTAAGGTGATTTAAACATCTCTGTCTAGGGTTGTTTCTGTAGAAAAATCACTGCAGGAGTTCCACAACTCCAAAAAGGTTCATTCCAATCTCTACAAAAAGGTATTCTAAATTCCTACCATGTTCCCTTGGAATCAACTGAAAAAGACAAAACAGCTACATAGCTGCCTTTGGGAATTTTCCAAGGGCATTCTGGTAATTATTTTGGAGTGATTCCAACTTTTAGTGATTCAGTACATAAAAAACTCTACAAAATCGTCCAAGGAAATAATTTTTGGAGCTCCTGAACTTTTCTGGTGATTTATTCCCTAAAACTAGAAGTTATTTCACTAGGAAAATCATAACTATTTAAAGAAAAGTGATAAATTAGTGAAACAACTTTTGTTGGTTTGATTTTATCAACATCTACCTGTAGGTATCATTTTTATACAAGGGTACCATACAGAATATGTCCTTGGTCCCAAAACCCCCTCTTAGGTAATTCCTCGACAATAAACCCTAAGGGGTGTTCATCCCCTTCTCCAAGGCCCTCTCAACCTCCTAAATCCAATCCTCTCTAAAACTACTGAACCCTAATTGGAGTTTGTTCAATTGCTTGTTTCCTAAGTGGTACTGGTGATTGTATGCCTTGTATTGATTGTGCTCCTTTGTTTGTTTGCATGTGTTCCTTATCGATGATAGTTGCGATTATATCGGAGAGCAGAAGAAGATGGTTTTTATTGGTTATTATGGTTTTCTAAGAAGAATTCCAGGGACAATTATGCCATATTGCTGATCTCAGGCAAGCCACCTTCTTGCCCATAAGCCTTGTCCTACTGTTTTACCTATGCATGTTTTATCTACGGTTTATTAAAACTGCATTGTTTTACTATGTATTGATGTATATATATATATGGTAGTGGTTTGGCTCCTCCGAACTATTACACTTTGGTACTACTAAGTACACCCCCCTTGACGATACCTACTTGTCCCTAGTATGGTAGATGGTGTAATACACCATACCCCTTTTTGGAGACCCTGTTTTAGCCAAAGAAAAGCTAGATGATGGGAAGACCCCGGAAAAGGTTTTATGATAAAACCTTGGTGAGATGGGACCTCCCAAGAGATGTTGAGAAAGAAAAAGGTTTTGTTTTACAAAATGCTGAAGAAAAGATGGAGGAAAAAGGTTGACGAAAACGCACCCGGTTCTTTGTAGTTTTGCTAGAACAATTAACCATGTGCAACCACATTACTCTAGAATGGGACACGGCTGGATTTGATGGTTTTTTATTCCGGTATAAGCTGCCTCGCAACTACTACAGGGGATCGGGGATCCCTGGGTGGGCCTTCTCCGATAAAGGTCCATGTGGGACATCGACCTAGAGAAGGAACGAAGGGTCCGCTGGCCTCCACGCGTTACTATGAGCCCCTCATTGAAAGTGCACACTCAAGAAGTGGAAAAAGCGCTCCGGTTGGTCCTCAGTATCCGACGTCCCGGTTTTGAGGGGAATAACACTCATAGGGTAGGCACTTATACTGGAGTGGGCATCCAGAGAGTCTTGATCGGTTACTTGACCCATGATCGGTGAAGATCAGGGTTGTGTACCCGGATGGTGTGGGTAAAGTGTACAACCTCTGCAGAGTGTAAATCTATTCGAATAGCCGTGTCCGTGGTCATGGACGGTTGGGAAGGTTGCTGTAGAATGGTGTTGGTTTTGGTTAAAAAAAGGATTTCACAAAAACAATGGCTTTGAAATGTTTTGACCATGGGATGGTCGAAAAGGAGAAAGGTTTTGACCATGGGATGGTCAGAAAGGAATGAAAGGAGTTTGGTCATGGGATTACCAGAAGGAGGAACAAATGGGTGACCCAGTCCTAATGTCTTCCAAAACTTTTCAAAATAGTTTCCAAAATGTTTACAAAAGTTTTCAACAAAGATATGTAGATGCTATATCTACAAGAGAAACTATTTGAGAAAAGAACCTCTCTTGGAGCCCTCCTATTACCACAACCATATTGCATATCTTCTTGCTAGTATTATTCTCCTAAGGTGGTTTGCGAGTACATTCAAACTACTCACTGGCATTATTGTCCCTGGCTATTAACTTGGTCAGATATCAAGAAGAAGGGGACGTTGACGACTATGCGAGCTAGGACGTTCTCCCAGTCAGTTGCCTATAGGTTGAGGCATGATTGGGCTTTGCGCATGATGATGTTCCGCTACTAAAGATGGCATAGCCATAATGGCATTTATGTAAGTCTTGTATTTCAGTATATCTCGGATGTTGTAATGATACTTGTCGGTTATGTGCCACGACTAACTGATCATGGGATCGTGGTTGTATGCATAACAGGGATTCTCGGAGGATTAATCCGGGGGCCCCACACTAGTGAGGGCTTATATGAAGGATATCTAAGGTATAAAAGCTACCTAGATAATTGCCCCCATCATCGTTTTCCTGATTGGTTAATTACACATACCTTTTATGGAGGGATAAATATTGAAAATTGGACGAATCAAGATACTGCTTCTAATGGCAGTTTTCTATCTTATACCTATGATGAGGCATGGAATCTAATAATAAAAATGAGAGGAGTAACGGAAAATCTTAAAGATAGGGAAAACATTACAAATAGTTTATCTGAATATACTTGCATTAACGTTTTCCTTGAAGATGAATGAAAAGATATAATGATTAAAACCCTCAGTATTGATTCCTACTCAGTAAAAAATTTATTGAGAATTATCCAGGGCATTTGGAGGTACCTACTCGAATAAAAGAAGCGTGGAAGAGCGCTAATGGAAGAGTTCTCCTCGATACATATACAAGGGATCTTTGAAGAAAGACAAAGAGAGGAAGAACTAATAAAGAAGAGACCGAAGAAACCACAAAGGAATTCCAAAGCTACACATATAAATAATGTTATAATAAAGGATCTTATGGAAGCACGAATAGTGGAAGATGAAGTGGTTATTTTAGACCTTGAAACCTCGGAATTCATCAAAGGTAAGGTTTGAGGTAACTAAACTTCTAATCCAATGACCCCTATATATTGTGGAGAAACTTTCTTATATGGAATTTGTGAACCAATTTCCACTATAAATATTATGCCTTCATCACTTTATGAGGAACTCTGCTACAATTTAAATAATCTAGATGTGGAACCGGTAGACACTATTATTAAATTGTCTAATAGAACCAATATAAAACCGGAAGGAGTAATCAGAAATATCTATGTCTTTATTGGCTCACTGATGTACCTCCTTGATTTTCATATTGTTGATATGCCTCGAGATTCTTTTTGTCCTATTCTTTTAGGTAGGCCTTTTATATCCATCACCAAAGCTCAAGTAGATAATCAGAAGGAAACTATTTCACTAAAGTTTGGAGAATAAAAAATGACATTCCACTTTGCCAAACTAAAGAAGAGGCCATATGAAGTAGAGGATATCAAGGACAAGAATACGATTACCGAGATAGCGACAATTCATTTCAGTACTCCACAAGATGAGTTAGAAAGGATCCTGATTAATTGGGAGGAAGCACCATATGATGAGGAGAAAGAAGACATGGACAATTACCTTGATTCAATTCCGAATCACAAAATCCACACGACTTGAAGAACTAGTAAGAAAAGGAGACGAAGAGCCTCCACCAATAGAATTGAAAAGACTTCCAAATAATATGAGGTATGAATTTTTAGATAATGAAAATAAATGTCCTGTCAAAAAATGAAACAAATAAACTCATTTCATTTCTGGTTAAGCATCATGAAGCCTGTGGATATACATTGAGTGATATTAAAGGAATAGATCCATCTATCACAACACATAATATTACCATGCTTGATGATGTTGAACCTATAGTAGATACACAAAGAGGGCTTAATTCTAAAATGAAGGAAGTATTAAGAAAAGAGGTTATATGCTTATTAGATGCTGGCATAATATATCCTATCTCTGACAGTAAGTGGGTCAGCCTAGCTCATTGCATACCAAGACAAGGTGGTCTTGATGCTGCTATGAATGAGGATGCTGAGCTAGTTCGTGTGAGGCCAACTATAGGATATCGTATGTGCATTGATTTTAGGAAGCTAAACCGTGAGACCTAGAAAAATCATAAACCTATACCATTCATGGATAAAATTTTAGAAAGACTTAGTAATAATACTTACTTTTTTTCTTGACAGTTATTCTGGATATTCTCAAATTGCCATACAACCAGAAGACCAAGACAAAACAACTTTCACTTGTCCTTATGGCACATATGCTTATAGATTAATTCCATTTGGCTTATGTAATGCAACATCAACTTTTCCGGAATGTGTCCTAAAGATTTTTGATGATTTTGTTGAGAAGACTATGGAAGTTCTAACAAATGATTTTGTTGTTTGTGGGACAACTTTTGATAATTGCCTCTACAATCTGACCAAAGTTTTGCAGAGATGCAGGCAATCAAAATTGGTTTTGAATTGGGAACAATGTCGTTTCATGGAAAGAGAAGGTAAAATTTTCGGGCACAAAATTTTGGAGAAGGTAATAGAAATAGATAAAACTAATATAAATGCTATAGAGAATCTCCCAATACCTTAGGACATTAAAAAACCTAAAAATGTTTCTTGGACATGTAGGTTTTTATAAGCGGTTTATAAAAGATTTTGCTAAACTAGCTATGCCCCTCACCAATCTTCTTGATAAAGAAACTCCATTCTATTTAGATCATCACTTCATTGCAGCTTTTGAGAACCTTAAGGATAAACTAGTTTCAACACCTATCATGCAACCTCCAAAGTGGCATGAACCTTTAGAAATCATGTGTAATGCTAGTGATTATGCTTTCGGGGCTGTGTTGGGACAGCGAGATGGAAAGAATTTGAATGTAATTTATTACGCTAGTAGACCTCTTAATAAGATTCAAAAACATTATGCTACTACAAAAAAAGGGTTTCTAGCTATAATTTTTGCTTGCGACAAATTTGGATCTTACATAATTAATTCTAAGGTAATAATTCATACGGATCACCAGGCTTTGCGTCACCTCCTTGTGAAAAAGGATGATAAGCCCAGGTTGATTAGGTGGGTTTTATTACTACAAGAAAATGATTTGCAAATAGTTTATAGAAGGGGTAAGGATAAAGCGGTAGCAAATCATCTCTCTAGGACGGAGGGAATAATCAATGACCCTATACCTATTAATGAATCAGTTTCGGGAGAATATTTAGTAAACGTGGAAATTGCTGATCCATGGTATGCAGATTATGCTAACTATCTAGCTACAAAATTTATACCTCCTGGTATGTCAAGAAATCAAAGAATGAAATTCTTTAATGATATTAAGTATTACTTTGGGGATGATCCATATCTATATCGTCATGGACTTGATGGAATGATTTGGAAGTGTGTTCCTAACCATGAAATGAATGCGATATTGAAAGCTTGTCATGACAGTCCATATGGAGGGCATCATGCAGGCAAGACAACTGCTGCAAAGGTACTTCAATTCAGATTCTGTTGGCCGACCTTGCTCAAGGCAGCACACAGGTATGTGGAATACTGCGATGCTTGCCAATGAAGAGGTAATATTGGAAGGAGACAAGAAATGGCAATGAATTATAGTCTCATAATTGAACCTTTTGATGTATGGGGAATGGATTACATGGGACCATTTATAGAGTCTAATGGTTATACTCATATTCTTGTTGATGTTGACTATGTTACTAAATGGGTTGAAGCTATTCCAACAAATCATGCAGATGCAGCTACCTCAGTAAAGATGATCAAGGATGTCATATTCCCCAGGTTTGGAGTTCCTAGATTTTTAATTACTGATGGTGGTTCTCATTTTATGAAAGGAACTTTCAGGAAAATCCTCAGCAAGTATGGAGTAACTCACCCCATTGCTTCACCATATCATCTCCAAACAAGTGGTCAAGTGGAACTCTCTAATAGAGAATTGAAGACCATACCCAAGAAGACGGTGGAAAAATCAAGAAAAGATTTGTCATACAAGTTAAATGAAACCCTATGGGCGTACCGTACCGCGTTTAAAAATCCAATGGGTATGATACCTTATAAGATGGTGTATGGTAAGGCATGCCATTTACCTTTAGAACTAGAACACAAAGCTTTTTGGGCAATCAAGAATCTAAATTATGATCTCAAGGCAGCAGGGGAGAAACGTTTATTAGATATTCATGCTTTAGATGAGTTTAGAAGTAAAGCCTATGAGAATGCTAGGTTGTTTGAGGAAAAAGTGAAAATATGCCATGATAGAAAAATAGAGAATAAGGCTTTTAAAAGTGGAGATAAAGTGTTGCTCTATAATTCTTGTATTAAGTTGTTTCTAGTGAAGCTTGGATCAAAGTGGAAAGGCCCATATATAGTTGAAGAAGCTTGCCCATCAGGAGCAGTGAAGCTCCAAGGAAAAACACCCTATCTTGCATGGGTGGTAAATGGACAACGCTTGAAGAATTATCTAATAAAAGAAGATATATAAGTGCATTCACCATAGAGTTGATCGCTCTAGAAGAAGTGATTAAGCAAAAATATACAAGGAATGGTAACTGCAAAAAGAATATACTCAGGAAGGAATGAGCAATGCTACGGTCAATCTATTGACAATAAAAGAACGCTTCATGGGAGGCAACCCATGCAAAATAAGGTTTGAGTAAGTTTTTCAAATTTTTAGTTAAAGTCTAGTTTGTGTATTGTGTTAAATGAGAAGCAATTGATGCTCTAGCATAGAAGAAGGAAGATTGATGATGCCAAAATTGGTCGAAAATCTAAGATGACATTTTTCTATCAAAACTCGATATTTCGTTAAGTTTCAGATTAATCAACAATCCTTGGAGAAGCAGAAAAAATTTGGTGGACACAGAAGGTTTAACGACCAACTATATGGGGGGAATAAAAATTCCGGCCATATAGTTCCAGTCATATAGTTGTTGTGACATCAACACTTATGTCCACAAAAGGTACTGAGAGTTTAATGACCAACTATACGACCAGAAGTAAAAATTCCGCCCGTATAGCTGCGGTAGTATAGTTGTCAACACCTTTGACAAAATAATTCCCGGAGTACTGAGAGTTTAACGACCAACTATACAGTCGGAATTGAAAATTCCTCCTGTATAGTTGCGGTCGTATAGTAATCGACCCATCTCCAAAAAAAATATTCGGGATACAGAGAGTTTAACGACCAACTATACGGCGGTAATAAAATTCCCACCCATATAGTTTTGGCCGTATAGTTAAGTTCCACCGTAGGCCTAATCTATAGTCGGTTCACAACTATAAAGCGGGAGCTATATGGGCTGCGCCCGTATATTTGCTCGTTACGCAAGGCGGCTAGGGTTTTTGACCCTTCCTTTTAAAGCTAATTGCATCTAACCTTTTTCATTATGTTTTCATAGAGCTACATCCTCTAGCATCGTAAGATCTTTGCCATCCCTATACAAGACCCTTTAACAACATCCGTGCAGTGAAGCCATGCAGTCCTTCCATGTCAACAAGATCTAGAAGAAGAAAGAAGAGAATCCCATGAAAAGGATCAAAGAAGCAGAACCCAAAGGATCGTCATCATCATCCGGCATGGAGATCAAGCCTCTCCCAAATTGGGAGGACGTGTTCCCGCAAAGGATGGAGATGATGAGACAAGTTGAGCGGGGAAGGAACAAGGATGAGTACCTCCCTAATCCTTATTATTACAACATAGGATCCTATTATAAACCTCCTCTTGGCCCATCACCTCTTAAACCTGAGAAGGTGCGGCAAGATGAGATTCATGATAAGATATATGAGTTATAAAAGGCTTCTAAGGCATGGGTTGAAACAATTGGAGAAGGGATTGACTCCTACTGGATGATGAGCGAAGACCTTGAGAAGAAGGTCGATGACATCAATGGTAGAGTTGGTTTCTTGATTAAAACTGTCTTTGAGTTAATAGATGAGAAGAAATTCCTCAATAGGAAAATGTTGAAGCTCCAATATGACATGGCCGAGCTCAGCATTCACTTTGCAAGCATAGTTAAAGAGGGCAACATAAAAGAAGAAGGCGACACTCATTCTACCCAGGAGGAGGAATAGGTACCAACAAGGAGTTAATTGATCCCACCTGGCTTGATTCCAAGCTTGGGGAGATCTTTAAAAATCTTGTAATCTTTCTTACACGTTTTATATTACCGTTTTTGCATTAGTTCAAACAACAAATAAAGTTTGCATTATTAGGATTCCCTTCAGGAATAGTCGATCCCTTTTGTGAAATTCCGAGTTTATTATTATATATGGAGCAATTTTGAGTTTGTGTTTGTTTTATTGATATATGAATGGCTTCAGTATAATCTTACTTACACTTCATGATAGCAATAGGAGTCTTGCACACCATTGGTATTAATGGAACACCTAAAGATAATTTGGTCAATATGCTGTAAGTCTATATCTATACAGTTAAGTTGAAAAAGAAACCTTGAACAAAAGAAAATGAAAGTGCTATCAAAATAGAGTGAAAACAAGTCGAGGTAGAATATTCAAGTCATAATGATGCTTCATATACAATTGGAATTTTATAAATTGAGATCATTAAACTTTCAAATTCCTACATGAAGTGGAATGTATGGCTAGCTCCTTTGCATAACACTTAAAAAAAGTGTGAGCATGTATACAAAAGAAAGAAAAGGAAGAAGAAAAAGAGCGAGTGTGCAAATAGAAAATATGCATATACCACTGCATTGTAGTATGACAAAGATACACTTTTGAGATTTTGAATCCCAAGTGCATATGTTGATCCTAAAAAATACATGGGACTACTTCACTAACTCATTCGGTCAAACCGAATACTTTTACATTATGTTGAGATTTATGTTTTATGAACTGTTGTTCAATAAGTTGTGGAAGCCTGCTAATACTATTCAGATGGTTTGAGTGCGGTACTACTCATGAACTTGTTGTTATGTATCGTATATCATAAACACTTGTTGTTATCGACTCAGCTTCATGAACATGAGGATCATATCCATTAAGCTAAAACTTGCTTAGGACAAGCAAGAGTCTAAGCTTGGGGAAGTTGATGAGTGCATATTTGCATCATGTTTTACATTATTATTTTGCATTGTAGATGTAGGATCTTGGTATTTTATGGTGCTCGCGCGTACATTTTATGTCTATTTTTACCAGGATCGGGACAGATGATGGATCCAATGGATACAATTCTTGGAGCAGTTTTACTACGGAGAAAAGCAGTAAAAACAACGTAAATCGCTTATTTGGGAAATATTAATAATACCAGAAGAAAACCAGAAGCGAACAAGGGAGGCAGAGAGTTCAACGACCAACTATACGACCAGAGCAACTTTTCTGGCCGTATAGTTGGCGCCACCTCCGCATTGTCAAATAGTTTCGCCCCATGCAATTGGTTCGGGGAGACGACATACAAAACACCCAGAAATCATCGAAACCTCACCTCTGGAAGGCATATGGAGGGGGAAATCATCCATAATGGATCCATCTTTGCCCTGCGCAGATCTGGGAGGCTAAGGCATCGATCTTCATCATCCACTGCTGCATCACCACCATCTCCATCCATCCCATCTACATCTTGTCTAGGTCTTGTTGTAATTCCTATACTCATTGTGGATTTATACAAATACTATTCATCTATGATTGTTGCCATTACCATTACTATGATGTTGATTGCCTCCATGTCTAAGTAGATCTCTAGCTCTTGGGGAGATGGAGAAACCCTAGCATATGATTGAGACGATATAGAGATTATTATGTTATACATTATTATGTGTATACGTTAATCATCTTCATATTGATGTTGGGAGTTGTGCACCTCCTTAATATTTGCCTCTTATGGGGACTCGATGAAGGGGATTACTTGTTGCTAGACGGAGGGATGATAGGCCTTACTGTGACTATAAAGTTGTTATCAATCCTTACGTACTAACTTGGGGGTATCAAGGAGAACTCATAAAGCCATGTCCATACCACGAGAGAAATCCCTTAATAGTGCAGTAACTCGATTGATGTCGATTGCTGTCTGTTGTGGTTATGAGGATGATGTGTGCAGCGATTGGTGGCTAATCATCCATATATGGAGATCCTCCCACATACATACACATTATGAGAATATTCGGTATAATAATCTTGATTGCTTAGTCTAAATTGCTAGCGGTGTATCTGCTATTCCCCGAGAACGCCTTTTCCCTATTGTAGTACCAAAGTTTTATTACACACGCGATTCTTACTTTCTGCATTAAGTTTTTCTTTACTTTAAATCACCTTGATCAACCAAAAACCCCAAAACAACTTTACTTTACTTGCATCTTAAAGTTATTTCTCGAGTACTTTGTTTAGTTATAGTTCAAAGCATTTTAGTCTTTCGCCTACTGCTCCTTGTGGGATCGATATATTTATTTCGAAACTAGCTACAAACGATCTGTGCACTTGCAGTCATCATGGAGCGAGCGACAAATTTATTGGAAGTCATACATACTGATGTATGTGGTCCAATGAGTGTGTCGGCGTGAGGTCGATATCGTTATTTTTGTTACTTTCATGGATGATTTGAGTAGATACGGGTATATCTATTTGATGAAACAAAATTCTGAAACCTTTGAAAAGTTTTCAGAGTGAAGTGGAAAATCATCATAATAGAAAGATCAAATTTCTGCAGTCCGACTGTGGAAGTGAGTATCTAAGTTAGGAGTTTAGCACACATGAGAGAGTGTGGAATAGTTTCACAACTCATGCCTGCCGGAACACCACAATTTAATGGAGTGTCAGAGCGTCGTAATCATAGTTTATTGGATATGGTTCGATCTATGATGTCTCTGACTGACTTGCCACTTTCATTTTGGGGTTATGCACTAGAAACCGCTTCATTCACTTTAAATCGGGTACCATCTAAATCCGTTGAAAAGACACCGTATGAATTGTGGTTTGGTAACAAACCTAAGCTGTCATTTCTGAAAGATTGGGGATGCGATGTTTATGTGAAGAAACTTCAGACTGATAAACTTGAACCTAAAGCGGAAAATTGTGTCTTCATAGGATACCCTAAAGAAAAAATTGGGTATTCCTTCTATCACAAATCTGAGGGCAAGGTTTTCGTTGCCAAGAATGGATCCTTTCTATAGAAAGAGTTTCTCGCGAAACATGTGAGTAGTCAGAAGGTAGAACTCAAAGAGGTTATTGAACCTTCTCTTCATGAAATAGCAAGTGGCGCAGTGCCGGAAATTGTTCCGGAGTTTACTTCACCGAATGAAGAAGGAACTAATGATAATGATCACGAAACTCCAAAAGAGGACACTACAAACCTCACAGGTCAAGTAGGACACGTGTAGCTCCTGAACTGTACGGGAATCCTGGCATGAATTTCATGGTTGATGAAATAGATGACCCTGCGACGTATGAAGAAGCGATGATGAGCCTAGATTCCAACAAATAGCTAGAAGCCATGAAACCCGAGATGGAATCCATGTACCAAAACCAGGTTTGGACCTTGGTGGACTTACCTCACGACCAAAAGGCCATTGAGAATAAATGGATTTTCAAAAGGAAAATAGATGCTGATGGTAATGTGACCATCAATAAATCTAGACTTGTCGCAAAAGGGTTTCGACAAATTCAAGGAGTTGACTATGATGAGACATTCTCTCCCGTAGCGATCCTAAAGTCGGTGAGGATTATGTCAGCAATTACAGCATATTTCAATCATGAGATATGGCAGATGGATGTCAAAACTGCGTTCCTCAATGGTAATATTGAAGAAGAGTTGTATATGATACAACCAAAGGATTTTGTCGATCCTAAGGATGCTGACAAGGTATGCAAGCTTCAGCGATCCATCTATGGACTAAAGCAAGCATCCCAGGGTTGGAATCTCCGCTTTTATGAGGTGATCAAAGAGTTTGGATTTGTCCAAACTAATGGAGAGGCTTGTATTTGCAAGAAAGTGAGTGGGAGCAATGTGGCATTTCTGATATTATATGTGGATGACGCATTATTGATTGGAAATGAAATAGATCTTTTAAACAATGTTAAAAGTTATCTAAACAGCAAATTTTCGATGAAGGACCTTGGTGAAGCATCATATATATTCGGCATTAAGATCTATAGAGATAGATCAAGACACCTAAATGGGCTATCACAAAGTACATACCTTGATAAGATTTTAAATAAGTTTTAAATGGAAGGAAGTAAGAAGGGGTTCTTACCTATGTTGCAAGGCAATACATTAAGTAAGACTGAAATTCTGGCTACAACGGAATAAAGAGAGATAATGGATAAGATCCCCTATGCTTCAGCCATAGGCTCTATAATGTATGCCATGATATCTACAAGATCAGATGTGGCACATGCTATTAGTTTGACTAGTAGGTACCAATCTGATCCAGGTTCAGGACACTAGATAGCAATCAAGAATATCCTTAAGTACTTAAGAAGTACTAAGGAAATGTTTCTTGTATACGGAGGTGAAGAAGAGTTGGTCGCTAAGTGTCATGTTGACGCTAGCTTTGACACCGATCCGGATGACTGTAAGTCTCAATCCGGATACGTATTTCTCATGAATGGAGCAGCAGTTAGTTGGAGGAGATCCAAACAACCTGTGGTGGCTAGATAAACAATGGAGGCGGTATATGTTGCTGCTTCCGAAGCGGCGCAGGAAGCGGTTTTGATGAAGGATTTCATAACTGAACTAGGTGTGGTTCCTAGTGCGTTGGACCCAATGGTGATCTATTGTGACAACAATGGAGCCATAGCCAACGCCAAGGAACCAAGGTCTCACAAAAATTCCAAGCACATTAAGCGCCGGTTTCACTCCATCCGCGAGCATGTGAAGGATGGAGATATAAAGATTTGTAAAGTACACACGGACCTCAATGTAGCAGATCCATTGACTAAAGTTCTCCCTAGGGAAAAACATGATCAACACCAGAACTCCATGGGTGTTAGATTTATCACTATGTAAACTAGATTATTGTCTCTAGTGCAAGCGGGAGGCTGAAGGGATTATGCCCTGAGAGGCAATAATAAAGTTGTTATTATCGTATTCCAAGTATATAATAGATGTTTATTTTACATGCTATAATTGTATTGATTGGAAATGTTAATACATGTGTGTTTAATAAACAAACAAAGGGTTCCTAGTTATGCCTCTCTTATAATCTAGCTCGTTGATTAACAAGATGATCAAGGTTTCCTAATCATGGACATTGGATGTTGTTAATAACAAGGTCACAACATTGGTGGAATGATGTGATGAACATTCATCCGAAGTATAGAATTACGATCAAAGTCATTGTGTTTAAATTCCTATAACATCATACGAAGTAATCCTGGTCGTTAGACCATGAGATCATGTCAATCACTAACACTAGAAGAGTAAATTGATAACATCAAACGTCACACCGTAACAGGGTGACTATAAAGCTGGGTTCAGATACTTCGAAGGTGTTATGTAGAGGCTCATGGATCAAGAGTGGGATTTTTCCATCCCGATGATGGATAGATATACTGTGGGACCTCTCGGTGATATCACATTGAGATAGCTTGCAAGCAAGTGATGTGATCACTAGAATGTTATATCACGGGAATGAGAAAAGAGTGCATGTCGGTAACAAGATCAAACTAGGTATGGAGATACCGATGATCGAATCTTGGACATGTAATATATCGCGAGACAAAGGGATTTAGTTTCTAGCGTTAAAGGTTCTCACGATCACATAAGTCATTGTTGAATGTGTGGGAGTCGGTATGGATCTCCAGGTCCCGCTAATGATTATTGATCAGAGAAGGGTCTCGATCATATCTGATTTATTCATAAACCATATGGTGACACACTTAAGGCAAACCGACACCATTTGGAGCAAATGTGTTCCAGAGAATAAAATTGCAAGCGCTGGAATAATTTCAATGGACACCAAAATTGTTTCGGGTGAAATTGCTGAAATTGGTTCTGCATGTGATATTGAAATATTGCAAGAGGTTTTATGTGAATGTTTGTTAATTAAAGTAATTAACATAAATTCTGAATAAAATAAATAAAATGATTTTTATTAAATGAGAGTTGCATTAAATTTGGTGGAAATTTAATGCATGTGAGTGGGAGTACGAGTGGAGGCATATTTATGTGAGTGGAGCATCCACTACATGAATGAAGGAAGAGATCGGGGCACCTCCATGGCCGCCGGCCATGGGAGGGGATGGCCCTATATCCCTATAAAAGGTCTCCCTCTTCTCCTCTCATACCACGCCTCCTCGTGAAGGATGCCTCTCCCCTTCTAGAATTATTCCCCCATGGTCTTGGATTAGCGAGATACATGTTCCTGGTGGCTTTTCGTCTGGAAGGAGTTGTTGCTTCTGATGCATTGCTAGAGTGAGGAGGTGGAGGTTGTTCGGTGGACCAGACGTGTGTGCGAGCACGGATCGCTGCTGATTTGTGGCGCTAGGACTTCCTCTCGATCTTGAGATCGGCAAGTGATCGACTACATCATCCACAACTCTAATCTTGCTACACTTTGTCGGTCTTCAAGGGTAGGTTCTCTATGGATGTATATCCACCCGTTGCTTGTATCTAGGTAGATAGATCTTGGTGCTTAGTAGTTCCTGTCGTAGGAAATTTTTTGTTTTCTATGCTGCGAACTCAACACGAAAGTCCTGCTTCTAGTTCATTTAAAGATTCTATAATACAACTTTTTTGAGAAAAGTTACACTAGGAAACCTCAAAATGAACTAGAAGAGGGAGTATTGTGGGATCCAATTTTCAACCTTGGCCATGGTCCAGTGGCCCAGTGTTTGTCTAGTTCATTTAAAGATTCTATAATACAACTTTTTTGAGAAAAGTTACACTAGGAAACCTCAAAATGAACTAGAAGTGGGAGTTTCGTGGGATCCCGTTTGCAACCTTGGTCATGGTACGGTGGCTCTGTGTTTGTCTCTGGCATGTTCGCCAGTTGCATAGCATTGCTGTACATAAGAAGGAACCACTTTGGACCTTGGGTTGGGGCACTAGCAAAAAGCAGTAGCCATGCATTCAAACTTTTCCGGTTTCGAATATTTCACTTACTTTCCAAACATCGGGATGGGAGGTTATGCCAAAGATCGACACTCACAGTAGTAGAAAAGGGATATTGTACTTGATATATATACGTTTCATCGCATTCGATGCACTTTATCAACAATATTAGGCAAAAGTGTGAGCACTGCGTTGATTTCCTTTGTTAAGCAAGTACTAGTTCTAGCACAAAGAGTATGCCTCTGCTAGTGGGTGGAGAAGGAGACCCAGGCCCAACTATTTTTCCATGCTTATTTTTAGGGCCCTTTGTACTAAATATATGGACTTGGATGTAATTTTCTCATTTTTGAGGTCCTTGATGTAACATGTACTTCCACTTACTGTGTTTAGTTGTTAATCGAAGCATCTCGCTCCTTCTGGGCCTAACCTAGCTAGTTGAAAAATGCCACTGCCCCACATTTTAGACAAAGTGGATCATGCTTTCTTACGATTCCCTAGTTTTAGCATTTTTCAAACTTTCTAGATAACTTCGCCCACTTATATTAGAGCACTTTATGCCACTTTAATGAAATTAGGTCAGATATGAACAATAAGTAAGCGAGATAGGTTACTCTTGAATTTTACACATGTCATTTGAAGGTACCAACACTATCAATATATCAAAAACCAGCACGAGTTTTGAAACATGCAACTAACTTCGTGCTAAGAATCTGCATGCCCACAAATTTATACTGTTTTGAAGGCACTGAAATAAAAAAAGAAAATAAACCAAATACTTTCATCTAGGGTCCTCTTACACATATTACTTGCCACAAGAAAATGAGAAACATGTGTTTGACAACTTCCCAACTGAAAAACCCCTTTTTTTCTTCGCAATATCTAATATATCACTATATAGTGTACGAATAACTTCGAACATCAGCAACTATATATAGATTGGCAAATCCCAACATTGCTAACCATTGGATCTCTTTTAGTACATTACATAAATTATGTCATATCTAGCATCTCAAAGACTCCATTGTTATCCTTTATCACCATGAGTTGTCTTTTCATGTCAGTTTGACTAGACATATAATTTATTTGCCGCTTCTATTTTCATAGCTCAAGTACTAGAAGTACTCCAAAAATAAGAGTATGTATCTTATTGGCAACCCTACGTGCACCTGCCACCTGATCTCTCCCTCGTCCACGGTGTTTTTATTGCATTCATGCATAGAAAATCTGAGGAAATTTCACACGTTTGCTTAAACATAAAGAGATTGGAGTTTCTCTCATTTCGACGAATTAAGATTAGTTCATTTAAGATGAGAGTTATGGATTTCGACATGACCTTTGTTGAATTCTTTGTTTTTGGAGGGAAGCATTTAAAATTTGAATATTCAAATGACATATTTGAATTCCAACAAAATATGTAAATTGAATTATAAATATTAATTGAATTACATTATAGAATAAAGAATAACATTCTTTATTATAAGTAAATGAGATAATATTTTTCAAGTCTCAAATAATAAGTTAAAAATTACAAGATAGGAAGAAAAGATCTACTTTATTACAATAAAGGAAATTTAGACAATAAGAAAAAGAATAAAAGAATATATTTATTACAATAATAATAAGTTACATTGTGTCAACACCCGGATTTTTAATCCCAGATGCCTGTTATGTCATACATCGCAATCCCAGGATTACCATTTTTGCGAGACATAACAGATTGGATATCACAGTACCTCATCCATGACAAACCATAATAAGGTCTTACACGAATAAAGGATCTCATGATCCAGTCTTAATACAACAAGCAGCGGAATAAATAATAAGCGTAGCGGTGGGGTCCATCTTCAGGGGCACATGCAATGCTGACAATGGAAGATAGTCCTAGTTATCATAGCCGTCCTGCTGTCCATCATCTTGGTAGTCTCCTTCATAGTCTGGCCATAGGAATAGCCAGGGATAAAAGCCATGAGTACTCTCACAAACTATCACTAACAAGTAAGGTAGTTCTAGTAGGAAATGCTAACTCTATGTTTATTCGTAAAGTTAAGTTTGAAATCTAAGCTGAGTTCAGAAACAAAGAAAGATAAAATAAAGTTCTAGAATCACTTAAATTGGGAAGCTAGTGTCATAGTCACAGCTCTATTGTGGTCAAGTCAAGATTCATCATTTATATCATAAGTCATTTTGAAAACATCTGACAACGGAACAGTATGGCCACTCCAACTGTCCATAACCACAGTCGCGGATATTCGAATAGTTTGACACTCATGGATCAAGAGTGGGATTTGTCCGTCCCGATGATGGATAGATATACTGTGGGACTTCTCGGTGATATCACATTGAGATAGCTTGCAAGCAAGTAATGTGATCACTAGAATGTTATATCACGGGAATGAGAAAAGAGTGCATGTCGGTAACAAGATCAAACTAGGTATGGAGATACTGATGATCGAATCTTGGGCATGTAATATATCGCGAGACAAAGGATTTAGTTTCTAGCGTTAAAGGTTCTCACGATCACATAAGTCATTGTTGAATGTGTGGGAGTCGGTATGGATCTCCAGGTCCCGCTAATGATTATTGATCAGAGAAGGGTCTCGATCATATCTGCTTTATTCATAAACCATAGTGTGACACACTTAAGGCATAAGGCATACCGACACCATTTGGAGCAAATGTGTTCACGAGAATAAAATTACAAAGCGCTGGAATAATTTCAGTGGACACCAATATTGTTTCGGTGAAATTGCTGAAATTGGTACTTCATGTGATATTGAAATATTGCAAGAGGTTTTATGTGAATGTTTGTTAATTAAAGTAATTAACATAAATTCTGAATAAAATAAATAAAATGATTTTTATTAAATGAGAGTTGCATAAAATTTGGTGGAAATTTAATGCATGTGAGTGGGAGTACGAGTGGAGGCATATTTATGTGAGTGGAGCATCCACTACATGAATGAAGGAAGAGATCGGGGCACCTCCATGGCCGCCGGCCATGGGAGGGGCTGGCCCTGTCTCCCTATAAAAGGTCTCCCTCTTCTCCCCTCATACCACGCCTCCTCGTGAAGGATCTCTCTCTCCCCTTCTAGAATTATTGCCCCATGGTCTTGGATTAGCGAGATACATGTTCCTGGTGGCTTTTCGTCTGAAAGGAGTTGTTGCTTCTGCTGCATTGCTATAGTGAGGAGGTGGAGGTTGTTCGGTGGACCAGACATGTGTGCGAGCACGGATCGCTGCTGATTTGTGGCGCTAGGACTTCCTCTCGAACTTGAGATCGGCAAGTGATCGACTACATCATCCACAAGTCTAATCTTGCTACACTTTGTCGGTCTTCAAGAGTAGGTTCTCTATGGATGTATATCCACCCGTTGCTTGTATATAGGTATATAGATCTTGGTGCTTAGTAGTTCCCATCGTAGGAATTTTTTTGTTTTCTATGCTGCGAACTCAACACGAAAGTCCTGCTTCTAGTTCATTTAAAGATTCTATAATACAACTTTTTTGAGAAAAGTTACACTAGGAAACCTCAAAATGAACTAGAAGAGGGAGTATTGTGGGATCCCATTTTCAACCTTGGCCATGGTACGGTGGCCCAGTGTTTGTCTAGTTCATTTAAAGATTCTATAATACAACTTTTTTGAGAAAAGTTACACTAGGAAACCTCAAAATGAACTAGAAGCGGGAGTTTCGTGGGATCCCGTTTGCAACCTTGGTCATGGTACGGTGGCTCTGTGTTTGTCTCTGGCATGTTCGCCAGTTGCATAGCATTGCTGTACATAAGAAGGAACCACTTTGGACCTTGGGTTGGGGCACTGGCAAAAAGCAGTAGCCATGCATTCAAACTTTTCTGGTTTCGAATATTTCACTTACTTTCCAAACATCGGGATGGGAGGTTATGCCAAAGATCGACACTCACAGTAGTAGAAAAGGGATATTGTACTTGATATATATACGTCTCATCGCATTCGATGCACTTTATCAACAATATCAAGCAAAAGTGTGAGCCCCGCACTGATTTCCTTTGTTAAGCAAGTACTAGTTCTAGCACAAAGAGTATGCCTCTACTAGTGGGTGGAGAAGGAGAGCCAAGCCCAACTATTTTTCCGTGCTTATTTTCAGAGCCCTTTGTATATGGACTTGGATGTAATTTTCTCATTTTTGAGGTCCTTGATGTAACATGTACTTCCACTTACTGTGTTTAGTTGTTAATCGAAGCATCTCGCTCCTTCTGGGCCTACCCTAGCTAGTTGAAAAATGGCACCGCCCAACATTTCAGACAAAGTGGATCATGTTTTCTTACGATTCCCTAGTTTTAGCATTTTCCAAACTTCCTAGATAACTTCGCCCACTTATATTAGAGCACTTTATGCCACTTCAATGAAATTAGGTCAGATATGAACAATAAGTAAGCGAGATAGGTTACTCTTGAATTTTACACATGTCGTTTGAAGGTACCAACACTGTCAATATATCGAAAACCAGCATGAGTTTTGAAAAATATAACTAACTTCGTGCTAAGAATCTGCATGCCCACAAATTTATACTGTTTTGAAGGCACTGAAATAAAAAAAGAAAATAAACCAAATACTTTCATCTAGGGTCCTCTTACACATATTACTTGCCACAAGAAAATGAGGAACATGTGTTTGACAACTTCCCAACTGAAAAACCCCCTTTTTGCTTCGCAATATCTAATATATCACTATATAGTGTACGAATAACTTCGAACATCAGCAACTATATATAGATTGGCAAATCCCAACATTGCTAACCATTGGATCTCTTTTAGTACATTACATAAATTATGTCATATCTAGCATCTCAAAGACTCCATTGTTATCCTTTATCACCATGAGTTGTCTTTTCATGTCAGTTTGACTAGACATATAATTTATTTGCCGCTTCTATTTTCATAGCTCTAGTACTAGAAGTACTCCAAAAATAAGAGTATGTATCTTATTGGCAACCCTACGTGCACCTGCCACCTGATCTCTCCCTCGTCCACGGTGTTTTTATTGCATTCATGCATAGAAAATCTGAGGAAATTTCACACGTTTGCTTAAACATAAAGAGATTGGAGTTTCTCTCATTTCGACGAATTAAGATTAGTTCATTTAAGATGAGAGCTATGGAGTTCGACATGACCTTTGTTGATATCTTTGTTTTTGGAGGGAAGCATTTAAAAATTTGAATATTCAAATGACATATTTGAATACCTACAAAATATGGAAATTGACTTATAAATATTAATTGAATTACAATACAGAATAAAGAATAACATTCTTTATTATAAGTAAATGAGATAATATTTTTCAAGTCTCAAATAATAAGTTAAAAATTACAACATAGGAAGAAAAGATCTACTTTATTACAATAAAGGAAATTTAGACAATAAGCAAAAGAATAAAAGAATATATTTATTACAATAATAATAAGTTACATTGTGTCAACACCCGGATTTTTAATCCTAGATGCCTGTTATATCATACATCGAAATCCCAGGATTACCATTTTTGCGAGACATAACAGATTGGATATCACAGTACCTCATCCATTACAAACCATAATAAGGTCTTACACATATAAAGGATCTCATGATCCAGTCTTAATACAACAAGCAGCGGAATAAATAATAAGCGTAGCGGTGTGGTCCATCATCAGGGGCACAGGCAATGCTGGCAATGGAAGATCGTCCTAGTTATCATAGCCGCCCTGCTGTCCATCATCTTGGTAGTCTCCTTCATAGTCTGGCCATAGGAATAGCCAGGGATAAAAGCCATGAGTACTCTTTAAGCCATGACTACTCTCGCAAACTATCACTAACAAGTAAGGTAGTTCTAGTAGGAAATGCTAACTCTATGTTTATTTGTAAAGTTAAGTTTGAAATCTAAGATGAGTTCAGAAACAAAGAAAGATAAAATAAAGTTCTAGAATCACTTAAATTGGGAAGCTAGTGTCATAGTCACAACTCTATTGGGGTCAAGTCCAGATTCATTATTTATATCATAAGTCATTTTGAAAACATCTGACAACGGAATAGTATGGCCACTCCAACTGTCCATAACCACGGACGCAGATATTCGAATAGTTTGACACTCTGCAGAGGTGGTACACTTTCACCACTAGATTCGATACATCTGTCAAGGATAACCCTGAATCATCATACTTAGTATGAAGATAATCAAACATAACCTTTCCTTTACACACCCTAGTATAAGAACCTCTCCTATGAGCATGGCCTCCCAACCATGACCATCTGTCATCTTGGGCACTGCATAGGTGGACAACATTGAGAGGTAGCCTCAACTCAAACCTCTCCCACAAGGGAACTAATACTAATGCATATAAACTTCCGGCTAAGCCTTACCCAATTCAGGTATTGTGGTTGTACGGTAAAATTGGAATGGTATCGCATCCAAACCCAACCATCAGTTTTGTAAAAGGGTTAAGGCTCATGCCTCAACATTTTCATCAACATAAACCATTTGTGTTTCGCAACACATGTCAAAACATCTCAATAGAATGAATCATCATTCCAAGGTTTTCACAATTCATTTTCACCAAGGCTTCCCATCTAAAGTGACTCAAGTTTTGATTTAGCTCTAAGCTACTAAGTTAAGAGTGTTCTCTAAGGTGGGATGCTAATATCAATCTCATGCCATAGAATGACATCTAAGGTTATCTAGATAGGTCAAGTTTTACACTTTTTATGCTACCTTCAAACAAGTAAAGGACTTTAATAAAGTAAGGAAAGTAAAGCTTTGAAATAAAACTTGGGGTAGGTAATAGTCAAGGTGGTATAACCCAAAGCATGCCTAATACATCTTGCTTAGGTTGTCTAACTTGCAAGGATTACCTTGCATTGTTAATGATGGCTTGCTAGTATAATACTTGCAAGTGTTAGCTTGCTTTGGTTGGTGTAGTGGTTGAAGTTTTCTTCCTCCTCTTCTTGATAGAACTCCTCCTCCTTGAAAGCTTGGTCTGTACTATCGTCTATAAACACATACAGGATACACAATCACCAAACAAAGCTTAACTAGTCTACTTAGCACACTAAGCCACACATTTGATGATCTATTATCATCACAAGCATCACAAGGTTTTATTAACTAGCTTCATTCTTTTTATTTAAGAAAAGTAATTTCTACTCATTGAAATTAACTAAGATTTAATATTCTCCAATTAAAATATGGGATCATGTGGACACAAGTCATCACCACATATTCTAACATATGGGATGTGATTTAAAGGTTGGATCACATTTTAATAAGTTTAAGTTTAATATTTAATGATTTAAAGTGACTAGAAATGCCTATATGCATTAATTTGGTACTACTCCAAAGTCACTGCATGTAAACCTTAATATTATTACATATTCATATAGGTATGGTTAAATGTGATTTTTGAGATTTGGAATCAACTCAAAAGCTATGATGGTTGATTTTAGAAAAATGTTTGAATGTGATAATGCTTTTGTCTTGTTATTTCTACTAGGAGATATCTCTAACTCTAAAAGATTTAAATCCAACGGGCCTGGATAGAGATTTTCAGTAGCTTTCCAACAAAATTGGAATCACTCAATTTGGTTCAGTAAATCTTCCTGAATTGTTTTTTAAACTAAGGGATAGAATTGGTTCTAAATCTAAATAGAAAAATCTATATTTGAATTACTGGGTCAGCGCGGGAAATGAAATGGGCCGGCCCAGTGACGCTCAGCGGCGTAGAGGGCAGCTGACAGGTTGGTCCCGCTTGTCAGCGAAACTTAAAACCCGAAACGGTATGGGGCGATCTGGGCAACACGATTAGAACCTAGATCAACGGTACACAGTCGTCGTCGATGACGAACTCATGGCCGGTGAGACCAAACCCTAAACGGAAAGTGGGGGTCTACTAGGGACGTACCAGGGCTCCAGCTAGTGCAGCGAGGCGGGCGATCGAACTGGACGGTGACGGCGGGCTCAGTCGAGGTTGCGGCAAGGGCTGAGGTGGACGAAATCGACGGCAACTTTTCCTCCTCTGTAGCGGCTACCTCCGATGCAATTCCAGCAAACGGCGGCTCGAGCTGCTCCGGCAAGAGAGGGAAAATGGTCAGTGGAGAGATGGTGCTGGGGTGGCCTCCTTATATAGGCTCGACGGTGAGACCAAGAGGTGTGGGCGGAGCTCGTCGGTGACGACGGCACAGGGGGCTATCGGCGTGGGTGAGGTAGGCGGACGGTGGGTGGTTCCCTGGCGGTCAACTACGGCACCATGGGGCGGCTAGGGTTGGTGCCTAACTGTCGGAGGCTTCACGCGCTCTGGGGGACAGTGGGTCGCAAGGCGGTGCTCGACGCGACTCCCGGCGACTGTGGGTCGCACGGCGGTGCACGGCCGTGTCTGGCGGGGTGCTGGTGTCGAGGCGGAGCGGCGTGTGGGATTTGGTGCCGAGGCGCGGTCTGCTGCGTGCTGGCGGCGATCGCGCTATTGCTGCGCGCAGAGAGAAAGGGCAGCGAGGCTGGGGAGTGGTCCAGGGGCTGAGGTTGATCGAGGGGTAAACCGTGGGCGGCGGTGAGGTCATGTCTTGCTTCCTGGAGCGGCGGAGAGGGGTTGGCGGTCTGCTGTGGCGTTGGCAAGGTTGGCCGGCGAGCATGGCGTCGGGGCAACATGGCACTGTTGCCCTAGGCCATTGGGTAGGTCTTTGATGGCTTGGTTGGATCTGGGGGAGAAAAGGTACTTGAATTGGGTTCAAATGGCTCGACCAAATTTGATCAAAAACAGAATAAGTTAGGCCATTTTGATTCTGCCTGCCAGGTGTTCGACACAATGGCCGCATGAACAAAATATTTGAATTTTGAGCTGATTTTTGGTGGAGTGATGTATCTTATGCTTGAGGATCTAGGTTTGCTTCGGATTTTGAAATGGAGTTCATTTGAGTGGTTTTTAAATTAGTGTGATATATACATATGAACTACATTCAATTTTCAATTGTCATTTAAATTTAGTGTTTGAATGTTTTTGGGATCAAACAAAGTGGGCCTTGGTACTTCACTACTTGTACTAGTAAGGGGTGCAAAGATCCCCAATTGTTTCTATTAAGATTTGAGTTCTAGGAATAGCCAAAGTAGGCTAGGTGATTAAAATGGCAAAAGTGACCATTTGCTTATTTTATTCTTTTTGATTTATTTTTCTTTGGGATTTGTTTGGGGATGATCTAGATGATGTTTCATTCACCTTAGAATCATTTTACAACCAATGGATCACTCAAACATGGCAATTCAAAACAACTCCTAATTTAAATGCACACACATATGAATGCTTAATTATTTTAAATGAAAATTTTGTGTCAAACACCCGGATTATTTAAATCCCAGATGCCTGTTATGTCATACATCGCAATCCCAGGATTACCATCTTTGCGAGACATAACAGATTGGATATCACAATACCTCATCCATTACAAACCATACATAAGGTCTTACATAAATAAGGATCTCATGATCTAGTCTTAATACAACAAGAAGTGGAGTAAAATAATAAGCATAGCGGTGGGGTCCATCTTCAGGGGCACAGGCAATGGTGACGAAGGCAGATAGTCCTAGTTATCATAGTCGTCCTGCTGACCATCATCTTGGTAGTCTCCTTCATAGTCTGGCCATGAGAATAGCCAGGGACAAAAGCCATGAGTACTATTTAAGTACTCGCAAACTACCACTAACAAGTAGGATAATACTAAGTAAATGCTAACTCTAAGTTAAACTATAAAGTTAAGTTTGAAATCTAAGCTGAGTTCAGAAACAAAGAAAGATAAAATAACGTTCTAGATCACTTAAGTTGGGAAGCTAGTGTCATTGTCACAACCCTGTTGTGGTTAAGTCAAGATTCCTCATTCATTTCATAAGTCATTTTGAAAACATCTGACAATGAAACAGTATGGCCACTCCAACTGTCCATAACCGCGGACACGGCTATTCGAATAGTTTGACACTCTGCAGAGGTGGCACACTTTCACCACAAGATTCCATACATCTATCAGGGATAACCCTGAATCATCATACTTAGTATGCAGATAATCAAACATAACCTTTCCTTTACACACCCTAGTATAAGCACCTCTCCTATGAGCATGGCCTCCCAACCATGACCATCTATCATCTTTGGCACTGCATAGGTGGACAACATTGAGAGGTAGCCTCAGCTCAAACCTCTCCCGCGAGGGAACTAATAGTAATCCATATAAACTTCCGGCTAAGCCTTACCCAATTCAGGTATTGTGGTTGTACGGTAAATTTGGAATGGTATCGCATCCGAATCCAACCATCAGTTTTATAAAAGGGTCCAGGCTTAGGCCTCAACATTTTCATCATCATAAACCATTTGTGTTTCGCAACACATGTCAAAACATCTCAATATAATGAATCCTCATTCTACGGTTTTCACAATTCATTTTCACCAAGTGTTCCCATCTAAAGTGACTCAAGTTTTTATCTACTCTAAACTACTAAGTTAAGAGTGTTCACTAAGGTGGAAAGATGGGATCAATCTCATGCCATAGAATGACATCTAATGTTATCTAAATAAGTCAAGTTTTATGCTCTTGATGCTACCTTCAAAACAAGAAAGGACTTTAATAAAGTAAAAAGCTCGGAGATAAAACTTGGGGTAGGTAATAGTCAAAGTTGTATAACCAAAGCATGCCTAATGCATCTTGCTTAAGTTATCTAGCTTGGAAGGTATCTTGCATTGTTAATGATCGCTTGCTAGTATAATACTTGCAAGTGTTAGCTTGCCTTGGGTAGTGTAGTGGTTGAAGTTTTCCTCCTCCTCCTCTTGGTAGAACTCCTCCTCCTCGAAAGCTTGGTCGGTATTCTCGTCTATGAATGCATACGGAGTACACAATCAGCAAAAAATACTTAACTAGTCTACTTAGCACTCTAAGGCACACATTTGATGATCTATTACCATCACAAGCATCACAAGGTTTTATTAACTAGTTTCATCCTTTTTATTTAAGAAAAGTAATTACTCCTCATTGAAAATAACTAAGATTTAATATTCACCACTTAAAATATGGGATCATGTGGACACATGTCCTCAAAACATATTCTCACATGTGGGAACGTGATTTAAGCATTGGATCACATTTACTTAAGTTTAAGTTTATTATTTAATGATTTAAAGTGACTAGAAATGCCTATATAGCATTATTTTGGTACTAGTCCAAAGTCACTGCATTCTAACCTTAATATTAATACATATTCAGATAGGTATGGTTAAATGTGATTTTTGAGAGTTGGAATCAACTCAAAAGCTATCATGGTTGATTTTATAAAAATGTTGCAAGGTGCAAATGCTGTCTTTTCAGAAGCTTTCCAACACAATTGGAATCACTCCATTTGGATCTGTACATCTCTCTGAAATGATTTTCAAACTAGGGGACAGAACTAAGTTCAAACCTAAATAGAAAAATCTAAATTTGAATTGCTGGGCTAGCGCGGAAAGGAAAACGGGCCGGCCTAGTGGCGTTCCGCGGCGCAGAGAACATCTGACAGGGGGGTCCACATGTCATTGGCTCTTTACACGCGAAGCGGTACGGGGCGATGTGGGCCGTTAGATTAAAACCTAGATCGACAGCTGGGGCTCATCGTCGACGATGGACATGTCGCCGGCGAGGGCTAACCCCACAGGAGGCATACCAGGGCTCCAGCTACTCCGGTGAGGCGGGTAAATGAACTGGTAGACGACGGCGATCCTCCTGGTACCGGCAGCGTCCCGAGAGGTGGCCTTGATCAATGGCGCCCTTCTCCTCCTTCCGCGGCAGGCTCTGGTGAAATTCCGGTGCTACGGACGATGGCTTGCTCCGGCTAGAGGTGGGGAAGGTTCAGTGAGGAGAGGGGAGTGGAGTGGTGTGAGGAAACGGTGCTGGGGAGGCCTCTATTTATAGTCTCGGCGAAGTGGCAGAGGAGTATGGGCGGTGCTCGCCGGTGACGATGGCACAACGAGCTAGAGGTGTGGGCGGTGTGCTAGGACGGTGGGTGGTGCCCTGGCGAGTGTCACGGCGGTGAGTGTGCAGTGGTTTGCGGTTAGGGGAGGTGAGTGGGGCTGCGTGCACTATATCTCTGCCGATAGCGAGTTTCGCGGCGGCCGGCGACTACGGGGCACAGTCGGGGGAAAGGGGATGTCCGTTAGCTTCATAGGACGGTGGAGATCGTGTAGACGGGAGGCTGGAGCGAGGCGGGGTCTCGCTGAGCGGGGACCATGCGCCCTCTGCGGGTGGCGTCGGCATGCCCGACAGTCTCCGGCCGCAGCGGTTCCTGGCTGCTCCGGTCGCTGTCCTCGGGCTAGGGCTGATTGGGCAGTGGAGGTGGACCACAGGCGACCTCCTGGACATGGTGGACGACGCTGGCGGCAGCTGTGGCGTGCTGTCGCCGGTGGGATGCCCAAATGGTGCTCGGTCTTAATGGCCATGACCATTTGGTCGTGGCACAGTGGGTGGACGGGCTAGGGAGGGGTAGGGGAGTCCACTGGGTGGCTATGGTTGCAAAATAGGGGACCAATTTGGTCCAAACACTGCTCCAAATAGTGTTTTTGGTTTTGTTTGAAATCTGCCCACAAGGTGTTTGTAAAAATGGCCTCAAGAATTCAAGTTTTGAATTTTTGGATAATTTTTGGTGGAGTTGCTAGACACATGCTTAAGCCTCTGTGGTTGCTTGGGTTTTGAAACTGGAGCTCATTTGAGTGGTTTTTGAATAAGTGTGATCTTGACACCTACACTAGATTCAATTTTCAAATGCCATTTAAAATTAGTGTTTGAATGTTTTTCGCAGATCACAAAGTGGGGCTTGGTACATCACTACATGTACTAGCAAGGGGTGCAATGATCCATATTTATTTCTGTTAGGAATTGAGTTCTAGGAATAGCCAAAGTAGGCATGTTCATTAAAATG
Source organism: Avena eriantha (assembly GCA_910589775.1). NCBI lineage: Eukaryota > Viridiplantae > Streptophyta > Magnoliopsida > Poales > Poaceae > Avena > Avena eriantha. Next base: position 240,742,343 of record OU342744.1, read on the forward strand.
GCACAACTGACCATTTCTTTCTTTTATTCATTTTGATTTGTTTTTCTTTGGGATTTGTTTGGGAATGATCTAGATGATGTTTATTTCACCTAAGAGTCATTTTACAACCAATGGATCACTTAATCATGGCAATTCAAATCAATTCCTAATTTAAATGCACACACATATGAATGCTTTAATAATTTTAATTGGAATTTTTCTTGTTAACCCTAAATTTGATGATTTGGATCTTGATCACTTGACTTAGAGTTTTGGGATGTTACATTTTGCTAACCCTAAATTGGGTAGATTTGATCTTGATTAACTTTGGATTAAGTTTTGGGATGTTACAAACCTTCCCCCTTAAACAAAATCTCGTCCCGAGATTTTCAAAATAAAACTAGGAACTAAAGAGATTTGGGAACTCCGTCCTAATGTAATCTTCTCGCTCCCAAGTGGATTCTTCTTCAGTATGGTTGCTCCATTGAATCTTGAGAAATTTGATACTCCTGCTCCTGGTGGTTCTGTAAGGTTCTTCCAAGATACGGATGGGCACTTCACGATACGTCAGATCCTTGTTAATATCAACGGCTCAGTGATCGATGTTCTTGAAAACTTCGGTCTTCTCCGGCACTTCTAGGCATTTGCGAAGTAACGAGATATGGAACACATCGTGGATGGCTGACATCTCTTCTTGCAGTTCCAGTTGATACGATACTTCTCCTCGGCGATTCAGAATCTTGAAGGGCCCGATATATCTGGGGGCTAACTTTCCTTTCGGACTTAAACATTGGGTTCCCTTCAATGGCGAAACCTTGAGATACACAAAATCTCCGACATTGAAATTCAGGTCTCTCCTTCTCTTGTCAGCATAATTGTTCTGTCTGGATTGAGCGGTCTTGAGGTGCTCACTGACTTTGTGAACTTTCTCTTCAGCTTCTCGTAGGATGTCGGGTCCAACGATCTGACTCCCTCCTACTTGCGACCAATTTAAAGGGGTACATCACTTTCTTCCATATAGGAACTCAAATGGTGCCATCTGCAAACTGGCTTGATAGCTATTGTTATATGAGAATTCTGCGAAAGGCAGGCAATCTTCCCATTTTGATCCATACTCTAACTCACAAGCTCTCAACATATCTTCTATGATTTGGTTTACTCTTTCAGTCTGTCCATCGGTTTGCGGGTGATAAGCGGTGCTGAAATTCAACTTGGTTCCTAATCCTTCTTGGACTTTCTGCCAGAATCTCGAAGTAAATTGGGTTCCTCGATCTGATACTATGGTCTTGGGGGTTCCATGCAGACTAACAATTCTAGCAATGTACAACTCTGCTAGCTTCAAACTCTGGTAGGTTGTCTTGACAGGTATAAAATGAGCTATCTTGGACAGTCTATCAACGATGACCCAGATTGAGTCATTTCCCCTACTAGAAGTAGGCAATCTGGTGATAAAGTCCATTCCGACGGAATCCCATTTCCATTCCAGAATCTGCAATGGTTGTAACAGTCCTGCGGGTCTCTAATGCTCTTCTTTGACTCTTTGACAGATGTCACACTTGGCGATGTAGCTTCCGATTTCTCTCTTCATCTTGTGCCACCAAAATTTCTCTTTCAAATCTTGATACATCTTTGTTCCTCCGGGGTGGATAGAATAAAGAGTATCATGAGCTTCCTGCATGATAACTTGCTTCAACTCCAAATCTGCTGGCACATAGATACGTCCTTTGTACCACATAACTCCTTCTTCGTCTTCGGTGAATCCAGGTACCTTTCCGGTACCAATACAATGTTTGATTCCGTCGATACTTTCATTTCCTTTCTGGGCTTCCTTGATTTGGCTTATCAATGTGGGTTGAAGTTCAATGCTAGCTAAAAATCCTTTGCTAACTAGCTCAGTTCTAAACTGCTCCAACTCCTCATACAAACTTGGTTGCTTCTCTTTGATCATGGTGTTTAGCCTGCACGGCAATCTGCTAAGAGCATCCGCTACCATATTGGCTTTGCCTGGGTGATAGTGAATGCCAAGGTCATAATCCTTGATTAACTCTATCCATCTCCTTTGCCTCATATTCAGCTCCTTCTGAGTGAAAATATACTTCAAGCTCTTGTGATCGGAGTAAATCTCACAGCGATTACCCATAAGATAATGACGCCATGTCTTCAATGCCAAAACTACGGCTGCTAATTCAAGATCATGGGTCAAATATTTCTGCTCATGCTGCTTTAGTTGTCGAGACAGATAAGCGATGACTTTGCCTTCTTGCATCAATACACATTCAAGACCAATCTTGGATGCATCACAATATACAACAAACGTCTTCTTGATATCTGGCATGATCAATATTGGGGCTGAAATCAATCTCTTCTTCAGTTCTTGGAAACTGGCTTCACATTTGTCGATACATTCAAACTTCTTGTCCTTCTTCAACAATTGGGTCATGGGTCTGGCGATGCTCGAAAATCCTTCTACGAACTTGCGATAATATCCCACTAATCCGAGAAATGCACGGACTTGGGTTTGAGTGGTTGGGGCTTCCCATGCTTCGACATCTCTAATCTTGGTGGGATCAACAGAGACTCCTCCAGTAGACACAATATGTCCTAGGAATCCTACTTCTTTTAGCCAAAAATCACATTTGCTCAACTTGGCATATAACCGATGCTCTCTCAGGGTTTCCAGGATGATTCTCAGATGTTGCTCATGCTCTTCTTCTGACATGGAGTAGATATGGATATCATTGATAAACACAACGACAAACTTATCTAGGAAATTCATAAAGATCTTATTCATGAGATTCATGAAATAAGCAGGGGCATTGGTTAATCCAAAATACATGACCGTATACTCGTATAAACCATAACGAGTAGTAAATGCGGTCTTCGGAATATCTGTTGCATGAATCTTAAGTTAGTGATAACCAGTCCTAAGATCAATCTTTGAGAACACTTGGGCACCAGTCAACTAATCAAATAGATCCTCTATCTTTGGCAAAGGTACTTGTTTTTGATGGTGATGTCATTCAGCTTTCTGTAATCGGTGCACAAACGGTTTCCTCCATCTTTCTTGTCGACAAATAACACTGGTGATCTACATGGCGATGTGCTTGGTTGAATCAAACCTGTCTCTAGCATAGCATCCAGTTGTTTCTTCAGTTCCACTAACTCTGAGGGGTTCATGCCATAGGGTCTCTGAACTATGGGTCCGGTTCTGGGGATTAGTTTGATGATGAACTCAATATCCTGATCTAGGGGCATACCGGGCAATTCATCTGGGAATACGTCGGGGTATTCACAGACTACTTTGACTTGGTCTATGGCGGGGGCTAGACTCTTGTTGCATTTGAATTGATGGGGCAAGGTTTTAGATATATGCTCTACGGATACTCCAGAGCTACTGGTCATGGTGATGGCTTTCTTAGCATAGTCTATCAGTCCTTTATGCTTTGACATCCAATCCATACCTAGTACTACTTCCAATCCTTTGGTTCCGAGTACTATTAGATAAGCATACAAATCTATCCCATGTATTCTGATAGGCACAACTTTGCAAAATTTTCTAGCTTTTGTAGTTGAACCGGGAATTTGAACTATCATGACATGCTTCAAGTTGGTTGGGTGGATCTTACTAGTGCATGAAAATTCTTCGGTGAAAAATGAGTGTGATGCTCCAGAATCAAACAACACTCTTGCTAAAACTGAGTTGACAGAAAACATCTAGTGCTTCTTGGGCTTCTTCGGCATTCATGTGGAAGAGACGGCCGTTGCGGTTGTGAGGGTTCCCTGGGGCAAATCTTCTTCCTGGTTGAACACAATGCTGCTGTTGAGCTGGGGCATTGACATTAGCAGTGGCGGCAATCTTCTTGGGGCACTCATGGGAATAGTGACCCTTCACTCCACACTCGAAACAAGTGATCTGAGACTTGTCCTTTGCTACCATGGGCACATCATTGGTTCCAGTTCTGGGTGCAGTATTGTTGTTGTTGTCGTTGTTTCTCTTGGGAGGTGCACGATTGAAATTGCTAGTGTTGCTGGGGTTGTTGTTGTTTCCTCTGGACTTCACATTGCCTCCGCTATGGTTGGGTAGCTTGGGCGAGACATTGGGGGTCGGTTGTTTCTTGGTGCATACCCTGCAGACAAGTTGGGACGGTACTTCTGGTGACTGTTGCATCCAGCTTGGTGCATCATACGACATGTGTGGTTGTCGTTTTCCTGGTTAATCTTCCCTTCCATCTGAATAGTAGAGTCGACTAGCTCTTCGAGATCCTCGAAGCGGATGTTGATAAGGACAGTCTGCATCTCATCATGGAGTCCGTTCAGGAATCTCTCCTTCTTCTTGGCCTCCGTGTTGATCTCATCAGGTGCATACCTGGCAAGCGTTAGGAATTTGTCACGGTACTCCACTACAGTCGTTCTGCCTTGCTTCAATTCTCTAAATTCATCCCTCATTTGGGTGACTAGGCCCTGCGGCACGTGGGTGCGGCTGAACTTGATTTTGAAGGCTTCCCATGTCATCACTTGACCATGGTTCATCAGGCGGATGCTGTTCCACCAGGCTCTTGCATCTCCTGCCAAGTAGTGGGTGGCGAAGAGAACTTTCTCATTGTCATCAACTCTGGCTACTTCCAAATTGTTCTCCACTGTCTGCAACCAGTCATCGACATCTAATGGGTTCTCTGAAGTGCTAAAGATTGGGGGATTGGTATTCTGGAAGTTTTTCAGCTTGGATCCTTGATGATCCTGATTTCCATGCCCTTGGTTGTTTTGGGCCATCTGGGCGATCTGCTCTAGTGTTGCTAAGTTGGCATGGCGCTCTGCCCTGCTTGCTTCATGGTCTGCAACTAACATTTGCATAATCTGCAGCATTGGGTCCTGCGATGAGCTGCTTCCTCCGTGGTTTCCACGAGTCATCTGAATACTGAGGTAGATAAATGGGTAAGAGGGAAAGTTCTAAGGTTCATGGTTTTGGTTTCAAAGCTAAAACTTTGAGTTTGACTCAGGTTTTGCAACTAACTTCTTTTCATTCATCCAAACAAGCACACGATACAAACACACACACACACCACAACACCAAGGGAAAACAGATGGTTTTAAGAACCATTATGCAAGCTACGATACAATGGGACCGATACTCCTCACTCTACGATAGTGCTCTAGTGCATCTACTCATCATCGATTAAGTCGGAGTCATCATCGTCGGTGTGGTAGTCCACGACATCCTCCTCCAGAAAGTCATCATCATTGTTGAGGTAAAATCTCCCTAGTTGTCTTCACCTTCCTCTTCTTCCTCCTTTGCTGCAAGTTGAGCTTCTTGCTCCTTGACGGTCTTCTCGAGGTCGACCACCTTCTTACAAAGACGGTCGATGGTGCGATCCTTCTTTTTGCGCTGGCGGTGAAGAGACTGATGGTCCTTGACAAGAACTGAGAAAGTCTGGGCCTTCTGGGCGGCAATGGCAAGGTTGTGGTTGGCGAACTCCCTAGCATTGTCCAATTCCTTCTGGCGGTCATACAGCAGGAAGTCAAGGTTCTCCACTTGACGCTTCAACTCCGGGTGACTTGGCATCTCCATTGGCATTCCCATGAAGTCACGCCTTGTATAGTGAACAAAGCGGGTTCCTTGGATTTGCTTGACACTCAGGGCACACAGACGTGCGAGAGGTTCAAGCATTGCCCTGTCTAATCCATCTAGCCAGTTGTTCTCTCTTATGGAGAACTGGATTCTCCCAGATGTTGGTGCTTCTATACTTCCTCGAAGATCAGCGGTGACTAGCCATTGTAAATCTCCTCCTGGGGGTCCAGGAAGTTGAGCTCAAAGAAACTCCGGATGTGGGCGTCCCAAGAGCTCAGACAGTGAATCTAGATCCCTCTCGAAGATCAGTTGGCCTCCGTTGCCCAACTAGTAGAACTTGCTGAACTGAGTCTCCATCTACAAGAATTAAGGATGAGGAAGTTAGTGAAGTGATCAAGTGTGTCAAATTTTATGCAGTAATGTAAGAATTTGAGGAACATGAATTTTTGAGAGAGAATGAATTCCCAAGGGTAAGAGAGGAAATAGTTTTTCATAAATACTCACTTTGGTTTTAAAATTAAGTTTTTGTTCGGACGTCCGTTCTAACTAGGGTCTCCTATGGTCAGGATGGCTCTGATACAAACTTGCCAACACCTAGATTTTTAATCCCAGATGCCTATTATGTCATACATTGCAATCCTAGGATTGCCATTTTTGCCAGACATAACAGATTGGATATCACAGTACCTCATCCATTGCAAACCATAATAAGGTCTTACACGAATAAAAGATCTCTTGATCCAGTCTTAATACAACAAGGAGGGGAATAAATAATAAGCGTAGCGGTGGGGTCCATCTTCAAGGGCACAGGCAATGCTGACGATGGAAGATAGTCCTAGTTATCATAGCCGTCCTGATGTCCATCATCTTGGTAGTCTCCTTCATAGTCTGGCCATAGGAATAGCCAGGGATAAAAGCCATGAGTACTCTTTAAGTACTCGCAAATTATCACTAACAAGTAAGGTAGTTCTAGTAGGAAATGCTAACTCTAGGTTTATTTGTAAAGTTAAGTTTGAAACCTAAGCTGAGTTCAGAAACAAAGAAAGATAAAATAAAGTTCTAGAATCACTTAAGTTGGGAAGCTAGTGTCATAGTTAGAACTCTGTTGTGGTCAAGTCAAGATTCATCATTTATATCATAAGTCGTTTTGAAAACATCTGACAACGGAACAGTATGGCCACTCCAACTGTCCATAACCGCGGATGCGGCTATTCGAATAGTTTGACACTCTACAAAGGTGGTACACTTTCACCACAAGATTCGATACATCTGTCAGGGATAACCCTGAATCATCATACTTAGTATGCAGATAATAAAACATAACCTTTCCTTTACACACCCTAGTATAAGCACCTCTCCTATGAGCATGGCCTCCCAACCATGACCATCTGTCATCTTGGGCACTACATAGGTGGACAACATTGAGAGGTAGCCTCAGCTCAAACCTCTCCCGCGAGGGAACTAATACTAATGCATATAAACTTCCGGCTAAGCCTTACCCAATTCAGGTATTGTGGTTGTACGGTAAAATTGGAATGGTATCGCATCTGAACCCAACCATTAGTTTTGTAAGAGGGTTAAGGCTCATGCCTCAACATTTTCATCAACATAAACCATTTTTGTTTCTCATCACATGTCAAAACATCTCAATAGAATGACTCATCATTCCAAGGTTTTCACCATTCATTTTCACCAAGGGTTCCCATCTAAAGTGACTCAAGTTTTGATTTAGCTCTAAGCTACTAAGTTAAGAGTGTTCACTAAGGTGGGATGCTAATCTCAATCTCATGCCATAGCATGACATCTAAGGTTATCTAGATAGGTCAAGTTTTATACTTTTTATGATACCATCAAACAAGTAAAGGACTTTAATAAAGTAAGGAAAGTAAAGCTTTGAAATAAAACTTGGGGTGGGTAATAGTCAAGGTGGTATAACCCAAAGCATGCCTAATGCATCTTGCTTAGGTTGTCTAACTTGCAAGGATTAGCTTGCATTGTTAATGATGGCTTGCTATTATAATACTTGCAAGTGTTAGCTTTCCTTGGTTGGTGCAGTGGTTGAAGTTTTCTTCCTCCTCTTCTTGATAGAACTCCTCCTCGAAAGCTTGGTCGGTACTATCATCTATAAATACAGGGGACGTACCAGGGCTCTAGCTAGTGCAGCGAGGCGGGCGATCAAACTGGACGGCGACGGCAGGCTCAGGGGCGGCAGCGGCAGGGGCTGAGGTGGAAATGGAAGGCAACTTCTCCTCCTCTGCAGCGGCTACCTCCGGTGCAATTCCGGTGAACAGCGGCTCGAGCGGCTCCGGCGAGAGAGGGGAAATGGTCAGTGGAGAGAGGGGATTGGAATGGTGTGAAGAGATGGTACTGGGGTGGCCTCCTTATATAGGCTCGACGGTGAGACCGAGAGGTGTTGGCGGAGCTCGTCGGTGACGACGACACAGGGGGCTATCGGCATGGGTGAGGTAGGCGGACGGTGGGCGGTTCCCTAGTGGTCAGCTATGGCGCAATGGCGCGGCTAGGGGCGGTGCCTAACTGTCAGAGGCTTCACGCGCTCTAGGGGACAGAGGCGGTGCTCGACGCGGCTCCCAGCGACTGTGGCTCGCGCGGCGGTGCACGACCATGTCTGGCGGGGTGCTGGTGTCGAGGCGGAGCGGCATGCGGGATTTGGTGTCGAGGCGCGATCTTCTGCGTGCTGGCGGCGATCGCGCTCCGGTGCACTTTGGCTACATGTAGAGAGAAAGGGCGGCGAGGCTGGGGAGTGGTCTAGGGGCTGGGGTTGATCGAGGGGTGGACCGTGAGCGGCGGTGAGGTCCCCAATTAGTGTGATCATATGCTTGATGATCTAGGTTTTCTTGGGATTTTGAAATGGAGTTCATTTGAGTGGTTTTTGAATTAGTGTGATCTATACATATGAACTACATTCAATTTTCAATTGTCATTTAAATTTAGTGTTTGAAAGTTTTTGGGATGAAACAAAGTGGGCCTTGGTACTTCACTACTTGTACTATCAAGGGGTGCAAATATCCCCAATTGTTTCTGTTAAGATTTGAGTTCTAGGAATAGCCAAAGTAGGCTAGGTGATTAAAATGGCAAAAGTGACCATTTGCTTATTTTATTCTTTTTGATTTATTTTTCTTTGGGATTTGTTTGGGGATGATCTAGATGATTTTTAATTCACCTTAGAATCATTTTACAACCAATGGATCACTTAAACATGGCAATTCAAAACAACTCCTAATTTAAATGCACACACATATGAATGCTTAATTATTTTAAATGGAAAAGTTTTTGTTAACCCTAGATTGGGTAGATTTGATCTTGATTAACTTCGGATTAAGTTTTGGGATGTTACACATTGTCTCTACAATTGTACAAATAGAAAAAGGAATATAATAAGTCAATGAAGAAATAAATTACAATAATTGGAAATTGTAGCAATCTTTATTGGTTACCAAATATTACAATACTCTTACTAGTGATTAAAAGTACAGAAAATTAGAAATGAATAAAATGAAAAGTCCTAAGACTAATCTTGATTCTTTAATTTTCTTATTCTTCTTAACTATAAACAAGAAAAATAAGAAACAAAAAATAAAAGAATTGTTTTGGTTAGTTATACTCTCAAATTTGGCCTAGAGATGCTAGCGCCTGAATTCATCATCCAGTATTTATTTAAACTGGGGGCCAAATTACAGTATATGTCCTTATTAAATAGTTGGCCTCATCACCACATCATAGGCCAAGAGAGAAGAGTAAAAGCAGAAAGTTTTACTTGATCTGATCCATAATATCATAGCAAGAAAGCACACAACATACACAACCATGCATGTGTGAGGTCCTGTCGGCACAAGAATGAACCAAGAGAGGAGATAAGTACACAACCGCCACCAAGAACAACAAGTACGCCACCACAATTCTATCACTAGTACTCATCAGATCAAACATCAATCCACCAAACAGATCCAGTAGCCAGAGATAAATCATGTTCACATAAGGCGGGGTAGTTTTTGTGTGGAGAAAGGTTAGGCCAGTGGCTGGGAGGAGAAGGATAAGTGATGGCTCAAAATATATCGAGCTCGCTGGGAACCCCAAGAGGAAGGTATGATGAGCACAGCAGCAAGTTTTCCCTCAGTTATGAAACCAAGGTTATCGAACCAGTAGGAGCAAGGAAACAACTCCAATGTGTTGTTTCCAACTTGGAATCCAGCACAACACAACCACAGAACGTTGCCCCAACTTACAGTGAGGTTGTTAATCTCACCGGTTTTGCTGAAACAAAGGATTAAACGTATTGTGTGGAAGATAGTAATTGCTTGCATAAATTAAACAGTAAATAAATAGATGGTTTATCAATGGTAAAATAATGGACTGGCGTCCATAGTTCCCTAGAGGTGATTCTCCTTAAGATAAATAACATGATGGGTGAACAAATTACAGCGGGGCAATTGATAGACTCAAGAAAGCATACCATGCATATACTAATCATCTTGACTCCTATGAGATTTGATTGGGCATTACAACATTATACATAGATCGTAATCCAACTACATCTATGACTAATAATCCACCTTTAGGTTATCATCTGAACCCCCTCTAGTATTAAGTTGCAAGCAATAGATAATTGCATTAAGCAAAGTGTGTAAAGTAAATGCTGACTCGTGTAATAACAAGCTCGTTGGGGAACCCCAAGAGGAAGGTATGGTGAGCACAGCAGTAAATTTCCCTCAGTTATGAAACCAAGGTTATCGAACTAGTAGGACCAAGGAAACACCTCCAAGGTGTTGCTAGCTAGACTTTGGTAGGGTGCACTACCAGTGCTAGAAGCAATGTGGAAACCTACACAACACAACCACAGAACTTTGCCCCCAACTTACAGTGAGGTTCTCAATCTCACCAGTTTTGCTGAAAACAAAGGATTAAACATATTGTGTGGAAGAAACTAAAAGCTTGCAGAAAGTAAACAGAAAGTAGTAAACAGTTGTAGATTGGTGGTAAAAGAAAGCACCGGGGTCCAGAGTTCACTATGGTGGCTCTCCTTAAAATAGATGACATGTTGGGTGAACAAATTACAACGCGGCAATTGACAAACATCGAGAAAGCATACATGCATATACTAATCATCTTGACTCCTTTGAGATTTTATTGGGCATTACAACATTATACATAGACCTTAATCCAACTTCATCTATGACTAATAATCCACCTTCAGGTAATCATCCGAACCCCCTCCAACATTATACAGATAATTGCATTACGCATTGCGTGTAAAGTAAACAATATGATTGTTCTATGAACAAAGGATTGTTGTTTTCTCCCTAGTAGCAATAGCACATCTAGTACCTTAGAGATTTCTGTCACTTCCCTTGATTACTAGAGGCATGAACCCACTATCGAGCATAAATACTAACTCTTGGAGTTGCTAGCATCTACTTAGCCAAGATAGCTACTAACAACGGAAAGCATGCAAGATCACAAATAACAAAGACATGATAGAATCAATAATCAATCTAAAATAGCATTTCAATATCCATCGGATCCCTGCAAACACAACATGTAGGATTACACATAGATGATCTTGATCATGAATGGAGCTCACAATATCTAAACATGATAACACAAAGGAGAAGAACCAGCCATCTAGCTACTACATGGACCTGTAGTCCAAGGATGAACTACTCACGCATCACACCGGAGGCTTGCATGATGATGAAGAAGGCCTCCAGGGTGAATTCTCCCCTCCGACAGGGTGCCGAGAAGAGCTTCAGATCCCTCTTGATCTAGGGATGGAGATCACTGTGGCTACAGACTCTTTCGTGGAATTTTGATCGGGTACTTAGGGTTTCTGTATCGAAGGCATCTTATAGGCAAAAGGGGAGCCCGAGGGGGTGCCCTAGGCGACCACACCACCCCCTGGCGCATGCCAGGCCTGGCCGCGTGGCTAGGTGGTGTTGCAGCCCTTTGGCCCCTCTCCGTCTCGTATTCTGGATCTGTGTCCCCCTCGGTGAAAAACTGACTTTGGCTTTTGTCCCGTCCAATTCCGAGAATCTTCATTTTCTGAGTTTCCTGGAACCAAAAACATCAGAAAATAGGCAACTGACACTATGGCATCTTGTTAATAGGTTAGTCCAATAAAGTGTATAAAAAGTACTCCAAAGTGTGGACAAAACATAAGAAAGTAGATAAAACCAAGCATTGAACATCAAAAATTATGGATACGTTAGCAACGTATCAACATCCCCAAGCTTAACTCTTGCTCGTCCTCAAGTAGGTAAGTGATAAAAAGAAAGAATAATTTTTGAGGTGACACGCACCATCATAAACTTGATCAAAGTATTTGTAAAACATTGATAGCTAGGATCATAGTACTTCAACATAGCATGAAAAATAAAGTTCTAACAATAAGACATAGTAACTATGTTGCAACATGAAAAGGCACAAACAAAATTTTCATGAATAACAATACTTTGCAAGAAGTTTGTTTGTTTCACATAAAGAAAACATAGCATAGTGGCATTCAGCTTGTCCCTCATAGAGTAGCAAACATAAATGCATAGGACACCTTCAAAGTTCATAAGAGTGACTAGATACAAATAGTTTAAGAACAAGCGATATCAAAGTTATGCATCAATCAACAAGTCTTGGGACAATGCACATAGAACTAAGAATGGCCACTATGCTCTCAAAATAGGTGTATAAAGATAGAAGGTGGAGACTCAATATAAAAGTGGAAGAAAGGCCCTTCATAGAAGGAAGCAGGGATTCAAGTTTCATAAAGAGCTTCCAAAAATTATGGTACTTATTAGCTTTCAACTCTCATTGCCCCTATCATAAGCATCTTGAAATGATTAAGGTTAAAGTGAACAAACTATAGAGTATATGCTTGCCAAAGTATAATGTGGAAATCTCATGTCCCTTGAATACGACGACCGCTCCTCATCCTACTCAAGTTTCGTTACCGGTAAGTTCTTGTCATAGTAAGTACATGGGTATCATAGAGAACCGCCAACGGGTACCCCTTGCCCGATGATACGGAAGAATCCCCATATCAAAATGACAAGGCAAGCAGACAACGAACATCTTAGCAATCTTCTTATTTACCATGGGAAAATGGTGCCTTTTTCTCTCTTTCCTCTTTTCTCATACCTTTTTTTCTTTTTTCTCAATATCTGACTCTTTTTTTATAAGATGAATGCTTCATAGACAACTCATTATGGTTACGCTGCAGGTTTCCACCATGATAGCTTGGATTAGACTGGCGGCCCATGAGTTTCACTAGCACACATACATAACTCCATGGACTTACAAGCCCCCCTTTCATTTCACACTGACGACATCCATAGACAAAAGAGCATGATATCAACTAGGTACAACGTACAAGTGCAATGTTGAAAGCATTCCCCATGACAGAATGGTTCTCCTAATCCCCAACATATAAGTGTAAGAATATACAACATAGACGGCATAATGGTTCAAGTTTATTAAGGGCAAGAAAAGTAAAGTGTGCCATCAAGTTCGTGAGAGCTTTAATCACTAGTTTTCTCATAACAAGTTTAATTCGGAAGGTAGATAAAAACATGAATATACTTGGAATAGCAAATACCAATATGTAGGTATGGTGTACTCTTCGGAATAACTTGGTTTTAGGAGTTGTATGCATGAGTGGAACTCATACTTGGTTATGGAGGCTAGCAAAAGACTGGGAGCGACCAACTAAGAGAGGAATAATGGCCATAATCATGCAAAGCGACAAAAGATCATTAATCAAAGCATAAAGTTATATTACAAGTCGAAAGCTAAAGGATCATAAAGGCTATGGTGACTTGGGATAGTCATAACATGGTGTGAGCATGTGCCAAGTCAACCCAAATAAAGCATCAAAGGAGAATACCACAATACTATGCTTTAATATGCTAAAACAATGCATGATTCTTCCAAGGCACATTAAGCAAACTCAATTATTTATAACATGTCATGCTATAGCAAAGATCACTAAGCATAAAGCCAAAACTATATCAAGCATGGCATGACAAAGCATAGGCCATAGTCAAAAACAAGCTCCTTTTACCACTTAAGCATGAACTTTTCCTACTCTTTTCCAATCCAAACCAAACTATTTGAAAACCAATGCATGAAAGAGGGGGTTCAAACAATTTATTCAAGCAAACTAAGAAAACCACGCAAACGAAAACCAAAAACAAAACACAAAGACGCTCCAAGAACAACACAATTGTGCATGATACAATAAAATGAAGTGTTTAGAAGAAACCTGGAATCTTTATTGATGAAGAAGGGGATGCCTTGGGCATCCCCAAGCTTTGATGCTTGTACCTCTTGAATATTTCTTGGAGTGACACGGGCTTGCATCCCCAAGCTTGAGTTTTAGTCCATTCTTCATCTCATTACATCATTCTCTCCATACACTTGAAATTTTTCCTTCATACAAAACTTCATACAATCTTTATTAGAAATATTAGTGCACTCAAGATAATAAGTCTTTAGGTTCAGTTTCAACACCAATAAAACTTCCATTAAAACACAAGCTACTGTAGGACTTCCCTCAAAAATCTCAATTCCCCAAAAGAACTCAAAAAGGAACCAACAAGAAGCAAATGCAAATAATGGCAGAAATCTGTCAAAATAGACCAGCAGGTAAATACCAATTTTTTCGAAGACCTTCTGTTGCTCAAGTCCAAAGGTGTTGAACTAACGAAAGTTATATAACAACCTGGGGCATAAGCACAAAAATTGACGCCTAAAAACGACATGCATAGATTTTACACGAACTTTTACGGTGAAGCACAAAAATCTGTTTCGGGACAACAACTTTACCAATAATTACTTCTCTCTCATTAGAGGTTACTCTTGGCACAAAAAGAAAATAAAAATGATAAGGAGCGGTTATTATAGAGGTTATAACTTCCAAGACTCATCTAAAACTTTTGGGTTATCTCCCAATAAGTACTTTTCTTTAACGCCTTTAAGTTAGGCATAAGAAGCAAGAAAAAGAATCAAGTGTTCTCAAATGAAGAAGAATTAAGAGCAAAAAAAAATTCATAGGAGAGGAAAAAGAAATATTCTCTCTCTTCTTAGGGAAGTGTTCTATACCTTTCTTGAGTGGGAGTTGATATTTAATGGTGCCTTCTTTCATATCAATAATGGCACCAACATTTCTAAGAAAAGGTCTTCCCAAAGTAATAGGACAAGAAGTATTGCATTCAACATCCAAAACATAGAAATCAACGAGGACATAGGCATGGTTAACCATAATAAGAACATCATTAATACTCCCCATGAGTTTCTTTTTAGCATTATCATCAAGTGGGACATTCAAATAACAATCTTCCATTGGTGGAAAATCAAGCATATCATAAATCCTTCTAGGCATAATAGAAACACTACTATCAAGATCACATAAAGCTTTGAAATCAAAATCATTCATGTTCATATTAATGATGGGTTTCCAACCATCTTCTTCTTTCATAGGAATAGAAGCTTTATGTTTCATCTTTTCTTTTTTAATTTTTATGAGAGCATCAGTAATGTGTTTGGTAAAGGCCATATTCATAGAACTAGCATTAGGACTTTTAGCAAGATTTTGTAGGAACTTAATAACTTCAGAGATGTTGCAACCATCAAGATCAAAATCATAATTATCATCTAAAGTAGTAGAGTTATTACTAGCTTTAACTCTAGTGGTAGTGATAGTTGAAACACTAATGTTTCTAGCAATTGCATCTTCTCTTTCCCACTTAGCATGCAAATCAGCTAATAGTCTAACATTTTCATCAACTCTAACTTGTATGGCATTAGTAGCAGCAAAGGGATTATCAATAGTTTTAGGTTTAGCAGCCATTTTATTCAAAGCAGATTGAGCTTCAGCCAATGATGCTATATTTCTTTCAGCATTATAGAGTTTTTCCTCAATAGTTTTATTGAAACCAGTTTGTTTACTAATAAAATCTTTAAGCAGAACTTCAAGTTCAGAGGGAGCACTCCTATTATTGTTGTAGGAATTTCCATAAGCATTACCATTGTTGGGAGGATATGGCATATAATTGTTGTTACCAAAATTATTCCTATAGGCGTTGTTGCTAAAATTGTTATTTCTTATAAAGTTCACATCAACTTGCTCTTCTTGAGCAACCAAAGAGGCTAAGGGAACATGATTTGGATCAATATGAGCCTTCCCATTAACAAGCATAGACATAATAACATCAATTTTATCACTCAAGGAGGAGGTTTCTTCAACAGAATTTACCTTCTTACCTTGTGGAGCTCTCTCAGTATGCCATTCAGAATAGTTAACCATCATATTATCCAGAAGCTTTGTTGCAACACCCAAAGTAATGGTCATAAAGGTACCTCCAGCAGCAAAATCCAATAGATTTCTTGAAGAATAGTTCAATCCTGCATAAAAGGTTTGGATAATCATCCAAGCAGTCAGTCCATGAGTGGGACAATTCTTTACCAAAGATTTCATTCTTTGCCAAGCTTGAGCAACATGTTCATTATAAGATTGTTTAAACTTCATTATTTCACTTCTCATAGAGATAATCTTAGCAGGACGATAATATTTTCCAATGAAAGCATCTTTGCATTTAGTCCAAGAATCAATACTTTTCTAGTTAGGGATTCCAACCATTCTTTAGCTTTTCCTCTCAAAGAGAAAGGAAACAATTTAAGCTTAATAATATCTCCATCTATATCCCTATGCTTTTGCATCTCACAAATTTCAACAAAGTTATTTAGATGAGCAGCAGCATCTTCATTACCAATACCAGAAAATTATTCTCTCATAACAAGGTTGAGTAAAGCAGGTTTAATTTCAAAGAAAGTAGCTTCAGGAACGGGTGGAGCAATAGGTGTGCACATGAAATCATTGTTGTTGGTGCTAGTGAAGTCACACAACTTAGTGTTTTCAACAGTAGTCATTTTTTTGTGTTTTTAATAAAGAGAGTAAACTAGTACAACTAATTTTTTTGTGTTTTTGATAAAGAAACAAGCAAACAAAGCTGAAATAAACTAAGTAAAAAAAATAAAACAAAGTAAAAAGATTGGTTATGAGGGACTCCCCTTGTGAAGATGTCCTTGACTCCCTGGCAACGGCACCAGAAAAGTACTTGCTAACTCGTGTAATAACGAGCTCGTTGGGGAACCACAAAAGGAAGGTATGATGAGCACAGAAGTAAGTTTCCCTTAGTTATGAAACCAAGCTTATCGAACCAGTAGGGGCAAGGAAACACCTCCAAGGTGTTGCTAGCTGGACTTTGGCAGGGCGCACTATCGGTGCTAGCAGCAACGTGGAAACCTGCAAAACACAACCACAGAACTTTGCCCCCAACTTACAGTGAGGTTGTCAATCTCACTGATTTTGCTGAAAACAAAGGATTAAACGTATTGTGTGGAAGAAAGTAAAAGCTTGCAGAAAGTAAACAGAAAGCAGTAAACAATTGTAGATTGATGGTAAAGAAAAGACCGGGGTCAATAGTTCACTATGGTGGCTCTCCTTAAGATAGATGACATGTTGGGTGAACAAATTACAGCGGGGCAATTGACAAACATCGAGAAAGCATACATGCATATACTAATCATATTGACTCCTTTGAGATTTGATTGGGCATTACAACATTATACATAGACCGTAATCCAAATGCATCTATGACTAATAATCCACCTTCAGGTTATCATCCGAACCCCCTCCAGTATTGAATTTCAAGCAACAGATAATTGCATTACGCATTGTGTGTAAAGTAAACAATATGATTGTTCTATGAACAAAGATTGTTGTTTTCTCCCTAGTAGCAACATCACATCTAGTACCTTAGAGATTTCTATCACTTCCCCAGATTACTAGAGGCATGAACCCACTATCGAGCATAAATACTAACTCTTGGAGTTGCTAGCATCTACTTGGCCAAGATAGCTACTAACAACGGAAAGCATGCAAGATCACAAATAACAAAGATATGATAGAATCAATAACCAATTTGAAATAGCATCTCAATATCCATCGGATCCCCGCAAACACAACATGTAGGATAACAAATAGATGATCTTGATCATGAACGGAGCTCACAAGATCTAAACATGATAGCATAAAGGAGAAGAACCAGCCATCTAGCTACTACATGGACCCGTAGTCCAAGCATGAACTACTCACGCATCAAACCTGAGGCTTGCATGATGATGCAAAAGGCCTCCAGGGTGAATTCTCCCCTCCGGTAGGGTGCCGGGAAGAGCTTCAGATCCCTCCCGACCTAGGGATGGAGATGACGGCGGATACACTCTTTCGTGGAATTTTGATCGGGTACTTAGGGTTTCTGTATCGGAGGCATCTTATAGGCGAAAGGGGAGGCCGAGGGGGTGCCCTATGCGTCCACACCACCCCCTGGCGCGGGTCAGGCCTGGCCGCGTGGCCAGGTGGTGTGGCGGCCCTCTGGCCCCTCTCTGTCTCGTATTCTGACTCCGTGTCCCCTTCGGTGAAAAACTGACTTTGGCTTTTGTCCCGTCCAATTCCGAGAATATTAATTTTCTGACTTTCCTCGAACCAAAAACAATAGAAAACATGCAACTGGCACTGTGGCATCTTGTTAATAGGTTAGTCGAAGAAAATGTATAAAAAGTACTCCAAAGTTTGGAGAGTATAAGAAAGTAGATCAAACCAAGCATGGAACATCAAAAATTATGGATACGTTAGCAACGTATCAGTAAACAATACGATTGTCCCATGGAAAAAGGATTGTTGTTTTCTCCCTAGTAGCAACAGCACATATAGTACCTTAGAGATTCCTATCACTTCCCCAGATTACTAGAGGCATGAACCCACTATCGAGCATAAATACTCCCTCTTGGAGTTGCTAGCATCTACTTGGCCAAGATAGCTACTAACAACGGAAAGCATGCAAGATCACAAATAACATAGACATGATAGAATCAATAGTCAATCTAAAATAGCATCTCAATATCCATCGGATCCCCGCAAACACAACATGTAAGATAACAAATAGATGATCTTGATCATGAACGGACCTCACAAGATCTAAACATGATAGCACAAAGGAGGAGAACCAACCATCTAGCTACTACATGGACCTGTAATCCAGGGATGAACTACTCATGCATCACACCGGAGGCAGGCATGGTGATGAAGAAGGACTCCAGGGTGATCTCTCCCCTCCGGTAGGGTGCCAGGAAGAGCTTCAGATCCCTCCCGATCTAGGGATGGAGATGACGGCGGCTACAGACTCTTTCATGGAATTTGGATCAGTTCCTTAGGGTTTTCGTCCCGGGAGGCTTCTATAAGCAGAAGGGCAAGGTCGGTGGAGCACCAGGGGGCCACACCCCCTAGTGGCACGCCCCCAGGCCGCGCCGCCACCTGGTGTGGCCGCCCTGGTGCGCCACTTCGTCTCCCATCCGAACTCTATGTTGCTTCGGGTAAAATATTGACTTTGGCTTTTGTCCGGTCCAATTCCGAGAATATTTCCTTACTAGCTTTTCTAAAACAAAAAATAGCAGAAAACAGGAAACTGGCACTGTGGCATCTTGTTAATAGGTTAGTTCCAGAAAATGTATAAAAATACCTCAAAGTATTAACAAAACATAAGAAAGTAGATACTAAACAAGCATGGAACATCAAAAATTATAGATACGTTTACGACATATCAACATCCCCAAGGTTAACTCCTTCCCGTCCTCGAGTAGGTAAGTGATAAAAAAGAATAATTTTTGAGGTGACATGCACCATCATAAACTTGATCAAGGTATTTGTAAAACATTGATAACTGGGATCATAGTACTCTAACACAGACATGAAAGATATAGTTCTAACAATAAGACATAGCAACTATGTTGTAACATGAAAAGGTACAAACAAGAGATTCATGAATAACAATGCTTTGAAAGACGTTTGTTTGTTTCACATATAGAAAACATAATGAGAATGGTATTCAGCTTGTCCCTCATGGTGTAGCAAAACATAAATGCATAGGACACTTTTAAAGTTCATAAGGGTGACTAGATACAAATAATTTAAGAACAAGCAATATCAAAGTTATGAATCAATCAACAAGTTTTGGGACAATGCACATTAAACTAAGAATGATGACTATGCTATCTCAATAGGTGCATAAAGATAGAAGATGGAGACTCAACATAAAAGTAAAAGAAAGGCCCTTCATAGAAGGAAGCAGGGATTCAAGTTTCATAAAGAGCTTCCAAAAATTATGGTACTTATTAGCTTTCAGCTGTCATTGTCCCTATCATAAGCATCTTTAGGTGATCAAGTTTAAATTGAACAAATATGAGCATATGCCTGACAAGTTATAAGCTGAAAATCTCATGACCCTTGCTTACGAGTACCGAACCTCATGCTACTCAACTTTAGTCACGAGTAAGTTCTTGTCATTGTAAGTACATGTATATCAGAGAGAACCACCAATAGGGTAACCCTTGCCCCATGATACAGGATCTTTCCCATATCAAAATGACAAGGAGCAGACAATGAGCATCTCAGCAATCCTTTTATTTCCTATTTGCATAGGTTTTTTCTTTCCTATTTGCATAGGGCTTTTTTATTTCCTATTTGCATAGGTTTTTTTATTTAGGATGCTTCACATATTGCTCACTATGGTTATGCTGCAAGTTTCCACCAGGATTAGGCATGGCTTACGCTAGCCGCCCAGGCATTGCTCTAACACATATACAAACTCCATGAGCTTTACAAGCTCCCCTTTCATTTCACACCGCCGAGATCCATAAGCAAAAGAACATGATATCAACTAAATAAAGTGCAATGTTGAAAGCGTTCCGCATGGTAACATGGTTCTGCTAATTCACAACTTACAAAGCACAAGCATATACGCAACATAAATGGGCACAATGGTTCAAGTTTATTAAGTGCAAGAAAGTAAAGTGTGCCATCAAGTTCGTGAGAGATTTAATCACTAATTTTCACATAACAAGTTTAATTCGAAAGGTAGATAAAAACATGAATATACTTGGAATAGCAATAATGCTAATAGGTAGGTATGTTGGACTCTTTGGAATAACTTGGTTTTATTTGGAGTTGGATGCATGAGTGTAACTCATACTTGGTACATGTGGAGGCTAGCAAAAGACTGGGAGCGACCAACTAAGAGAGCAATAATGGCCATAATCATGCAAAGCGACAAAACATTATTAATTAAAGCATAAAGTGATATTACAAGTCGTAAAATAAATGATCATAGAGGCTATGGTGACTTGGTATAGTCTTAACATGGTGTAAACATGCGCCAAGTCAACCCAAATAAAGCATCAAAAGAGAATACCACAATATTATGCTTTTATATGCTAAAACAACGCATGATTCTTTCAAGGAACATTAAGCAATCTCAATTGTTTGTAACAAGTCATGCTACAACAATAATCACTAAGCATAGATTCAAAGCAATATCGAACATGACATGATAAAGTCTAGGCCACAGTCAAAACAAGCTCCTTTTTGTACCACTTATAAGCATGAACTTTCCTACTCTTTTCTAATCGGAAACAACTTATTTGAAACTATGTATGAATGCGGGGGTCCAACCAATTTATTTAAGAAAACTAAGCAAAAGAAAACTAAAAACAAAAAAAAAGACGCTCCAAGAACAACACAATTGTGCATGCAACAATAAAAATAAAGTGTTTGGAAGAAAACCGGAGATTTTTATTGATGAAGAAGGGGATGCCTTGGGCATCCCCAAGCTTTGACGCTTGTACTTCTTGAATATTTCTTGGGGTGACACGGGTGGAATCCCCAAGCTTGAACTTTTGTCCATACTTCATCTTATCACATTGTTCTTCTACACTTTAAAATTTCCTTCATACAAAACTTCACACAATCTTCATTAGCAACATTAGTGTACTTAAGATAATAAGTCTTTGGGTCCAGTTTAAACACAAGTAAAACTTCCACTAAAACACAAGCTACTGTAGCAATTAATTTTAAAGTTCAAGTGATCAAAAAGAACTCAAAAAGAAAGAGCTTAAGAGGCAAATGCAAATAATGGCAGAAATCTGCCAAAAGAGACCAGCAGGTAAAAACCAATTTGTTTGAAGACCTTTTGTTGCTCAAATCGAAAAGTGTTAAACTAACAAAAGTTAGATAACAACCTAGGGAAGAAGGAAAAAAAATTACAGCTCAATCCGACGTATAGAGATTTTTCACGAATTATTCAGCGAAGCACAAAAATCTGTTTCAGGAAAGCAACTTTCCCAAGCATTATTTCTCTCTTATTAGAGGTTATTCTTGGCACAAAAACCACACAAAAATGATAAGTACTGAAGCAGTAACTTCCAAGACTCAACAAAAGAAAAATTTATTGACTCAGAATTTGGGTTATCTCCCAATAAGTGCTTTTCTTTATCGCCTTTGAGCTAGGCATAAGAAGCAAGAATCAAGTATTCTCAAAGAAAGAAGCATTAAGATCAATACCAGAAATATCTTCAACAATGCAAGGTTTATCATCCAAATAAGTTCTAGAGGATCCTCTCTCACTACTATTGGGTTCAATATTTTCATCAAACGGGTTTTTGGAAGAATCCAATCGAAATTCTTTTCTAAGGCTTCATGCATTCCTACAAGTTTAAAAGGTATCGGTATTTTAATTTCCTCTCCATTTTTAGGTTTGGTTTTGTCCATCTTTTCTCGCGTACCAATAACATCTACACATGAGCCTAGCATATTAAAACGGTAAAGACTTTTCTAGCTTCCTTAACAACATCATAGAATTCTTTAAGCAAAGTTTCTAGAATAAAATCTCTCTTTTCAGTGTCCTCAATATCTTTATGTTTAAGAAACATTACTTGCATTATGGGGTTAAGGTTAACAAACCTATCTTCAACATGTGAACTAAAGAAGCTCCAGTAATTTCATAATTTGGAGCAAGTTCTGCTAGGGATCTATCCTCAATATCCTCATGCTTGCTAACATGATGAAAGAATTCTTTAATATTGTCTTTCCCAATTATAGAGCCACTACCTATTAAAAGGTTTTTCAGGGTGAAATTAGGGGTCGACATGGTGAGCTGAAAACAAGGTAATAACTATATAGAAAGAACTAAAAAAATTGTGTTTTTAATAAAAGGAAGCAAACTAGTACAACTATTTTTGTGTGTTTTTATAAAAGAAACAAGCAAACAAAGAAGAAATAAACTAAGCAAAACAAAAAACAAAGTAAAGAGATTGGTTGCGAGGGACTCCCCTTGTGCAGATGTCCTTGACTCCCCAACAACGGCGCGAGAAAAAAGGCTTGATGGCTCAACATATATCGAGCTCGTTGGGAACCCCAAGAGGAAGGTATGATGAGCACAGCAGCAAGTTTTCCCTCAGTTATGAAACCAAGGTTATCAAACCAGTAGGAGCAAGGAAACAACTCCAAGGTGTTGTTTCCAACTTGGAATCCTACACAACACAACCACAGAACTTTGCCCCAACTTATACTGAGGTTGTCAATCTCACCGGTTTTGTTGAAAACAATGGATTAAACGTATTGTGTGGAAGATAGTAATTGCTTGTAGAAAGTAAATAGTAAACAATAAATAGTAGATGGTTTATAAATGGTAAAAGAATGGACCGGGGTCCATAGTTCACTAGAGGTGATTCTCCTTAAGATACATAGCATGATGGGTGAACAAATTACAACGGGGCAATTGACAGACTCGAGAAAGCATACCATGCATATACTAATCATCTTGACTCCTATGAGATTTGATTAGGCATTACAACATTATACATAGACCGTAATCCAACTGCATCTATGACTAATAATCCACCTTTATGTTATCATCTGAACCCCCTCCAGTATTAAGTTGCAAGCAACAGATAATTGCATTAAGCAAAGTGTGTAAAGTAAACACAACGATTGTCCCATGGACAAAGGATTGCTGTTTTCTCCCCAGTAGCAACAACACATCTAGTACCTTAGAGATTCCTGTCACTTCCCCAGATTACTAGAGGCATGAACCCACTATCGAGCATAAATACTCCCTCTTGGAGTTGCTAGCATCTACTTCGCCAAGATAGCTAATAACAACGGAAAGCATGCAAGATCACAAATAACATAGACATGATAGAATCAATAGTCAGTCTGAAATAGCATCTCAATATCCATCAGATCCCCGCAAACACAACATGTAAGATTACAAATAGATGATCTTGATCATGAACGAAGCTCACAAGATCTAAACATGATAACACAAAGGAGGAGAACCAACCATCTAGCTACTACATGGACCCGTAGTCTAGGGATGAACTCCTCACGCATCACACCGGAGGAAGGCATGGTGATGAAGAAGGCCTACAAGGTGATCTCTCCCCTCTGACAGGGTGTCGGGAAGAGCTTCAGATCCCTCCTAATCTAGGGATGGAGATGACGGCGGCTACAGAATCTTTCATGGAATTTTGATCAGGTCCTTAGGGTCTTTGTCCCGAGAGGCTTTTATAGGCAGAAGGGCAAGGTCGGTGGAGCACCAGGGGGCCCACACCCCCTGGCGGCGCGCCCCCTAGGCCGCACCGCCACCAGGTGTGGCCGCCATGGTGCGCTACTTCGTCTCTCCTCCGGACACCATGTTGCTTCGGGTAAAATATTGACTTTGGCTTTTGTCCGGTACAATTCCGAGAATATTTCCTTACTAGCTTTTCTGAAACCAAAAACAGTAGAAAATAGGAAACTGGCACTCTGGCATCTTGTTAATAGGTTAGTTCTAGAAAATGTATAAAAATACCTCAAAGTATGAAGAAAACATAAGAAAGTAGATAATAAACAAGCATGGAACATCAAAAATTATAGATATGTTTACGACGTATCAACAAGCCACTCACAGGAAGTGCTAAGCAAGATCAAGAAAGGAGCCATAGCTAGGAGGGACAAGCCAAGGCATCAACTAGAAGGAGTGGAGCAAGTCTAGTATTCCACAGAATCAACCTCA
The DNA here is from genome assembly GCA_910589775.1 of Avena eriantha. Lineage (NCBI taxonomy): Eukaryota > Viridiplantae > Streptophyta > Magnoliopsida > Poales > Poaceae > Avena > Avena eriantha. The sequence continues at coordinate 240,766,841 of OU342744.1, forward strand.
ATAGCAGGTTGATCGTCTCCAAAAACCATGCTTAGTACTTGATCCTGTTATTTTCCTAAGAATGATTTGATTAGAGTTGATGATATCCTTAGAGTTACACCCAAATGGGGTGTAAAATCATCCTTGGATATTTAATAGCCATAACCATTATATGTTCTTTATCTATTAACTAAATTAAGTCTCAGACTATGCATCCTTGACCTAACTTAGTGTCCACAAGGCAACTTCATGTTATGTTGGAGTTTACCACTGTGTACCATCCACTAGGAGGCTTCACAGTGGCATCCATCCAACCATAGCCATATTTCTAAACAGTCAACTTGAGCAATCACTTTCCTAGAATGATAGGAATCATTTGTAATTAAAATTTAGTCATAGGATAGCAATAGTAAATTGTTTTGCTAATCACCATCACTCTAGTAAGGAATAATCCTTACTAGCACACTTGGGAAACCATCCTAAGTATTCCTCTTATTATAAAGAGAACCTACCGAGCCTTTACAATTTCAAAACAATCCATTATTTGAATTCCAAAGACTTGGGATTCAATGGCAATTAGTAGATGTCTCTATACATCACATAGTCATTCTCCTTATTAATCCACAAGGAATTCATGACATATATATCATCAACAGTACACAGTACCAACATCCAATATAATTTCCTCAAATATGGATATATAAAAGATGTTACCATCCACATACAAGCATCGAGTAGAATGTATATAGCATAAATATTTAAGATTGCATACTTGGCATCAACATAACTGAGATATGAGAATGAACCAATTAAACGGGACAATACAGATAGTAGTACTAGTACTGAGCAATCCACATAGTAAAATTCAACAAAGTATCATGAGAGTAGTAGTATACTAGGCAGGTAATACTAGAACTGGGAGTACTAGAAAAATAGAAGAGGAAGCAGAGTTGGCGGCAGCAATGACACGATGACACGAGTTGCACTGGTGGTGCTACAACCCGCGCCGATCCGTACCCACGGCAACTGTTGAATAGGCGGATGACAGAGCACTCCAAGCCACCAGAACACCACCAATCAGTGCAGCATGGTGAGGTTGGGGTAGTCGAAACCCTAGGTTCCAGTAGGGTGTTCGCGCAAACCAGAGGAAGACGAAGACGACGACTCGACTTGGACAATTCGACGCGGCGTCGAGCACTTGGTCAGCAAGCACGGCAGCATCCAGAACGGTCGAAGTCGGTGTCACGATATCAATTTAGAGAAGAAAGGGACAAGAGAGGAGAGAACACGTCAGGTCTAGGGCATGCTAATGCACGGGCCCAAGGGTTAGGTCGTGTTCAACCCAACCGAGTGGGCTGGAGTAGATCAATTAGGCCAGTCTTGGCTGGCCCCCTGTCTAGTCCAGTTAATTAAGTACCAAATATTTAATAAATGTACAAATTCCAAATATACCCCTGGAAGTATTTAGGATCAAGAAAAATAAATCAAAATCATAAAAATACATATGGTATCTCTAAATGTTCACAAAATTATAAGCTATTCTATAAAAAATTATAAGTTATTCTATAAAACTAAAATGAATTATTTAAAGGTAGTAATTCTTTTATGGAATTTTATTAAAATAAGAGTAAGACTTAAAAATAAATAAAAATCATTTTTAAGTTCTTGAATAAGTATATTTTACTAGAAATACTAATATAAAATTCCAAGTAATTTTGGTATTTCTAAAATCAAATAAAATAAAAAGGGTGTTAAATCCTTTTTCTTACATTCAAATAAATAGAAAGTATTTTATCACCTATAAATTCAAATAAAATCCTTTAACTTTACTTTGAGTCTTTACAATTTGTTTCTTTGAATAAATGATAGTTTTTGCTTAGTAATTATAAAGAAGATGTTTTTAATGTTTTAAAATTACTTTTACCTTTATAAATTGGGCAAAGCATACAAAGAAGGTTAAAGTATCCATTCTACCATAGCTAAAGTCGTAGTAGTAATTATTATGTTTAACAAAGTCAATTTTAGACATTTATCACTAATCCTGGTTAAAATATGTTATTCTAAAGAACCATATTGATTTCTTTACAAATAACAACTGAAACAACATACATTTGAGTCCATAGTAATATATACTTAGTATGTAGGTTATCGACCTTGCTTATGTAATGTTTCCAACACTTACACATCAATATAAAGTATTCCCTTAAAGTTATACAATATCATCCACTTACACTGAGAGGGAATGATTTTGTATTGTTGATTAGGTTTAGGAAAACCCTATAACTTGGTAATGCCATAAACATCATGCCTTAAGTCCATTTCTTTTTTAATATCTAACTTTGGTCTAATATTGTAACACCCCAAATCTCTTAATCAAGATTACCAAGTTCTAGTCACCCAGTTTAGGGTTACAAAAACTTTTATTAAGAAAATGAATATGAAGGCATGTGTGTTTGCATTAGTGTAGAATTGTGTTTACCAAGTTCTAAATGTTGTGCAATTGTTTAAAGGTTAATGCCACATCCTCTAGACCATTGATACATTGCAAATGTATCTATAATTTTTGATGTTCCATGTTTGCTTTTATCTACTTTCTTATGTTTTGTCCACACTTTGGAGTACTTTTTATATGATTTCTTGGACTAACCTATTAACAAGAGCCACAGTGTCATCTGCCTGTTTTCTACTATTTTTGGTTCTAGGAAAGTCAGAAAATGAATATTCTCGAAATTGGACCGGACAAAAGCCAAAGTGCCTATTTTTCCGGAAGACATCTCATGCCAGAATACGAGACGGAGAAGGGATGGGGGTCGGCCTTACCACCTGGCCACGCGGCTAGGCCTGGCTCACGCCAGGGGGTCATCTGGCCGACCCCAGCACCCCCTCGGCCTCTCCTTCCGCCTATAAGATGCCCTCGGTATGAAAACCCTAAGTACCCGATCAAAAATCCACGAAAAAGTCTGTAGCCGTCGTCGTCTCTGTCCCTAGATCGGGAGGGATCTGAAGCTCTTCCCGGCACCCTGCCGGAGAGGGGAATTCACCCTGGAGGCCTTCTTCATCATCATCCGAGCCTACGGTGTGACGCGTGAGTAGTTCATCTCTGGACTACGGGTCCATGTAGTAGCTAGATGGATGATTCTCCTCCTTTGTGCTTTCATGTCTAGATCTTGTGAGCTCCGTTCATGATCAAGATCATCTATTTGTAATTCTGCATGTTGTGTTTGCAGGGATCCGATGGATATTGAGATGCTATTTTAGATTGATTATTGATTCTATCATGTCTTTGTTATTTGTGATCTTGCATGCTTTCCGTTGTTAGTAGCTATCTTGGCCAAGTAGATGCTAGCAACTCCAAGTGTTAGTATTTATGCTCGATAGTGGATTCATGCCTCTGGTAATCTGGGGAAGTGACAGAAATCTCTAAGGTACTAGATGTGCTGATGATACTAGGAGAAAACAACAATCCTTTGTTCATAGAACAATCGTATTGTTTACATTACACGCAATTCATAAAGCAATAATCTGTTGCTAGCAACTTAATACTGGAGGGGGTTCGGATGATAACCTGAAGGTGGATTATTAGTCATAGATGCAGTTGGATGGAGGTCTATGTATAATTTTGATATGACCAATCGAATCTCAAAGGACTCAAGATGATTAGTATATGCATGTATTGCTTTCTCGATGTTTGTCAATTGCCCCGCTGTATTTTGTTCACCCAGCATGTTATCCATCTTAAGGAGAGCCACCTCTTGTGAACTATGGATCACGGTCCTTTCTTTTACATACAATCTACAAGTTGTTTACTACTTTGTGCTTACTTTGTGCAAACTATTACATCCTTCCATTCGATACGTTTAATCCTTTGTTTTCAGCAAAACCGGTGAGATTGACAACCCCATCGCAAGTTGGGGACAAAGTTCTGTGGTTGTGTTTTGTAGGTCTCCACGTTGCTACTAGCACCGGTAGTGCGCCCTGCCAAGGCTCAGCTAGCAACACCTTTGGGGTGTTTCCTTGCTCCTACTGGTTCGATTAAACCTTGGTTTCATAACTGAGGGAAACTTGCTGCTGTGCTCATCATACCTTCCTCTTGGGGTTCCCCAACAAGCTCTACATCAACACTAAGCCATCAAGCACTTTTCTGGCGCCGTTGCTAGGGAGTCAAGGACATCTTCACAAGGGGAGTCCCTCATAACCAATCTCTTTACTTTGTTATTTCTGTTTTGTTTTGTTTCTTTTCCTTTGTTTGCTTGTTTTGTTATCAAAAACACAAAAAGAATAGTTTTACAAGTTTTGCTTTCTTTATTGAAAACACACAAAAAATAGTTCCTATCTTAAGTTGCCATTATGTCTAGCCTTGATCCAATCACTATGTCACCCGAGGAAATGATTTTCACTTTTAAACAAGAAATTGAGGAAAGCTTCAAGGAAGCTTAGTCTAGAATCTCTGATCTACATGAAAAAACTGAGCCTAAAATGACTCAAAGCTTTTCCTTAGCATTTTTTACCTTGGAATTGCTCTTTACTATAGATATGCTTTAGATGCTATTGTGGGAGGAGATTTCCTCTAATGTAATGTGGATGATGCTATAAATGCTATAAAGAAATTGATCCTTACTTACAACTTGCCTGGCCAAACTGATATTTCTTTCGCAAGAATATTTGCTAGATTGAACACTCTTGAGACTAGCACTACTAGTTTAAAAGATTGCTATAATACGCTTAGGAAGCATCATAATTATGTTCCAATAAATTCTGAACCATCAAAGTGGCTCCCCACAGTAAAGATTGAGATAAACACTGAAACTTTTCAAGCCCGCTGTGATATCATGTCTGAATTTTGTCCTATGCCCAAAGATATTTATGAATCTTTGAATCTTTTGGGGCTTACTCAAGGAGGAAAAGAAATATCAATTGCTAATAATGCTACCATATTACTGATGGCTCTGTAATGGCGCCCAAGCAAATGCTGAAGCGATGATGATGTAGAGCTCGTTGGGAACCCCAAGAGGAAGGTATGATGAGCACAGCAGCAAGTTTCCCTTAGTTATGAAACCAAGGTTTAATCGAACCAGTAGGAGCAAGGAAACACCCTAAAGGTGTTATTAGCTGAGCTTTGGCAGGGCGCACTACCGGTGCTAGTATCAACGTGGAGACATGCACAACACAACCACAGAACTTTGTCCCCAACTTGCGATGAGGTTGTCAATCTCACCGTGTTTTGCGGAAAACAAAGGATTAAACGTATCGAATGGAAAGAAGTAAAAGTTTGAAGAAAGTAAACACAAAGAAGTAAAAGATTGTAGATTGTATGTAAAAGACAAGGACCGGGATCCATAGTCCACTAGAGGTGGCTCTCCTTAAGATAGATAACATGCTGGGTGAACAAATTACAGCGGGGCAATTGACAAACATCGAGAAAGCAATACATGCATATACTAATCATCTTGACTCCTTTGAGATTCGATTGGGCATTACAACATTATACATAGACCACCATCCAACTGCATCTATGACTAATAATCCACCTTCAGGTTATCATCCGAACCCCCTCCAGTATTAAGTTGCAAGCAACAGATTATTGCTTTACGAACTGCGTGTAAAGTAAACAATACTATTGTTCCATGAACAAAGGATTGTTGTTTTCTCCCTAGTAGCAACAGCACATCTAGTACCTTAGAGATTTCTGTCACTTCCCCAGATTACCAGAGGCATGATCCCACTATCGAGCATAAATACAAACTATTGGAGTTGCTAGCATCTACTTGGCCAAGATAGCTACTAACAACAGAAAGCATGCAAGATCACAAATAACAAAGACATGATAGAATAAATAATCAATCTGAAATAGCATCTCAATATCCATCGGATCCCCACAAACACAACATGCAGAATTACAAATAGATGATCTTGATCATGAACGGAGCTCACAAGATCTAAACATGAAAGCACAAAGGAGGAGAACTAACCATCTAGCTACTACATGGATCCGTAGTCCATGGATGAACTACTCACGCATCACACCGGAGGCTTGCATGGTGATGAAGAAGGCCTCTAGGGTGAATTCCCCTCTTCGGCAGGGTGCCGGGAAGAGCTTCAGATCCCACCCGATCTAGGGATGGAGATGACGGCGGCTACGGACTCTTTCATTGATTTTTGATCGGGTACTTAGGGTTTTCGTCCCGAGGGCATCTTATAGGTGGAAGGGGAGGCCGAGGGGGTGCCAGGGGCCACCACACCACCCCCTGATGCGGGCCTAGCCTGGCCGCACGGCCAGGTGGTGTGGCCGGCCTCTGGCCCTTCTCCGTCTCGTATTCTTGCACTTGATGACTTCCGGAAAATAGGCACTTTGGCTTTTGTCCTGTACAATTCCAAGAATATTCATTTTCTGACTTTCCTCAATTTATACTATGGGTGGCACAATGTAAAGGAAAGGATGTTACATGATGGTTTTGGATGAGTTCCAAACTTGAGACATTGTGACGGATACTACAACAAAAGGCTAAGTATATGACTGCTATAGTAGTAGCACAAGAGGGCATTTGTGTTAAGTAGTTTGTTATCAAACTAGGTGTGTTTCAAAGTGGGCTAATACTATGAAGATATATTGTGTGACAATAATATCAACATATTTTGAGCCTAACGAACTAAAGGTCTCACCAAAGGACCAAATTTATACAATGCCATCTCATTTGATAATGAGTGATGCGTAGAGACGCAAAGACATGCAAATACACACGGACCTGAAACTTTCAGATCCGGAGATCATGTTAACCACTAGCAATAGCGTATATGCAACACCAGAAAGCCATAGGTGTTCAATACGCAAACTTTTTCAAACTAGATTATTGACTCTAGTGCAAGTGGGAGACTGAAGGGTATATGCCCGAGAGGCAATAATAAAGTGGTTATTATCTTATTCCATGTTTATGATAAATGTTTATTTTGCATGCTATAATTGTATTGATCGGAAACGTCAATACATGTGTGTTTAATAAACAAATAAAAGGTTCCTAGTTATGCCTCTCTTATAGACTAGCTCGTTGATTAACAAGATGATCAAGGTTTCCTGATCATGGACATTGGATGTTGTTAATAACGAGGTCACAACATTGGTGGAATGATGTGATGAGCATTCATCCGAAGTATAGCATTACGATCAAAGTCATTATGTTTATATTGCTATAACATCATACGAAGTAATCTTTATCCTTAGAACATGAGATCATGTTAATTGCTAACAAGGGAAGAGTATCTTGATAACATCAAACGTCACACTGTAACAGGGTGACTATAAAGATGGGTTCAGTGCTACGAAGGTGTTATGTTGAGGCTCATGGATCAAGAGTGGAATTTCTCAATCCCGATGACAGATAGATATACTCTGGGTCCTCTTGGTGATATCACATTGAAATAGCTTGCAAGCAAGTGATGTGATCACTAGAATGTTATATCACGGGAACGAGAAAAGAGTGCATGTCGGTAACGAGATCAAACTAGGTATGGAGATACCGATGATCGAATCTCGGACATGTAATATATCCCGAGATAAAGGGATTTAGTTACTAGCGTTAAAGGTTCTCACGATCACAGAAGTCATCGTTGAATGTGTAGGAGTCAGTACGGATCTCCAGGTCCCGCTACTGATTATTGATTGGAGAGGGGTCTCGATCATGTCTGCATTATTCGCGAACCGTAGGGTGAGACACTTAAGAGTTACCGGACACCATTTTGGAGCACATATGTTCACACGAAAGAATTGCAAAGCGCAGGAATTGTTTCGATAGATACCGGAAATTGTTTTGGGTGAAATTGCAGACAGTGGTTCTGCATGTGATATTGAAATATTGCAAGGGGTTTTATGTGAATGTTATTTAATTAAAGTAGTTAAAAAAATTCTGAATAAAATTAATAAAAGAGTTTTATTAAATGAGAAAGCATTAAATTTGCAGAAATTTAATGCATTTAAAGTGGAGACTTTAAAAGAGAATGTGAAGAGGCATTTTAATGTGGAGGGGTTACCACCACCTGAATGGAGGAGGTGAAGAGACACCTCCTCCATGCGCCGGCCATGAAGGAGGGGCACCCCCCTCCTCCTATAAAAGGCCCCCCTCTTCCTCCTTCATCCACACACCTCCTTGTTAAGGATCTCTCTCCCCCTCTAGAATTATTCCCCCATGGTCTCGGATTAGCGAGATACATGTTCCCGGTGGCATTTCGTCTGGAAGGAGTTGCTGCTTCTGCTGGATCGCTGAAGAGAGGAGGTGGAGGTTGTCGGTGGCTTGAATGTGTGTGCGAGTACGGATGCGCTGCTGAGTTGCGGCGCTCGGACTTCCTCACGATCTTGAGATCGGCAAGTGTACAACTACATCAACCACGAGTTCCTACTCGTTAACAAAACTCGTTGTCTTCGAGGGTAAGTTCTCGTTGGATGTATGTCCACCCGTTGCTTTGTACTTAGTAGATAGATCTTGGCGTGTAGTTCACACCGTAGGAAATTTTTTGTTTTCTATGCTGCGGACCCAACAGGAATAACATAAGCTAGTAGGTAGGTATGGTGGACTCTTTGGAATAACTTGGTTTAGGGAGTTGGATGCATGAGTGGAACTCATACTTTGTTGTGGAGACTAGCAAAAGACTGGGAGCGACAAACTAAGAGAGCAATAATGGCCATAATCATGTAGAGCGACAAAAAATCATTGATCAAAGCATAAAGTGATACTATAAATTGAAACTAAAGGATCATAAAGGCTATGGTGACTTCAGATAGTCATAACATGGTGTGAGCATGTGCCAAGTCAACCCAAATAAAGCATCAAAGGAGAATACCACTATACTATGCTTTAATATGCTAAAACAATGCATGATTCATCCAAGGCACATTAAGCAATCTCAATTGTTTATAAAAAGTAGTGCTACAGCAAAGAATACTAAGCATAAAGCCAAAACAATATCAAGCATGGCTTGACAAAGCATAGGCCACAGTCAAAAACGAGCTCTTTTTACCACATAAGCATGAACTTTCCTACTCTTTTCCAAACCAACCCAAACTATTTGCAAACCAACGTATAAAAGAGGGGGTCCAACCAATATATTCAGAGCAAACCAAGCAAACTAAAAACCAAAACAAAAACAAAAAAGAAGACGCTCCAAGAACAACACAACTGTGCATGAAACAATAAAAATGAAGCATTTGGAAGAAACCTGGGATTTTTATTGATGAAGAAGGGGATGCCTTGGGCATCCCCAAGCTTTGACGCTTGTACTTCTTGGATATTTCTTGGGGTGACACACGTGGCATCCCCAAGCTTGAGCTTTAGTCCATCCTTCATCTCATTACTCATTCCTTCCATACACCTGAAAATTTTCCTTCATACAAAACTTCACACAATCTTTATTAGCAACATTAGTGCACTCAAGATAAAAGGTCTTAAGGTTCAGTTCTATCACCAAATAAACTTCCATTAGAACACTAGATACTATAGCACTTCCCTCAAAAATCTCAATTCCCCAAAAGAACTCAAGAAGGAACCGACAAGAAGCAAATGCAGAAAATGGCGAAAATCTGTCAAAACACACCAGCAGGTAAAGACGAATTTTTTCGAAGACCTTCTTTTGCTCAAATCAAAAAATGTTGAACTAAATAAAGTTAGATAACAACCTGGGGCAGAATCATAAAAATTCATGACTCAAGAGGACGTTCAGAGAGTTTACACAAATGTTTACGGTGAAGCGCAAAAATCTATTTCGGGACAGCAACTTTCCCAATCATTACTTCTCTCTCATTAGAAGTTACTCTTGGCACAAAAAGAAAATAAAAAGGATAAGGAGAAGTTATTACAGAGGTAATAACTTCCAAGACTCATCTAAAACTTTTGGGTTATCTCCCAAGAAGTACTTTTCTTTAACGCCTTTAAGTTAGGCATAAGAAGCAAGAAAAAGAATCAAGTGTTCTCAAATGAAGAAGCATTAAGATCAATACCAGATTTTTTTTCAACAAGACAAGGTATATCATCCAAATAAGTTCTAGAGGATCCCCTCTCAATGCTCTTAGGTTCACTATTCTCATCAAAAGGATTTGCAGGAACAATCCAATCAAGATTCTTTTCTATGGCATCATGTATTGCTACTAGTTTAAAGGGTATTGGTATCTTAGGTTCCTCCCCATTAGGTTCGGTTTTGTTCATCTTTTCTCATGTACCAACAACATCTACACATGAGCCTAGCATATTGAAACATTCAAATACTTTCCTAGCTTCCTTGGCAACATCATAGAACTCCTTAAACAAAGTTTCTAGAATAAAATCCCTCTTTTCAGGGTCTTCAATTTCTTTAAGCTTAAGAAACATTACTTGCATTAAGGGGTTGAGGTTAACAAACCTAGCTTCTAACATGTGAACTAAAGAAGCTACAGCAATCACATAGTTTGGAGCAAGTTCTACAAGGGATCTATCCTCAGTATCTTCATGTTTGCTAACATGATTAAAGAATTCTTCAATATTATCTTTCCCAATTATAGAACCACTACCAATTGAAAGGTCTTTTAGGGTGAATTTAGGGATCAACATGGTGAGCTAAGGAAGAGGTGACAACTAAAGGAGACTTAATTTTTTTTGTGTTTTCGAAATAAGAAAGCAAACTTGTAAAACCAATTTTTGTGTGTTTTTGATAAAGAAACAAGCAAACAAAGCAAAAAGAAACTAAGCAAAACAAAAATAACAAAGTAAAGAGATTTGTTATGAGGGACTCCCCTTGTGAAGATGTCCTTGACTCCCCGGCAACGGAGCCAGAAAAATGCTTGATGGCTCTGTAATGGCGCCCAGGAAAATGCTGGAGCGATGATGATGTAGAGCTCGTTGGGAACCCCCAGAGGAAGGTATGATGAGCACAGCAGCAAGTTTCCCTCAGTTATGAAACCAAGGTTTAATCGAACCAGTAGGAGCAAGGAAACTCCCCAAAGGTGTTACTAGCTGAGCTTTGGCAGGGCGCACTACCGGTGCTAGTAGCAACATGGAGACCTGCACGACACAACCACATAACTTTGTCCCCAACTTGCGATGAGGTTGTCAATCTCACCATGGTTTGCGGAAAACAAAGGATTAAACGTATCGAATGGAAAGAAGTAAAAGTTTGTAGAAACTAAACACAAACCAGTAAAAGATTGTAGATTGTATGTAAAAGACAAGGACCGGGATCCATAGTTCACTAGAGGTGGCTCTCCTTAAGATAGATAACATGCTGGGTGAACAAATTACAGCGGGGCAACTGACAAACATCGAGAAAGCAATACATGCATATACTAATCATCTTGACTCCTTTGAGATTCGATTGGGCATTACAACATTATACATAGACCGCCATCCAACTGCATATATGACTAATAATCCACCTTCAGGTTATCATCTGAACCCCCTCCAGTATTACGTTGCAAGCAATAGATTATTGCTTTAGGAACTACGTGTAAAGTAAACAATACGATTGTTCTATGAACAAACGATTGTTGTTTTCTCCCTAGTAGCAACAACACATCTAGTACCTTAGAGATTTCTGTCACTTCCCCAGATTACCAGAGGCATGAACCCACTATCGAGCATAAATACTAACTCTTGGAGTTGCTAGCATCTACTTGGCCAAGATAGCTACTAACAATGGAAAGCATGCAAGATCAAAAATAACAAAGACATGATAGAATCAATAATCAATCTGAAATATCATCTCAATATCCATCGGATCCCCGCAAACACAACATGCATAATTACAAATAGATGATCTTGATCATGAACGGAGCTCACAAGATCTAAACATGAAAGCACAAAGGAGGAGAACCAGCCATCTAGCTACTACATGGATCCGTAGTCCAAGGATGAACTACTCACGCATCACACCGGAGGCTTGCATGGTGATGAAGAAGGCCTCCAGGGTGAATTCCCCTCTCCGGCAGGGTGCCGGGAAGAGCTTCAGATCCCTCCCGATCTAGGGATGGAGATGACGGCGGCTATAGACTCTTTCGTGGATTTTTGATCAGGTACTTAGGGTTTTTGTCCTAAGGGCATCTTATAGGCGGAAGGGGAGGCCGAGGGGGTGCCAGGGGCCACCATGGGCCCAGCCTGGCCGCGCGGCTAGGTGGTGTGGCCGGCCTCTGTGTAATACCCTCGAATCGGCCCTATGCAAGTTTCATCACCGCTTCCCGCCAAACCCGCATAGAAACGATTCAAGGACGCCCACCAGGCACTTTCGTGTGGGTGGTAAACAAAGTAATACCATTACACATTAGTCCACAATGGAACCCACAGAACATATATATACAACAACGACTCCAGGAGTCAAGAATAGAGATATAATATACAAAGATTCAAATCACCTTGAAAACGATAGAGCATCCTACTATGGACAAGATGCAAATGGGGCTAAGAGCCGTGAAGAATAACCAATGGCGTCCAAAACCCTGCCCAGGCCAAGCCAGAAGGGTAACCCTACTAACGACGTCGATCTCAAACCTGCTAAAACAACAGGGGTGCCGACAAAGGCCAAAGGAAAAAGAGGAGCGTCAGTACTAAGGCCAGTACATGGCGAGGCTAGAATTCGGCGGTCCTCGCCTACACAGGTATGGTGGTCTGAAGCGGCAGCGCAACATGCACTAAACAACCTATAGAGACTCGATTAACTGTCGGCTATTAGAGAGAGGTAAGAAAGACCTATTAGGAACCAACCTGATACTAACACCAATCATACCCATCCTGGTATTTCCCCCTCGAGACCAAACGAGGAAGTCGGACCAAGGAACTCACACAGTTGGCAATTTTACTCATTCTGTTATAGTTGTAGCACTTACTAATCAGATATGGATAGCATGAGTCATCCTAAAGCATAAGTAGTGGGCAGTTTTAATCACCATTCCGTTGTAGTTGGAACATTTACTAGTCAGATATAATTGTCCTGAGGAATCCCAAAACCCAGCAATTGTTGGCACTTTTATCACATTCCATTGGAGTTGAAATACTTACTAGGCAGGTACAGCATGTCACAAAACAACCCCAGATCCACCAGTTGTTGGCATTTTAATATCCATTCCGTGATAGTTGAATCTGATTACTAGTCATATATTAAATCAAGTTTATAGCACTACTTTACTTATGCTTGTCTATGATCGAGATACTGTGCTCCAAGTCGTCCATAACCGCGGACACAGCTTTCAGAAAGATTTACCCTGCAGGGGAGCACAAATAGCAACACACACACGATCAACCTCGGAAAAACCAAATCAAAACCCAACGAGGCTTTCACAACAAAGCAATCACAAGATTCACAAAATATTTCAGGGGGCCACCCGACTAAGCTACCCGCGACGAAGTTGGCTGGCTCCAAGACGGACCCAGGGTTTGTGTGGATGGCGGTAAACGACTGGGAACCCGAAAGTGTTACTCGGCTTGTCGATACAGCGAAAACGTGTCACGATCCAAAACAGTACAGGTGCTCCACGCACAATCGTATATAAAACAGTAAAGCATGGCATAGGTACAGGATAGTAATAAAGCCCCAAACTAGTTTGTGGCCCCAAGAAATAAGAAATGAATCAAGCTCTGGATAAGGGGGATTCATAGACTCTCCCGGATGTGGATAGTGCGAATAGTCAAGGAACATGTATCAAGTACTCGGGGCCTACGGGACACAAGTGGGCATGAAAAACCAAATAACATATAATTGCCCACCGGTGCCACTTTCATTAGTTATCACAGCAAAGTAATAGTTGTAATTAAAGACATGATCATCTCCACCATAAACATCTGCCAGCATTCCAACAATTGTGGTACTCGACAACACGAGATCGCACCTGAGCAAGCAACTATGACTCGCAAGGCCAGCTATCTACCAAACAACAGGTATTAGGAGGTGTCCAGGGCAATATAGAGGCTACACGGGATATAACTGGTGCACGGAAACTAAAGCATCGTGACACGGATAGCAATAGATCAACATGAGGAAATAATGACTATAAATGCAAAATAGGTAGAAAGAGGGAGAATGCTCGCCTGGGAAACACTGCCGAAGGTTCATATCCGGAGAACTTGTGAATACTCGCATCATCTCATCGGCCTAGTCCGCGAAGAAGCAAACACTAGAAGAAACACCGGATGCAATATTTAATGCTACGGCAGAAGAATCGGCATGTTCATGGTATGATGCATGGCCTGGAAAAAGTGCGTTGCAATTAGGCAGTATTAAGCGGAACCGGGGTCCCGACATTTAATTACACGGTTCAAGGTATTTAAAACCCCACAATTTAAATGTTGTATTAACAAGACAAAACATGGCATCGGTTCCCTAAACCAATTTAAATGGAGTCCGGAATAAGACGAAGATATCCCACAGATGGACTCCATATTTAATATAGGTGAATCGACTATAATGCCCCCAAACCCACAGACAGGTACGCATGCATGAACAATATAATATGCGACAGGATATATGTCATATTATAAAAATAGAGGCTTAGGGTCACACATCTGGGTTCGGAAGATCTTGGTTTCGGCGGGGTTCGGGGTTCGACGGGGATCGGTCTCGGCGGGAACATTCTCGGACAACGGAGTAGATCTTGTCGCATCTGTGGTCTTCGGGTCCGTGTAGATGGTCATGGCGTTCAAGGTGGAGAACTCGGCGTTCCGTGTAGGCGACCTTGGCATCCGGTCCTCGGGCATCGGTGCGGGAAGGAGGTCTTGTCGTACCGGGGTCTCGGCATCCTCGGATTCCGATTGGAGATCTTGGCGTTTCCGACCGGTCTTATGCTCGGGTAGAAGTACTTGTCGCACCATGTCGGAGTCCTAGGGGTACTGCTCGCCCGCGCCGTTGGCACTCGGAAGATCTTGTCGGGGTTCTCGGCTTTAGGATCGGGATGAAGACTTGGCGTCCTTGTAGCAGTTCTCGATATCGGTGTTGGACTCGGTTCGTGTAGCCGAAGGAGATCTTGGCGACGAGATAAAATCCACGGATGCTAAGCTTGGCCACGAACGGGGGCATCTTCTGAAAGGATTGATGAAACATCTAGGCGTGCCCAGCCAGATGAGCAACCCACAGAAGAGATCGAACTAGGATCCAAGACAATCAAAGCTGCAGGGAACAACATTGTGGAACCAACGCAGCAGAGACAGAGCAACACTTGGCCGTGGTGGTTGGATACAGGGACGCGACGGCGAGCGATGCACAGAGGAGGAGGTCATGGAGGTGGAGCCCTGGCGGCGGCCCGTAGCACAGCGGAGTGTCTTGGGGCGCGGGGAGAGGAGGTCCAGGATGGGCTCGGCGGTGGGGTTCTCTACGGCAAGGAGGGGGGCCGTGGTGCCGCGAATCTCGGAGCAGAGGCGACACGGAAGCAGCGACCGACGATGAAGTCAAGGCCTAGCGAGGCGGCGCCGGCGGCAGGGTCACACAGAGGCGGTTGATAGACGGTGGAGAGGAACCGGCGTCAGCGGGGGCTTGAGCGATGGCGCTCGGAAGGAGGAAGCTGCGGTGGCGTCCGGGTCGAGCACGGAAGGGAGCGGCCGCGAGGTGGTCAAGGCAGAGGGAGCCGTGGCCGTCATGGGGAAGCTCGCACCACGGGGCTTGAGCAGCGGAGAGGGGGTAGAGAGCCAGAGGAGGACGGTGTTGTTGGGTCGATGGTGACAGCCAGGAGAGGGCAGAGTCGAGCGGTGGCCGGGTCAAGGAGAAGCTCGGCGGGGAGGCGTCGACTCTACGGATGTCAGGGAAGAGAGGCGTTGAAGGAGGTTCTCCGCGAGGTGGAGGCAGCTCGGGTGAGGCCAAGGCCAGCGACGGCGGGGCCTGGCATCGACTGGGGATGAAGGAGGGTTCAGGGATCTCGATCAAGAGGCGGCGGCACGGTCGGGATGGGGATGCGAGGCGTGCATCGCGTGGAGAGAGGGGGTGTACGCGTCGGGGTGGGCCGGGTCCTGGTGGAATCTTGCAGGGTTGGTGGAGCAGACAGGGATGGTGGGGTCGGGCTAGCAGGGTTGACCGTGTGTAGGCGGGGCTGTGCACGAGCGTGGTGTGCGGAAATGGGGTAGCTCACGCCAGCGTGTTGGGGTGGGATGGGTTTTGGCGGCGGTTGGGGGTGTGGTACACCGCGTGCGTCGCTGGGTGTGTGTGGCTTTGCTAGGTGCGTCGCACACGCGCGCGTGGTATGTGCGTTAGTGTGTAGGTGCATGTGTGTGGGTAGGTGTGAGCATGACAGGGTGGGTTGTGGCGAGGTGAGGCGCGTTGCTGCGTGTCTCCTGGTGGCGGCGGCTACCTGTGGCTGCTGGCGGGTTGGGTCGAGGGTTAGAGATTAGGGTTTGGGGTAGTAGGTGGCCAGCCGGGCTTTTGGGTCTGGCGGGCTGCCTCCCCCTAGTAAAATAGTTTTATTTATATATTTGATTTGTTTTATTTAAAAGACCTTTTGTAAATTATTTTAGACAAAGCAAAAATATCCAAAAAAGACCGGGATTTTGTTTTGAATAAAGACGGGGGACATTTATAAAACAAAGATAGGCTTTTAGAAAATAGTTTTAGGCAAAATATGCATGATGACACGACGATGCTCAAATGCAATGAGGCATGATGACATGAGCATGTGGTCATGATGATGCACAAAATAAAAACAACACGCGATTTTCTAGTAGTGGTTTTATCGGGGTGCTACAATTCGACACCACTAACAATGGATCTCGCCCTCGAGATCTGCCTCATGGTATCGGGAAGAAGGCCGATGATCTGGATCTTCTCGCTTCATATAGATACTCGCGACACCACTAACAAAGATTCTTGCTCCTTAATGGAATCTCCAACACCACTAACAAGAGGTCATTACTCACATTCTTCGAGAACACTTCGGAGAAACAAAGACGAAGAAAGAGGTCACAAGGCTACCTCTAACTTCAGTGGAAGGAGTAAATTGCATAGATCCGCCAATTCAATGTGCAGAGCGAATGATAAGGCTAGTGGTATGGTCGTGACTTCATCTCACACTCAAAGCAGTACTCTGTACATAAATAGAAGATTTATGCAACCAACTTTCGGAATTATGACTGAAGATCTGGACAAGCGAGGTTCGGAAAGCTTTGGAAACAAAGGAGTGATGCAGGGTTTCATCGGATCTGATGTAGATGAGGTCGTCGTGTTGGAAAACACCGGAAGGCACAAGAAGGAACAAAGAGAACTCCAACAGATGAAGGATTCCTCAGATAGCATGAAGACCGGATGTAGAAGCACCGTTACCAAAGGAGGAAGCGAAATCCTGAAGGTACGACGGAAACCCAACCACGAGAATTCCTATACTCTAAGAAAAGATGAGAAGGCAGATTTAAAACACGCAAAGGTAAGAGGAGAATAGCATAGGGGTAAGGAGTAAAATCAGACCTAACCAGATCTATCCAACCGATTTGGCAAAATAGTTTTGACACTCTACATCGGCCGTTAGCTAGGTTATCCTACAGGCTGGACCAGTGGGGCATCATAACTGCTGAGCTCTAATACCACTCTGTAACACCCTCGAATCGGCCCTATGCAAGTTTCAGGGCTTCCCGTCAAACCCACATAGAAACGATTCAAGGACGCCCACCGGGCACTTTTGTGCGGGTGGGAAACGAAGTAATACCATTACACATTAGTCCACGATGGAACCCACAGAACATATATATACAACAACGACTCCATGAGTCAAGAATACAGATATAATATACAAAGATTCAAATCACCTTGAAAACGATAGAGCGTCCGACTACGGACAAGATGCAAATGGGGCTAAGAGCCCTGAAGAATAACCAATGGCGTCCATAACCCTGCCCAGGCCAAGCCAGAAGGGTAACCCTACTAACGACGTCGATCTCAAACCTGCTAAAACAAAAGGGGTGCCGACAAAGGCCAAAGGAAAAAGAGGAGCGTCAGTACTAAGGCCAGTACATGGCGACGCTAGAATTCGGCGGTCCTCGCCTACACAGGTATGGTGGTCTGAAGCGGCAGCGCAACATGCACTAAACAACCTATAGAGACTCGATTAACTGTCGGCTATTAGAGAGAGGTAAGAAAGACCTATTCGGAACCAACCTGATACTAACACCAATCATACCCATCCTGGTATTCCCCCTCGAGACCAAACGAGGAAGTCAGACCAAGGAACTCACACTGTTGGAAATTTTACTCATTCCGTCATAGTTGCAGCACTTACTAATCAGATGTGGATGGCATGAGTCATCCTGAAGCATAAGTAGTGGGCAGTTTTAATCACCATTCCATTGTAGTTGGAACATTTACTAGTCAGATATAATTGTCCTGAGGAATCCCAAAACCCAGCAATTGTTGGCGCTTTTATCACATTCCATTGGAGTTGCAATACTTACTAGGCAGGTACAGCATGTCACAAAACAACCCCAGATCCACCAGTTGTTGGCATTTTAATATCCATTCCGTGATAGTTGAATCCGATTACTAGTCATGTATTGAGTCAAGTTTATAGCACTACTTTAGTTATGCTTGTCTATGATCGAGATACTGTGCTCCAAGTCGACCATAACTGCGGACAAGGCTTTCAGAAAGAAACCCTGCAGGGGTGCAGAAATAGCAATACACACACGATCAACCACGGAAAAACCAAATCAAAACCCAACGAGGCTTTCACGACAAAGCAATCACATGATTCACAAAATATTTTAGGGGGCCACCCGACTAACCTACCCGTGACGAAGTTGGCCGGCTCCAAGACGGACCCAGGGTTTGTGTGGACGGCGGTAAACGACTGGGAACCCGAAAGTGTGAATGGGCTTGTCGATACAGCGAAAACGTGTCACGATCCAAAACAGTACAGGTGCTCCACGCACAATCGTAAATAAAATAGTAAAGCATGGCATAGGTACAGGATAGTAATAAAGCCCCAAACTAGTTTGTGGCCCCAAGAAATAAGAAATGAATCAAGCTCTGGCTAAGGGGGATTCATAGACTCTCTCGGATGTAGATAGTGCGAATAGTCAAGGAACAGGTATCAAGTACTCGGGGCCTACGGGACACAAGTGGGCATGAAAAACCAAATAACATATAATTGCCCACCGGTGCCACTTTCATTAGTTATCACAGCAAATTAATAGTTGTAATTAAAGACATGATCATCTCCACCATAAACATCTGCCAGCATTCCAACAACTTTGGTACTCGACAACACGAGATCGCACCTAAGCAAGCAACTACGACTCGCAAGGCCAGCTATCTACCAAAAAACAGGTATTAGGAGGTGTCCAGGGCAATATAGAGGTTGCACGGGATATAACTGGTGCACAGAAACTAAAGCATCGCGACACGGATAGCAATAGATCAATAGGAGGAAATAAAGACTATAAATGCAAAATAGGAAGAAAGAGGGAGCACGCTCTCCTGGGAAACACTGTCGAAGGTTCATATCCAGAGAACTTGTCAATACTCACATCAACTCATCGGCCTAGTCCGCGAAGAAGCAAACACTAGAAGAAACACCGAATGCAATATTTAATGCTACGGCAGAAGAATCGGCATGTTCATGGTATGATGCATGGCCTGGAAAAAGTGCGTTGCAATTAGGCAGTATTAAGCGGAACCGGGGTCCCGACATTTAATTAGACGGTTCAAGTTATTTACCCCGCAATTTAAATGTTGTATTAACAAGAAAAAACATCGCATCGGTTCGCTAAACCAATTTAAATGGAGTCCGGAATAAGACGAAGATATCCCGCAGATGGACTCCATATTTAATTAACGTGAATCGACTATAATGCCCCTAAACCCACAGACAGGTACGCATGCATGAAAAAGTTAATATGCGACATGATATATGTCATATTATAAACATAGAGGCTTAGGGTCACACATCTGGGTTCGGAAGATCTTGGTTCCAGGGGGTTCGATTTTCGACGGGGATCGGTCTCGGCGGGAACATTCTCGGACAATGGAGTAGATCTTGTCACATCCGTGGTCTTCGGGTCCGTCTAGACGGTCATGGCATTCAAGGTGGAGAACTCAGCGTTCCGTGTAGGCGACCTTGGCGTACGGTCCTCGGGCATCGGTGCGGGAAGGAGGTCTTGTCGTACCGGGTAGAAGTACTTGTCGCACCATGTCGGATTCCGATTGGAGATCTTGGCGTTTTCAACCGGTCTTATGCTCGGGTAGAAGTACTTGTCGCACCATGTCGGAGTCCTAGGGGTACTGCTCGCCCACGCCGTTGGCACTCGGAAGATCTTGTCGGGGTTCTCGGCTTCAGGCTCGGGATGAAGACTTGGCATCCTTGTAGTAGTTCTCAGTATCGGTGTCGGATTCGGTTCGTGTAGCCGGAGTAGATCTTGGCGACGAAATAAAATCCGCAGATGCTAAGCTTGACAACGAACGCGGGAGTCTTCTGAAGGGCTTGATGAAACATCTAGGCACGCCTAGCCAGATGAGCAACCCACAGATGTGATCGAACTAGGATCCAAGACAATCAACGCTGCAGGGAACAACACTGTGGAACCAACGCAGCAGAGATAGAGCAACACTTGGCCGTGGTGGTTGGATACAGGGAGCGGCCGCGAGGTGAACAAGGCAGAGGGAGCCGTGGCGTCACGAGGAAGCTCGGGCCACGGGGCTTGAGAGGCGGAGAGGGGGTAGAGAGCCGAAGGAGGACGGGGATGCTGGGTCGATGGTGACAGCCAGGAGAGGGCACATCCGAGCGGCGGCCGGGTCAAGGTGAAGCTCGGCGGGCCAGCGTCGACTCTGCGGCCGTCAGAGAAGAGAGGCGCCGAAGGAGGTTCTCCGCGAGGTGGAGGCGGCTCGGGTGAGGCCGAGGCCAGCAACGGTGGGGCCTGGCGTCGACCGGGGATGAAGGAGGGGTCAGGGATCTCGATCAAGCGGCGGCGGCGTTGTCGGGGTGGGGATGCGAGGCGTGCATCGCGTGCAGAGAGAGGGGGTGTACATGTCGGGGTGGGCCGGGTCTTGGTGGAATCTTCCAGGGTTGGTGGCGTAGACAGGGATGGTGGGGTCGGGCTAGCGGGGTTGACCGCATGTAGGCGGGGCTGCGCGCGAGCATGGTGTGCGGAAATGGGGTAGCTCACGCAAGCGTGTTCGGGTGGGATGGGTTCTGGCGGCGGTTTGGGGTGTGGTACACCGCGTGCTTCGCTGGGTGTGTGTGGCTTTGCTTGCTGCATCACACGCGCACGCGTGGTATGTGCGTTAGTGTGTAGGTGCATGTGTGTGGGTAGGTGTGAGCGTGACAGGGTGGGTTGTGGCGAGGTGAGGTGCACTACTGCGTGTCTCCTGGTGGCGGCGGCTACCTGTGGCTGCTGGCGGGTTGGGTCGAGGGTTAGAGATTAGGGTTTGGGGTAGTAGGTGGCCAGCCGGGCTTTTGGGTCTGGCGGGCTGCCTCCCCCTAGTAAAATAGTTTTATTTATATATTTGATTTGTTTTATTTAAAAGACCTTTTGTAAATTATTTTAGACAAAGCAAAAATATCCAAAAGAGACCGGGATTTTGTTTTGAATAAAGACGGGGGACATTTAGAAAACAAAGATAGGCTTTTAGAAAATAGTTTTAGGCAAAATATGCATGATGACACGACGATGCTCAAATGCAATGAGGCATGATGACATGAGCATGTGGTCATGATGATGCACAAAATAAAAACAACACGCGATTTTCTAGTAGTGGTTTTATCGGGGTGCTACAATTCGACACCACTAACAATGGATCTCGCCCTCGAGATCTGCCTCATGGTACCGGGAAGAAGGCTGATGATCTGGATCTTCTCGCTTCATATAGATACTCGCGACACCACTAACAAAGATTCTTGCTCCTTAATGGAATCTCAGACACCACTAACAAGAGGTCATTACTCACATTCTTCGAGAACACTTCGGAGAAACAAAGACGAAGAAAGAGGTCACAAGGCTACCTCTAACTTCAGTGGAAGGAGTAAATTGCATAGATCCGCCAATTCAATGTGCAGAGCGAATGATAAGAGTAGTGGTATGGTCGTGACTCCATCTCACACTCAAAGCAGTACTCTGTACATAAATAGAAGATTTATGCAACCAACTCTCGGAATTATGACTGAAGATCTGGACAAGCGAGGTTCGGAAAGCTTTGGAAACAAAGGAGTGATGCAGGGTTTCATCGGATCTGATGTAGATGAGGTCGTCGTGTTGGAAAACACCGGAAGGCACAAGAAGGAACAAAGAGATGTCCAACAGATGAAGGATTCCTCAGATAGCATGAAGACTGGATGTAGAAGCACCGTTACCAAAGGAGGAAGCGAAACCCTGAAGGTACGACGGAAACCCAACCACGAGAATTCCTATACTCTAAGAAAAGATGAGAAGGCAGATTTAAAACACGCAAAGGTAAGAGGAGAATAGCATAGGGGTAAGGAGTAAAATCAGACCTAACCAGATCTATCCAACCGATTTGGAAAAATAGTTTTGACACTCTACATCGGCCGTTAGCTAGGTTATCCTACAGGCTGGACCAGTGGGGTATCGTAACTGCTGAGCTCTAATACCACTCTGTAACACCCTCGAATCGGCCCTATGCAAGTTTCAGCGCTTCCTGCCAAACCCGCATAGAAACGATTCAAGGACGCCCACCGGGCACTTTTGTGCGGGTGGGAAACGAAGTAATACCATTACACATTAGTCCACGATGGAACCCACAGAACATATATATACAACAACGACTCCATGAGTCAAGAATACAGATATAATATACAAAGATTCAAATCACCTTGAAAACGATAGAGCGTCCGACTACGGACAAGATGCAAATGGGGCTAAGAGCCCTGAAGAATAACCAATGGCGTCCATAACCCTGCCCAGGCCAAGCCAGAAGGGTAACCCTGCTAACGACGTCGATCTCAAACCTGCTAAAACAAAAGGGGTGCTGACAAAGGCCAAAGGAAAAAGAGGAGCGTCAGTACTAAGGCCAGTACATGGCGAGGCTAGAATTCGGCGGTCCTCGCCTACACAGGTATGGTGGTCTGAAGCGGCAGCACAACATGCACTAAACAACCTATAGAGACTCGATTAACTGTCGGCTATTAGAGAGAGGTAAGAAAGACCTATTCGGAACCAACCTGATACTAACACCAATCATACCCATCCTGGTATTTCCCCCTCGAGACCAAACGAGGAAGTCGGACCAAGGAACTCACACAATTGGCAATTTTACTCATTCCGTTATAGTTGCAGCACTTACTAATCAGATGTGGATAGCATGAGTCATCCTGAAGCATAAGTAGTGGGCAGTTTTAATCACCATTCCGTTGTAGTTGGAATATTTACTAGTCAGATATAATTGTCCTGAGGAATCCCCAAACCCAGCAATTGTTGGTGCTTTTATCACATTCCATTGGAGTTGCAATACTTACTAGGCAGGTACAGCATGTCACAAAACAACCCCAGATCCACCAGTTGTTGGCATTTTAATATCCATTCCGTGATAGTTGAATCCGATTACTAGTCATGTATTGAGTCAAGTTTATAACACTACTTTAGTTATGCTTGTCTATGATCGAGATACTGTGCTCCAAGTCGACCATAACCGCAGACACGGCTTTCAGAAAGAAACCCTGCAGGGGTGCACAAATAGCAACACACACACGATCAACCTCGGAAAGACCAAATCAAAACCCAACGAGGCTTTCATGACAAAGCAATCACATGATTCACAAAATATATTAGGGGGCCACCCGACTAAGCTACCCGAGACGAAGTTGGCCGGCTCCGAGACAGACCCAAGGTTTGTGTGGACGGCGGTAAATGACTGGGAACCCGAAAGTGTGACTGGGCTTGTCGATACAGGGAAAACGTGTCACAATCCAAAACAGTACAGGTGCTCCATGCACAATCGTAAATAAAACAGTAAAGCATGGCATAGGTACAGGATAGTAATAAAGCCCCAAACTAGTTTGTGGACCCAAGAAATAAGAAATGAATCAAGCTCTGGCTAAGGGGGATTCATAGACTCTCCCGGATGTAGATAGTGCGAATAGTCAAGGAACATGTATCAAGTACTCGGGGCCTATGGGACACAAATGGGCATGAAAAACCAAATAACATATAATTGCCCACCGGTGCCACTTTCATTAGTTATCACAGCAAATTAATAGTTGTAATTAAAGACATGATCATCTCCACCATAAACATCTGCCAGCATTCCAACAACTGTGGTACTCGACAACACGAGATCGCACCTAAGCAAGCAACTGCGACTCTCAAGGCCAGCTATCTACCAAACAACAGGTATTAGGAGGTGTCCAGGGCAATATAGAGGTTGCACGGGATATAACTGATGCACGGAAACTAAAGCATCGCGACACGGATAGCAATAGATCAACAAGAGGAAATAAAGACTATAAATGCAAAATAGGAAGAAAGAGGGACAATGCTCGCCTGGGAAACACTGCCGAAGGTTCATATCCAGAGAACTTGTCAATACTCGCATCAACTCATCGGCCTAGTCCGCGAAGAAGCAAACACTAGAAGAAACACCGGATGCAATATTTAATGCTACGACAGAAGAATCGGCATGTTCATGGTATGATGCATGGCCTAGAAAAAGTGCGTTGCAATTAGGCAGTATTAAGCGGAACCGGGGTCCCGACATTTAATTAGATGGTTCAAGTTATTTACCCCGCAATTAAAATGTTGTATTAACAAGAAAAAACATCGCATCGGTTCGCTAAACCAATTTAAATGGAGTCCGGAATAAGACGAAGATATCCCACAGATGGACTCCATATTTAATTTACGTGAATCGACTATAATGCCCCTAAACCCACAGACAGGTATGCATGCATGAAAAAGTTAATATGCGACAGGATATATGTCATATTATAAAAATAGAGGCTTAGGGTCACACATCTGGGTTCGGAAGATCTTGGTTTCGGGGGGTTCGAGGTTCGACGGGGATCGGTCTTGGCGGGAACGTTCTCGGACAATGGAGTAGATCTTGTCGCATCCGTGGTCTTCGGGTCCGTGTAGACGGTCATGGCATTCAAGGTGGAGAACTCAGCGTTCCATGTCGGCGACCTTGGCGTACGGTCCTCGGGCATCGGTGCGGAAAGGAGGTCGTGTCGTAACGGGTAGAAGTACTTGTCGCACCATGTCGGATTCCGATTGGAGATCTTGGCGTTTTCAACCGGTCTGATGCTCGGGTAGAAGTACTTGTCGCACCATGTCGGAGTCCTAGGGGTACTGCTCGCCCACGCCGTTGGCACTCGGAAGATCTTGTCGGGGTTCTCGGCTTCGGGCTCGGGATAAAGATTTGGCGTCCTTGTAGCAGTTCTCAGTATCAGTGTCGGACTCGGTTCGTGTAGCCGGAGTAGATCTTGGCGACGAAATAAAATCCGCGGACGCTAAGCTTGACCACGAACGCGGGCGTCTTCTGAAGGGCTTGATGAAACATCTAGGCGCGCCTAGCCAGATGAGCAACCCACAGAAGTGATCGAACTAGGATCCAAGACAATCAACGCTGCAGGGAACAACATTGTGGAACCAACGCAGCAGAGATAGAGCAACACTTGGCCGTGGTGGTTGGATACAGGGAGCGGCCGCGAGGTGATCAAGGCAGAGGGAGTCGTGGCTGTCACGAGGAAGCTCGGGCCACGGGGCTTGAGCGGCGGAGAGGGGGTAGAGAGCCGGAGGAGGACGGGGATGCTGGGTCGATGGTGACAGCCAGGAGAGGGCACATCCGAGCAGCGGCCGGGTCAAGGTCAAGCTCGGCGGGCCAGCGTCGACTCTGCGGCCATCAGGGAAGAGAGGCGCCGAAGGAGGTTCTCCGCGAGGTGGAGGCGGCTCGGGTGAGGCCGAGGCCAGCGACGGTGGGGCCTGGCGTCGACCGGGGATGAAGGAGGGGTCAGGGATCTCGATCAAGCGGCGGCGACGTGGTCGGGGTGGGGATGCGAGGCGTGCATCGCGTGCAGAGAGAGGGGGTGTACGTGTCGGGGTGGGCCGGGGCTTGGTGGAATCTTGCAGGGTTGGTGGCGTAGATAGGGATGGTGGGGTCGGGCTGGCGGGGTTGACCGCGTATAGGCGGGGCTGCGCGCGAGCATGGTGTGCGGGAATGGGGTAGCTCACGCGAGCGTGTTGGGGTGGGATGGGTTCTGGTGGCGGTTGGGGGTGTGGTACACTGCGTGTGTCGCTGGGTGTGTGTGGCTTTGCTTGCTGTGTCCCACGCGCGTGCGTGGTATGTGCGTTAGTGTGTAGGTGCATGTGTTTGGGTAGGTGTGAGAGTGACAGGGTGGGTTGTGGCGAGGTGAGGTGCACTACTGCGTGTCTCCTGGTGGCGGCGGCTACCTGTGGCTGCTGGCGGGTTGGGTCGAGGGTTAGAGATTAGGGTTTGGGGTAGTAGGTGGCCAGCCGGGCTTTTGGGTCTAGCGGGCTGCCTCCCCCTAGAAAAATAGTTTTATTTATATATTTTATTTGTTTTATTTAAAATACCTTTTGTAAATTATTTTTAGACAAAGCAAAAATATCCAAAAGAGACCGGGATTTTGTTTTGAATAAAGACGGGGGATATTTAGAAAACAAAGATAGGCTTTTAGAAAATAGTTTTAGGAAAAATATGCATGATGACACGACGATGCTCAAATGCAATGAGGCATGATGACATGATCATGTGGTCATGAT
The DNA here is from genome assembly GCA_910589775.1 of Avena eriantha. NCBI lineage: Eukaryota > Viridiplantae > Streptophyta > Magnoliopsida > Poales > Poaceae > Avena > Avena eriantha. The sequence continues at coordinate 240,793,459 of OU342744.1, forward strand.
GATGCACAAAATAAAAACAACACGCGATTTTCTAGTATTGGTTTTATCGGGGTGCTACACTCTAGCCCACTCAAATCTCAAAGGAGTCAAGATGATTAGTATATGCATGGATTGCTTTCTCGATGTTTGTCAATTGCCCCGCTGTAATTTGTTCACCGAGCATGTTATCCATCTTAAGGAGAGCCACCTCTAGTGAACTATGGATCCTGCTCCTTTCTTTTACGTACAATCTACAAACTGTTTACTGCTTTGTGTTTACTTTCTGCAAACTATTACTTCCTTCCATTTGATACGTTTAATCCTTTGGTTTTAGCAAAACCGTTGAGATTGACAACCTTATCGCAAGTTGGGGACAAAGTTCTGTAGTTGTGTTGTGCAGGTCTCCACGTTGCTACTAGCACCGGTAATGCGCCCTGCCAAGGCTCAGCTAGCAACACCTTTGGGGTGTTTCCTTGCTCCTACTGGTTTGATTAAATCTTGGTTTCATGACTGAGGGAAACTTGCTGCTATCCTCATCATACCTTCCTCTTGGGGTTCCCCAACGAGCTCTACATCAACACTGAGCCATTAACCATTTACAAACAAAATCCAAAGAGAAAGAAATCAAATAAGAATAAATAATGCAAATGGTCATTTTGAAGAAACTAAACCACTAGACCACTTTACGTGTTCCTAGGAGAAGATTTCCAACCAAAACAATTCTACTTCTTTTCACCCCTTTCTAGACCAAAGTAGAAATGTATCAAGGCCCACTTTACAAACTTACAAAACATCCAGCAAATCAATTAAATTGATAATGGAAAATTGAATCTCTTTCATATGTTAAGATCACACTTTTACAAAAACCTACCAAATCAATTCCCCTTGACCTCTCCAAGCAAACCTAGTCTCTCAAGATTAATTCAAGTTCACTCAAAAAAATTGAATCAAAAATTCCAAAGTTTCTTTCATGTGGCCATTAACACACACTTGGCATGCACAGAATAATCTCTAGCCTAACTTCACTGTTTAAACAGTAATTAAACGACCAATTGATCTCCGTCTTAACCTCCTTGTCCCCCTGAGTGTCTAGCAGCAGAAGACAAGCCCCCCTTCGCCATGGAGAATAGTGGAGTGCCGCCCATTTGTGGTCTTCGCCGGTCGACCAAGGCCAGCTCGCTCCAGACAGCCCCGCGCCCATCCAGCATGTCCAAGAGCATCGCCGCACCCTACAGCCACCCCCTGTCTAGCCCATGATCGCAGCCCGGCCGTGGACCACCCTAGTCGCGCCGCGCACCACCTCTCTATGCCGTGTCCAGAGCGCGCCACTGCACCATGCCCAACCAGACCCGCCAGCTCGTGCCTTGCCCTCACCACGCACGCGTATCCTCGAAATGATCATGCCACCCCGACATACACCCACATTCGCCGCCGCGCGACGCGCAACTGCCGCACGCCGTCGCAAACACCACTGCCTTCGCTTACAGAGCCGCACGCACCAGACCAAACCACGCCGCCCCACCCCGCGCCTTTAAGTCCGTGAGAACCGCTAGAGAGCCCCGCACCGTCCTACGCCCTCGCCCATGCCATTAGCTTCCTGTAGCGACGCCACCGTCGAGCTCACCGCCGCACCGCTGGGTCCCCTCGCCGCGCTATAAAAGGAGGCCAGCCCCGCCTCCATTCCTCACACCATTCGACTCCCCACCCTCACTGACCTTCCCCACTTCTCCCCGGAGCAAGGCGAGCACCACCGCGCTGGAATTTCACCAGAGTCTGCCACTGCTAGAGGAGAAGGGTGTCGTTGATTCCGACCACCCCGAGCCCTGCCGTGACCGCGCCTCGCCTCGCCGTTATCTACCAAGTCGTTTTCCCCCATCGCCGACCCTAGCTGGGGCCCAGGTGAGCCCCGAGAGATACCCACCGCTGTGCTAGGTCTGATTCCTTGCAAGAGCTATTCGTCATCGACGACGACCCTCAGCCGTCGATCTTGCTTCTAATCGTAGGGCTCAGGTTAAACGATACTGTTTCACGTTAGATCAGTCACTGACTGGTGGAGCCCGCCTGTCAGTAGCCTGTTGTGCTGTGTAGTGCAGCTGGGCCGGCCCGTTTAGCTTTCCCGCCCAGGCCTGGAAATTCAAATATGAATTTTCCTTTTTAGTTTAAACTAGCTTATGTCCACTTATTGAAAAATCAATTCAGAGAGTTTCACTAAACCAAATTGCATCATTCAAATTTTGCTAGAAAGGAAATTAAATTATCTATCTAAGACCGTTGGATTTAAATCATTTGGAGTCAGAGATAATCTTTAGCAAAAATAACAAGACAGAGACTTTTGCAAATTCAAACATTTTTAAAAATCAAACATAATAGCTTTTGAGTTGTTTCCAACTCTCAAAGATCATATTTGATAATATCTATCTGAATATGTAAAAATATCTAGGTTTGCATGTAGTGACTTTGGACTAGTACCAAAGTAATGCTATATCGGCATTTCTAGTCACTTTAAATCATTTAAATAGTAATCTTAAACTTTATAAAATGTGACCAACTATTTAAATCACATTCCCATGTATTAGAATATGTGGTGATGACATGTGTCCACATGATCCCATATTTTAATTGGAGAATATTAAATCTTAATTAATTTCAATGAGTAGAAATTACATTTCTCAAATAAACTAAGTAAAACTAGTTCCTCATTTCATGTGATGATTGTGATGATGCTAGATCATCAAGTGTGAGCCTTAGTGTTCTATATAAACTAGTTAAGTATTGTTTGGTGATTGTGTACCCCGTATTCATTTATAGACGATAGTACCGACCAAGGATACGAGGAGGAGGAGATCTACCCCGAAGAAGACGAAGAAAACTTCAATCACTGCACCAATCAAGGCAAGCTAGATCTATGCAAGCTTTAACCTGAGAAAGGTGCCTTAGGCATGCTTTGGTTATATATATATATATATATATTAATTTATATCCATCCCAAGTTTTACTCGCAAGCTTTACTCTTTTGCTTTACCAAAGTTCTTTACTTTTAGTTAATGCTTTGTTAGTATTGGAAGATAGTATAGATAGCATAAAGAGTATAAAACTAGGCCTATACTAGATTTCATTCTATGGAATGAGATTGAGATTAACATTCCTCATTAGTGAACACTCTTAACTTAGTGGCTAGTGCTAAGCATAAAACTTGATCACTTTAGATGGGAATACTTGGTGAAAATGATTATGAAAACCTTGGAATGATGAGTCATTCTATTGAAATGTTTTGACATGTGTTGAAAAACACAAATGGATTTGATGATGAAAATGTTGAGGCATGAGCCTTAGCCCTTTATAAGAACTGATGGTTGGGTTCGGATGCGATACCAATCCAATTTTACCGTACAACCACAATACCTTAATTGGGTAAGGCTTAGCCGGAAGCTTATATGCATTAGTATGGGTTCCCTTGTGGAGGAGGTTTGAGCTGAGGCTACCTCTTGATGATGTCCACCTATGCAGTGCCCAGGTTGGCAGATGGCCATGGCTGGGAGGCCAAGCTCATAGGGGAGGTGCCTATACTAGAGTGTGTAATTGAAAGGTTATGATTGATTATCGACATACTAAGTATGATGATTCAGGGTTATCCCTGACGGATGTATTAGATTTTGTGGTGAAAGTGTACCACCTCTGCAGAATGTCAAACTATTTGAATAGCCGCGTCCACGGTCATGGACAGTAGGAGTGGCCATACTGTTCCGTCGTCACATGTTTTCAAAATGGCTTGTCAAGTGAACTATGATTTTGTCTTGACCACAACAGGATTGTGAATATGAAAACTAGGTTCCTCACTTAAAGTGATTTAGAATCTTTACTTAGTTTTCTTTACTTCTAAACTCAGTTTAGATAAATTTGGCTTTTTGCAAATAAACTTAGATCTTAGGATTCCTACTAGAACTACTTTACTTGTTAGCGATAGTTTGCGAGTACTTAAATAGTACTCATGGCTTTGTCCCTGGCTATTCCTATGGCCAGACTATGAGGAGAACTATCAGGAAGATGGACAGCAAGACGGCTATGACAACTAGGATCATCTCCCATCGTCAGCATTCCATGTGACACTAAAGATGGAGCCCACTGCTACGCTTATTATTCCGCTGCTTGTTTGTATTAAGACTGGATCATGAGATCCCTTATTTGTGTAAGACCTTATTATGGTTTGTAATGGATGATGTACTGTGATATCCAATCTGGTATGTCTCACAAAAATGGTAATTCTGGGATTGCGATGTATGGCATAACAGGCATCTGGGATTAAAAATCCGGGGGTTGACAAGTTGGTATCAGAGCCATCCTGACCATAGGAGACCCCAGTTAGAATGGACGTCCAAACAAAAATTTAGTTTCAAAACAAATGAAGTGAGTATTTTATGAAAACCTATTCCCACTCTTATCCTTGATTCTTTCAAAAAAATCCATGTTCCTCAAAATTTCTTACATTACTACATAAAATTTGACACACTTGATCACCTCACTAACTTACTCATCCTAAATTCTTATATATGGATGTTCAGTATTGCAAGTTCTACCAGTTGGGCAACGGAGGACAACAGATCTTTGAGAGGGATCTTGATGCATTGTTAGAGTACCTTAAGTGCCCGCATTCGGAATTCTTCGGAGCTCAACTCGAGGATTTCCCAGGAGGAGATCTACAATGGCTGGTAGTTGCAGATCTTCGAGGCAAGATGGAAGCACCCCTTTCTGAGAAGATTCAATTCACCGTGAGAGAGAACAACTAGCTCGATGGATTAGCCAGGGCTATGCATGAAGCTCTTGCCCGTCTATGTGGGAAAAACATCAACTTGATCCAAGGAAATCGTTTTGCTCACTATGCAAGGCGTGATTCTATGGGAATGCCATTGGAGATGCCAAGTCACCCTAAAATGAAGCGCCAAGTGGAGAATCTTGACTTCCTACTGTATGACAGGCAGAAGGTAATAGACAATCATTGATCCTACGCCAACCACAACCTTGCCATTGCCGCCAGAAGGATCAGACTCTCGCCATGCTCGTCAAGGATTGCCAATCGCTTCGTCGTCAACGCGAGAAGAAGGATCACACCATCACTCGTCTTTGCAAGAAGGTGGCCGACCTCGAGAAGTCCATCCATGAGCAAGAAGTCCAGCTTGAAGCAAAGGAGGAAGAAGAAGGTGAAGACATCCAGGGAGATATTCACTCGTACCTCAGTGATGACAACGACTACCTGGAGGATGATGGCATGGATTTCTACACCGATGATGATGACTCCATCTTCATTGATGATGAGTAGATGCACTTTATCACTAACATAAGAATGAATTGTATCGTTCCCACTGTATCTTAGTTCATAGAATGGTTCTTAAAACCATCTATTTTCCTTTTGTGTTATGGTGTGTGTTTGTATTGTGTGCTTGAATGAATGAATGAATGAATGAGAAGAAGTTAGTTTGCAAAACCCGAGTCAAACTCAAAGTTAAATCTTTTGAAAACAAAACCATGAAACTTAGAAATTTCCCTCTTATCTCATTATCTATCTCAATCTTTAGATGACTCGTGGAAACCCCGGAGGGAGCAGCTCATCATAGGACCTAATATTGCAGATTCTTAGGGATCCCAAAAAACTCCCACTTATGGTTCATTTCTTAGGCACTTTGTGAGTATGTGAGGTGGGTCATTTACATATAAGTAGTAGATCAGTATAGATCACTACAATCCATCAGCAGGCTAGTAGTATTGAAGTGTGGTCATGGATGATCAATTGATGTGACTCTTGGCCATGAACTCCTGACCAGATAGCGATGCAGCCTACCACCTTTATTTACTACTAGTAGATGGACGCTACCCAAATTCAAAATCTCAATAGAGCGGCAAAGTCACCCACCGACCTTGAAGCATTTACCACCCCACCGTTTCAAAAACATTGAGGCAAATTCTCCCACTTGGGAGTACCGTTTTTCTATTAGTAGATAGATGGACACTAGACAAATTCAAAATCTCAATCGAGCGGCAAAATCACCCATCAACCTTGAAGCATTTCCCACCCGACCATTTCAAAAACTTTGAGGCAAAATCTCCCATAAGGGAGTATCGTTTTACTATCAGTATATAGATGGACGCTAGAAAAATTCAAAATCTCAATCCAGTGGCAAAATCACACACCAAGTTTGAAGCATTTCGCGCCCATCTGTTTCAAAACTTTGAGTCAAAATCTCAATCGAGCGGAAAAATCACACACCAACCTTGAATCATTTTGCGCCCCTCTATTTCAAAAACTTTTTACTTTAAAATTCCCATTCTACCTATTGTTCCGATGACAAATGGGCATGCTAAAGTCAGTATCTTGGGGGCACGATCGTAATTATTTTAATGTTCACATCTATAGTCCTGATTCTTGTAGTATTTCCCGCTGGACCTCCCAAAAATTCCAAGCTCCTCTCTCACGCTCTCACCTCCACGACCACCCCGCGCACCGGCCAGCGGCCGCAATCGCTTGAGTTGCGGTCTCATGCACCACACTAGAGCCACTTTGCTGACACCCACCGAACTGGGTCTAGTTCACCCGGCCTCTCTGCCACTGCACCGGATCTGCAGTCTCGTTCACCTCGTTCATGGCGCCATCTCCACCCAAGCTCTCCTTCCCCTCTGCCGACAGCTACCCAACCATACCGGAGCCGCTTCAAAGATGTCCGTAAGATGAGAGCTAGTTTAACGAGGTCCATGTTCGTCGCTCTAGACCAGCTACACGGGGATCATCGTTCAATGCACCGGATTTGCGTTAGCGATGCTCTCGTCCACTGTGCTCAAGGCGGCATCGACCTCCCAAGATCTACTTCCCAACGCCAACAACCAGCAAAACCGCAGCACCCTCGCTGCCCAGGACGTCACCCGCACGGTACCAATGGTGCTTGGACACCTCTCTGACCAAGGTAACCAAATATCCAAAAAAATTTGTTTTTCTAGAAGTATAGAAAGTTCAAGCATGTCGTAGTGCATGCTTGTTCCTTGTGCTACATACAAGGTCACTAGACATGTTGGTTTTCATCACCCCACTCTAAAAAATTGTTATTTTTTCATGCACATGTTCCTAATCCGTACAACAGTAATTGCATGCTATTATGGTTTCGTGCAAAATCTAAGTCACTAGAACATATTACTCCATAGTACTAGTTTGCATTACCTGCTCGACATTTGATGACTTCTATTTGGTTTGTCCTGAGCTAAGTTCCTACTACTGTTTCCTCCTTGGCATCCTTTCGCTATCCTATAGTACCCGTTTGGTTGCTCGTTTCATAGAAGGCACACTTGTTTAATGTGTGCATGCTTGTCATGTTTTGTTTAATTAAACCATGGACCTATAGTAAACTCTAGTTCAAATGGGTAGTTTGTTTGCCATGTTAGCTATATAATTCTTTGATAATTTTGATGGTTCTTTCATTGCTTGCCTGTATTAACTTGTTATTACTTAGTTTCAAACTGCAATTGTTGCTATCGCCACCGAAGAGGGGGCTGCAAGATCATGTCTCAAGGTGGTTTTCCACTGTAGCTGTCACACTCAAAGGGAGATGCTATTTATAGTTGTGAAAGCAAACTGGGGACTCTGCTATCCGTGGGCTCAATCTTGATTAGCAACTGAAATGCTGAATTTTCTTACCCTTCGATTTGTTGATGATATCTAATAATTTTAAGAACTTTGCGGCTAATTTAATATCCAGGTAAATTGCATAGGCCATGTAGGCATTTAGTTGATGCTATCCCCACCTAGTGGTAGGCGGTACCATAACTGGACCGATTGGGATTTGGTATTGGACTCTATTGTACTAGACCAGCGATGAATAGTAAATGATGCTTGTTGATGTTCTATACACACATTTTTTCATTCTTGCGATTGTCGTGGGTCTCAAAAAGGTTAAAACAGTAAAAGGCCATAACAATAGTGAGCATCGCGTGCAAAAATCGGAAAGGGACACCACAAACAGGCTCGATGAATAGTAAAACGCAAGAACAGTAATGGGCCTCATGTGCAAAAAAAGGAAGAACAATAAATGGCTAGAATCATAGTAGGCCGCAAAGTAGTAAAAATCCTACATACTTATGGCCCTAAATAGTGAAAGGCTTGAAAAGTAACATCCCCGAACAGTGAAAAGCCCGAATAGTAGCAGGGCGGAACAATAGCAGACTTTCTCACATATGGGCCGTTACTGGGTGGCCCGCGTCTGGCAGGCTCAAATAGTAAAAGGCCAGAACAGTAACAGAACTTCTCGCAAATGGGCCTATGGTGGGCGTGTTGGGAATATGCCCTATAGGCAATCATGTATGATTTTATTCCCAATGTATTCATAAAGTTATTGTCCATGTATGAACTACAGATATGTATCATTGAATATGTGATTCGATTGTGGAACTATATATTCATGTTGTTCATACTAGTTGTCCTTGGTCATCGAGGTTGTGCTAGACACACAACTTAGACTAATGTGAAAGTCAGTTGATGACTCTGTTCCACTTGTCATGGGCATGATGATGTCATTCCGACTTACACGGATTCAGCTAAAGAGTTTAGCGAGTCGGACTGACCCATATTGAGGTACAACGAACACGTCGTCATTTGTATGTCTCAATTAATGTAATCCTTAGACCTGAGGTTATTGCACAATCCGAGTTGTGGATCACCGACTTAGGTTCTCTCAAATTTTGTTTTGCCAAAGGGAAATTATAAAGGCAGAGTTCGGGTTAACTGAGAATCAAGCTACGCGATGTGGATAAGCAAGATGGCATTTTGCCCCTTCAACTGGAGAGATATTCTCTGGGCCCTCTAGAAAGATATTATTCGGAAAGCATGGCCATGCGTAACTCGGTTAAGTGTTAACCGAGGCGATCGACTAAGAGTTAGTCGAATGAATCACTTATCTCGGATCGATAAAGAGATTTGAACTATTTAAGGGATGACGATTATTCTCCTATAGTTTGACGAGGCATATCGTGAGTAGGGATGGCACCCACCGGGTTCGGGGCAGGGGTCGGCCCCCCCATAACCGCCCCACTTACCTTGTCGGGTCAAAAAAATCTCCAGACCTGCCACCCGTCGGGTACCCGGGACCCGATGGGTACCCGCGTCCAGGTCCTACGAGGTGGCAGTGACGATGGTGCGAGGCGGCGCAGTCCTACAGAGGCGCCAGAGGGAGCGACAAAGAGATGCGAGGTGGTAGTGCAGAGGCTATTTGGTGGGCTAGGAGCCTATGACGTGTGCATAGTCCGATGGTGGGCTGTTGGTGGGTCAGTCATTGAGGCTATTTGTTTGAATCTAGAGCATTTGTTGGGCCGATGGAGGGTCTGCGGGTACGGATCTGGCTCCTCCTTACCCGCCCCGTATAATTTGGCGGGTCTAATTTTTTACCAGACCTGCCCCATTTAAGGCGAGTACCCATCAGGTTAGAGGGTATCGGGGCCCCATTGCCATCCCTAATCGTGAAACAGAAGGGACTTGGATGAAAGTCACATTGGAAGGTATGTCGGCATGACTCTTTGGTACTTGGGAGTTGGCATGTTCTACTAGGAGCCGCTACCGACTGGTCGGTCACGAGTGAGACTCAGATCGTGTCTGAGTCACCATGAGCATGTCAGGTCACACACACTTAAGAGTGGGAGAAAGTTCGGGTTAGACCCGAACCGGAAATCTATTTGGGTTGGACGCGAATCAGACACAGACTAAGTTAGTGAGTTGGACTCGCAGTGACTAATAGAGGCCTTCTAGTGAATGGGCCACAAGTGAGTGGAGCCCACTTTCAGTCCCTATATAAGTTGGGGTGCAGGTGCTTAGAGCACATAGTTAGATCATTCGATGCATTGGAAACCCTAGCTCTAGTTTAGTCTAGCCGTCGTACCGGACCTAGCAGTCCAACACCGGTGCTCCTCCTCATACGTGTGGATACTGGCGGAGGTGTTGTACGTTCAACACTTCGACGATCGGATAATGAGGACGACACTGCATCAAGTGACGTGCTTCATCGATTCTGCAACCGCGCGTCTAGTGGTAATTCTCGTGGCCTACTAGCTCAGCCAGATCTTGGGATCACCGCGTAGGGAAAATGTTTTGTTTATCTCTGCATGGCCCAACAGTGGTATCAGAGCGTTAGCTTCTGGTTTTAGGCTCAAGATCATGCATATGTGATATGTGGATGTCGTTAGATTACATCTAATTGCTCTTTGGTGGTCGATCTATGAGATAGATCAGTTTTGTATGAGATTGATTGGATCAACTGTACTCGGGAAATTGGATGAGTCAGTTTCTGTGATCATACAGTTGAGGTCATGGAATGACATACCCCTACCGGTCGGCTTCTGCCCCTTCGATCCCCGACCGCTATCCAGCTAGTGGGACGGCTGGCTTAGCCCTGTCATAGCACCTTATATATCACAGCGAGTTTCACAACGTCGGTAGATATTGTATCTATGCATAACTAGTTTTTGCAGGATGGACTTGTGAATGGTATGGCTTATGTGCATCTGATGCGTGTAATCCATATGTGGTCCGCGTATCATGGTTTTTGTCGGCCGGCTAGAGCCTAGGTGTTGCCATCTTATTGTATAACTTCATGCGTGTCAGATTCTCTATGTAATTTACTTTACTAGCTAGTGTAGCTATTTGGAGAACCTAGATGGCATGCAAGTCGATGTACAAGTCGTCTACATGGTGTTAGGCGGTGATAGCTCCAAATTTCATCACTTTTTACCATTGGTTTTCCTCTTGTTTATAGTCGGATTTCCCTGAAGTTTGCCATTTTCACTAAACGTTAATGTTGCAATTAGCGAATCCTTGTTTTTTTGCGATGGTTTTCAGGCAATGAACATTTATTGAAGATCTAATAGAATTTATGGGCTACTTACACCAGAATAAGAAAATCCCCAATTGAAACCACTTTCATTGGAGGCATCAGCACGCATAACGACCACTGGTACGGTCGGGGAGTGCCCGTACCATCCGTCCGTACTACTCACTAGTGCCTTCCTTATATCAATACAAGCAACTTTCGTAAAAGGGGAGAGACGAGAGGAACCACAGAACAGAAGTTACAGCCGCTGCAAGCCATCTGGAGGGAGAGATCAGATCTGAAAGAGGAGAAGAACTTCGCCTCGTTCTCCGATCATCTTCAACCTCAAAACCACACACTCCACCATTATTCCATCATTACTTAGAGAGTGAGATTGGCACTTGTAAGATTAGGGTTTGATACTTTGATCTACCTTTGCTTTGTATTTGATTGGATCTTTAATTGCTATTATGGTTTGCTACAATAACTTTGAGATGGTTTCTATTTGCAATACAATTATGCCTTTGATTTGTATACCTCTCATGTCTGAGTAAATCCCCATATGTGTGGGAGATGTAGGTGATTGGTGAGATGTTATGTGCCTCTTTTATTTCCATCCATTTGTGATTGTTGCAATGTTTATTTACACAGTGAGAATGTGTATCTATGTTTGCCTAATGCGTTTTATCTAATTTAAGGGCATGGGTAACATGATCCAAAGATCTCATAGGTATGAACTTTTATGCTAGTAATTCGGCGACCCCTGAGTGACATGGCCGATATCAAAGAAGAGCTAGCACTACTCGAGGACAACAAGGAACCACCAAGATTAAAGCCTTGATCTGGTTGAAAGACGTTAAATAATGCACTGACCATGGCCGTGGTAACAGGAAGATGGATCATTGGGACTTGGAAGAATTGGCCATGAGGACACCTAGTCGGTATATGGGTTTATTGACTACGCACCTATAAATAAGAATTATCATTATCACTTATTCCTCTTATTCCATTTGGCACTTTTACTATCACCATGAACTGATTCTCTTCGCGCCTAACTTCTCATCTACAGGACCTTTACAGACCTTTCGCATCTTTAATTTCATGCAATTTACTTATTTCGTAAGCAAGTTCCTCTACCTTTTATTCACCACTTCCACCGTCAATATTTGTAGTCAATTCACTCAAGACTTGTGACACCTTGGGTGCGACAGAAACGCCGCATAAAAACTCTTTCCTAGGCTCCTCATTGGGATCGATATAAAAACTAGAATTAATACTTCCACGAAAACATTCTTTGATGAACCTGTGCACTTGCAGGCTATCAAGATATTTTCTGGCGCCGTTGACGGGGTGCTAAATGCTAAGTGTTGTTTCTTGACAACAGAAACTGTTGATACCATTCATGATCTCCGTTGAAGACAGAGGTACCACTCGATCAGGAAAAACCTATTTACCTTCATATATTGATCGTGGTCCGATCGAGAGATGATTAGAATTTATTGAAAGATTTACTAATTTTCATATTGTATATGTGAATACCTTGATTACATTGATGGCTGATTTGACCAGCACCCGAGGGGCCAAACTTGAGCTACCTTTGGGACAGTATGGGAATCCATCTAGGCACTTGAGAAAAATGCCTATTCTTTCCTGAACTTGAAGGCCAGGAATTTGAAATATATCCTGAGCTAATATATGTGATGAAAGAAATTTATTTCGTAGGAAAAGAAGAGGAAGACCCTAGTCACCACTTAACAAGGGTCTACGACCTTTGTGTTACTCTTAAGCCAACAAGTTTGCCAATAGAGTTTCTACTTCTTAAACTCTTTCACTGGTCTTTGAAAGATAATGCTTTAGCTTGGTTACAGTCACTACCTAACCGTACTATAAAAAGTTGGGAGGATTGCATCCAAGAACTCATGCATAAATATTATTTATTTACTAAAATCATGCAGATCAAACGAAGCATAATAATTTTTTTGCAAAAAATTGGAGAGACCTTTTATAAAGCATAGAATAGATATTATGCAATGATTATGAAAGTTCCAAATCATGGTTTTCACGAGAGTCTAGTTATCCAATATTTCTACAATGGGCTTAATGACGAAACAAAAGATATGATTGATCTATCTGCGGGAGGAGAAATATGCAACTTAACACTGTCAGAATGTGTTAAGATTTTTGAGGTAAGATCCTTTAATGACGAACAATAGTCCAGTTGAGGATATTGTACCACAAAAAGGTATGATTAACATACCACAAGATCTTATATCCGAAGTCAAAAAGTCCATGGAAGAAAAAGGTATAGCTTCAGAACTTGTAAAAGAAAACAAAATTAACGTTCTTCAAACTTATGCAATAGAAGATGATTTAAATCTTGTAATGCAAAAGTTTTTATATCAACAAAATCAATTCCATGAGAAAAATTATAAATGCCTTATGACACAAGAAAAGAATATAAGAGACTTAACAAAAGTTTTTAACGACTTGGGTCAAGCCACAAAACATTTAGATAGATATCTAAGTATGGTTAAAACCCAGTGTGAGCAGATAAATGAAACCCAAACTTTGATTTTGAACCAAGGAAATTTCAATATTGTTTCTACTAACATTGTTACTAGGCGTGGTACAGAAACATAGAAACAATAAGGGCCACCTTGGTATTAAGAAGAGCAAGCTTGAAAAGCAAGAGAGACTCAGGAGATGAGTCAAGAAGAAGATGATCTAGTAGTCCCCCAGGATGATATTTATTACGGAGCCTAGAAAAGGGAAAATAAAGCTTGCAGCACTCAAGACGAAGAGGAAGTGGGGGATAAGCATAAACCATATGATTCAGACGCTGAGACTATCTATTCAAGGGAAGAAACTGATCTCAGAAAGGAGAAAGAAGAGCAAGTTGTTATCCCGCATGAAGAACACGCCAATAAGCAAAAATCAGCTATAATGAAAAATAAAAAGAATGTTGAACCAGTGACAAAGTAAAAGAAAAGGTAATATCTACCAAAAATGAAATTCCTTACCCTAACCGAGTTCATTACGAACCAGATAAAGCTATTTATCATTCTTTTGCTAAGGCACTGAGCAGCTTGCGTTTAGAGCTTCCTTTAATTGATACTATTCAAGTTCCTACTTATAAAAAAATTATGTGAGATATACTTATAATAGAAAAAAGAAAGTAACCAAGACTCTAGCAGTCATGATAAGCTTTGGTGATAAACTTCTTGCTAAGCTTGGGGATCTAGGGATACCAACTATCTCCTGTGCACTATGGAAAACTAATATATTCAATGCTCTTTGTGATTTAGGAGCGAGTGTTAGTGTTATGCCTTATTCCCTATTTAAGAAATTGAATCTTGGAGAATGTTCTCCTACTTCAGTAACACTTCAAATGGAAGGTAAGACAACTAAACAACCTGTCGGAATGATCGAAGATGTTCTACTTAGAATAGATCAGCATGTTATACCAACTGACTTTATTATTCTAGATGTCCCTAAGGATGACAAACTATCTATCATTCTTGGAAGACCTTTTCTTAGTATAGCTGGAGCTAATGTATATTGTTCTAGTGGTAAGATTGTCTTCAATATTTATGATGATCGGATTGTTCGATACTTTCCTAAAAACCAATAGCACAAAGGAAAATACATTCCACCACCTAAGCGTGATCAGGCATCAAACACTAAAGAAAAAGTGCTGCTTGATATGAACTCTGATGATATGGAGTCTGATTAGTCAAATATCTAGAATAAAACACTTAATGGGAGTTAACCCATTCTTGATAAATCTAGTTTTAGTTCTTATTTTATTTTTATTTTTGCATTTACTACTTTATTATTTGTATTATCTAATAAGTTTGTTTTGATTTTTTACCTTGTTCAGAGATTTCACCTTAATGAAGTTGAGAAGCAAGGGAAAAACAAAGAAAACAAAATGGGTTTAGCACAGATAACGAGCATCGGTACAGCCACGGTACGCCCGTACCATGTATCGACAAAACCTATGACAGGAACAGTTCCAATGATGAACAACGGTACGACCGGGATACGCCCATATCGCGCGCCTGTACTGAACATCGATGAAAATAGACATCAACCTCCGAATAGATAACGACCACTGGTATGGTCGGGGTACGCCCGTATCGCATGCCCATACCAGGTCGACCAGGTTTGATCTCGAACCCTAACCTTTATCCAATGGTGATGACCATCAGTACGGGCGAGCTGCACCCATACTGCTCGCCCGTACCGCGTGCGTCGCCAGGTAAAGGCCGATGGCGGCTGGCTCGCAGCCAGCCCCCTTCTTCTTCCTCCTCTTTCTTCCTTGTTCTTTCTCTCTCCACCACAAACCCTAGCCTTCTCAAACCTTTGATTCTTCATTGATTTCGTGTTTTTGAGTTGGGGAATCTTCACATCGATAAGTTTCTCGTCTGATCCATACTCTATTTTTTGAAATCCATGGTTGAATTCATCACATTGGCTATTTAGATGAGTTCATCGTATTTTGAGATTATAATTGATTCCTGACGTTAGGATTTGTAATTGCTGCATGTAATTGTTTGTTTATATGATAGAAACTTGATTCCTATAGTTTTGTTCAAAAATTTGGCAGCACAATGCATAACATTGGAAGGATGTTCCGCTCGGGCAAGGGCTCGGGTGCGGCGGGGCCTTCGGGCTCTGCCAAGCCGCCGAGTTCGAAGAAGAGACGCTCGGAGGTGGACAGCTTGAGGGCTACCATGAGTCGAGACTACGAGAGGGTGAGCAACCGCAAGGTTTTGCTGACCAGGTGGGTAGACCATCAGTTCCTCTCCCTCCAGGGTCTTCTGGAGGAATTCGAGCAGATGACAGTGCAAGCTGGCATGGTATACTTCTCCTACCTCTCCGTCGACACCTACAAGCTTGCCACGTTCGAGTTTCTTTCATCGTTCCACGATGATCTCGAGACCAAGGAGCGAAATTGCACAAGTTTTGTGCTCAATGGGCAACTCCACAACTTGACCTTCTATGAATTTTGTGATAGTTTCGGATTCTCCCACGAGGGAGAACTCGACATCAATGACAATGTGCATGTGGAGGCAATGCAATCTTGGGGGAAAATTTATGTCCATAGGGACAACGATTATTTACGTAGGAAGAGCGCCACGATCCAGAATCCTACTATACGTTATTATCATACCTTCCTTGTTAATTCTTTATGTTGGGGCAATGGCAGGCCCCGAGATGTCATATGGCCTTGCATCCAGAGATGGAGCACAAGGTAAACTTGGGGGCCTAGCTCATCCAGCACTTTCGCCGCCAAAGGTCAGCTTCCGCGGGGGACATTCATTGTGGTGGGTTGATCACACAGATCGCCTACGCAAATGAATTTGTCCTACCATAGGAAAGAGTTGTGGCTAGATTAAGTACCTAGATGACATTCCTATGGCTAGCACCAAGTTCATGGGTGTCTATAGGCCAGAGCGTTCCCTCCGTGCTTACCAGTTTTATTTTGCTCCTAACAGTGATCTCCACCAAATCTTGCTTCCTTTTGTCCAAGCTTTTGGTTTGCCAGGTAAACAGAGTTGGGTCCTCACTGAGGAGGATTTCTAGTAGGCACTGATCCTCTCAGGAAGGATGCGCCACCAGGTGGCCATCCCAACTAGGAAAACACAGCATCTGGCCAACAACAGCAAGATGAAGAAGGAGGAGGCTGGCATGGCATAGAATGGGACGATTTCGGCCAGCAACACCACCACCAAAAGGCTTTCCACCAACATCAACAACAAGGTATGCCTCCACCAAAACTGGGAATCAACTATGTCCCGAGGAGCGATTTTGACCAGGTGGTGGATCACATTGACAACATAGAGAACACATTGTATGATGCGAACGCCAACATAGTCAATCTCACTCAAGACTTCACATCTTTCATGACCGACTTTCCAAACCGCTACCCGAACTTCCCGTATGAGCAACCGCCACCTGATGGTAGCGACAACTGATTCTAGTTAGGCAAGATCCTAAGCTTGGGGAA
The DNA here is from genome assembly GCA_910589775.1 of Avena eriantha. Taxonomy (NCBI): domain Eukaryota; kingdom Viridiplantae; phylum Streptophyta; class Magnoliopsida; order Poales; family Poaceae; genus Avena; species Avena eriantha. The sequence continues at coordinate 240,810,283 of OU342744.1, forward strand.
GTTAAAATCCTCCCACCTTTTTGCATTCATATTTTTCTTTCTTCTTTTTATTTTTTTGTTTTTGTTCCAATGCATGTTTACTTTCAGTTTTTCATTCGATAAAAGAAAACCACCAAAAAATTAGACTATTCTCTAGAGTTACTTGTGCAAATTTCTCTCGGTTCTTGTTGATTCTTTCTGTAGGTTACTCACTTCTAGTGATCGAGCTATGGGACGAAAGCAAAGAGTTGACTCAAGTAGAAGACGAATGAGTAAGAGGAGGTACCACATTCCTATTTTCCCTCTTCCTATAAGCTTATTCATGAACATTTATGTCCGTTCGGTTGCACTTGATTTCGATTCCACACTTAGTTCATTATCTTTTAGAATTTGAGCTCAAAGGCTTTTGTCACCTCTTTGGTTAAGACTTTCGACAATTAAATCAGTTTGAAAAACAACTCTTGGGATTTCATTCCAAACTTTTTAGAACAAGAGAAAGTGTCCATCGACAACTTTGGTGCCATATTTTTTTCTTAAGGGCTTAATGTTAGTAGTTCTCAACCCCACATACTGATCGTTGACTTGATGATACTTTCTAGAAAAGAATTGCTTGATGGAACAAACTTTTTAGAGTAGGAGAGGGAGATTCCAAAATTTGTATTGACTTGATATATATATATATATAAAGGGAGAGAAAAGAAGAAAGAAAAAGTACTTTGTTTCAAATACACACCTTTGGGATGCCAGCAACTCCGCTAGCTTTTGAATGGTCTATGGTATAACCCCGGATTTCAGCTCTGAGTTGATGGTATGAGTGGCATACATGTCACTATATGGGAAAAATTATTGGTATTCCCAATAGGTTGTATAGGAGTTTACAAAAGGAATATTCGTTGATCCTTGGGAAGGAAAAATAAAAGATCTATTATCAAAATATGAGATGAAATACTTTCGATACCTTTTGATTATTGGCATCACGTCACTACCTAAAATGTGCAATTAGAGTTCTTAATAAGCAAGGAAAAGATGAGGTATTTGATAGCCGTGATTATCGAAGTGGGTGATTAATGAAAAAAACTCTAAGTTTATCCTTCTTTTGACATCTACATGTGCAACCTTAATTTTGACTTAAGCATCATGGTTTAAAAACATTTTTACTCTCATAACAAGAGAGGCGCTGAAAGAAATTGATTTGTAAAGCTTCGCCAAATTTTTAACAATCTCATTTGAGTTATAAGAACTATTAGCTAGTGAATTACTTGCGTTTAGGGATGAATCTTAAGTGCAACTGTTCATATATATTATGCTTGTGTTCAAGGTTGCAGGATTTGAGACGATGGAATATGATGCAACCTCAAACTTGTAAGTCTTTATCTTGATTCAATTCTTCGCTATTATTCATTATAGATTTATCACTCGAGAGCGAGTAACCTCTAAGCTTGGGGATGTTGATAGCTCCAAATTTCATCACTTTTTACCATTGGTTTTCCTCTTGTTTATTGCCGGATTTCCTTAAAGATTGTCCTTTTCACTAACATTAATGTCGCAATTAGAAAATCCTTGTTTTCTTGTGATGGTTTTTAGGCAATGAACATTTATTGAAGATCTAATAGCATGTATGGTCTAATTACACTAGAATAAGCAAATCCCTAGTTGAAGTCACTTTCATTGGAGGCGTCAGCATGCATAACGACCACTGGTATGGTCGGGGCGCGCCAGTACCGTCTGCTCGTACTACCCACCAGTGCATTCCTTATATCAATACAAGCAACTTTCGTAAAAGGGGAGAGACGAGAAGAACCACAGAACAGAAGTTACATCCACTGCAAGCCATCTAAAGGGAGAGATCAGATCTGAAAGAGGAGAAGAACTTCGCCTCGTTCTCCGATGATCTTCAACCTAAAAACCACACAGTCCACCGTCATTCCATGATTACTTAGAGAGAGAGAGAGATTGACATTTGTAAGATTAGGGTTTGATACTTTGATCTATCTTCGGTTTGTATTTGATTGGATCTTTAATCACTATTGTGGTTTGCTACAATAACTTTGAGATTATATCTATTTGCAATACAATTATGCCTTTGATTTTTCTACCTCTCATGTCTGACTAAATCCCCATAGGCGTGGGAGATGTAGGGGGTTGGTGAGATGTGATGTGCCTCCTTTATTTCCATCCATTTGTGATTGTTGCAATGTTTATTTAAACAGTGAGAATGAATATCTATGTTTGCCTAATGCGTGTTATCTAATTTAAGGGCCCAGGTAACATGATCCAAACATCTCATAGGTATGAACTTGTATGCTAGTAATTCGGCAACCCCCGAGTGACACGGCCGATATCAAAGAAGAGCTAGTACTACTCGAGGACAACAAGGAAGCACCAAAATTAAAGCCTTTATCTCGTTGAAATACCTTAATTAATGTGCTGACCATGGTCATGGTAATAGGCAGATGGATCATTGGGATTGGGAAGAAATGGCCATGAGGACTCCTAGTCGGTATATGGGTTGCTTGCCTACTCACTTATAAATAAGAATTATAATTATCACTTATTCTGCTTATTCCATTTGGCACTTTTACTATCACCATGAACTGATTCTCTTCACGCCTAACTTCTCATCTATAGGACCTTGACACACCTTTCGCATCTTTACTTTCATGCAATTTACTTATTTCCTAAGCAAGTTCCTCTATCTTTTATTCACCACGTCCATCATCAACATTTGCGGTCAATTACTCAACACTTGTGACATCATGGGTGCGACAGAAACGTCGCATAAAACACTTTCCTAGGCTCCTCGTTGGGATCGATATAAAAGCTAGAATTAATACTTCCGCGAAAACATTCTCTGACGAACCTATGCACTTGCAGGCTATCAGGCTGCACGTGACAATAGTTGACACGATTCGAATTCCAAGCTTTGTGGAGATGGAGTTCGCCATGAAGAAAGCCATACCATTTCACATTATAATTTCTTTATTTTGTGTTATTATTATGTCCCTGTTTTACCTCTGTTACATAGTTGGTAGAAAGTAATCCCTCAAAGAAGGTCTAGTCGGTTTCCCCACCAGTGCTGCACCATTACAAGTCGGACATTTTTGGTAGTCAGCTCATAAAATTGAGGTGCTATCAATTCTTTCCGATTAGGTGGGTTCGAGTCAGACTCTTAAAGCAAAAGCACTCGGTAATCTAGACAGGTCTATCACAACAGTTGTGGGACTCGGGGAAAAGTTGGACGAGAGCCGGGGCATGTGATGCCACCCGTCCAACATGAGTCGCATGAGATGTCATTGACAAGGAGTTATCTACCTAGATCACTTGACGACTAGCGGTGATGCTAAAGCTCACTAGTCGGCTTGCTTATTTAGGGTCCTGAATCACTAAGTAAACATCGGAGGGGTGTTGGTTCTAGTGGAAGCATAAGTATAAAAGTGTATAATATGCTTGCTCTTTTATGGATACATGTATTAAGTCTTTTGCATATTTTTCTGTTGTAGATCAATGGCACCTAGCAGTCTCCCTCAGTTATCCAGTTTTGCATTGAGAACCATCTTAGAGAAAGATAAACTAAATGTAACTGATTTCACCAACTGGTATCATAATCTAAGAATTGTTCTCGAGCAAGAAAAGAGGGACAATGTCCTAGACAACCCACTTATAGATGAGCCGAATGAGAATGCGACTGTCACAGCCACCAATGCCTGTCGTAGGACTTTTTATGAGTCTACGGAGATTACCTATCTTATGCTTGCTCACATGGAACCAGACTTGCAACAGCAGTTCAAGAATGTTGAGGCCTACGATATGATTGAAAGCCTCAAAAGTATGTTCCAAGCTCAGGCAAAGACCGAGAGGTATCAAGTCTCTCAAGATTTTCTAGGTTATAAGCTTAAGGATGGTGATCCGCTGAGTCTTCATGTGATCAAAATGGTTACTTACGTGTAGTCTCTAGAAAGGCTTGGCTACCCCATTAGCGAAGAGTTCGCTACAGACATAATTCTGAAATCTCTTCCTAGTGCGTATGGTCAGTTCATATCGAACTACCACATGCATGGTATGGATAAGAAGCTCACTGAATTACATGGGATGCTCAAGCAGGCTGAGACAGATCTCAAGAAAGGCACAATTCAAGTGTTGATGGTGCAGAATAAGGCTAAGTTCAAGAAGAGTTCTTGGACTAAGAATAAGAAGGCAAATTCAGGAGGTAAGGCTAAAGTCCTGGTCCAAAGCGCTTCCTCAAGGACTAAGCCATCTCCTGCAGCTGGATCCACTTGCTTATATTGAAAGGCTGGACACTGGAAGAGGAATTGCAGCAAGTATCTGGCTGATAAAAATAAGAGTGGAGGTGTGACTTCCGGCTGAGGTATGCTTGTTTGCAATGTTATAGACATTTATCTTGGTGATGCACCTAACAGTGCTTGGGTATATGATACCGGATCAGTTATTCACATCTACAACTCGTTGTAGGGACTGGTAAGAACTAGAAGTGTGGCAAGAGGCGAGGTTAACATTCGAGTCGACAACAAAGCGAGAGTCCCTGTGTTGGAAGTTAGCACGATGCAACTTCATTTACCTTCTGGAATCTTATTGGAGCTGAATAATTTGTTATGTTCCAGTGCTTAGTAGAAACATTATTTCTACCTCATGTTTGATGAGACAAGGCTATGATTCGAATATTAAGAATAATGGTTGTTCTTTATATTTGAATGATCTTTTTCCCGGTTATTTATTTTGAATCTTGATGGTAAATCTTTCTATAATATAAATGTGAAAAGGTTGAAACCAAATGATCTGAATATTACTTACTTTTGGCACTATCGGCTTGGTCATATAAGTTGTAAACACATGAAGAAGCTCCATGATGATGGACTCCTAACTTTGTTCAGCTTGGAGTCGTTCGATACATGCGAATCTTGCCTACTCGGCAAGATGACCAAGAACATTTTGCAAAAAGTTGTGAAAGGGCGTCCGACTTATTGGGACTAGTACATAGTGATGTATGTGGCACGATGAGCACGACAACCAGAGGTGGTTATGACTACTTCATTACCTTCACGGATGATTTAAGTACGTATGGATATATCTACTTGACAAAACATAAGTCGGAAGCCTTTGAAAAGTTCAAGAAATTCCAGAATGAGGTACATAATCAACTTGGCAAGAAAATAGTTTCTTTGGTCGGACCGAGGAGGCGAGTACATGATCCATGAGTTTGATGACCATATGAAGAGTTCTGGAATAGTTCCCCAGCTCACTCGTCCGGGAACGCCACAGAGAAACGATGTGTTGGAGAGGAGAAATTGGACCTTGTTTGACATAGTACAATCAATGATGAGTCAGATGGATCTGCTTTCATCATTTTGGGGTTATTGTCTAGAAACTACAGCGTTCACACTAAACAGAGTACAATCAAAGTCGGTAGAGAAGACACCATGTTATGTGTACTGGCAAGAGGCCGAGTTTTTCTTTTCTTAAGATTTGGGGTTGTGAAGATTTTGTCAAGTTACTTCAGTCGGATAAGCTTACAGTCCACTCGGATAAGTGTATTTTCATGGGGTATCCGAGGGAAACCTTGGGTTACTACTTCTACAATCGAGAAGAGGGCAAAGTGTTTGTCGCTCGGAATAGTGTCTTCCTTGAAAAAAGAGTTTCTCAGTCGAGGAGTCAGTGGGAGCACGGTGCAGCTCGAAGAAATTCGAGAGGAACCGGCCAGTAGCGAGTCGGCAAAAGCCTTGGAGGTTGAGCCGGTCGTGATGGCTGAGCCGACAACTGCACCGACACTGCGAAGATCGGCCAGATTGCGAAGTGTTCGTGATGTGTTACTGTTGGACAGTGATGAGCCAACAACTTATTTGGAAGCAATCGTGGGATCTAATTCTGAGTTATGGCTTGGAGCCATGAGATCTGAGTTAAAGTCCATGGATGAAAATCAAGTTTGGAACTTGGTTGATCGGCTAGACGGTGCAAGACCCGTGGAGTGCAAAAGGGTCTTTAAGAAGAAAACTGATATGGATGGAAATATTTTTGTCTATAAAGCACAGCTTGTCGCGAAGTGGTTCCGACAGGTTCAAGGAGTTGACTACGAAGAGACTTTCTCACTCGTAGCGATGTTTAAGTCAGTTCGGATCATGTTAGCTATAGCAGCCTATTTCGACTATGAGAATGGCAGATGGATGTCAAGGTGGCTTTCCTCAATGGAAATTTAACCGCGGACGTGTATATGATACAGCCCAAGGGTTTTGTCAATCCGGATAAAGATGACAAGTATGCAAGCTTCGGAAATCCATTTATGGGTTGAAGCAAGCATCTCGGAGTTGGAACATTCGTTTTGATGAGGTAGTCAAATCGTTTGGCTTCGTCAAGAGTGATCATGATTCTTGTTTATACAAGAATTTTAGTGGGAGCAAAGTAAACTTTTTGATCTTATATGTGGATGACATATTACTGATTGGAAATGATGTCCAGATGTTGCAAGAAACCAAGGAATCATTGGAAAGGAGTTTTTCGATGAAGGACTTGGGTGAGGCGACTTACATACTAGGATTCCGGGTCTATATAGATAGATCAAAGCGACTCATTAGATTGAGTCAGAGTACATATTTGGACAAAGTGTTGAAGAAGTTCAACATGGAATCGTCTAAGAAGGGGTTCTTACCGATGTCCCATGGCGTAAAACTTAGCAAGACTCGGTGTGCTTCGACAACTGATGACCGAAGTCGGATGAGTGCGATTTCGTATGCTTATGTAGTCGGATCCATCATGTACACTATGATTTGTACTAGGCCGGATGTTTCCTATGCTCTAAGTGTTGTGAACAGATACCAGGATGACCCTGGAGAGATCCACTGGGCAGAGGGTAAAAATATCCTTAAGTACTTGAGAAGGACTAAGGATATGTTCCTGGTTTATGGAGGTGAGGATGAACTCACTGTAAGGGGTTACACGGATGCGAGTTATCTCACTAACTCGGATGATTCTCGTTCGCAATCCGGATATGTGTTTGTGATAAACGGAGGGCTGTGAGCTGCAAGAGTTCCAAGCAAGAGACGGTGTCTGCGTCTATGATAGAGGCTGAGTATATTGCTGCCTTGGAGGCGGCAAAGGAAGCCGTTTGGATGAGGAATTTCCTCATGGATCTTGGTGTGATTCAGGGCTCGTCCAATCTGTTAGACGTGTATTGCGACAACAATGGTGCTATTTCACAAGCCAAGGAACCTAGACAACACCATAAGAACAAACATATACTCATGCGATACCACCTGGTTCGCTAGTTCATGGATCAAGGTGATATCAAGTTATGCAAGGTACACATGGATGCAAATATTGTGGATCTGTTGACAAAGCCGCTACCACAACCGAAGCTTGACGCGCACCTGAGAGCTATGCGCATTAGATGCCTAGACATGTGATGTCGGATGATTGACTCTAGTGCAAGTGGGAGACTATTGGGAATATGCCCTAGAGGCAACCATGTATGATGTTATTCCCAATGTATTCATAAAGTTATTGTCCATGTATGAACTATTGGTATGTATCATTGAATATGTGATTCGATTGTTGAACTATATATTCATGGTGTTCATACTAGTTGTCGTTGGTTATGCTGGACACACAACTTAGACTAATGTGAAAGTCGGCTGATGACTCAGTTCCACTTGTCATGGGCATGATGATGCCGTTTTGACTTACACAGATTCGGCTAAAGAGTTTAGCGAGTCAGACTGGCCCATATTAGGGTATAATGAACATGTCGTCAATTGTATGTCTCAATCAATGTAATCCTTAGACTTGAGGTTATTGCACAACCCAAGTTATGGATCACCGACTTAGGTTCTGCCAAACATTGTTCCGTCAAAGGTCAATTATAAAGGCAAAGTTTGGGTCCTCCAAATGGAGATGTGGATAACCACGATGGGATTTTGCCCCTCCAACTGGAGAGATATTCTATGGGCCCTCTCGAAAGATATAATTCGGAAAGCATGGCCATGCGCGACTCGGTTAAGTGTTAATGGAGGCGATCAACTAAGGGTTAGTCGGATAAAACACTTATCTCGGATCGAGAAAGAGAGTCTAACTATTTAAGGGATCACAATTATTCGCCTATAGTTCGACAAGGTATATCGTGAGGCAAAAGGAACTTGGATGAAAGTCGCATTGGAAAGTATGTCGTCATGACTCTTTGGTACTTGGGAGTCAGCATGTTCTGCTAGGAGCCACTACCTAATCGGTCACGAGTGAGACTCGGATCGTGTCCGAGTCACCATGAGCCTGTCGCGTCACACACTTAGGAGCGGGAGCAAGTTTGGGTTAGACCCGGACCGGAAATCTAATTGGGTTGGACCCGAATTAGACACGGATTGAGTCAGTGAGTTGGACTCGCAGTGACTAATATAGGCCTTTTAGTGAATGGGCCACGAGTGAGTGGAGCCCACTTTCACTCCCTATATAAGCTGGGGCGCAGGTGCTTAGAGCACACGTTAGGCCATTCCATGCGTTGGAAACCCTAGCTCCAGTTCAGTCCAGCCACCGTACCGGACCTAGCATTCCACCGCCGGCGCTCCTCCTCATACGTGTGGATACTGGCAGAGGTGTTGTACGTTCAACACTTCTACGATCAGATCGTGAGGACTGCACTACATCAAGCGACCTGCTTCATCGATTCCGCCATTGCGTGTCTAGTGGTAATTTTCGTGGCCTACTACCGCGGGTAGATCTTGGGATCACCGCATGGGGAAAAAGTTTTGTTTATCTTTACGTGGCCCAACAGGGCAGCCGACCACGGGATTTATGAATGATGCTACGCCTAAATCAGGTCTTAACAGTGTTGGACCGATATGGCATAGGCCTCTAATGGGACACATAGTGATGGACCAATCTAGGCTTTACACATGCTATAATAGTAACAAACCGAAAAGTAAACAGGCCACAGTTGGGCTGCAAAGTGATGGGACCCTTCATTCAATGTGGGCCTCGAGGCTGGCCCATTTAATGATTAGCTGGCCTTGGCTTCCACCATGGTTTTGTTACCATTAACGATGGTAACCGACCATTAACGGTGCTTGCCACGTGGCAGTTTGCATGACATGAGCAGTCAACAGGCTGGCGGAACCGATCAACTAGTACACGAATTTCTGTGGTTAAAAGGGGTGATCCACCACGATGGGGGAAATCGTGATAGATTTTTGGTGACGCGGATTTTATCACGGAGGCCATCTATAACAGGAGACTTTTTAACCAAGAAAAACGGGCCTTCAACCACGAAAACCATCCATTGTAAAAGCCAACTTTTCTTGTAGTGATAGCTTGCGACTCCTGGTGCTCATGTGAAGAGTCGTCTTTGAGGGAAAGACCACTGAATACTCATATTCAATCATTTTCTTCACTTGCAAATCCTATAGGAAGTCGACCAAGTGTTTCAGTTCATCTCAACTCAGCTTATGTCAAAGAAGTTTCCTGGAACATGATTAGAACAATGAACAAATCCCCTAAGAATTTCCATATCTTCAGCCTCAATGTCAGCGTTAAAGAAGCCTCCCGTTTAATCGCATTCCCATAGTATGCAAGCACAGCGGCTTCCCCCTGGTTAGGCAGTTGGCCAAGGTGTGTCATTCGCCGCTGCATAACATGCATAGCGGACCGAATGTACACGCACACATGAAATTCCCCTTGTGTCTTCAAATCAAGCATTCTACCATGTTGCCTCCCCTACGGGCATGGGGTTTTCCTTGTGCTTCCCTTTCGTCGGTTGTTGGGCTTCCGACTTGCTCCCCTACGCACTCTTTCCCTTGTATTTTAGCAGTTTCTTGTTGTTATTTCCCTACTTGCCTTGCATCTGGGCCTTCACGACATCCGCAACCTCTGCCTTCTTATTTCTCACCTTCTCCTCCCTCCTTTGCTGCTCAACACACCAGGGCGGAGGGGAACCACAATTGTCCCTACCATGGTCCTAGCTTCGGTTGTTCTCCTGGTAGTGATTGCTCTGTTCTCCATCTTGGAAGTGATTGTGTTCCTCTTTCCTCTTCCTGTTCAAGTCGTCATCCTACCTACGCTTGTGGCCATCACTGCCCCCGTCGCCTCCATGCCCATGGTCCATCACCACATCCACGAACGAATAGACAAGGGGTAGAGGATCAGGTACCCGAGTTAGGTAGTGAGCTCGAGCATTGTTCCTCCTCGTCACTTTGCTCCTTCTGCCTACAAACCCTAAATATGGTGTGTGCTACCCTTAGGCATCCACAACCACTTATAGCAATGAACCGCACCCCCTAGTTTGATCCCAGTAGGGGTGATCGAAATCAGCCCAAGCCTGTAAGTGCAAGGTGGGATCAAAACCACCTCCCTGGTCCCAACATTCGGCCTTTGCCTCTTCCAGCCCAGGGGGTCCTTCAGAGGCCCTCTTGGGCCCTAGTAGTATCTAGGCTGACATGAACCTCCTCCCTCTAGACTGGCCTGCTGTTGGCAGGGCCCGAGGCTGTTTCTCGCTATGCACTTCTTCCCATCCCTACCTCTAGGGTTGGTCTCGAGCTGGTGGGCACCCGCCCTGGCAGCGAGAATATCATTTTGCAGCCCGAAAGTTGGGGCGCCCAGGCAACGCGGTACCCAAGTTGCCTGTAATCAGCCACGATGACTACAGTTGGTGACGAGGGTTTAACTCATCAATGCCCATTGTTATGGACTTGGGTTTCGGAGAAGAAGGGAACGCTGGAGACATCTATCGGCTAGCAAACAAGCACACATGGGACTCGAAGGTTTACCTAGGTTCAGGCCTCGTAGAGGTCCCTACTCCTGCTTGTCTGCTCGTGGAATTATCAAAGGAATCGAGGATTACAATGGTGCGCAGATGTAATCTAGCGAGGGTTGTGGAAACTAGGGTTGTGTGTGTCATCCTCGCCGCCCCCTCGTATCCTTTATATAGATAGGCTCGGTCTTGGGTGACAGATCGAGTCGGTTACAGGTTAGGGTTTTCCCCTTTGAACTTTCTATCTTTAGCTTCTACTTGTTCTTCAAGTAATCGAGAGTCCGTAGGTTACTCGAGTTCTTCATTTGGGCCTTGGAGACACCATGGTCCTCTATGTATTTAGGCCGTATATACCAAGTTCGAGTACCTGTAGGGTATACCCATGTCAGTAGCCCCGAGTGTCCAGTGGAATCGTAGATTCGACTGGGGACTTTATGAATCCTTTCGAGTGCATGACCGAGAATGTTTTTCGACTGCCTTGTTTGTGTCGTAGGGATTGTTGATGTGCGTGCCTGATTTAACCGATGTATCGATATCAGTTAACTACCTTAGGGTAAAACAACGCCATCTACTCGAACTCGAGTCCCCAGACTCGAATCCGGAAAAGTGCTGGTGTAATTCGACTCAAGCCACAGAGGTCTTACAGGAGTGGAATTCTAGTATATGGTGTGAGCTCTCGACGTGTCCGTCAAGGCATGTTCATCGTACCTGTTGGCACGGGTATATTTCTGGTAGTGTGCAGAAAATGCATTGTCAGGCCTTATTCAGGTCTTATCTTCACGCTGCAAGCGCGGCATCCGAAATTTGTCATCGCAGAGATGATTCGGGTGACCCAGGAGACGCAATCGCTTTGTAGGGAAATATCATGAGGCGGTGTCGCCATAAGCTTCGAGTGTGGATGTCATCAACGCATAGTATAATGTAGAAATAACCATAGGGTGCACGACCAACGCTCACTATGGGAGTAGCCCCTGAGTGCCTAGTTGAGTCGAAGACTCAGGCAGGGACTAAAGAACTTTTGCGACTGCTGTCGTCTTTTGTTTGCTTGTCTCAGTCGAATTTGCTTCCGGCGCTCCCTATGGGAGTAACCCATGTCCATGGTCGAATTGTGCTTCGAGTGGTTGGGTTTTCTTTGATTGTCCATGTTCCTGTAAAAAGAAGAAGAAAAATCGTAGGGTGCGCGACTAGCGCTCCCTATAGGAGTAGCCCCCGAGTGCTTGGTGGAGTCGAAGAATCGAGCAAGGACTAAAGTAGTCGAAGTCTTCTACTGCGTAGTTTTTGATGACATCAGTGTTGACGATCCATGACCTCAGTTGCCCATGTGAGCGGGTTTGACGGGACGTGACGAGCGGTGGGTCCCATTTCCTGACTCTGATTTGACCGGGCGTGCGTAATATTTATTTTAACTACGCCTCCTCGATTTCCACGCGTAATGGGAGTAGTGGGGGATGGTTCGCACTTCACGTCCTCCACGTGTCGAGCGCGATGAATGCCACGTGTCTGATGGGGTTTTTCTTAGCCGTTGGATTGCATCTTCCAGGGGGTTAAGTAGCAATGCTGCGACGGTAAATTTCACATCTACTTCTCTTCTGCCTTTGCCTCCATCGCCATTACCGCTGCTCCTCTACTTCTTTGCGCTCCTTTCCTTCGCGGCGCTGGACCAGCTCCGCGTATATCCCAGCTACTTCCTCTGGTCACATCCCCGTCATGGAATGGGGAAGAAAAAGGGAGGTGTTGCTGCTATGAAGAAGAAGGGCGACTCCGCCGCTGCGGGCACCAGCACCGCCACCGGCGGAAAGAAGAAAGGCACGGGCACTCGCGTCACGAATGGTGCGTGGCGTGCATCTGTGATCAAGTCCTCAGAGCTTCTCCTTCTTCGCCAAGTCGGAGTTTTGTCGTCCGCAGTCGCTGACGTGCGCGTCCCTGGCAGCGAGGTAATCCCCTCTCCTCCTGCCGGCTTTCGGGTGATGTTCCTAGCATTCATCATCCATGGCCTCTCGTTGCCCTTGCATCCTTTCTTCAGGGGCCTTCTCTATTTTTACGGGCTCCAGCTCCATCAGTTGTCCCCCAATTCCATCCTCCATATAGCTTGCTACATTACCCTTTGCGAATGCTGGCTCAGAATCGAGCCGCACTTCGGCCTCTTCAAGTTCCTCTTCAAGTTGAAGCGCCAATCGGCGTCTGGCTCCGTAGTCTATTATGTAAGCGGTTGCGGTATCCACGTCGATCCCTCTACCACGTACTTCGACATCAAGCTGATGATGTCCGTCCAAGGGTGGAGGGACAAGTGGTTCTACGTCCGCGACAACAAGGCCGATGGAGACCACTACGGACTGGCGCCCTTCGACCCTGTGATGCTGTGCAAGAGGAGGCATTCCTGAAAGAATGTGATTATGCCCGGCGAGTCCGCGGAGACAGATGTGTTGTACGAGCGCATCTGCAACCTCGAGAGTCAAATGGGCAAAGAGGAGGGAGGTTGCGCCCTCATTCGCACATGGCTGCATCATCGCGTCCAGCCCCTGCAGGCCAGAGTCCACCCCATGTTTCAGTGGGCTGGCGCGGACGATGTCACTCGCGTGTCTGTCGATGGCATGTCCGCGAGTGAGATAGACAAAAGGGTGTGACTGGTCACCAAGTACACCGTCAAGGATGTGCTCCCAAGTGACCCAGTCGTTCCTCCGTTCGGTGCTGCTAAACCTCCTCCTGAGGTACAGTTGTGCTACGTAGTAGCTTTGTTTGTCGATTGCTTCTTTGCTATTTCTTGACTTTGTGCTCAATTATTGTCCGTATGCAGGATTGGGCAGTATCATCCCGTATGCCCCCTCTTCCTGAGGGGGTTATCCCTCGTGAAGCCTTGGAAGACGACGAGTCGGAGTCGACCATCCCATTTGATGTGGAGGAGGAAGCCCCCGAGGTGAGTAGTCCAGATACTCGCAAGCGTTCGCGCAACGAGGATTCGGATGCGTCGTCCCCTTCGACTCTGGAAGGTGCAGGTGTTGGTGTAGAGTCGTCGGTCCCTGCCATTCCTATGAGTTCCATGGCACAATCCTGTCGCAAGAAGATGCAGCTACCTAAGGAATCGTCGTCAGAGTCGGGGGATCAAACCTTCGACTTTGATAATTTTGATTGGTAAGTATTCGAGTCCTCCCTTTTGGTTCTTCTTTGGGGTTGCCTTTTCTTGATATTGGTTTTGTTTTGTAGCCAACCAGCGTCGTCATCTTTTGACGACGTACAATTTTTGAAAGAATCTGGAGTCATGACCTCCAAAGCCAAGAAAGTGGCTGAACGCACTCCGTCTCCTCCATTGGCGGCCCACTCCGGCCATAATTCATCGAGTTCTCCGCATGATGTGGAGCACCAGATGGTTATCCGGACGACTACGAATCCATCGGCTTCGGAGTCTTTGGAGGATCATGTAAGTGTGATATTTTGTTTCCTCAATTTTGCAGTCGAATGTACCATCTTCTATCATCTTGCTTATCCTTTGTTGTTTTTTTCCTGTCATAGCTTATTGTGAAGGAAGCTGCTCGCTTAGCGGAGCAAGTTCTTGCGATGGGTCGCCAGCATGCAATGTTGGATACTCGCCATCGCGTAGTTGAAAGTAAGTGTATTGCTTCTTCTTCGTCCTCCTTGTGATATATTCGACTGATAACCTATCCTTGTTTGTTTCGCAGCTGAGCATAATGCACTCCTCCGCGACGCCGCTTCCCTTGAAAAGGCGCTTGCCGCAGCGGTAAAGAGCCACGATGAGGCAATCGCGGCGCGTGACGGGTCGCGGAAACGCGAAGAGGATCTGCGTGCTTCCATCGCGGCCAGGGAGAAGATGTTCGAAGAACAGCTTTTTCGATTGCCAAGGCTCTCTCAGGTATTTGCTGGTCTGCAATTTCCTCAAATGCCTCTATTTTGATTGCCTTTGATGTGGTTATTTGCTGCTGATGGTATGCCAATGCTCTATTTTAGTGTAGATGCTAGTGGGTTGAGCGTTCACGCACAGGCGCTCTGCCGTGATGACGCATTGGCGGGTGCCGTCTCGGCTGTCGAAGACCGCAGCACTGTTGTGCAGGGTACGCTCGCCAAGGCTAAAGGCGTGCTTAGCCGTCTTCAGGAGGAGATGATACCCAATGCTGAGTTGATCGAAAATCGGGATGAGATGGTGGAATCACTTGCTAGAGGCGTTCCTGTGAGCTTCAAGAACTCGCTCCGTGTGGCTGGTGCGTCAATGTCACTCGCGATGGTTCAAGCCCACGGAGTCGAAGTTGATCCTGCAGCAGTCTCAAGGGCGATGCCCGTCGGCGCGGATGGCCAGCAGGTAGTCTTTGCTAATTTCGCGACTGCTTGTGGCAAGTATGGGCCACAGTTGATCAACACAGTTGCAAAGTATTCTGAGGAGCTGCAGCGAGCCAAGAAGGTGGCCAAGGCTGCGGCGTCAGGGGCCGGCGGAAAGTCAGTGGTATCTGATACCGCCACGGACTCGATGAGGTGCCCAAAGCCAAAGTCCATGTCGAAGAAACTAGTTGCTCCTCAGTAGCTTTGTAATAGTTAGATAGCTTATGTCTCTTGTCGAAAACATGCCTTTTGGCGAGTGTATCTGCTGATACTTTTGCTAATCTTGAATGCACTCGAATCTTTTGCATGTGCATCGCTTTAGTCTTCTTATTGCTTCTTGCTTGGCTTGTGATAGGGCACCTCGAGTGATCCGTTGAGGGAACCTTAGGATTCGCCACCCCTTGATGACACTTTGGCACCACCGCGCTCAAGGGTGGATGAGTTGTCTCTACTCTCGCGACTCCATAATCGCGTGAAGCAGTTGGAGCGTGAATTGCCCATACTCCACGGTAATGCGGATGTATGGAAATCGAAGGCAGAGAAGGTCACCGCTCGAGAACAATATCTATTGGGGAAGGTGATGCAGCTGGGCGACCAATTTAAATGTTAGCTTTCTTACTCTTATCTTTTCCTTGTAGTCACTCGTGGTGGTTTTCTGTCCTCATACTTCCGCTTTTGCTTTGTATAGTTGTCAACGCGTGCCATCCATAGGATGAGAAGGATCTAATTGCCATTCGTATGAATGACTTGACCCAAGAGCAGCTTCAGGCGAGTGGGTACTTCTGGGTAGATCATGATCGCGCGATCGCGTTGGCAACCCTGCAGGATCGTGCGTCGCGAGTGCTTCATTTCTTGAAGAAGTCGCAGTCATGCTTGAAGAATATTTACCTGACAATGTTCTCGATAGACATCGTTCCATCGATCATGTTGGCCCTTCTTCCTATATTCCAGGATTTAAGTGCGGTCCGCGAGTGTGTGCGGCAACAATTAGTGGCTGGTGCCAAAGCTGCTCTGTCACTGGTGCGATTGCATAGGCCTGATGTGGATGTTGCAGCAACTGCGGCTAGGCCACCTGCTCCTCCAACGGGTTCTGTTTGGAACATGGTGCCGCATTATCAGGCAGTGGACCGTCCAGCAGAGGAGATCGTCGATTTCTTCGAGGAGCAGACCAATGTTCTCTTGCTGCAACAGTAGTTTAGTTTGTATCCTGCACATAGTTGCATCAATGTTGTAAACTTCATATATATGCTATGTATAATTGATTGATGATGATGTATAAAAGAGCTTGTTAGCGTGTATGTTTTGTGAGTGTGTTGCACTATGCGATTCCTTTTCGTTAGCCTGGCTTTGTGTTTATCTCAGTCCCTTGTCAACCTGTCAGGTGCGTTGCAACTGGGTTGATGTTTTGTCAAGGGTTTCGATTGGTGTGCCAGCTACTCAGGATATTGCGTTTGAGTTTGTAAAACAGATGTGTACAGGGTGGCACAGCCCTTGAGTGGATTATTTGCGAGGAATGAAAGAAAAACACAGAGTTTCGGGGCACTTAGCTTTATTTATTTCCGGGGTAGTACAAAGTACAATGTGTGACTAAGTAGCCTTGGCTGAGTAGCCTTATTTGTAACGTAAAAGTAAAAAACGACTAAGGGTAGAAGCGTCGCAGCTGCGCGACGTTCCAGGGGTTGGAGTATGGGACTCCTGTCTCTAAATTTTGAAGGCGATAGGCGCCACCTGGGATTACTTCTGTAATCATGTATGGTCCTTCCTAGGGGGACTCGAGCTTGAGATTCCCTTGCTACTTTAGTCGCAGTACCAGGTCGCATTCGACGAAAGATCTGAGGCGTAGCCACCTACTATGGTAGTTGCGCAGGTTCTGCTGGTAGATCGTTGGTCTCTCCGCGGCGATTTCCCGTGCCTCGTCAAGGAGGTCTATGGAGTCTTCGAGTGCGAGAGTTGATTCCTGCTCGCTGTAAGCGACCACACGCAATGCTTTGTATCGTACTTCGGCGGGTAGCACCGCTTCAGCCCCGTGTACCATGAAGAATAGGGTGTACCCTGTAGCACTGTTTGCAGTTGTGCGTAGGCTCCAGAGTACTGATTGTAGTTCGTCTGGCCAGCAACCCGCGGCTTGTTCCAGTGGCCGGAGGAGTCGCTTCTTGATGCTGCTGCAGACGAGCCCATTAGCTTTTTTGACCTAACCGTTGGTCTGTGGATGTGCTACCGAGGCATAGCTGACGTTGATTCCCAGATTCTCGTAGAATTCTTGGAACTCCTTGGATTTGAAGTTCGTCCCATTGTATGTGATGATGTTGTGCGGAACTCCGAAGCGGTAGACCATGGACTCGAAGAACTTGACTGCGTTGTGCCCTGATTGATTGGTCACTGGCATGGCCTCTATCCACTTGGTGAATTTGTCGACTGCGACCAGGAGGTAGATGTAGCCTCCTCGTGAGGACTTTGGGAGCTTGCCGACCATGCCAAGTCCCCATTGCGCGAAGGGCTAAGCTAATGGAATTGGCCAGAGTTCTGCGCCAGGTACGTGTGGCTTGTCTGCGAACCGCTGGCAAGCGTTGCATTTCTGGACTATGTCCTTGGTGTCGTGCATGGCCGTAGGCCAGTAGAATCCAGCTCGTAGAGCTTTGGCGACGAGGGCGCAACTGCCGGCGTGGTGCCTGCAGGTCCCCTCATGGATGTCGAGGAGAACAGCTCTTCCATCAGCCATGGAGACGCATCGTTGGAGCACTCCTATGATGATGCGCTTGTACATTTCGCCGTTGATAACAGCGAATGCCTTGGATCACCGTGCGATGTGCCGTGCATCAGTCAGATCGTCCGGTAGCCTCTTGCTGAGAAGGTACGTGATGTACGGTTGAGTCCAGGATGGCTCGATCATCATGACGCTCATTGGTCCTTCGAGTCCTATATCCAGCTCCAAGTCGTCGAGTGACATTGGCTCATTGGGCGGCATAGCCCCCGAGTCTGTTGCTATGCTTGTTTTCTTCTCTGCGGCCTTTAGCTTGATGGAGCGTTCGCAGATGCGCTTAAGAAATACCCCAGGTGGTATGGGGGCGCAGATAGAGCCTATGTTGGCGAGTGCGTGCGCCTCTTCATTGCTTTCGCGACCTATGTGCCGCAGCTCGCAGCCATCGAAATCCCCTTCGAGTGTGTCGTAGAGGTCGTGGTAGGCGATCATGTTGTCGTTCAGTGCGTCGCACTCGTGCATTGTCTGATTAACCACCAGTTTGGAGTCGCCATATATTATGAGCCTTTTGGCGCCACAGGCTTTTGCCATCCTCATCTTGTGGAGCAGGGCCTCGTATTCAGCTTCGTTGTTTGAGGCGGTGAACTGCATTCGCAGGATATATTTTAGCTTGTCTCCCTGGGGCGATGTCAGTATGACACCTGCACCAGCTCTGTCCTTCCGCTTGGATCCGTCGAAGTGCATTGTCCAGAGGTAGGACATATCTTGTTTTTTCGAGGAGCTGGTTCTCCATCCAGTGCACGAGGAAGTCAGGGAGAACTTGTGACTTGATTGCGTCGCCTTTTTCATATGTGATGTCTCGTGGAGACAGTTCGATTCCCCGAAGTGTGACTCGTCCGGTGGCATCGGGGGTTGTTGAGGATGTGCCCAAGCGGGGCGTCATTGACTACCACGATTGGGTGTTCCTCGAAGTAGTGGCGCAGTCGCCGAGCCGTCATGAAGACACCGTACGCCAGTTTCTGGTAGTGCGGGTACCGCTGTTTTATTGGCGTAAGTACCTCGCTGAGGTAGTAGACTGAGCGTTGTACCTCGTGGACCTTGTTTTCTTCGGCTCGTTCGACTACGAGCACTATCCTGACCACCTGGTTGGTGGCGGAGATGTATAGCAACAATGGTTCCCTTTCGCGTGGGGTCACCAGTACCGGCGAGGTGGATAGCAGGCGCTTGAGGTATTCGAATGCATCCTGCACCTCCTTGGTCCACTCGAACTTGTCGGCTTTGCGGAGGAGTTGGTAGGAGGGCAGTGCCTTTTCACCCATCCGACTGATAAATCGACTGAGAGCCGCGATTCGCCCAGCCAGCTGCTGGACGCCTCTTATGTTTTTCGGCTTCTCCATGGCCAGTATAGCTTTTATTTTCTTGGGATTTTCCTCGATTCCCCTCGTAGAGATAAGGTACCTGAGTAGTTGCCCAGATGGTACGCCAAAGGCGAACTTGTCCGGATTGAGCTTGATCCGGTAGCGATCGAGGTTGGCGAAGGTTTCACGCAAATCGTCGATTAATGAGTTTCCTCTTTGGTCTTGATTACTATGTCATCGACATAGACTTGAATATTGCGACCGAGTTGGTTCTTGAGGACTCGCTCTCCTCCCCATCCCGAGTCGGAGCTTGCCCTCACCATGGCCACACCCATGGCATAGCTTCGGGACAAGAATTAGTTCCCGGTGAGATCTGTCACTGTGTCGACCATGCTCAGTCCTGTTTTGCTCCTCCAGAATCCGAGCTCGCCATCATTGTGGTCGCACCCGCACCAATTCGGCCACCCCTATCGAGGTCTCTGTGGTAGCTCAAGTTCTACCATGTTGAACCTGTAAGCGAATTCAGAGGTGGGTGTCGGCAACCCATTGTTGAACCTGTAAGGAATTTGCTGAAGACTGTGTGTCATGCCAAGGTCTTCGGCTGATGCATTCGGCTTCTTCCAACGCCCACCGCCGATGTGAGATCATTTAGTTACTTCAACACGAAATTTTGACCAATTTAACTTTTTGATGTATTCCTTGACAATTATAATATAATCGAACACTATAAATATTTTGTAGTGTGCATGAGCATGATCAGTAATATTAATAGAACACTAAATATTTTAAGGAACTCCATATAAAGCAGTAGATTTATATATATATATATATAGAAGGTTCACCACAGACACCACGCGGATATATTGTCTTACATTCCACACACAAGTAATAATAATTAACTGAGACAAAATAAAAGCAGGGGCAGTAGCAGGAGGCCGGGACACGGAGACGCCTAGCAAGGCAAGGTCATATCAGCAGGAGGCAGGGATAGCCTAATCGATAGGATACAGGCTAGTCCGGACATAATCTCGGAGGAATTTGCCGAAGGCTGCATGCCGTGCCAAGGTAATGTTGGGTTCACAGCATAGAAAACAAAAAAATTCCTATGATGAGAACTATACGCCAAGATCTATCTACTAGATACAGAGCAATGGGTGGATATACATCCATGGAGAACTTACCCTCGAAGACAACAGAGTTTTGTTAACGAGTTGGAACTCGTGGATGATGTAGTCGTACGCTTGTCGATCTCAAGATTGTGTGGAAGTCCGAGTACCGCAAATCAGCAGCGCAACCATCCTCGCACACACGTTCAATCCACCAGACAACCTCCACCTCCTTGCTCCAGCGAAATAGCGGAAGCAGCAACTCCTTCCAGACGCAAGGCCACCAGGAACATGTATCTCGCTAATCCGAGACCATGGGGGAATATCTAGAGGAGGAGAGACATCCTTGACGAGGAGGTGTACTTTGTGAGGGAGGAGAGGGGGCCTTTTATAGGAGAGGGGAGGATCCTCCCCTCCCATGGCCACCTCTTCCTCATTCATGTGGTGGAAGCTCCACTCACATCAATTTTGACTCCACACAAAATTCCACTAATATGCATGAAATTTCCACCAAATTTAATGCAACTCTCAATTAATAAAAATCTTTTATTTATTTTATTCGGAATTTTGTTAATTACTTTAATTAACGAAAATTCACATAAAACCCCTTGCAACATTTCAATATCACATGCAGAACCACTTTCTGCAATTTCATCCGAAATAATTCTGGTTCCTATTGAAACAATTCCTGTTTCTATTGAAATAATTCCTGTGCTTTGCAAAAACTTTTGTCTGAAAATTTTGTGCTCCAAAATGGTGTATGGTAACCCTTAAGTGTGTCACCCTATGGTTCGCGAATAATGCAGACATGATTGAGACTCTTCTCAGATTAATAATCAGAAGCGGGACCTGGAGATCCATACCGACTCCTGCACATTGAACGATGACTTCTGTGATCGTGAGAACGTTTAATGCTAGTAACTTAATCCCTTTGTCTCATGATATAATACATGTCTGAGATTCGATCATCGGTATCCAAATACCTAGTTTGATCTCGTTAACGACATGCACTCTTTTCTCGTTCCCGTGATATAACATTCTCGTGATCACACCACTTGCTTGCAAGCTATCTTAATGTGATATCACCGAGAGGGCCCAGAGTATATATATCCGTTATCGCGATTGACAAATTCCACTCTTGATCCATGAGCATCAACATAACACCTTTGTAGCACTGAACCCACCTTTATAGTCACCCTGTTACGGTGTGACGTTTGATGTTATCAAGATACTCTTCCGATGTTAGCAATTAACATGATATCATGGTCTAAGGACTAACATTACTTCATATGATGTTATAGCAATGTAAACATAATGACTTTGATCGTAATGCTATACTTCGGATGAATGTTCATCACATCATCTCACAAATGATGTGACCTTGTTATTAACAACATCCAATGTCCATGATCAGTAAACCTTGATCATCTTGTTAATCAACAAGCTAGTCTATAAGAGAGGCATAAATAGGAACCCTTTTTGTTTATTAAACACACATGTATTGACGTTTCCTTTCAATACAATTATAGCATGCAAAATAAACATCTATCATATACAAGGAATACATAATAATAACTTTATTATTGCCTCTCAGGGCATATTTCCTTCAGTCTCCCACTTGCACTAGAGACAATAATCTAGTTTACATAGTGATAAATCTAACACCCATGGAGTTCTGGTGTTGATCATGTTTTGCCCTAGGGAGAACTTTAGTCAACGGATCTGCTACATTCAGGTCCGTGTGTACTTTACAAATCTTTATATCTCTATCCTTGACATGCTCGCGGATGGAGTGAAACCGGCGCTTAATATGCTTGGAATTCTTGTGAGAACTTGGTTACTTGGCGTTGGCTATGGCTCCATTGTTGTCATAATAGATCACCACTCGGTCCGATGCACTAGGAACCACACCTTGTTCCGTTAAGAACTCCTTCATCCAAACCGCTTCCTGCGTCGCTTTTGAAGCAGCAACATATTCCGCCTCCGTCATTGATCCAGCCACCACAGGTTGTTTGGAACTCCTCCAACTAACTGCTGCTCCGTTCAGGAGAAATACGTATCCGGATTGAGACTTAGAGTCATCCGGATTAGTGTCAAAGCTAGCATCGACATAACACTTAGAGACTAGCTCTTCTTCACCTCCGTATACAAGAAACATATCCCTAGTTCTTCTTAAGTACAGGATATTCTTGACCGCTATTCAGTGTTCCGAACCCAGATCAGATTGGTACCTACTAGTCAAACTAATAGCATGTGCCACATCCAGTCTTGTACATAGCATGGCGTACATTATAGAGCCTATGGCTGAGGCATAGGGGATCTTATCCATTATCTCTCTTTCATCTATTGTAGCTGTACTCTGAGTCTTACTCAATGTCTTGCCTTGCAACATAGGTAAGAACCCCTTCTTACTTCCGTCCATATTAAACTTCTTTAGTATCTTATCAAGGTATGTACTCTGCGATAGCCCAATTAGGCGCCTTGATCTATCTCTATAGATTTTAATGCCTAATATATATGAAGCTTCACCAAGGTCTTTCATCGAAAATTTGCTGTTTAGATAACTTTTAACACTATTTAAAAGATCTATATCATTTCCAATCAATAATATGTCATCCACATATAATATTAGAAATGTCACATTGCTCCCACTCACTTTCTTGTAAATACAAGTCTCTCCATAAGTTTGGACAAATCCAAACTCTTTGATCACCTCATCAAAGCGGAGATTCCAACTTCGGGATGCTTGCTTTAGTCCACAGATGGATCGCTGAAGTTTGCATACCTTATCAGCATCCTTAGGTTCGAAAAAACCCTTAGGTTGTATCATATACAACTCTTCTTCAATATTACCATTGAGGAACGCAGTTTTCACATCATCTGCCATATATCATAATCAAAATATGCAGCTATTGCTAACATAATCCTAACCGACTTAAGCATCACTACGGGAGAGAATGTCTCATCGTAGTCAACTCCTTGAATTTGTCGAAACCCCTTTGCGACAAGTCGAGCTTTATAGATGGTCACATTACTATCAGCATTAGTTTTTCTTTTGAAAATCGATTTATTCTCAACGGCCTTTCGATCACGAGGTAAGTCCACCAAGGTCCAAACCTAGTTTTCGTACATGGATTCCATCTCAGATTTCATGGCTTCTAGCCATTTGTTGGAATCCGGGCTCATCATCGCTTCTTCATACGTCGCAGGGTCATCTATTTCATCAATCATGAAATTCATAACAGGATTGCCATACAGTTCAGGAGCTGCATGTGTCCTGCTTGACCTGCGAGGTTCGGTAGTGTCCTCTTTCGGAGTTTCATGATCAATATCATCAACTCTCTCTTCATTAGGTGAAGTCAACTCCGAAACAACTTCCGGTGTTATGCTACTCGCCATTTCATGAAGAGAAGGTTCAATAACCTCTTCGAGTTCTACCTTCCGACTACTCACACCTTTCGCGAGAAACTCCTTCTCAAGAAAGTATCCATTCTTGGCAACAAAAACCTTGCCCTCGGATCTGTGATAGAAGGTATACCCAATCGTTTCCTTAGGGTATCCTCTGAAGATGCATTTTTCCGCTTTGGGTTCAAGTTTATCCAGCTGAAGTTTCTTCACATAAACATTGCATCCCCAAACTTTAAGAAATGATAGCTTAGGTTTGTCTCCAAACCATAATTCATACGGTGTCGTTTCAACGGATTTAGATGATGCCCGATTTAAAATGAATGCAGCGGTTTCCAGTGCATAACCCCAAAATGAGAGTGGCAAGTCAGTCAAGACATCATAGATCGAACCATATCCAATAAAGTACAATTACGATGTTCCGACACACCATTATGTTGTGGTGTTCCGGCAGGCGTGAGTTGTGAAACTATTCCACAGTTTTTCATATGTGTGCTAAACTCGTAACTAAGATACTCTCCTCCACGGTCGGACCGCAGAAATTTGATCTTTCTGTTACGATGATTTTCCACTTCATTCTGAAATTCCTTGAACTTTTCAAAAGTTTCAGACTTATGTTTCATCAAATAGATATACCCGTATCTACTCAAATCATCGGTGAAAGTAACAAAATAACGATATCCACCTCCGACGACACACTCATTGGTCCACACACATCAGTATGTACGATTTCCAACAAATCTTTCGCCCGTTCCATTGAACCGGAAAACGGTGTTATAGTCATCTTGTCCATAAGGCATGGCTCACATCTATCAAATGATTCAAAATCAAGTGATTCCAAAAGTCCATCAGAATGGAGTTTCTTCATGCGTTTAACGCCAATATGACCTAGACGGCAGTGCCACATATATGTAGATATATCATTATCAAGTTTAACCCTTTTAGCATCAACACAATGAATATGCATAATACTACTATCGAGATCCAATAGAAATAAACTATTCAACATAGGTGCATGACCATAAAAGATATTATCCATATAAATCGAACAACCATTGTTTTCTGATTTAAAGGAATAACCACTTCGCATCAAACACAATCTGGATACAATGTTCATGCTCAGTGCAGGCACAAAATAACAATTATTTAGATTTATCACTAATCCCGATGGCATATGGAGAGGCAGCGTTCCGATGGTGATAACATCAACTCTTGATCCATTGCTGACCCGCATCATGACCTCATCCCTTACTAGTTGTTGCTTGTTCCGCAGCCCCTAAATCGAGTTACATATATTAGCAACCGACCCCGTATCAAATACCCAGGTGCTACCGCGAGTACTAGTCAAGTACACATCAATAACATGTATATCACATATACCTTTGTTTTCCTTGCCGGCCTTCTTGTCCGCCAAATACTTGGGGCACTTGTGCTTCCAATGGCCAATCCCCTTGCAATAGTAGCACTCGGTATTAGACTTAGGGCCAGCTCGGGGTTTGTTTCTAGGTGTGGGAACTGATTTGCTGCCCTTCTTTCCCTTCTACTTGCCTTTCTTGTCCTTCTTGAAACCGGTGGTCTTATTGATCATCAACACTTGATGTTCTTTCCTAATCTCCACTTCTGTAGTCTTAAGCATTGACAGAAGATCGGGAAGAGACTTCTTCATGCCCTGCATGTTATAGTTCATCACGAAGCTCTTATAGCTAGGTGGCAGAGATTGGAGAACACGATGTATGCCTAAGTCAATCGGAATCGTTATTCCCAAGGACACAAGCTTATCGGCGTACCCAGACATTTTGAGTACGTGCTCACTAACAGAGCTGTTCTCCTCCATCTTGCAGTTAAATAACTTTTCAGAAGCATTATTACTCTCTACGGCAGCATGGGTATCGAAAATCATTTTCAATTCTCCCATGGTATCAAAGGCATTGCCATTTTCGAAACGATTTCGAAGTTCTGGCTCTAGCCCATACAGTATGCCGCAATGAACTAAGTTGTGGTCCTCCTGACGAGTTATATAGACATTCTTTTCCTCGTCAGGAGCATCAGGAGCTGGTGGGGGGCCTAGCGGTGCCTCTAGCACATATTGCTTTTGTGCAGCAGTGAGGAGAATCCTAAAATTCATAGCCCAGTTGGTGAAGTTGCTACCATTCGCACCAAGTTTCTCTTTCTCCATGAACACATTGAAATTAAAAGCAGGTGGTGCCATCTACAACATAATTTGTAAAGTTTATTTAGACTAAGTTTATGATAGATTGAGTTCAACTAATCCAAATTACTAATGAACTCCCACTCAAAAATGACATCCCTCGTGTCTTTTTGGTGATTACATGAACCAAATCCACTACACCAAGTCCGATCATCACGTGAGTCGGTGTAGCTTCAAAGGAGAGCATCTATATGGGCATCATATCAACTATATGACTCATGCTTAACCTTTCGGTCCGTGTTCCGAGGCCATGTCTATACATGCTAGGCTCGTCAAGTAAGAACCTTAGTATTCCGCGTGTGCAAAACTGTCTTTCACCCGTTGTATGAAAGCGCGGAGTCGAGTACACCCGATCATCACGTGATGTCTCGAAACACGATCCATAGAACGGTGCATATTGAAGGAAGAACACATTTTATCTTGATATCTAAATGAGGCATCATCTTACAATGCTACCAAAAGCGCCAAACTAGCAGTATAAGATTCTAACATCTAATGTGTAAAGTGAGATGATATGGTCCATGCATTTGATCACCATCATATGCATCGTGGTATGATCTCTATCATTCCTTTGTGTGTAAGGCAAAGGTCTATGGAACTTACACGTTAAGTGTGTTATAAGAGTATCTACCATACATCTACTTACAACATTACCATATCAAGACACTAGCCCAGCAACAATCTAAACTAGACGCCTCTAATTTATAAATTGCAAGTTTTACGTGGCTTAGGGCTTTCGGAGATAGAACCGGTCTTACCTACGAACATGAAACACAACGAGGATAACCAAGTTATTAGCAACTCATTGTAAATCAGATATTAACTATAGTAAGAGAGACAGACACCCGCTAGCCACTTATGCAAAACTAGTTGTATGTCAGTCGTGGAACCGGTCTCATGTACAATGACATGTAAGGTTGGTCCGGGCCGCTTCATCCCACTATGCCACCAATATCCAAAATACATGAAAGAAGCAATAACATGATCATCATCGCCCACATATAAACATATGTGTACTACCCATCCAAAGCACCTACGCATAGATCAGGCTCTGATACCACTGTTGGGTTTGCAACATAGAAAACAAAAAAATTCCTACAGTGAGAGCTATACGCCAAGATCTATCTACTAGATACAGAGCAACGGGTGGATATTGATGGGTTCGTAGCATGGAAAAAAAATTCTACCACAAGAACGAACAAAACCCAGATCTAATCTAGATAAAAGACAAGATCTAATCTATTAGACATGTGCAACGAGATAGATATGAACTAACCCTCGTAGATCCGAAAGCGTTAACGAGATTAGATCTCGTGGTTGATGTAGTCGATCACTTGCCGATCTCAAGATCGTGTGGATGATCCTTCCGGCGCCACGTTCCGGTAGCGCTACCGCAGTCGGTCACATGTGCGGAGTCGAAGCAGACCTTCCTCTCCTCGTTCCAGCGAGCAGCGGAGGTAGTAGATCTTCTCCACGGAATCCCAGCAGCACGACAGCGTGGTGGTGGTGGTGGAGTAGAGAATTCTGCAGGGCTTCGCCTATGCCTATGCAGAAGAAAGGAGGAGGAGAGTGGCGGCGGAGATTGGGTGTTGTGTAGGAAAGGCAAGGGGTGGCGCCTCCCCCTTCTATTTAAAGGAGGGAGGGCGCCTGGGGAGGGGGAGTCCTTGTAGGACTCCCCACCTCCTAGGGCCGGCGGATTGGGGAGGGCGGGAGGAGTCCTCCTCCCCCACGACTCCTAGTCTTGACCCACCAGGACTCCTTGACCCCTTCCTTGGTTTTCAAGCAAACACCAAGAAACCTTCCAGAACCTTCCGGAACATTCCGAAACCTTCTAGAATCCTCATACAAACACTCCGGAACATTTCCTAACTCAGAAAATGATCCCTAATATATGAATCTTATTCTCCGGACAATTCCGGATCTCCTCGTGATGTCCCGGATCCATTCCGAGACTCCGAACAACATTCGGTCTCCAACGCACATTCCATATCTACTTAAAACAACTTCGAACCTTAAGTGTGTCACCCCGGTTCGTGAATATGTAGACATGACAGAGACACATCTCCTATCAATAACCATCAGCGGGACCTGGAGATCCATAATGGCTCCCACATACTCAACGATGAATAGAACCATTTACATACGAAACCAATTCCCTTTGTCTCGTGATACTATACTTATCCGAGGTTTGATCGTCGGTATCTCCATACCTAGTTCTACCTCGTTACTGATAAGTACTCTTTACTCGTTCCGTGATATGTCATCCCTTGTGACCCAGTCACATGCTTGCAAGCTAATTAGATGACATTCCACCGACAGGGCCCAGAGCATATCTATCTGTCATATGGATGGACAAATCCCAATCTTGGTTCATGCGCTTCAACACATACTTTCAGAATACCCAATGACACCTTTATAACCACCCAGTTATGAAGCGGTGTTTGATGTCATCAAAGTATCCATCCGGTGATGGTGATTAACATAACCTCATGGTCGAAGGATTAGGTTAGTATGTATTTGAAAGCTTATAGCAATACGAACTTAATGACTTGATCTTATGCTATGCTTACTATGGGTGTGTGTCCATTACATCATTCTCCTAATGACATGATCTTGTTATTAACGACATCCAATGTCCATGATCAGGAAACCATGATCATCCATTAATCAACAAGCTAGTTTAACAAGAGGCTTACTAGGGACTCTTTTATGTTTACAAAACACACAAGTATTAATGTTTCCGGTTAATACAATTATAGCATGGGATGTAAACATTTATCATAAACATAAAGATATAATAATAACCACTTTATTATTGCCTCTTGGGCATATCTCCAATAGATATACATCCATGGAGAACTTACCCTCGAAGACAACAGAGTTTTGTTAACAAGTTGGAACTCGTGGATGATGTAGTCGTACGCTTGCCGATCTCAAGATCGTGTGGAAGTCTGAGCGCCGAAATCAGCAGCGCATCCGTCCTCACACACACGTTCAAGCCACCGGACAACCTCCACCTCCTTGCTCCAGCGAATCAGCGGAAGCAGCAACTCCTTCCAGACGCAAGGCCACCGGGAACATGTATCTCGCTAATCCGAGACCATGGGGGAATATCTAGAGGGGGAGAGAGATCCTTCACGAGGAGGTGTACTTTGTGAGGGAGGAGAGGGGGCCTTTTATAGGAGAGGGGGGCTCCTCCCCTCCCATGGCCAGCGGCCAAGGGGGGTGCCCCCACCTCTTCCCCATTCATGTGGTGGAAGCTCCACTCACATCAATTTTGATTCCACCCAAAATTCCACTCACATGCATTAAATTTCCATAAAAATTTAATGCAACTCTCAATTAATAAAACTCTTTTATTTATTTTATTCAGAATTTTGTTAATTACTTTAATTAACAAACATTCACATAAAACCCCTCTCAACATTTCAATATAACATGCAAAACCACTATCTGCAATTTCATCCGAAATAATTCCGGTTTCTATCGAAACAATTCCTGTGCTTTGCAAACCTTTTGTCTGAAATGTTTATGCTCCAAAATGGTGTCCGGTAACCCTTAAGTGTGTCACCCTACAATTCACGAATAATGCAAACATGATTGAGACTCCTCTCAGATCACTAATCAGAAGCGGGACCTAGAGATCCATACTGACTCCTGCACATTCTACGAGGACTTCTATGATCGTGAGAACCTTTAATGCTAGTAACTTAATCCCTTTGTCTCATGATATAATACATGTCCGAGATTTGATCATCGGTATCCAAATACCTAGTTTGATCTCGTTACCGACATGCACTCTTTTCACGTTCCCGTGATATAACATTCTAGTGATCACATCACTTGCTTGCAAGCTATCTTAATGTGATATCACCGAGAGGGACCAGAGTATATATATCCGGCATCAGGATTGACAAATTCCACTCTCGATCCATGAGCCTCAACATAACACCTTCGTAACACTGAACCCACCTTTATAGTCACCCTGTTACGGTGTGACGTTTGATGTAATCAAGATACTCTTCCGGTGTTAGCAATTAACATGATCTCATGGTCTAAGGACTAAGATTACTTCGTATGATGTTATAGCAATGTAAACATAATGACTTTGATCATAATGTTATACTTCGGATGAATGTTCATCACATCATTTCACAAATGTTGTGACCTTGTTATTAAGAACATCCAATGTCCATGATCAGGAAACCTTGATCATCTTGTTAATCAACAAGCTAGTCTATAAGAGAGGCATAACTAGGAACCCTTTTTGTTTATTAAACACACATGTATTGACGTTTCCTTTCAATACAGTTATAGCATGCAAAATAAACATCTATCATATACAAGGAATACATAATAACAACTTTATTATTTCCTCTCAGGGCATATTTCCTTCAGGTAATCGGCCTATGGCTTCTCCCTCTGCCTCTGGCAACGCCCACCATGTGCTGGATCATCTTGTCGAGGTCCAAGTTGATTGCTCTACCACAGAATGGGCAAAATAGTCTCCCCTATGGTAGAACCGTATTAGCTCACACCGTAACCGCCTCACCACGTAGAGGCTCTTGTTGTCCCTGGATTCCTTGCTATCGTCCACTTCATCATCATCATCCTATTGATTTTTAAGAACACAACTTAGAACTCATACATACGATTTAATTGTATTACAACTCAAGAATTGAAAACATGTATATCTAAGACAATATATCCATGGATATCAAAGAGAAAGCATCTCAGCAATAGTTTGATCAGTTCATATATCATATCATCTCAACACAGTGACAAATAAATGCATCAGAGTGTATGTAGAGTAAAGATTATAGCCTCATAAGTTTCTTCAGGGATGGAGTAGGTGAACCAAGTAACAATTGCACAACCTATATTGTTCTTGTACATCGCCCCATGTTCACTAACTCATCCCTGAAAAAATCTGACACCAATGTGTCTGCCTGTCTTTTGGGACAAATTTGAATCATTGGCCACAATAAGAAATTGAAATGTAATCGTACAAAACATCATTTAGGGATATACATAGTCAGGTACAAAAAAAAGCCTAAATATTGTAATTATAAATAAAAAACCAAACAATTAATCTTCAGGTACATGTTAAAAATACTTATGATCAAAACCATTCATTTACATATGCATCATACGAATCATTCAAAGATCAGAAACAAATCAAGGATAATATATGTAGTTCCATATGAGAATAAATCAAGG
Source organism: Avena eriantha (assembly GCA_910589775.1). Classification (NCBI taxonomy): domain Eukaryota; kingdom Viridiplantae; phylum Streptophyta; class Magnoliopsida; order Poales; family Poaceae; genus Avena; species Avena eriantha. Next base: position 240,841,325 of record OU342744.1, read on the forward strand.
GCCTCATAATTTGTTTCAGAGATGGAGTTGGAGAACTAAAGTACCAACAGCACAACCTATATTGTTTGTGTGCATTGCTCCCTCAAGTTCACCAACCCATCCCTAAAACATGACACCATCATACGTGTCTCCCCTTGAACTATTTTGGGGCAAATTTCAATCATCGACCTCGGTGACAAACTGAAATGTAATTCTTATACACTATGAATGCTTGGAATAGATAATTCAAATATCATAGTTCTATGAATGTAGAATAAAGATTACAGCCTCATAAGTTTCTTCGGGGATGGCGTAAGCGAACCAAGTAACAATTCCACAGCTTATATTGGTCTTGTACATGGCCCCAGGTTCGCTAACTCATCCCTGAAAAATCTGACATCAATGTGTCTACCTCTCTTTGGGGAAAATTTAAATCATTGGCCATAATAAGAAATTGAAATGTAATCGTACCAAACAATATTCAGGAATATACATATGTATCATATGACGCATTCATATATCAGAAACAATACAAAGATTATATATATAGGTTCGATATGAGAATAAATTTAGGGCCTCATTTTTTTCAAAGATGGAGTCGGAGAACCAAAATACCAACAGCACAACCTATATTGTTTATGTGCATTGTTCCTCAGGTTCACTAACCATCCCTAAGAAAACGACACCATCAGATGCCATTGCACTATTTGGGGGCAAAATTGAATCATTGGGCTCAGTAAGGAGTAGAAATGTAATGTTATAGGCATGTTGTGTATCGAAATCAACACTCAACTAGCAAACTCAACTAGATGGCAAATGAGCAGATTGGGGTTTTGTGACTAGATGGCAGATGCATCAATCGACCGATCGAACCATATATATACTACCCTACTTCAAGAGCAAAAGAATATGTACACAATTGAGCAAATCCTATGTATGAACAGTGAAATTTGTGGCTGCGACTAGAGAAGCTAGCAATGTAGTACCTCAGACTCCTCATCAGGGACCTCCCCCTCGAGATTGTCATTCTCCGCGATTGCATCAAAGATTTCTTGGACGGAGATGGGGTCGTTGATGTAGAGCACCGGATTGCCTCTGCCTGCCGCCTGCCCCCTATCCAGATCTGCCGCCAGCACCACGACATTGGCGGCCATGATGTTGTCGGCCATGACGTTGTCGGCCACCTACTGCTCGGCGGCAATGACTACTGGCTGGACGGATGAGGTCAAACCCTCGACGGCGCGGCGATGAGTGATGTTCGTGCCCGGAGAAGACGCCTCCGCCTGCTTGGCGATGACCGCGCCATCTTCTGCTACACATTCAACTGGATTCACCTCTAGCTCGTCTCCACGCGTACGCTTCATGGCGCACCTAGGGAAGGAGGTAGTGCAAGCGAAGGAGCTTCAGCGCGTGCGTTAGGTGCAGATTGGGGTTTGGGGACTAGACAGATTGTGGAAAATGACACGAGCACATGGAAGAAGAAGGCTGAGCAGGTTTATAAACACTTGACCATTCGTAGTCCTCGAGTGGACATGTGTGGTGGGTGGGGGTGGGGCTACCACGATCTCCACCTTTCTTGGGGTTCCCTTTTTTCACACAGCCACGATCTCCACTTTAGAGCTGCATTGAAAACACGCGCATGGCAGACCTCGATTCCACTGCATGCAAGTGGCGCGGAACCAATTTCTAGCAATGTTAGATCTACTCGAGGGGGGCCTTGAATCATGGAAGTTACTTGCGGTAGGGCCCAGTTGGAAGTGAGATTGAGAGCGCTGCGTAAAAATGGGATATATCTTATTAAAATCAAGTGGCAATAAATTGCAGCGTCCCATCGACAACCATGCACTCGATGACCCCGTTGCCCTGTGAATGTGTTGCAGTAGCAGTAGTAGCCTTTGCAGATTAGACTAAATGTGACATGACCACTCGATGAGTTTTTCCATGGACAACATCGTGTTCCTTCCTGTAGAAGTCTCACTGAGGGAGACATGTGTGCTGTCTCAAACTATACTATGAAGGGCACGACGTGTGCAATGATCCTCGTTGGATCACACGGGATCAACGGTTGGTGCGCACGATCCACGTGACAACTGTGACAACCAATCAGGGTGTAGCAGATAGAGTGAGCACAGGTTTGGGCTTCTACGAAACAGAGAGAGAGAGGGCAAAACTGAGTAGTGTCAAAAAAACCAAGGGCAAAACTGAGTAGTATAAAAATGGAAAGTGGGTGTCTTGTACAATGAAATACATTGTGCCATACATCAAATTATGCCAAGATAGATCCACTAGAGTTTATTGCATGTGTGTTCTTCCCATAAACCACATATATGGATCCGCCAGTGTCATTGGATGTGTGTTCATCTCACAAACCACATATGGATCCACTAGTGTAATTGCATGTGTGTTCTTCTCACAAACCATAGCTAGAGTCATTGTATGTGTGTTCTTCTGACAAACCACATATGGGTCCAACGGAGTTCATTGGATGTGTGTTCTTTTCATGAACCACACCCAGTGTCATTGCATGTGTGTTCTTCTCACAAACCACATATGGATCCACCCAGTGTCATTGCATGTCTATTATTCTCACAAACCACATATGGATCCACCAGTGTCATTGCATGTGTGTTATTCTCACAAACCACATCTACAGTCATTGAAATGTGTGTTCTTTTCAAAAACCACATAAGGATCCACCAGTGGCATTGGATGTGTGTTATTTTCATGAACCACACCCAGTGTCATTGCATGTGTGTTCTTCTCACAAACCACATCTAGAGTCATTGCATGTGTGTTCTTCTCACAAACCACATATGGGTCCAATAGGGTTCATTGGATGTCTGTTCTTTTCATTAACCACACCTAGTGTCATTGCATGTGTGTTCTTCTCACAAACCACAAATGGATCCACCAGAGTTCATTGCTTGTCTGTTATTCTCATAAACCACATTGATCCACCAGTGTCATTGCATGAGTGTTCTTTTCACAAACCACATGTGGATCCACCAGAGTCATTGCATGTGTGTTCTTTTCACAAACCACATAAGGATCCACCAGTGTCATTGCATGTGTGTTCTTTTCATGAACCACACCCAGTATTATTGCATGTGTGTTTTTCTCATAAACCACATATGGATCCACCCAGTGTCATTGGATGTGTGTTCTTCTCACAAACCACATAAGGATCCAACAGTGTCATTGTATGTGTGTTCTTTTCATGAACCACATCTAGAGTCATTGCATGTGTGTTCTTCTCACAAACCACATATGGATCCACCAGAGTTTATTGGATGTGTGTTCTTTTCATGAACCACACCCAGTGTCATTGCATGTGTGTTCTTCTCACGAACCACACATGGATCCACCAGTGTCATTGGATGTGTGTTCTTCTCACAGACCACATATGGATCCACCAGTGTGATTGCATGTGTGTTCTTCTCACAAACCACAGCCAGAGTCATTGCATGTGTGTTCTTCTCACAAACCACATATGGATCCAACAGAGTTCATTGGATGTGTGTTCTTTTCATGAACCACACATGGATCCACCAGTGTCATTGGATGTGTGTTCTTCTCACAAACCACATATGGATCCACCAGTGTGATTGCATGTGTATTCTTCACACGAACCACGTCTAGAGTCATTGCATGTGTGTTCTTCTCACAGACCACACATGGATCCGCCAGATTCAATTGTTGTGTGTTATTTTCATGAACCACACCCAGTGTCATTGCATGTGTGTTCTTCTCACAAACCACACATGGATCCACCAGTGTTCATTGCATGTCTGTTATTCTCACAAACCACATTGATCCACCAGTGTCATTGCATGAGTGTTCTTTTCACAAACCACACTTGGATCCACCAGAGTCATTGCATGTGTGTTCTTTTCACAAACTACATAAGGATCCACCAATGTCATTGCATGCGTGTTCTTTTCATGAACCACACCCAGTATCATTGCATGTGTGTTATTTTCATAAACCACATATGGATCCACCCAATGTCATTGGATGTGTGTTGTTCTCACAAACCACATAAGGATCCAACAGTGTCATTGTATGTGTGTTCTTTTCATGAACCACATCCAGAGTCATTGCATGTGTGTTCTTCTCACAAACCACATATGGATCCACCAGAGTTCATTGGATGTGTGTTCTTTTCATGAACCACACCAAGTGTCATTGCATGTGTGTTCTTCTCACAAACCACACATGGATCCACCAGTGTCATTGCATGTGTGTTCCTCTCACAAACCACATATGGATCCACCAGAGTTCATTGGATGTGTGTTCTTTTCATGAACCACACCGAGTGTCATTGCCTGTGTGTTCTTCGCACAAACCGCATATGGATCCACCCAGTGTCATTGGATGTGTGTTCTTCTCACAAACCACATATGGATCTACCAGTGTCATTGCATGTGTGTTCTTCTCACAAACCACATCTAGAGTCATTGCATGTGTGTTCTTTTCACAAACCACATAAGGATCCACCAGTGTCATTGGATGTGTGTTCTTTTCATGAACCACACCCAGTGTCATTAGATGTGTGATCATCTCACAAACCACATATGGATCCACCAGTGTGATTGCACGTGTGTTCTTCTCACAAACCACGGCTAGTGTCATTGCATGTCTGTTCTTTCCACAGACCACATATGGATCCACCGGAGTTCAATTGATGTGTGTTCTTTTCATGAACCACACCTGGTGTCATTGCATGTGTGTTCTTCTCACAAACCACATATGGATTCACCAGAGTTCATTGCATGTATGTTATTCTCACAAACAACATTGATCCACCAGTGGCATTGCACGAGTGTTCTTTTCACAAACCACATGCGGATCAATCAGAGTCATTGCATATGTGTTCTTTTCACAAACCACATCAGGATCCACCAGTGTCATTGCATGTGTGTTCTTTTCATGAACCACACCTAGTGTCATTCCATGTCTGTTCTTCTCACAAACCACACATGGATCCACCAGTGTCAATTGATGTGTGTTCTTCTGACAACCCACACCCAGTGTCATTGGATGTGTGTTCTTCTCACAAACCACACATGGATCCACCAGTGTCATTGGATGTGTGTTCTTCTCACAGATCACACATGGATCCACCAGTGTGATTGCATATGTGTTCTTCTCACAAACCACGGCTAGAGTCATTGCATGTGTGTTCTTCTCACAAACCACATATGGATCCAGCAGAGTTCATTGGATGTGTGTTCTTTTCATGAACCACACCCAATGTCATTGCATGTGTGTTCTTCTCGCAAACCACACATGGATCCACCAGTGTCATTGGATGTGTGTTCTTCTCACAAACCACGTAAGGATCCACCAGTGTGATTGCATGTGTATTCTTCACACGAACCACATCTAGAGTGATTGCATGGGTGTTCTTCTCACAGACCACACATGGATCCACCAGAGTCAATTGATGTGTGTTATTTTCATGAACCACACCCAGTGTCATTGCATGTGTGTTCTTCTCACAAACCACACATGGATCCACCAGTGTCATTGGATGTGTGTTCTTCTCACAAACCACATATGGAATCAGTGCATGTGTGTTCTTCTCACAAACCACATATGGATCCACCAGAGTTGATTGCATGTGTGTTATTTTCACAAACCACAGCTAGAGTCATTGCATATCTGTTCTTCTCACAAACCACACATGGATCCACCAGTGTCATTGCATGTGTGTTCTTTTCACAAACCACAACTAGAGTCATTGGATGTATGTTCTTTTCACAAACCACATATTGATCCACCAGTGTGATTGCATGCGTGTTCTTTTATGAAACCACATATTGATCCACTAGTGTCATTGCATTTGTGTTTTTTTCACAAACCACATCTAGAGTCATTGCATGTGTGTTCTTCTCACAAACCACAGCTAGAGTCATTGCATGTCTGTTCTTTCAATAAACCACACAAGGATCCACCAGAGTCATTGCATCTTTGTTTTGCATGTGTGTTCTTCTCACAAACCACATCTATAGTCATTGCATCTGTGTTCTTCTCACAAACCACATATGGATCCACCAGAGTTCATTGCATGTTTGTTCTTTTCACAAACCACAGCTAGAGTCATTGCATGTCTGTACTTCTCACAAACCACACATGGATCTACCAGTGTCATTGCATGTGTGTTATTTTCTCAAACCATAGCTAGAGTCATTGGATGTATGTTCTTTTCAAAAACCACATATTGATCCACCAGTGTCATGTCATGTGTGTTCTTCTCACAAACCACATCTAGAGTCATTGCATGTGTGTTCGTCTCACAAACCACATCTAGAGTCATTGGATGTATGGTATTGTCAGAAACCACATATTGATCATCTAGTGTCATTGCATGTGTGTTCTTTTCACAAACTACATCTAGAGTCATTGCATGTGTGTTCTTCTCACAAACCACAGCTAGAGTCATTGCATGTCTGTTCTTTCAATAAACCACACAAGGATCCACCAGAGTCATTGCATCTCTGTTCTTTTCATTAACCATAGCTAGAGTCATTGCATGTGTGTTCTTCTCACAAACCACATCTAGAGTCATTGCATGTGTATTCGTCTCACAAACCACATATGAATCCACCAGAGCTCATTGCATGTCTATTCTTTTCACAAACCACAGCTAGAGTCATTGCATGTCTGTTCTTCTCACAAACCACACATGGATCCACCAGTGCCACATGTGTGTTCTTTTCACAAACCACAACTAGAGTCATTGGCTGTATGTTCTTTTCATAAACCACATATTGATCCATCAGTGTCATTGCATGTGTGTTCTTTTCACAAACCACATCTAGAGTCATTGCATGTGTGTTCTTTTCACAAACCACATCTAGAGTCATTGCATGTGTGTTAACCACATATGGATCCACCAGTGTCATTGCATGTGTGTGCTTTTCATAAACCACATCTCGAGTCGTTACATGTGTGTTCTTCTCACAAACCACAGCTAGAGCCATTGCATGTCTTTTCTTTTCACAAACAACAGCTAGAGTCATTGCATGTTTATTCTTCTCACAAACCAGACATGGATCCAGCAGTGTCATTGCATGTGTGTTCTTTTCACAAACCACAGCTAGAGTCATTGGATGTATGTTCTTTTCACAAACCACATATTGATCCACCAGTGTCATTGCATGTGTGTTCTTTTCACAAACCACATCTAGAGTCATTGCATGTGTGTTCTTTTCAAAAATCATATCTAGAGTCGTTGCATGTGTGTTGTTTTCACAAACCACAGCTAGAGTCATTGCATGTGTGTTCTTTTCATTAACCACATCTAGAGTCATTGTATGTGTGTTCTTTTCACAAACCACATATGGATCCACCAGTGTCATTGCATGTGTCTTCTTCTCACAAACCACATCTAGAGTCATTGCATGTGTGTTCTTCTCACAAACCACATCTAGAGTCATTGCATGTGTATTCTTCTCACAAACCACATATGGATCCACCAGAGTTCATTGCATGTCTGTTATTTTCACAAAGCACATCTAGTGTCACTGGATGTGTGTTCTTCTCACAAACCACATATGGATCCACCAGTGTGATTGCATGTGTGTTCTTGTCACAAACCACAGCTAGAGACATTGGATGTGTGTTCTTCTCACAAACCACATATGGATCCACCAGAGTTCATTGGATGTGTGTTCTTTTCATGAACCACACCCAGTGTCATTGCATGTATGTTCTTCTCACAAACCACACATGGATCCACCAGTGTCATTGCATGTGTGTTCTTCTCATAATCCACATATTGATCCACCAGTCTCATTGCATGTGTGTTGTTTTCACAAACCACATATAGAGTCATTGCATGTGTGTTCTTCTCACAAACCACATATGGATCCACCAGAGTTCATTGCATGTGTGTTCTTTTCACAAACCACAGCTAGAGTCATTGCATGTATGTTCTTTTCACAAACCACATAAGGATCCACCAGAGTCATTGCATGTGTGTTCTTTTCACAAACCACAGCTAGAGTCATTGCATGTGTGTTCTTTTCATAAACCACATCTAGAGTCATTGCATATGTGTTCTTTTCACAAACCACATATGGATCCACCAGTGTCATTGCATGTGTGTTCTTCTCATAAACCACATCTAGAGTCATTGCATGTGTGTTCTTCTCACAAACCACATCTAGAGTCATTGCATGTCTGTTCTTTCAATAAACCACACAAGGATCCACCATTGTCAGTGCATCTCTATTCTTTCCACAAACCACATCTAGATTCATTCATGTGTGTTCTTCTCACAAACCACAGCTAGAGTCATTGCATGTGGGTTCTTTTCAGAAACCACAGCTAGAGTCATTGCATGTCTGTTCTCTTCAAAAACCACATAAGGATCCACAAGAGTCCTTGCATGTGTGTTCCTTTCACAAACCACATATAGAGTCATTGGATGTATGTTCTTTTCACAAACCACATATTGATCCGCCAGTGTTATTGCATGTGTATTCTTTTCACAAACCACATCTAGAGTCATTGCATGTGTGTTCTTCTCACAAACCACATATGGATCCACTAGTGTCATTGCATGTGTCTTCTTTTCATTAACCACAGCTAGAGTCATTGCATGTCTGTTCTTTTCACAAACCACATATGGATCCACCAGTGTCATTGCATGTGTGTTCTTTTCACAAACCACAGCTAGAGTCATTGCATGTGTGTTCTTTTCACAAAGCACAGCTAGAGTCATTGCTTGTGTGTTCTTTTCACAAACCACATATGAATCTACCAGAGTTCATTGCATGTGTGTTCCTTTCATAAACCACATATGGATCCACCAGTGTCATTGCACGTGTGTTCTTTTTATTAACCATAGCTAGAGTCATTGGATGTATGTTCTTTTCACAAACCACATGGATCCACCAGTGTCATTGCATGTTTGTTCTTCTCACAAACCGCATCTAGAGTCATTGCACGTGTGTTCTTTGAATGAACCACAACTAGAGTCAGTGAATCTCGTTTCTTTCACAAACCACACATAGATCCACGAGAGTAATTGTATTGCCTATTCTTTTGACAATCCACAGTTAGAGTCATTGCATGTGTGTTCTTTTCACAAACCACATAACACATGTGTCATTCCATGTGTGTTCTTCTCATAAACCACATATGGATCCTAACCTTAGGAGAGCCCTAACCTAAGCCCCCCAATGGTGGCCGTTAGACTGAGTATTCTAGAAGGCACGCCTAACACATTTGTTCTGCATGACGATTGTTACATACCAGTCGATCGGTGCGCTTGGATGATTGGGATGGTATTCGTGAGAGCGATCTGCGAGTAGGCTGTTCTGCGGCATGATTGGCCACACTTGTTGCCCGCTTGCTCTGGACAAACTGGCAACACTGGGTGCTCCCTTTTTGCGAGTGTGATGACTCATGAGTTCAGTGGGCCATATGCGAGTGTCACGTCCCCATTACTTATCTACCTTCCCGTACTTCTCTTCCTTCCCTTCGAATCCATTTTTCCCACTTCTCTCCCATCCTGCCGTAGCCACAGGCCGACAATGCCTCCAGCTATCTCTCCGGTAGCCACCCTCCCTCTCCCTCTCTCTCTCTCGCCATGGGTTCAAGGGGAGACGGTGAGGAAACGCGTCGTGATGACGGGGACGGTGATTTCGATGTGAGTCGTCTCATCTCTATCTCTATCATTTGTGGCCAGTTATCTATTTTGAGCTAGATCTACTCTGTTTACTCATGTGCGTATGATGTGTTAGGCCAACCAGACGCTGTATGACTCCGACTATCATGGTTTAGCGGATGAAGACAGTCCCCTGCTATGTAAACATGGATATGTGCCCGCTAAATTTGTAGCGTTCGAAGGACGAAACGTAGGCATGAGGTTTTTACGATGTCAAGGACATCGTGCAACGATGCAAGGTGGAAGTTGCGGTGTTGTCAAATGGGTAGATCTAGAGTGGCCCAAATAGATGCAGAAAACGCTAGACAAACTATGGGATATGACTGTTCAGTTGAAAGAATCCATAGTCAGCTCACTTCTTGACAGTGTTGAGATGAAGCTATGGGACCCAGTTGACACAACCAAGCTTAACCGAGATCTCAGGAGGGTGCAAGACAAGGTTAGCAAAGTCGAGAAGGAGAGGGACATGGCGTTGGCCCTGAAGGCTAAAGTAGAGCAAGAACTGACTCAAGCAAGGAATGATCTTCACCAGGCCAAAGTCCTGCAGTTCACAACTACGAGTATTGACAAGTGCATGAGGAAAAATGCAGAGAAACAATTGAAGCTGTGCAAGGAAGATGCTAAAAGGAAGGAGCAGACGATTCGATCCTTGCTCTCGCGGGAAGATGCGCACCGGGCTAAGATTAGGAAGATCAAGGAGATGTGTGATAACTAGTTATATTTAGCTTGAGCTCCGTGCCTTTTTAAGTTGTAATAGTAGTACTTGTTAACCTAGCGGTCTGAACTAATGGTCCCAGAGTCCTGGGAGGAAAAAAATTGGTCTCCTGTTAATCTGTCATAACCCTGCATTACTTCCTTTTGTCTGATCATGGTGGTATTCTGATATTGGTGGTTTGTTTAAATGTAATCTACGTCGATTGTGCCGCATGCAAATGGCACAGCCACAATTTATAAAGTGGAAGCACGTACACCCGGTTAATGGAGATCTGGGAGCTTCGCCAGATGCAGGGGATGCAGGAGCAGGGAGGCGGTGAGATAGACGAGCTCAAGATTAGGCCAGAAAGTGGTACTGATTTCCTCCTCATCTGGGCATTATCGGTTTCCATTGCTATTTATGTTGCCATATCGTTGTGCAGCAGCAGAAATAAGTTGCTCTTTCATGGAGTGTAGCAGCTTAAATAATTTATTTCTGTGTCACTTACATTCCATCAAATTTGGAGACATCCTGCCCCTCAGCAATCGTGGAACTGGTGCTGCGTGTTTTCAGATAGTAGTGGTACAATCAAAATTTCGGATTCAACTACTGACTAGGGCATTTCCAAACCCTAAGTCATGGTACATTTTACTCAGAGAACGTGGGTAGATTGTTTCGCCCAGCAAAGTTCCACACACAGAGCTCCAGAATTTAACCGAATTACATATATAGGTTCAAGTTCAACATATTACTATGCATCTTCATTGCCAGCAGCCTTCTTCTACTGCCTGGGTGCCAAGCCTTCACGTCCACTAGCTTCTTTATTTCTTGTCTTCTTCCTCTTCCTTGGTGCCAATTTTCTTAGCTTCACGTACTCTGCATCGCCGGGACAATCAGCGCCAGAATCGTGTCCAGCATCATCTTTCCACTCGTTTTTACCTTCTTCGGGCAGCAAAACGACTGACCCGGCAGTCATGTTTCTAACCTTGCGGCGCTTCCTATCAAAGAAACAGAACGGTTGCATAACTTCCCAATATCTACAAAGTAAATACTTGGAAAAATTACAATTCAGCACAAACATGTGAACCCCAAGATACTTTTTCTTACTAGGAACTAATTGGGTTCGAGCGACCACCCTTTCCAAGAATAGAAGGGAGACTCCCAGTTGCAGCAGCTTCCACATCCAGTACAACACAGTTTAGCTCAAACATGCAAGCCGAAGCATACCTTTTCATCAACCCAGCTGACTGTCACACGTTAGAGGAACCATGATGCCACGTTCATCCATGAAGCTAAACTTTCTAGTCTATATTTCATCATGATTACAGAGAGAAGCAACCATACCAAATATAGTGTAGATCTACACAGGCGCTTCTTCCATCGTGATATAATGGTGTCCATACCACTTGCCCTTCATCCTTGCTGATTTAGAGTTGTACCTGAAGAGGACTACCGTAACCAGGTAAGGGTGGTCCGCGGAGATCCCACTTGACAAAAAGCTGTGGACAAAATATGTGTGTCAGCGCTGGGCTAACAAATAATGGTAGGTTCAGTAGCCAGCTAGCAGTTATTATTAGTGCGAATAGCAAAGAGAAGGGTAGCTCACCCGCATGTAGCCAGAACTTCTTCTTCCTTGGTAGTAGGATCTGCCATCCCCCGAGCTGCTCGGCTCGTCAATGGCGGAGGCGGGCTAGATCCTCGCAACGGTGGCTACGGCATGCGTTATTGGAGCTCGAGATCAGCGACTAGGCGCAACAACTTGGCGCCAAAAGTCAAATATCCGAAGGGATCATCCTGCCTGGTGGGTGGATTTCGACGCCGCCGGTGCTAGGGGAAAGGAGGGAATGGATTTGTGAAATTGGTCAATGCATCCAATCCACTTAGTTCCTCGATTTGCCTAAGAGGTTGCTGCGTTGGCGCTCGCGTCACAGACAGATGACCGACATGTGGGTCCTGACCATCTACTTCACGGGCTGTTTAACGAGATGTTTGAATTTGGCAGGGGTGAGATGAGTTTGCCTCGAAATGGCCCCTCTAAGTAGTTGGCAGCCCAACTTCACGAAACGCGGCAACTACAGGGAACTTGGGTACCGCCATGCACTCGCCCATGAACTTTCGAGCCACAAACGAACAATCCCCCTGGCAGCGGCGCTGATGCCGGTGGCAGAACCTCTCCAGGAGAATCACAAATGGTGGGAGGGGAAATACTAAGACCCAACCATGACGTATGTGCCCAGCATCCTTGTGATCTCCGAGCTACAGAAAAAGAGGCACGCCGCCCAGTCTGGATCCCTTCCTACCTGGGGCAAATTACGTTCATCGTTGCTGGCGGATCGAGCCTTCAAGCTCCCCGCTCGCTCGATGAACGCCCCTAAGGTCACTGACACCGTCGGTCTCCGAGTAAGCTCCCCCGAGAAGACTCTGAGCCCTCGCGCGCAGACCCCTCCTCTTCCTCCGCGCGGTCCTCCTCCTTGTCTAGCGTCGTGAAAACACAAAACTTGCCATGGCATATCCCCTTCCCTGGGGACGGTACCGAGCCCAATTCCATCTCAGCTCGACAGTTCTTCCGTCCCTGCTTCGCCATTTAAATCGCCCTCCACGTCAGGAGAGCCGTGTTGTAAGTTAATCAAAACTTAATACTCCCTCCGTGCCAAAATAAGTGACTTAGATTTATCAAAATTTGTATGCATCTATATACTAAACCTAAATTATTATTTTAGAACGGAGCAGTGTACCGCTAGAAATACACTTACTTGTAAAGGCAGTGAGTGCCTCCTGTGTGGGCTGTCGCGCCCATGGCTCCACGAGCCCGTCGGGATCCGCAAAACGCCAGTGTGACGTGATCGGTGATTCTTCCTATCCTGCTAGTCTGCTACCTGCTCGTGCACAGTAGTACAACCTACCTAGGTAGGGATAAATAATTCGAAGGAGATAATTATTATTACGTGTAGCTGTTTTCGAGCTGGGACTTCCACCTGTAGTTAAGCAGAGTGATGCTCTGCCTTAGGTGACCATCTCAGGGATTGTTTAATTAAGGTTCTCTGGTGCATGTGCGCTGACAGCTCATCGTTTCAGAATAGAGCCTGAGTGGCGAAGAACGCATTATCCTTTCTTCTTTTCCATTTTTACTACTTGACGTTGTGGAGAAACTTTTTCTAGCTTTGCTGTGGAGCTGTGGTGCAAAAGTTGCTCGTTTGATTTATCTACTAACGTAAATATATTGGAGTACGGTACAGGGTTCAGAGATTGAGTAAAAAAGAAACAAGAGACTACATGTTATTTAACTACTACTTCCTCCGTTTTAAAATATAAGATGTTTTATCTTTGTAAATAAAGTTTAACTAGACCTCTTTATCTAGATTCATCTAAATTTAGAGTGAACCTAGACAGTAAAAGGAGTTTACATACACTCTTTCACAAAACTAAAACATCTTATATTTTGAAACAGAGGGAGTACCTCAGTATTTTCATGGCCAATTGTTTTGGGTGTGACTATCTTTTTTTCTCTTCCGGAAATAGACAATTGTTTCCTTGCCCTTATTAGAGATCATAAGTCAGCCCGGTCCGGTAGCAACAACTTATAAGCCAATTGATTATACAATCAGGAATGCATTATGAAAGATTATTCGATGTTTAAACATGCGGGAGACATGATGTTGATGCCTGTTTTCTTCTGCTGCCTAAGTATCTTCCCCAATCAAGAGGTAGGTCACGTAAAAAGCTCCAACATGGGCTGTCCGTATTTTACCCCTTTGGTTGAGTGAGAACTAAGGCATCTTAACGAGTCGATCCGTTTCGACACCACGGGAGTGTTTGGTTCTCAAAGGTCTATCTGGCTTGTAGTCATCGTAACAAGTGGGGTCTTCTTCCTTGCGCGGTAAGTCTATGCCCGCTTGCTAAGCGATGTAACGAGAAAAAAAGTGGGATCTCTCTCAATATAGGGGATACATGAGGACGAGAGTGCATATTTTCTATTTTATTTTTCGAATGCGATCATTCAAAACGAAATATTTTGAGAATCATTCACTTTTCAGCTTCTGGTGCCGATTAAAACTAGATCTCATGTTGATAGTTTTGAATGACTTTTTTGTACTTTCAAAACTATTGTGTTTCTACTTCAGGTACTGCAGTTCTGTATTTTTTGTACTTCGAGTTCTTAGTGTACTTTGTACTTGAGTTATTTCAGACATGCACTTCTGCGTATTTTGACAGTGAGTATATTTATACTTTTCTGTACTTTGGCTCTTAGTACAGTAGTACTTTCATGTACTTGGCTCTGAGTATGTTTGACATTCGTGTACTTCGGCTGTGAGTACACTTGTACTTATGTGTACTTCGACTCATAGTACAATTATTGTTCCGCGTACTTTGACATTTAGTACATTTGTACTTTCGCGTACTTTGGCTCTGAATAGTGTATTTTCGTGTATTTCGAATTTGAGTATATTTAAACTTCGGTGTACTTTGCTTGTGAGCATAATTGTCCTTCCGCGTACTTTGGATATGTATATACTTGTACCTCTGTGTACTTTGCCTCTTAGTATACTTGTACTTCTATACTTTCATGTGTCGTAGGCGCCATGATTCGAGACGAAGCCGAGCCGTAATGTTCTACGTCAAATTGGATGAACGGCAAATGGGCGCTATGACCAATACACCCCCTTCAATATGTTTATGAAAATTTGAAGTGTCGTAGGCGCCATGATTCGAGGCGAAAGGGAGTCGTGATATGTAATATATATTTATTATTTGGCTCTGACTATGTTTGTACCGTTGTCTACTTCGGTTGTGAATACACATGTACGTTTGTCTACTTCGGCTTTTTAGTATCCTTGTACTTATACGTACTTTGGTTGTGAGTACACGTGTACTTTCGTGTACTTCGGCTTTTAGTATCTTTGTACTTACACATACTTCCATGTATTTCCGAGTACACTTGAGTGTACATTCGTTTTATTATACTTCATACTTGGAGTACACTTGTACTTTGAACTTTTGGTAGTGTATTTATGTACTATTTTTTACTTTAGTAGGCTAATTTGTACTTTCGGTAGTCTTTGTGTACTTGTATGTGCACGACGAGGTTGCGATTCAATTCCGTGCATTCATTCTCGCAGGCCTGGCCAGCTGGCCACGTGGCGAGCGCGGAAGATCTCGCGCGGGAGGAGCGACCAGACCTTTGTAAAGGTCGGTCTTTTTCTAGCCATGTCGTGTTCCTCCAAAATAGATGGGGCTAAATTTTTTTGGATGATTCAACACCTGAGCCACCTTGAAGCACAAAGCACTTCTGGGCCATGCCCGCGTAAACTGTCTATTCAACCGTTTCGTGGAGCAAGGCCCTTGGGCCGTGTAAAGTGGAGAGACCGCACGCGGGAGCCCGACGAGAGATGGCGCTGAACCAGCTTTGGTGGCTCCATTTTGAGGCAACGATCGGTCTCACCTCCACCCTCTGGTCAACTGCCGGCACACACACGTCCCCGTTTTTCCTTCCGATACCGGCAACAAGGAGACACAGATCTACAGACCGACTCCATCTACTCCGGCATGTGACCGTCCTCCTTCTATATCGCAGCAACCTGCCCCCTTCATCTCTAACATGGGATCCATGACGTCGTCTCCATCAACGTGATGGGCTCTTCTTCTTCCTCCTCGACCCTGACTATTGTTCCTATTCTGCCATGGCAGTGGTAAAGCACCCTTTCTTCCCCGGCCGTGGCTACTGTACTTATTATTTTATAGTGCGTAGAAAACATTTTAGGGTCGATTTCACAAGTACTCATGTTATATCGATTTCAATAGGTCGACCGACTAAGGCTTATCCATCAGACAACATCGCAACTGTGATTTAGGCCTATATCCTACTCGTTTACAAGAGAGAAGTTAGGCATGTTTCCTTTCTAGCACTCACATATGGTCCAATGATTTGATATCACGAGATGATTGCAAATTTGAACTATATCTACAACTCCAACAACGTTCAGGTTCTACAAATTCTTCGGATGACAAGATCCCCCTTCTTGGAAATGTCAAAAGGTTTAGAATCAAAGGTTTGCTACAAGATAGCATTCACACCTCCGTGGAAGAGCAAGTTGCTATGTTATTCATGTCATTGTCATAACCATAAGTCTAGAGTGATCCATAATGCATCTAAAGATCCACAACGACTAGTGCTCCCCATTTCAAACATGCCTTGTATGCAATTGGGGAGCTAAGAGAAGGGATTATCAAGCCACCAACTGGTCAAACTCCAAGAAAGATAAAAACAACTACAGATGGTGTCCATATTTCAGGGTGAGGGAAAATTTTGTATTTCTTTTTCCTGTAAACACTAACATGGACATGGACATGACTATTTTATCGTGTCATCGCGGGATTGTATTGACACTATCGATGGTACTCATATCACTGCTAGAGTGCTGAGATCACAATATGCAGCATATAGGGGAAGGAAGAACTACACCAGCCAAAAGTGTGTTTGTTGTTGTTGATTTCGATCTTAAGTTCACATTTGTGCTAGACGGTTGGGAAGGATCAACCCATGATGTAAGCACCCTTGATGACAGTTTGTCGAGGGCTGGTGGGAAAGACTGTTTGTCATAAGCAAAGCATTGCTCAATGGTTCCTATTACCTCGTCGATATTTGCGAGTTGAAAGATAGGCCAAAAAATGCAAGCGCAAGCAACATGACTCCGATGATGATTTCCCGGAGACAGGCTGGTCGTGGAACATAGCACAACTATGTCCCTTTTACACTTAGCATATTCTATATTATGTAATAAGTACTTTATATGATTGATGAAATAAAGCATTTGGTTCACTTATATTTTTTAAGTCATTTACCTCCTTTAGTTGTTCATTTTTTGGATCATATAAACCCTTTATGCGCGAGTTTGATTTTTGCACTTGTGAAAATTCCGCCTATGGGCGTTTGCTTAAGTTTTATGGTCTACACATTTTTTGATGTTTTATGTGGATTCCGGAGTAGTGACTTTTCGACACTCAAAGCCGACGATTTTTCTCTTAGGTTCTTCACGGTGCTATTAAGCATCATCACCTGAGGGCATAGTTCTATGTTGAGGGTCTTCCGTCTCACAAAAGGTCAAGCATACGAACCAGAATAATGGATAAGCTAGCACTTGCTTAAAAAATATATACATGATGGATGAAGTTAGGTAGCAGGAGGCTTGAGCCAAGTTTTCCGCCTTACAAACCCATAAGTTTTTCGCATACACATTGCAGATATACATTTAATACATCAATGTTTCGTGGCCCTTCTGTAGGTGACTTCACTACTACATCATCAGTAGCAGGAGAGCTAGGCCTGGAGAGATCATCAAACTCGGAGGGTCCTAGACTAGAGTCTGAAGACGTTGGTTCATCATCCATCTCCTTGGCAGGCACGTAGACGTTCGCCTTGGTCAGCTTGGAAATCTTGGTACCGTAGCTGGCTAGGAAGTTCCAAATAGCATCGCTATCTATCTCATTCCCTTCCTCGTCAAGCTTCAGCATGCCGGAGGTTATCAAGTCCATATCTGCCTTGTCATAGTGCACTGTGACCAAGGATAAGGTGATCCTTGCACCAGCCCGGACGCAAGAAGATTTCCAGTCCTAGATTTTCCCAAGGGCTCGGCGTAGGATCTCCGAGCCGTAGAATATGTCGCCTTGATGGTGATGTCCAGGGGTTGGGCTATCTCCTTGGCTTGAGTGATGGAAGTGTTGATGAAGTTGCCGGCAAGAATCATGCATTCCTTTGGATCCGGATTACCTTCACCCATGTTGGTAAAACCAATGGGAGTTGTGTTTTTGTTATAAACAAGTATCGTGAGTATAACAATACAAGTGTCCACCTTACAGAATTGACAAGGTCGGAGGAAAGTTACCGAAGATGCTCGTCTCAGCTTTATTGCAGGTCTCTACCAAGGTATCATGCTCCTTGTAAAGTTTCTTGTACACCTCAAGGTTCCGATCATTCTGCTCTTTGGCAGCTTGATTTCGTTCCTTGAGTTGTTCAATTTCATTCTTCAGGCGCTGCATCTCGGCGTCAGCAGATTCTTGCATCGCCTTCATTGCCTCTTTATGGCCCTTGATAGCATCAACCATGCCTTTCTTCAAGATTTTATTCTCTTCATCGAGCTCTTGGATATGCTTGGGCTGCTCGATGATGCTCTTGGCTTTGGCAATGGCCTCTGTAAGAAGGAACATGAACAACATTATGAGAGTTCAGACAAAATGGATCCATGAGAAGAAAAAAGGAGCTATTAGAAGAAAATAGATGCTTCCTATTTTTGATTTGTTCCTTTAGCAAGGCTATTTTACCCTTTTCAAGATCCAGAACTTTTTGCAAATTGGCATATTTCTCATTGGCGGTCTTTCTCCACCTATTTTCATTCTACAAAGAAGATAAAGTGCTTTGTTTCTCTAGAGCATCTAGTCGGAACTATTAGGTTTCAACTAAACGACCGGGGGCTACAGTATGTCATTTTAATTGAAAGGTGTTATCTCTTAGAGTATCTAGTTGGAATTATTGGTTCTTTTTTTGATCGGAATTATTAGTTCTAACTAGAAACTTGGGGGCTACACTGACAAGTTATACACTTAGTTCTTTGGAGCACTCAGGCCAAAAACTATTGGTTTTCTGCCTAAGAGCTCGGGGGCTACAGTGGGATATATTACAAAGCAAAAGAAGTAAAGTTTAGAGACTTACAATGGCAATAACCCTCAGGTTGTTGGCCAAGTGAGCATATGCATTATGGAAGGTCCGGGCATTGTTGTAAATTGCATCTGACTGTTTGATGAGATCATCCAAGCTCAAAGTCGGAGGAATTAGAGGTAGAGGAGTTGTAGAAGCCAGAGGCATGGATGAAGCCCTCATTGCCTCTTGCGGGATAATAGCAGTGGATGGCGCAGAGGCTCCCTCCTTTTCTGTTGTTGCTTCTACTGCTTCCTCCCCCTCCGCTGGCTACTTCACTTTCTCAGTGGCATCCTTAGTTTCAGCCACTTTGGAGGAAATGCTCTCCTGCGTCGCCTGGCCACTAGGATCAATGTCCATGCTGGCAGAACCTGAGACATCCGGAGTGGATTAATGGCTGTCTCCATGGCGGAGGTCTCAGGGATGACGGGGGACGAGGCTCTGGTGGAACCTGTTGTAGGCTTGGCGGCAGGAGTCTGGGGAGCAGCAGCGGGAGACGACTTGGAGAACATGTCACGAATAGTTTTTGAAGGCCCAACATCTTTGGAGGTCCGCCTCAAACCAACACCGGATATCTTCCTGAAATGTACATAGTGTAAGTACAGGAATTAAATAGGTGCAAAGCAAAATATAGCCGGAGAATGAATATACTT
This sequence comes from Avena eriantha, assembly GCA_910589775.1. NCBI lineage: Eukaryota > Viridiplantae > Streptophyta > Magnoliopsida > Poales > Poaceae > Avena > Avena eriantha. The sequence goes on from OU342744.1 coordinate 240,861,019, forward strand.
ACACTATGGCAGATGTCTTAGCCAAAGGGATGCCGGTGGATTTATTCTTCTACGTCTCTAAGGCGACAATGGACTTTTTGGAGACTCCACTCTTCGTTTTCTTCTTCTTGCCCTTAGCAGCAGCTTCAGAGGTGGAGCTCTTCCGCTTCCGTGTTGCCAGAGCTGGCTGGTCCTTGGGTGCATCATCATCAGACACAACATGGATATCTTTCAGCTTTGGGTCATAGACCTGGGTGGCCATTTGATCCGCTGCCAAGGTCGCCAGCTGATAGATCCAACATCAGGTCAAATGGGTAATGCATTCAAGACAAAATAGCTTAGAGTATACATATATAATGGGCAACAAAGGAAGCACAGTTACCTCTAGGCACTTGCCACATTAAACATGTCAAAGGTGATGATGAATCCACGCTTCATGTCTTTCACTTTGACGATGTCTTTAAGCCAGAGCTTGATGGAGTTGTTGGAGAAGTTGTCCTCAGATATCTGCATGGGATCTTTTCTATCCTTGGAGTACTTATGCATCAGCTTGGTGCGGTGCTACAGGGGTTGGATCCGCCTCATGAACCAACACATGGCAAGGTCCAAGATGGTCAGTCCTTCGTCTACCAGCCACTTGATCCGCCTTATGGCGTGAGAGGCTTCGTTGTCGGACGGGAAGGGGCCTTCGGATCTCTAGGTGCTGGCCTCAGCGGTGGCTCCGTCGACAAATTCGGGGTATGACTCTTGGCGGCTAGCTAGAGGGATATCTCGGCCATAGAAATATGTTCGCTGCTAGTTTGCAGGACTCATGCCCGATGATGTCAAGAAATCGCCGGTGAGGACAGATCTTAAAACTAATTGTTCTGCAAATCCACAGCTCATCCTTGGATTCTACGGACTCTCTCTTGACGGTGAAGAAATAAATAAGCAGATCTAATCTAGGCTTAATTCCTAAGTATCCTTCGCACAAGTATATGAAACTTCTAAGTACGAGGATGCTGTTGGGAGAGAGGTTGTGGGGAAGTACCCGAAAGTGTCGGAGGATCTCGAGGAAGAAGTTGGAGACTGGTAGGATTACGCCACGCACCAACTGGGACTTGAGGTAGACCTTCTCTCCGGCTTGGGGAGAAGGGGCCATCTCGTTGGCCGGCGCCGGTCGCCAGGTCAGGCCCTCCGTCGCAGGAAGATAGCCTTCTACGATAAGTTCTTGGAGTTGTTCAGCGGAGAGGTCAGAGCCCCTCCACACTCCCTTGTGGGAGTCTGCATCTTCTTCTGCAGCATCATGCGCCGCCTGTTTCTGGTCACCGGAGGTGGATTCCACCATGGCAGAGATCGGGACCACCACTCCCTCCGATAGGATAGAAACACCCCACGAAGGCTCGACCGAGGCCTCGGGGACCACCGTCGTTGAAGGTGTGCTCCTTCTAGAGGCCATTGCGAAGATTGGATGGAGATTTGGTGGAAGGAAGTAATCTGGTTAGGGTTTTCTCGCTGGGAAGCTCGAACAGTCGCGTGGCGAGAGGAGGAAGACGACGCAGGGAAGAATGCGGGTAAAGGAAAATACCTAAACTGTAGTAAATATTTATAGACCCCAACATCAAGATTCGTGCAAAGAGATCTAATGAACACATCGTTGCCAACGTGTGGATGAACGTGCACGGTAATTTCGCCATGTCCACCGATTTTCTGCTTAACGTTTTAGATTTTGCGCGCGTGAAAATAGCTAATGATTAATTCACTGCTATATGTGAGTTTCGAGGTAGCGTAGGCTGTAGCCTATGTCATCCTTCTGACCGTTGCAGTGGAAGAGTCACATCCGAAGATTCCATGAAAGACGGAAGATATCCGACTCTGGGGGAAATGACTTGAAGAATCTCTAGCTTGCATGAAAGACGGAGAGGATTACAAGGTTCTTTGGGAGACCTTTGGGATATTGCTTGACGAATTGCCGGTATCACCTAGACGGAGCATTCAAGATAGAAAGGCAAGGCGGTGCAAGATCTCAAAGTCCTCTGGGGGCTACTGTTGGGGATATGATAAATGGGCATCACCATTGTATGTCTCTAATCCGGCTAACCCGGGTGACCCATAGTTGGTAGCACGGTCCATGGCCTATTGGGCGGCCCAGTTAGACAGATCCAGAAGGGAGGCCCGTGCCGGATGAAGGAAGGCTACTGAGAGTCACCGACATACTCGGAGCCTTGGAGTACAAGACACGAAGACTAGTTAGTATTAGTGTAGGACCCAGTAACTTGTCTGGCAAGGTCCTTTCCTTGTAACCCTAGGTTCTAGTGCCCTTATAAGTTGGACCTATGGGAGCCTTTAGGGAGAACAACCAACGTACAACATACACCCTCGCATAGCGAACCAATCTCTGTAACTCGGCGTATTTCCATTATAGTGATTTATATCAGTAGTAGAGTTCTGCCACCGTTGTGGGACTTGAACCTGGGTAAGTTGTGTTACCTTTCCCCACCTCTCTAAACACGCTCTGTGAGGACCGCTCCATGGCGTACTCGTAGGTAATACCATGGCACCTTGTATGCAATTGGGGAGCTAAGAGAAGGGATTGTCAAGCCACCAACTGGTCAAACTCTAAGAAAGATAAAAACAACAATAGATAGTGTCCATATTTCAGGGTGAGGGAAAATTTTGTATTTCTTTTCCGTGTAAACACTAACATGGACATGGACATAACTATTTCATCGTGTCATCGCGGGATTGTATTGAAGCGGTCGATGGTACCCATATCACTGCTAGAGTGCTGAGATCACAATATGCAGCGTATAGGGGAAGGAAGAACTACACCAGCCAAAAGTGTCTTTGTTGTTGTTGATTTCGATCTTAAGTTCACATTTGTGCTAGACGGTTGGGAAGGATCAACCCATGATGTAAGCACCCTTGATGACAGTTTGTCGAGGGCTAGTGGGATTAATACTCATGATGGTATGTTCTACCTAGGATATGCTAGATATGCATGTTGGCCTCACATTCTTTTACCCTTAGGAGAACCAGGTACCATTTAATCGAATTCTCTGCAAGGAGCAAACCACATACCCCCATGGAATTATTCAATATCATACACTCTATCCTTCGAGTCATCATTGAGAGGGCACGTGTTTTCTGAAGAATAGATTTAAGATCCTTAGCCAGAATCCATTCCACCATTTACCAATCCAACTTAAGCTAGTTCTTTCATGTTGCATTTTGCACAACTGGATATTATGGTGGGGTGTTGATGACCTTGTGCCAGATGAGGCAATAGTTGATGGGATTCGCAGCATGCATAACAAAAACTAATCCTACAAGATGGCAAATAAAACCAAGATCAAATCTACTAGATGCCAGTAATGAGGGGGATTAGATCTACTTACCCTTGTAGAACACAAGCTGAAACAATCTAATGTGGTTGATGTAGTTGTACTTCTTTAGGATCCGATCTAATCCACCACTGCACGAACGACACCTCCGAGTTCCTCACACGTACGGCTCGATGACATCTCCTCCATGATCCATCAAGATGAGGTGGAGAGGTAGATGAGATCGATTTGGCAGAACGACAGCGTGATTGTGGAGTATGGTGGATTTTAGCAAAGCTTCGCTGAGTCTACTACAAAGGAGGAGATGGGAAAGAGGGGAAGAGGTGGTGGCTAAAGGTGGAGGTGGGATACGCCTAGTCTCTCCCCCTTTATATAGGCATGGGGTGAAGCCTTGCCTTTCCCCCCTCCAAGTTGATAGGGGTGGCTGCCAAAGGGAGGGGAAACGCCCCTTCCATACACCCCTCTTTCGGGTTTCCCCTTGGGAGGAGGCGCATGGGCCTTGGGGCTATGGTGACTTTGCCCATATAAGCTGGGGTGCCTCATAACAGTCATATGGTCCCTACGCAAAGGTCGGCCCCATGGATGGACACCTAGAACCTTCCTAATATGATACCCAAAAATTCCCCAACTTTTCTAGAACCTTGAAAATACTTTCCTATATATAAAATTCCTTATGTATGAACCATTCCGAAGCTCCTAGTGATGTCAAGAATCTCATCTAAGACTTCAAATTAAAATTTTATATCACCATCTTAATATCTCATTCCTACCCTAGCGACATCGAGCATTAAGTGTGTGACCCTACAGAACATGTGGACATGATTGAGACACATCTTCGATAAATAAGAAAATGTGGGACCATGGATGTCTGTAATGATTCCCACGTATTTCACAAAGATCTATCATTGGTCAAAACATGATGTCAAGGATTCAAATAATCCCGTATAAAATTTCCTTTGTATCATGATATGTTACTTGCCCGAAATTCGATCATCGGTATCACCATACCTACTTCAATATTGTTACTTGTAAGATCTATTTACTCATACTAGAGTACAATATTCCCGTGAGTAAACTCATTAGTCACATGCTTACAAGCTTCTTAGGATGTTGTGTTACCGGGAGAGCCCATGGATATCTCTCCATCACATGGAGTGACAAATCCCTGTCTTGATTCATGCAACCCAACAACTACCTTATAAGATACCTGAAGAACACCTTTAGGATCACCCAATTACAAAGTGATGGTTGATGCCCACAAAGTATTCTTCCGATACTAGGGATTAACATGATCTAAGGAATATGATACTTGGCATTTAGAAATCTACAACAATTAAAAGTTAGTGAAACAATCAAATTGCTATGCTTTAGTTTGGGGTTTGTACATCACATCATTCTCCTAATGATGTAACCTCATTATTAAATGGCATTAGATGTTTAGAGAGCTTCAACCCATATAAGTTTTGTGGTAGCATTTCCCAAGGATTTGTATTCTGCCAGTAGATAAACATGAGATGGTGGCTTGTTTTATAGTGCTCCAACAGACCAAGTTTGGTCCAATTAAGATAGAAAATCTTCCTGTGAGCATTGTCATCAAGACAACCAGCCCAATCTACATCTGAAAAAGCACTTAAAAAGGTAGAAGTCAATTTTCTGTAAAGTAATACCAAGTTTTGATGGTGTCCTTGATGTATCTCAATATCCTCTTGACTATTCTCCAATGAGCTGTAGTAGGTGCATGAAGATACTGATAAACCTTATTGACTGAGAAAGACAAATCAGAACATGTCAGAGTAAGATACTATAAGACACCAATAATGTTGCAATATCGTGTACAATCTTCAGAACTAAGTGACTCCCCTTCGATAAGGGAAATAGGATCGGTGAGGACAAAGGGGTAGGCGTGCCCTTGCACTCCTACATGCCAACTTCATCAAGTAACTCAGAGGCATATTTTTCCGATGTTAACAATAGACCATCATGTGGTTTCTTCACTTCAATACCCAAGAAAAAGTAAGCCACCAAGATCGTTGATGGCAAAATATTCATTGAGGGCTTGAAGTAAAGTAGATATATTAGTGTTGGAGGAGCTTGTCACTATAATGCCATCAACATATATCAAAAAAAATGTGGTGATACCTGACTTATGAGAGAGAAACAGGGATGTGTCTGCCATGGAAGGTGTGAATCCAAGATCATGAAGCTTCAAGCTAAAACGAGAATACCATGCGAGGGAGCCTGTTCTAGACCATACAAAACTTTATCCAACTTACAAATGTAATGTGGGGCATTGGGGTTTTCAAAACCTGGGGGTTGTCGCATGTAAACCTCCTCTTCTAGAACACCATGTAAGAACACGTTCTTGACATCTAGCCGCCGTAGCTTCTAACCCCTAGATATTAAAAGAGTAATAACAACTCTAATAGAAGGTGCTTTAACAGCTAGGCTAAAGGTATCCTCATAGTCAATACCATAGCATTGCTTGAAGCCTTTTGCAACAAGACAAGCTTTGTACCTGTCAAGTGTACAATCGTCATGCTTTTGGATCCTGTAGACCCATTTGCAATCAATCAAATTTTTACCAGGACTGTGAGGAACAAGATGCCATGTTTTATTTTGGAGAAGTGATTGGTACTATTCTTCCATTGATTTGTGCCAATTTGTGTCATTTAGTGCCTCAAAAATAGAACTAGGTTCACCTATAGAGGTAAGCAATCCATAGCTAACCGTACCATCTCTGTAAATTTCGTATGGTGAATACCTTTTTGTAGATGAGTGCACACGTGATGTGCATGTTGTGTTGAAGTGGCTGGTGATGTAGAAGATCCACGAGCAGGATTAGAACTGGTAGTGGAAGAATCCACATCGGAACTGACAAGGGAAGGGCAGGGAGAATCTGGTGCAGCTACTAAGCTACGTGTTGGCGTGGTAGCTGTGAAATGGCTAGACGTGTCACTTGCGGGGTCTAGGTCGATGGCGGTCTGGACCAGTGACATCGACCTGGAGGCACGTGCAGAAGTCCGCGTCAGCTATGGGGACCGCTCGGGGGACCGCGACCAACCGGGGAACAATGCGGGAGTGCGCATGTTAGGGGACCGCACGGGAGTGCGCGCCGGCAAAATGGGGAGCGCTCTCGTCCACACAGTCCCACCAGACAGCGGTATAGGGATTGATGAGCATGCGATCTAAGTTAGATGGAGTATCAGGCTCAAATGTGCCGCTCTTTTGTCTTGTTAGGTTAGAATTTGGACCAATTTCTTCTCCATTTTCAAGCGTTGCTGCATTGTTTTGGACCAGATTTTTCCTTCTCTAGTTTCTTCATCTGATGCACTATCTTCAGCATTATAATTTGTGGACTGTTCCTAGCTAGTGTTACAAACAATAGGTATGATAGGCAAAGACATATGATTATTATTTTTTGCATCCCCATTAGTATCATGCATGAGAGGTGAATGTGGAGGTAGCAAGAGAATATCTTTGCAGAGTTGTGCGGCAACATTGGGATAAAGTGATGCAAAAGGAAAAGCATGTTCATCAAAGACAACATCTCTAGATATATAGACACGACCACTTGAAACATCTAGGCATTTGACACCTTTATGAAGAGGACTATAGCCCAAGAAGACACATCGAGCTGAACAAAAAGCAAACTTTATAGTGTTATAAGGACAAAGATTTGGCCAACAAGCACAACCAAAAGTACGAAGAGCCTCATAACTGGGTGTAGTGTGTAACAAACGTTCTACAAGAGTGTCATGGTTGATGACCTTTCTAGGAAGAAAGTTAATGATAAAATTAGCCGCGAGGAAAGCTTCATCCCAATATTAAAGAGGCATAGATGCATTAGCAAGTAACGAGAGGCCTACTTCAATAATCTAGCGATGCTTCTACAAAACTATTTTGTTGGTGTGCATCTGAGACATGATGGGAAATGCCTACCTTTTGGAAGAAACTAATGAGTTTTTCATATTCTCTACACCAACCAGTTTGCATAGTTTTGATTTTTTGTTCAAACTTGCGCTCAAAAAATTGTTGGAAATTAAGAAAGACTTGATAGACATCAGACCATTTATTATCAAAATAAATCCATGTAAATTTACTAAAATCATCAATGAAACTCACATAATAAGTGTGTCTACCTACAAAAACAGGTGCATGACCCCATACATATGAGAATATTTGTTCCAAAGGAACAGTAGATATACTAGTGGATATAGGGTATGGAAACTAGTGACTCTTTCCAAGTTTACAAGCATCACACACATATGGATTTATTTCAGGAGTATGAGAAAGATTGTTTTTCCTAATAATTTTCTAAACCACAAATGAAGAGGGTGTCCTAAGTAGCGATGCCACATAAACATAATCTTGGTTGATGACTCGGTAGAGAATGGTACTAGCGGTTAGAGACCATCATGTCACGATCCCTTAAACATAATCTTCTTTGTGACCAGGTGTAGCACCCCGGTAAAACCACTACTAGAAAATCGCTTGGTGTTTTTGTTTTGTGTATCATCATGACAACATGCTCATGTTACCATGCCACCTTGCATTTGAGCATTGTCATCATCTTGCATATGTTTGCCAACTATTTTCCAAAAGTCTATCTTTGTTTTCTAAATATCCCCTTCTGCAATTCAAATTAAAACCCGGTTGTTCCGGATATTTTATTTGTCTAAAAACTAATTACCAAAGTCTTTTAAATAATAAATAAAATTTGATATTATTTTTGGGAGGTAGCCAGCCAGGCCCAAAAGCCCAGTCGGCCACCTCCATACCAATCCCTAACTCTATCCTAACCTAATCCCACACACCCTGGCGCCGCCGCTAGCACCTACTCTACGACGGCACACCACCATACTCCCTACACGCACGCATGTACACGTCCCTGCCTGATCCTGCACACGACGCACCTCGTGTTCGCAAGCATGCTCACCAGCCCCGCGTTGACCCGGCCCCACCCGTGGACCCCGCCACTCCTCGTGCAAAGCGCGTATGCGCCGCCCCGCTCCCCGTCTGGCCCCACCACCCACCAACTCCCCCCTCTCGTTCTCGATCCCACCTACCCCATCAGTCCCGCTTGCCCGCGTCGCCTCCATCCTCGCTCGCCGCCAAGACCGACCCCGAGCACCGACGGCGCCCCTCCGCAGCCCTGAGCGCCTCCGCGTCGCCTCCGGCGAGCTCCGCCTACCCTGCTGGCTCCGAGCAACGACCGGCTGTGGACCCCGTCTCTCTTCTGAGACGCCGCCGGCCACCTCTACAGCGTCGCCCGTGCTTTTGCGAGACCCAGCGCGAGGTCCTCTGCCGCGCGTGGCCTCCTCTGTTTCCGGCCGGCCACAACGTCCCGCCTCCTCGCCCTCCAGCCTTTCTCCCGTGTGCCGCTGCCGTCGGCGGGCCCATCCCTGGTCGCCCTCGTCTCCACCACCAGCGACCACCGCTAGCGCCCTGCTCCCTCCTTGTGTCATCCTCCTTCCGAGCGGCTGTGTTCCGCCTCGAGCCCGAGTTCGCCTCGCCGCCGCGCGACCCTCCTCTCCAAGCACTTCCTCTTGCGCCTCTCGATCCGACACCGTGTGACTCGAGTCCGGCCACCCGAGGCTCGTCCTCGACTCTCGCCTCTCCTCGCCAGGACCCCCATGTCACCGTCGGGCTCGCCCCTCTTGTCATGGCCCTGCCTCAAACTCGGCCATGCCCCGGCTCGAGCCCTGCCACAGGTGCCCCACGCCCTATCGCCAGCGTTCCCCCCAACGCGGAGCTCCTGCCCCTCGTCGCCTCCTCTGTCAGCCGGCACCGTCAACGCTCGCCTCGGACCGTCCTTCCTTGTGAGCACCGCCTCGAGCCACGCTGGCCTGCTTGGTCTTTTCTCCTGCAGCGGCCGCCCCTGCCTCACCTCGTTGGTTTTGTCTCTCTGTGTGGGTTAACTCGTGGCCTAGTTTGTACCTGTTGTCGACCTTGGACCTGAGGTAACCTCCCTACTGCAACCAGGCGACATCGACAAATGTATCTGTGTTTAGCGAGCCAAGTTTGGCAATCATGTTCCGCAGACGCCCCTTTGGGGTAGAAGGCCCCTCAAGTTCTACGCTTCCGAGATCTTCTGAAGACCGATCTCGCCGTACCCGAACACAAGATCTCCTTCCCGGAACTCGAAGACCGCGTTCTCGAATCCGAAGACTGAACCCCGGCACGCCAAGCTCTCCTCACGGGAACCGGTCAAGATGGAACACCAAGTTCTCCTTCCCGGATTCGATGACTGAAACCGACCCTGTCGAACATCCCTCCGAGCCCCAAGATCTTCGGACCTTGACGTATGACCCCTATCCGAGACCCCTATATTTTATAATATATGACATTGTCACTTGTTGCATATAAATTGATCATATTCTATACATCTTCATTTGTTTGGGGGGTATATTATCGATTCACCTAATAATTAAATATGGAGACTATATGCGGGCTATTCTTGTATTATACCGCCTCCATTTAATTTTTTGTAGAGAACCGATGCTATGTTTTGCCTTGTTAAGCCAACATTTAAATTGCGGGGTACCTAAACAACACGAACCTCCTACTTAATTGTCGGGACCCCGGTTCCGCTTAATACTGCCTAATTGCATCGTATCTTTGCCATGCCATGCATCATACATGCATCATGCCGATCTTCTACTGTATTATTAAATAGTGCATCAGGTGTTTCTTTAATGCTTTGCTTCTTCATGGATTAGGCCGATGAGTTGATGCGAGTATTGACAAGTTCTTCGGATATGTATCTTCACCAGTGTTTCCCAAGTGAGCATTCTCCCCCTTTCTTCCTATTTTGCATTTATAGTCTTTATTTCCTCATGTTGATCTATTGCTATCCGTGTCGCGATGCTTTAGTGTTCTGTACCAGATATATTCCGTGCAGCCTTTATATTTCCTTGGACACCTCCTATTACCTGTTGTTTGGTAGATAGGTGGTCTTGCAAGTCGTAGTCGCTTGCTCAGGTGCGATCCCGTGTCGTGAAGTACCACATAGTTGTTGGAATGTTGTCATATGCTTTACGGTGGAGAGGATCATGACTTTAAATACAACTATTAAATTGCTGGGATAACTAATGAAAGAGGCACCGGTGGGCAATATATGCTATTTGGTTTTTCATGTCCACTTGTGTCCCATAGGCCCCGAGTACTTGATACTTGTTCCTTGACTATTCGCACTATCCACATCCGGGAGACCCTATGGATCCCCCTTAGCCAGAGCTTGATTTATTTCTTATTTTCTTGGGGCCACAAATCAGTTTGGGGCTTTGTTACTATCATGTACTTATGCCATGCTTTACTGCTTTATTTACGATTGTGCATGGAGCACCTGTACTGTTTAGGATTGCAGAGTGTTTTTGCGGTATAGACAAGCCCAGTCACACTTTCGGGTTCCAAGTCGTTTATAGCCGCAAACCTTGGGTCCGTCTCGGAGCCGGCCAACTTCGTTGTGGGTAGCTAATGGGGTGCCCCCCTAAAATATTGTATGAATCCTGTGATTGCTTTGTTGTGAAAGCCTCGTTCGGTTTTGATTTGGTTTTTCCGAGGTTGATCGTGTGTGTGTTGCTATTTGTGCACCCCTGCAGGGTAAATCTTTCTGAAAGCCGTGTCCGCGGTTATGGACGACTTGGAGCACAGTATCTCGATCATAGACAAGCATAACTAAAGTAGTGCTATAAATTTGACTTGATATGTGACTAGTAATCAGCTTCACTACAATGGAATGGATAATAAAAGTGCCAACAACTGGTGGAACTAGGGTGTATTGTGTCATGTTATACCTGCCTAGTAAGTATCGCAACTCCAATGGAATGAAATAAAAGTGCCAACAACTGCTGGGTTTGGGATGTCACATGCTAATTGTATCTGACTAGTAAGTACTGCAACTACAACTGAATGGTTTACTAAAACTACCCACTACTTATGCTATCAGGATGACTCATGCTATCTATATCTGACTAGTAAGTGCTTCAACTATAATGGAATGAATAAAACTGCCAACTGTGTGAGTTCCTCGGTTTTGTCTTCCTCGTTTGGTCTCGAGGGGGAAATGCCAGGATGGGTATGTTTGGTGTTACTATCAGGTCAGATCCGAATAGGTCTTTCTTATCCCTCTCTAATAGCCGACACTTGAATCGAGTCTCTATAGATTGTTTAGTGCATGTTGCGCTGCCGCTTCAGTCCACCATACCTATATAGGCGAGAGCCACTGAATTCTGGCCTCGCCGTGTACTGGCCTCAGTACTGACCGCTCCCTTTTTCCTTTGCCCTTTGTCGGCACCCCTTTTGTTCAACAGGTATAAGTTCGCCGTCATTAGCAGGGTTACCCTTCTGGCTTGGCCTAGATAGGGTTATGGACGCCATTGGTTATTCTTCAGGGCTCTTAGCCCCATTTGCATGTTATACGTACTCGGATGTTGTATCGTTTTCAAGGTGATTTGGATCTTTGTATTGTATATTTGTATTCTTCACTCATGGAGTCGTTGTTGTATATATATGTTCTGTGGGTTCCATCGCGAACTATTGTGAAATGATATTACTTCGTTCTCCACCCGCACGCAAGTGCCTGGTGGGCATCTTTGAATCGTTTCTATGCGGGTTTGGCGGGAATCGCTGAAACTTGCATATGGCCGATTCGAGGGTGTTACGCCAGGTCCTTTTATCAAAAAGAAAAATGCATGAAACTCAATGAACACATGATTATCAAGAGCAATTTTGTGAATAGATAAAAGGCCTTTAGATGCACTAGGAACATGAAGAATGTTATTAAGATGTAATGAAGTATCGGGGGTGCATATAATAGAATGACCAATATGTTTAATTTGCATACCATTACCATCAGCCGTGTAGACACAACCATTGTCCTTCTCATTAGTGGATAGCTTGTTCAACTCCCTAGTGAGATGAGTCGTGACACCGGTGTCAAGGTACTAGTTGGTGTCAACACCATAGGAAGCAATGTTGGCAGTCTTGTCTTCACGGGCATCATCATCATCGGAACCATCATGCTAGTAACGCAACCAACATTTAGCATAGAAGGGTGACCATGGATCTTACAGATTTGGCACATGATGTCAACAAATGGTGTAGGAGCGCAACCACGGTGGCACCCATCATCATGTCGGCCACCCTACTAGCAGCGGTGATTGTCATGCCATGGTGGATTATCACAACATTCACCCTCCTGGTAGCATCCATAGTCGCGACGTCCATCATCATAGAGGCCGCGAGGCCCATCATCATGACAACAGGCCTGGTGATTATCATCTCAGTAAGGTCCGTCGTGCAGGGCAGAGTAATCCTGATCGCCACGATCCGAGTCACAACACGCACCATGATCCTCGTGGTCATCATCATGGTGGCCACCATCCTAGTGGCAGCTACGGCGGGAAAGGTTGGTAGATGACATGAAGCTAACATCTTGGCCTTAGGAAACTAACATGGTTTGGGGCATGTCATGATCGCAGAGCTCACCGTACATGTCATAAAGTGTGGTGGCAGGTGAAAGAGCATGTGGGCCCCCATGTGTGGTTTTGGTAATTAATGACAATCTTTATGAACTAATGTGTGTATTAAGGTGTACTTGTAGGATTTGTCCATTGGCATCGCTTGGAGCATGTGTTGGCTTCAAGGTCGATGGAATGAAGAAGAAGATGCGTTGTGGAAGCTCAATATGTGCCATTCCTAGAAGATCTCATGTTTGGTGCTTGCCATACTTGGTGTTTATGGACCGATGAAGACAAGGCCAAAGGATTCTCAAGGCAAAGGTATTCTTGATAGGTTTTCCCTTTTACCGGTCTCGTGTTTACCGGGTTTAGGATAGATAGCCGTACTATCAAGAGAGGCTCTCGAGTGAGTATCTCGATCATATCGTTCAGAGAGAGCTCAAACCTTTGCATACTTGCATCATCATATTTGGTTGTTTTGTCTTATACATATGAGGATATAGAGCTTGTGGTAATATTAATAACAAGCTCTTGTTCATCAAAATCGGATCTCCCTTTTATACCTTGTTGCGATTTTGATCTTGGCGGTTTTCTGAATTCTCACCGAGTGAGGTATCTCACATTATACTACTTGATACATTCTCACTTTGTGATATCCAATATTTCCACTTTCTATTGGGTATCTCTCATCGTCCTCTTTCCAACGCAATTGGATTCGGGTCAATCGGAGTTACCAATCAAAAGTTATTGCAGTTTGTCTATTTGCCCTTTGTATTTAAAAGAAAAAAAGAAAAAAAGGAATTTCTGTTGTGGGTCAGGCGGTACCACTGGGCCCGGTACCGCCCGCCCCTGTCGCGCGCGCCTCCTGTTTGTCTTGGCCGGTAGCTGGGTCTGGCACCACCGACCTGGCCCGGTAATACCTCCCGGGTGGGCCGGTACTACCGGTCGGCCCAGGTCGACCAGCCCAGCTTCCTAGCCCACCTTGCACTGTCGCTTGCCTCTCTGTTTCTCCCTCCCACGCGTGCTTCGCTCAGCCCCGCCGCCCCGCGTTGACAGCTCGTGCCCTGCTACTCCCTCCGCTCTCGCGCGTGCGCCGCTCGCCTTGGGCCGGCACATCTAGCCTCTGCCGCCGTTGCGGCCTAGCGCACCTCGCCGCTTCGCTCTGCCAGCCCAGCTGGCCACTGCTCGTGCTAGCTTTCCCCCCGCGCTCGCCGTTCGCTTGACCGGAGGGCTCGCACACGCTCGCTCGCATGTGGCTCGCCCGCCCAGATCCCCTCTCTTCTCGTGTGCTGGCTCGCATCGCTGCGCTGCTGGGCTGCCATCCGGAAGTACCAGGCCCATCCGGTAGTACCGGGCCCGGTTGGCATAGCTTCCCGAACGGGCAGCTGTTGGCCCTCCCTTTTAAATAGCTTTCCCCTTATTCTTTTTTGGTGGTTCTTTCTCCTCTATTTGCTCAAGCTTTGCCCCTTTGACTTAAATCTTTTGTGCTTGATTTCTTCCTCCCCCTCCATTGATTCTTGCCAATATTTGAGGGGTAGTTAGAGGGGATCTAGATCTACACTTTGACCAAAGCAAATCTTCTCTTTGTGAGTGAATCTTTGGGATCTAGATCTTTGGGGCTTTTTGTGATCCCCTTTTGTGTTCTTCCTCTCTTGTTCTCCCAATTGCTTTAGTTGTCTTGTTGGGACTTGAGAGTGAGGGTTTGGGGAATCTTTGTGGTGTTCTTGCCTTTTGCATTTGGTGCATCGGTGCGTGTTCTCTCTGGAGGATTTGGTTGGTGATATTCATTGTTGCTAGTCCCTCTGGGGTTCTTGGAATCCTAGACGATTGTGTGGCCTTTGTGGCATGTGCTTGGGGTCTTCAATTAAGTTGTGAAGCTCCCCCAAGATTGAGGCCTTGGTGGCGATTATTGGGAGCCTCCAATTAAGTTGTGGAGATAGCTCCAATCATGTACGGGTTCGGTGACCACCCTTAAGTGTCTCATAGTGGAACGGGTGCTTGCCCGCATGGTGGGTGCTCGGGAGAATAGGGTGAGGCCTTTGTGGTGTTGGTGGTCTGAGTACCACCCACCCCTCCAACGAGACGTACTCCCTTGTTGGGAGGAACTCGGTAAAATATTGTCGTCCCCGCGTGCCTCGGTTATCCCTATATCCGAGCTCTTTACTTATGCACTTTACATTGTGATAACCATCGTGCTTGAAGTAATTATATTGCTATCATATTGTTGCTTGTCTTGCTTCGCATAAGTTGTTGGTGCACATAGGTGAACCTTAGTATATCTAGGCTTTGTGCTTAACAAAAGAAAATGCTAGTTTTATTCCGCCTTTGTTAAGCCCATCTCGTAGAAGTTTTAATCGCCTATTCACCCCCCTCTAGGCGACATCCGTGATCTTTCAGCAGGGTTGTCCTTTGTAGTAGCCACCAGTGAGTTGTAAGATTCGTCAAGCCCGTTGAGAATATACAGAACAAGTTCATCTTCATCAACCACCTTTCTAGCTAAAGTGAGTTCTAAGGCAAAGTTCTTCACCTTGTCAAAGTACTAGGCAGCAGTAAGATCATGTTTCTTCGTACCTTGGAGTGCCCCCCCTAGGTGGGATATTCTGGACTTGTATTGATGGGAGAACATTCTTTTGATGACACTCGAGACCTCAATGGTGGTGTTCAGACCCCACAACATGATCAATTATCTCAGGATAGAGTGAGTTGAGGAGGTAGCTCGGTATCGTTTGGTCACGGGCAACCCATGCATCATAGGTAGGGTTGGGCACACTCTTCTTCTTGTGCTCATTATCTTCAATCTCTATGAGCTTGACCGGTGCTGCATCAGGTCCGTCGAGGAGGCCATAAACCTAGGCATCATGCATCGCTGGGAAAACCAGGGTCTTCCAAAATAGGAAACTGTCTCGGGTCAACTTCTGGGAGGGCGGATTCCCTAGGGCAGTGACAAGAGGAGTTGACGAGGATGTGGACATGGTTGTTGGGTGTAGGGGGTGTTGTGGCGGTGACGGATCAGATCAAGATGCGATCGGTGGCGGCTTTCTGTTTTGTAGATCATTGGTTGTATGGGCAGCAGTGGGTCGACAGAGATGCGATC
This sequence comes from Avena eriantha, assembly GCA_910589775.1. NCBI lineage: Eukaryota > Viridiplantae > Streptophyta > Magnoliopsida > Poales > Poaceae > Avena > Avena eriantha. Next base: position 240,876,876 of record OU342744.1, read on the forward strand.
GACGGCGGCAGGGTTTTGTGTTGTAGGCTGTAGGTTTTGGGAGGCAGTGGATCAGATGATCGGCGGCGGCTGATCGTGTTATAGTTTTGGGGCTTGGCGGCGGCGCATCAAGCGATCGTCAATGACATGGTTTTGTTGATCGGTGGATAGAGAAGGGAACATGATAGCTCTGATACCATATTGACTAGGCGTAAACGATGCATCCGAAGCTCAGGTAGGTGTTATATAGCAGTGGAAAAGCCCCACTGGTAGCGGTACATGAGGAATACATATGGGGCGGTATACTATACTATACCCATACATATAGAGGTAATACAAACTCTAACATAGGCAACCTAGATTGTGGAAAGATCACATTCAATAACTTCACTTAGAATAATTTTACTTGGCTCATAAGGCCACGTGTCCAATGACACTGACATTGTGTTGCACACCACAAAATTTTGTAATTCCCTTCACTCATGTTGTGATTCTTGGTACATAGGTGAGTATTTCGTTGTTGCTGTTTGTGGTCTGGTTACTCGTGTTTTTCTGTGGCCGGCTAGGTAGCTTCCTACATGTGGCTTTAGAATTTCTGTTGGACCATTCGTGTGCCTAGAGGTTTGACAATGAAGTACTACCTCTTGGCACGTTAGTGTGACATGTATCTGTTTAGTGAACTCAGGAATTTTGAGGTGCTGAATGAAGTTTGTTGTTTTATGCTAGAGGATTTTAGCTAGAGAGTTTTATTGTCTCGTCAAAGTACCTCAGATCAAATGAATATATCAGACTATTTGTAACATGACGATTATTTGAAAGTGACAATCTACTTGGTTCTCCACTCATCTATCGTGACCAAAAGTATATTTGATTTGTGAGCCTTGAGGTGGATCCATATTCTCTCTGACTTAACTTTGCAGATCATGATCACCGCACTACTAATTGAAGAGGGAACATTGGTAACTCCATCACAATAAAATGACAGTCACATTTGTATTATCATATGTTAATTGGGGATTGCAATGATGTGGCTAGAGGCCAAGCGACAAAGCAGTTGTAGCTGTACGCACAAAAGCTTATTACTTAACACGAAAAGTACCCTCCCGGGAGGCGACACTGTCATTTTGTAGGGCTGAGTAACAAATTGGGGTGACGATATAGTCAGAAGTCAAACTGAAAGAGTATGAGTTTAGCAGAATATGATCGATGTATTATTGAACCTCATGGACAAGTATATATAGGCGTACATGGGATTACCTTGGAGTAAAAGTCAAGTTAGTACTATGTAAACAGATTGCCTAGCTCAAGTGTCTGGGGGAGTGGATGTACAAACCCAACACCTGAGTTCAAATCCTCACGAAAGCGAATTAAGGTTCCTATTTATACTTGAGGACCAGGCTCTCCTGGTACTCATGCAATTTATCTTGAGGACCAGGCTTGGTGTTTAACCAAGTTTAAAAATCCTTGTACTCATGCTTAATGGCTGTGTGCATCCCTAGTTGGTGCAGAGGCCGGGGAAGTGAAAATCCTCCCTGTATTTTAGGGCCGCCGATGGCACCACCAATGGTGGCTCCTACACAGGGCAGGCTGACGACGGTGATGGGGGCATCTGCAGCGTACCCCGCGCTTGCTCAGTGACCGCTGCAGCCTCCATACCGTGGCCAAATGCCGATGCCACGTTTCATGGGATACTCTGGGGGTCAGCAGGGTGTGATGCCTATGCCGCCAGGTGGTGGGTTGCCGGGGGCTGCTACGTCTGCTGTTGGTGCCGGGGTAGCTACGAATGTTCCGAAGAGGAAGAAGAAGAAGCCGCAACCACCTCAGTTGAACCAGGAGTTAGCTGGTCCACAGTTTCAGCAGCAGCAGCCGGAACATTTTCAAATTTAGCAGCCGTAGTTTGCACATGGAGGTTATCCACAGATACATGGTCAAGTTCAGTATAATCCACCTTTCTTGCCTCAAAGTCAGTAGACTCGGTATCAATATGGCCAGCAGGGACAGGGTGAGATGCACGGTAGCCTTCCCACTGCACTATCGATTCCTCAGTTTGACCCGACACGTGTGCAAGCGCCTGAGAGCAAGAAGAACAAGAAGTCGGTGCGTTGTTGGAAGTGTGCGGTGAATTCGCATGGATCCAAAGATTGTAAGGTGGTTCATTACTGCTATATTTGTGATAACTCGGCTCATCCGACTCTCCGATGCCCGGTTCTTAAGCAATCGAGACTCACTCCGTACATGGCTAGCATTGGGAATGATAAGTGTTCATTCACTCAGTTCTGAATGCTGTGGTTCGTGATAACTTGGGGGAGAGTAAGACTCCCATTGCGTTGGTCCAGGTGTCGGGTGAGCCCGTAACTGCAGATGTGGTTCAGAGATAGATTGCTAGGAGAGTGTCTGTTCGTGATCAATGGAAGTGGGAAGCTTTGCCTTTTGGGGAGAATGCTTTCCTGTGAGCTTTCCATCTTTTGAGGATCTTGATCGAGTGGATGGGATTCTGGTCTCTGTGCCTCTTAGTTCTGCCTAGCTTTCTATTTCGGTTTACAAGGCTCAGGAGATCCCTCACAAGTGCGAGCTTAAGCAGGTTTGGTTGCATGTTGAGGGTGTGCCGCACTCTTTGCAATCCTTTCTAGGGCTTTAGGCAGTTGGTGGGCTCATGGGAACTTCTGTTGATGTTGATTTGTTCAGTCTATGGAGGCGTGGGGTGGTTCGCATCCTTGTGGCTATGTTTGACACTTCGATTTTCTTGGAGAAGCAGGATGCTATTGGGTACTTTACTCAGACAGATGCGGTCGTCAAGCTCAAGGGGTATGAGTTTCTCTTTAGGATGGAGCTGGATGGGTATGTTCCTGATCCGGAGTTTGTTCCTTTCTTATGGAGGAAGGATGATGGGGGTTTTGATGATTATGCTGCCGGAGGGCCTTCTGATGATATGATGGATACTTCTAGGTCTACTGCTGATCCATCGGCTTTGGCTGGTCCTACTCCTTCTTCTTAGGGGCCAGCGAGTTCGGCTCCCTCCTCATCTAGGCAGGCGTCGCAGGTGGTAATGGCGGTAACGCCGTTCAACGCCAATCCTACTACTCCACGTGGTTTGGAGTTGGTTGCAGCATTACCTTTGGATTCTCCTCTACGGGGCAGGGACTCAACCGCTACGCCGCGGGTGTCGCCAGACCAGATTAAGGATGCTCTTCAGGTTGCTTCTGGGGGAGGTGGATGTGCGAGGACGGTGTCTCCGGCACGCGCTCAGACTCATACTTTGGGTCCCTCGATTGCGGCTACTTGGCCCTAGCCTGTTCTTGAGGAGATTGGTTCTTTGGGGGCCTTGTTGGAGACGAACCACGTGGGGCCTTCAGTTGGTGCTGGTGAGGGGGGCGAGATGCTGGTGGCACTGGCCGTCGCACCTATGCCGGTTTTGGAGGTGTCGGCAGGGGCTGGACTCGGTGGTGCCACGACGACCTAGGTGCTGCAGGAGGCGCCTTCTTCTCTAGCCCAGGCGGGGCCGGAGATGCCCGTGGTCCAGGCTAGTTAGGCTGTTGTGGGGGACGACCTGACCCAAGAGGGGTTGGGCATGTCTCCCTCTCCATCGACCTCTTCTTCGGCCGATGTTATTACTCCCTCTGCTTCGCTGGAGGTTACTACACCAATCAGGCAGAGTGTTCGTCACAGCGTAGACGTCACTGGGCGTCTACCACGGATGAAGACTCCTTGGTCAAGGCGATGCGACGCAAGGCGGAGAAGAATTTAGATGCATCTAGTATAGCGAGTCCTTCCAACTCTTTTCTTTCTTTTTCTACCCCAGTTATTACTTCTAAATTGGCCAATGTTGGCGTTAGCTTGGGTAGTTCTGGGAAGGAGGTTCTTTTTTCTTCTAATGTTTTGATACACACGGAGGTTGACCGTCTAACGGTTACTCCTAAGGTTTCTGTTGTTCCTAATACTTCATCAATAGAGGAGGAGGAGTTGCATGCCACAGTAGATGGTCAACTCCTGTCTCACTTAGTTGGTGAAGTTTTAGAGGTGGTCTTTGATGAGACTGGGCTTGGCTCTTTGTATGAGCTAAAAGCATCCGGTCGGAAATCAAAGAGCCAGAGGTCTCGTAAGCGACCCCGTGCATCCAAATTTTCTATAGTATCTCAATGAATGGCATGTTCTCAAATAGCAGAGGTCTTCGGGACTTGGCTAAACATTTGTTTTTTGCTGATTGTGTGAGAGATTATAAGTTAGATTTTCTTGGTATTTCCGAGCCTGATAGACGTGATTTTTCACAAGACCATCTCAATCGCCTGTCTGGTAGAGTGAACTTTGCGTGGATATCACGTCCGCCGCGTGGAAGATCTGGTGGGATTCTATTAGGCGTACAAGATGAGACTATGGAAGTCTTAGCTAGTTCTGTTGGAGATTTTTTGATAAAACTCCACATATGGAATAAGGCTGATAATTTTCTTGTCTCTAGTCGTTGTTTTATGGAGCCATTCAGGATGTTTATAAATCTGACTTTATACGTGAGTTGGTAAATCTGGCAAAAGATAATCCATACCCTATACTTATAGGGGGAGATTTTAATTTGCTTCCCTCATGAAAAAAGTTGAGGCCAGTTTGACGAACATTGGCCTTTCTTGTTCAATGTTGTCATCAAAAGCTTGGACTTGAGAGAGGTAACTATGTTAGGAAGACAGTTCACATGGGCGAACAGTCTTCCTGAGCAACATACGAAAAACTTGATAGAGTACTTATGGATACCGAGTGGGAAGAGAAATTTCCTTTGGTAACTTTTCGTGCTCTTGAGCGTATAGAGGCCTTGTCAGATCATGCTCCTTTATGTCTGTCCTTTGGAACAACTCCACGGAAATCCAAACATTGTTTCAAATTTGAACATGGATGGATGGATCATGATGATTTCCATGATTTGGTGAAGGCTATTTGGGAGAAACCAGTTTATAGTCCATCGCCTATACAACGATGGAACAATAAAATGCATGCTTTACGCAAATTCCATCGTGGTTGCGCTAGACATACTGTTGGAATTCTCAAGAAAGAGAAAATACGCCTTTCATCTATTATTAATGATTTAGAAGCTTCTACAGAGGTCAGGCCTTTAACTGCACAAGAGATTGAGCTTAAAAGTCAATCGAATGCAAAAATTGCCAGACTACTGCGCGAGGAAGAACTCAAATCGTACCAACGCTCAAAAGCAAAATTCATCCTTGTGGGAGATGCGAATACAAGATACTTCCATGTTGTTGCCAATGGAAAGCATAAGAAGAAACTTATTCACTCTTTAACTCAAGATGAAGGTAAATTGAGGGTCGGGAACAACTAAAATCTTATATTACAAATTACTACAAATCCTTATTTGGGGCATCGCCGGAAAACTCATTCTCCTTATATGAGTCCCAGACAATGGATATTCCTCAGGTTTCTGATGCGGAAAACAACTTCTTAACCGCTCCTTATATAGAGGAGGAGGTCAAGAAAGCTGTTTTTCAAATGGATCATAATAAAGCGGCTAGGCCTGATGGCTTTCCAACAGAATTTTATCAACAGTTCTAGGAAATTATCAAATAGGACCTGATGCTTCTATTTGAGTTTTTTCATGCTGGTCAGCTAGACCTTTTTAGAATAAATTTTGGCAACATTATTTTACTACCTAAGGTTAATAATGCAGAACGTATACAGCAGTATCGACCAATCTGTCTCTTTACGTTAGTTTTAAAATCTTTATAAAGGTTGCCACGATCAGATTAAATTCAGTAGCTGACCATGTTGTACGCCCATCTAAAACGGGTTTCATGCAAGGAAGAAACATCCTAGACGGTGTAGTAATCTTGCATTAAACAGTCCATGAACTACACTCAAAAAAACTAAATGGTGTATTGTTCAAGATTGACTTTGAGAAGGCATACGATAAAGTTAATTGGTCTTTTCTCCAGCAAACACTCCGAATTGAAGGTTTTTGAGACCAGTGGCGTGCTCTCATACAGTCCTTTGTGTCTGGTGGTAGTGTTGCCATTAATGTCAACGATGACACTGAGAAATACTTTCAGACCAAAAAAGGCCTGAGAGAAGGGGATCCAGTATCACCTATACTATTTAACATAGTGGCTGATATGTTGGCTATCCTTATTGAGAGAGCCAAGGCTGATGGCCAAATTGAAGGATTAGTTCCACATCTGGTTGATGGAGGGCTATCCATCCTTTAATATGCCGACGATACAATCTTATTTATGGAACATGATCTTGAGAAAGCTAAGAATCTGAAATTAATTTTATCAGCTTTTGAGCAACTCTCTGGATTGAAAATTAATTTCCATAAGAGTGATTTGTATTTTTTTTGGTGAGGCTCAAAACGAGGCCCACCTATATGCTGAGTTATTCGGCTATGGTCAGGGGCACTTTCCAATCAACTATTTGGGAATTACGATCCATTATCGGCGTATCACGATTGCTGAATGGAAACTCGTTGAGGAAAGACTCCAAAAATGTCTTAATAGTTGGAAAGGCAAATTACTATCGCTTGGTGGAAGACTCGTACTCATAAATTCAGTACTCACCAATATGGTACTATATATGATATCGTTCTTCCAACTACCAAAAGGTGTCTTGAAGAAAGTGGATTATTTTCGATCAAGATACTTTTGGCAAGGGGATAGTGAAAAGAAAAAATATCGACTGGCTAGATGGAATGTGGTTTGCCGACCTAAGGAATACGGTGGACTGGGCATACATGATATGCAAGTCAAAAAAAACGCGCTTCTAGGTAAATGGATTTTTAAACTACTTACTAAAGATGGTGTTTGGCAAACCATTCTATGGAGGAAGTATGTTGGTTCCAAAGCTGTGTCACAAGTGGTTTGGAAACCCGGTGATTCACATTTTTGGGCGGGATTAATGGCATCCAAAAAACATTTCTTCCATTTTGGTGTTTTCGATATTAAGGATGGATCGCAGATTAGGTTCTAGGAAGATAAATGGCTTGGCCAAAACTCTTTTTGTGAACAATATCTAGCTCTATATTCGATTGTTAGACACAAAGAGGATACACTTTCCACTGTAATGGAAACTAATCCTCCCAATGTGGCTTTCAGAAGAAGTCTCATAGGCACTAGACTGGTATCTTGGAATAATCTTTTAGCATGATTGTCCAATATACAACTGTCGAAGGGTATGGATGAGTTCAAATAGAAATTACATGAGAGTGGTAAATTTTCTGTTGACTCTATGTATAGAGCTCTGATCCAACCTGATATCCCAGTAGATGATAATAATAAAATTTGGACGATGAAAATACCTCTTAAAACGAAGATATTTGTATGGTATCTACGTAAAGGGGTAATTCTTACAAAAGATAATCTTGTTAAGAGGAATTGGCAAGGAAGTGCACAATGCATTTTCTGTCATCATAATAAGACAATTCGGCATTTATTCTTTCAATGTAAATTTGCTCGTGCTATATGGTCAATCATCCAAATGGTCTCTGGTTTATCTCCTCCACGCTCAGTTGCCAATGTATTTGGTAACTGGTTGTATGGGATACTAGATAAATATGGGACTTTGTTTAGGGTGGGAACGCTTGCCATTATTTGGTCGCTTTGGCTATGTAGAAATGCCAAGATTTTTAATAACATTGTGTCTTATTCTTTGTAGGTTATCTATCGAGCCATGGCTATCCTTCGATCCTGGACTACTCTACAATGTATGGAGTTTCGTGACTTGTTTGTGGAGGGGTGTACGCGATTGGAGGATACAGCGAGGGATATTTTCTCCCGACATGGATGGCAGCGTGACCCGCGGATTGAGCTCCCATATTTCGAGGCTTTGTTTATCGTCATAGAATTCTTTGTAATTTTGGTACTTTTTGTCACTCCTTGTGTGGTTGATCGGCTGTGTGCATCCTAGTTATGCAGAGGCCGGGTATAAACACTTATATTAAGTAATAAAGCGCCCATTTCCAAAAAAGATGATTCTAACTCTATCTAAACTACCATAACAGCTTTATATGCCTAATACTCTAACACTCCCCCGCAGTCGTAGCGGTAGCATCGTGAACAACTGGTATGTCGCGGACGGTAAGACTAGAGAGAAATCAAAGTAGAATCCAGTAGGCTGATATCCCCCATAGTAGCAGCTGGAGTGTCGTAGATGACGTGTCGCGGCGCAAATGCTTGGACTGTAGAGGAAGCTGATGAGGTAATCAAGCGAGGTGGTAGCCTTTTGTGCCGATGTCAAGGCAGCCGAGAGTGTTGGGCGCTGCAACCTTGGTCGAGGTAGTCGTTCGAGGGGTCGTCGTGGTCGGATGCCGGTGTCGAGGTAGCCGCACATGAAGCCTCGAGTGCATAGCACGCGAATAGAATGACGGGGACGTGTCGAGGCTGTTGTTGAGGATGTCGATGCCGAAGTTGTTCAGTCCGAGCCGTCAGAGACGAGGTGCGGCCATAGTTTTGCCAGAATGAAGCGCACGTCAGGGACGAAGGCATACTTCGGTTGTGCCAGAACCGAATACGCAAAGAAGAACGTGTCGGTGATGCGGTCGAGGAAGTCGTAGAGGAAGGTGTCGATGCTGAAGAAGACGTTGTCAAGGCCGACGGACACGAGGCGTCGATCCGAGATTGCTAGGCTCGGAGACGCGTCGGGGACGAAGGTACGCACCGGTGTTGCCAATACCGGTCACACAAGGGCAGGAACGAAGACGTAGAATGCGAGGAAACCAACGGCGACCTAGAGTGGTCATGTTGGACACCTAGATTGGAGCGGCAGCGGTACTCGAAGTTGGCGAGGAAGAAACCGACGGCGTGACGAAGACCATGCGCGAACGGTGGCGACCCGCGCCGAGGGAGGTGGCGCGGTGGAGCCAAGTACGTCGGTGCGTGGGGCCGGCGATGATGACCGCGTGCAGGAACGCTACGCCCCAAGGGGTGCAACATCGCTGCAGGGCACGAGTCGGTCCAGCAGCTGGTTGACCAAGGCGGCGGTGCTGCGGCCCGAAGGGGCGACACAGAGACAACCCGTAGCTTGATCGGTGGTAGGCGCATGCTCGAGGACGTGCATGGCGTAGACGGCGCGGGATCGGTTGAACAGACCTTTGGTGTGCCGTATGCACCATGGCGTGGACGATGCGTAGATCGAAGTCGATGGTGGCGTTGTCAGTGAAGTCTCGAACGATGACGACAAAGACGATCCGAGGAGGGCGACCGGGGTAGCCTTTCGAGGAAGGCGTAGCAGCCGACCGAGGTAGATCGTCGATGCCAATGGTCAGAGTAGAGGCGCGGTGGTGATGACGGCGGTGGGCGACTTAATCCGATTTATGATCGGTAAACCAAAAAAGAAGACCGTCCAAGCGATCGGCGGAGAGAAAAATCGATCTAGAGAACGGAAAAGACTCACCAAGGCAGCCGATCACAGATCGGCGGGCGAACCCTGCGACAGATCGCGCGGCCTCCGACGGAGATCATGGAGATCAATTCCCCGGGGGCCGCGCGGCGGAAGCGTGTGGTTAGGGTTTGGACCGGTTAGGCTGATACCATGAAAGAGTATGAGGTTGGCGGAATATGAGCGATGTATTATTGAGCCTCATGAGCGAGTATATATAGGTGTATAGGGGATTATTTTGGAGTACAAATCAAGTTCTAAATAAACAGATCATAACTCTATCTAAACTACCATAACAACCGTATATACCTAATACTCTAGCACAAACAATGCCATACAAGACTCGAAAAGACAAGAGATAAAGGGTGAGAGAGACATATTTTGTTGTTACGCATATTTTTCCGTAGCAACGCACGGGCACTTAGCTAGCAGACTATAACAATCCGGTGTGTCACTTGATCGGTTAGCGGCAAACAAGCTAATCACACTCAAGAATCAATGTTAGAAATGTAACTTTACGTGACAAATCTTTCCTCAAAAAACTTTACGTGACAAATATTGCCCTTACACTTCCCTAGTTAGACTCAGAACCCCAGATGTCAGATATAAATCCATGGCCATCGTCATCATCCTTGATCACATCCTCCGCTAGCTCTCCATACGGTGGCGACGGCGAAAAACCGAACATGGCATCATCCATGGCCGTAACAATGTCGACACTGGTCCCTGGCGCGGACGGCGCTGGCAATATCCATGGCCACGCATCCATGAACGACCAATCATGCATATCGTCGAAGTCAGCGGCACTGCCAGTGGACGGCAGTGACGCAGATGTGGCATTGCTCGTGCTCGTCGCTAGCTGCGACGCCATAGCAGTGGTGACCTCCGCTTCCCTGGCCGCCGGACACGCGCGGTTCGCGTGCCTGGTGGCCTCGTCTTGTATCCGCTCAGGCGTCGGCAGCGAGCCGGGGACGTGCTGAACGTCGGGCGGGGACTCAGGGAAGTTGAGAGATCCGGCGCGGGAGCCGCGGAGGCAGACGGCAGCCGCATCAAACGCACGCGCTGCCTTCTCGGCGGACTCGTAGGATCCCAGCCATATCCTCTCGCGGCTGTTCGGCATGCGGATTTCCGACACCCACCGGCCCCATTTCCGCAGCCGCACGCCCTTGTACCGCCGCGCTGGTAGCGGAGGAGGAGGCTGCGCTGGTGCTGCTGAGTCCTCGCCGCGGCCTGCACCGGCGCCTTCCATGGCTTTAGGTACCACACGGCCAGATGCACACACTTCGTGTAGCTATAGGCTATAACTAGCTAGTGATCATTTAGATTGTGGGGGATTCTATCATAGATCCATCGAGTTAATTGGTGATCCGGGAAGACATTTATACTAGTACATTGAAGACGTGTGGTTTGGTTACATAAATCATAAACAATCAGTTAACCTCCATGGGAGAGGAAGGGAGAGAGAGGTTGATGGATGAGTCAGACAATTGGGTGGAACATATAAGAATGGGAGTATGTGTTGTACTAGTTCAATATGCATCTGCAGTACATGGCAAGATATTGACGAGCACGTTGTGAAAATGAATATATTACTCCTGCATGGATTGTGCGATTTGCTCTTTTGTCGCTCTAGGGGAGTGAAGCATCGGCGATCCTTCAGATGGTAGATCTCTAGGCAGCAAATAACTAGGACTTTGTAGGATATACCAATGCCTTTGGACTAACTTTGCATATATAACTATATAATATATATATAGCTGAAAATACATTGGTGTACAAGCAATGTAGCGATTGATATTCTAAGCATAGCATCATCATTGATAGACTTGCTTGGTGAACAAAGCTCTAGTAGAATTTGTTTATACATTCAACCGGCAACTTTTCATATGTTTCACGTGTATATTGGGTACACTAGCTAGCATCTTAAGGTGTACTAGCGCACCTTACCTTACTGAGATCAAATATGTGGCAACGGTCCAACGGAGACCGCGGACAAGAGCACGGGTCTCAGTCTTTGGTTCGTCAAGGCTGGTTGATAAGACAGTTTTATCTTATACATACCACATCATTTGATATGACAATAAAATATGATATACAATGGGTTTTTTTTTAGTTTTATCTCTAGCACTAGATGTTCCTAAATATGTGGTGAGACATATTGTTGCTAAGAGATGATCTCTTAGCCAAGAGAAGGCTGATGTCTTTTTTTCATTTCTCTCTCCTTCAACTCAGCAATCACCCTATGTGGCATTAGTAAGATAAGACCATTGTACGTGCCCTAAACAACAGAAGATCAAATTTCACAAGCTCGATTAACGTCAAAGGGTTTGAACAGTCACAAAAGTTAGCCGCCCTAGGTACTGCACTGGATTATCACAATCCCCTTCTTCCTAGCCAATTTGCCTATTTAGTGTGGTTTGACCACCACACGGCAGTGGTGCATGCTCGATTATGTTGTTGGACAAGTGGCGTGGAGGGTTTGCACGATGATCCTGGGAACGATCCCGGCGGATCCATCTTCTTACTTGGTGGTTTGTCCCTATATGAAAGAGGTTTTTGAAGAAGATCTGCAGGCCACTCTTTTTGGGGTTCTTATGAGGTTCTCCATGTAAGGGTTGTTGTCCCCGGGTCGGGGTCATCCGTCAGCCTGCGGACTACACCTGAAGGAAACATGCACACCCTGATTCTACGGAGACGGCATAGTTCATAACGACGAGCATGGATTTTCGAAAAGATTTATCCTGTAGGGATGCACAAATCTACCCACGCTTACCCCTTGGTGCCACAAATAACACAATTTCATCGATGTGCCGATAGAAGGTCACAACTCGCACTCTCCTTCACTACAAACAAGTCCAGTGAAACCACCCAACCTGAGTTTAACCCGTCCAAAGAGTCTGACCGAATCTCCAAGATGGCCCCAACGCTTGCATCTATGACAAGGAATGACAAAGTCCATAGACATACCACTCATGCCATAACGCATTCTACATGTATGCATTGATTTCATCCACCAAAGGTAATCAGATCATAATGGATTAACAGGTATCATGCGATAAAATGTGAATATGTGTATCTCTTTAGAAACACGCGAACTAGTTGTGGTCCCTAGGAAAGGTTGTGGATTACATAAGTTATCGAGGGAGGGTCCGTTGATGGCACCAATCTACATGGATGCCAATTCGTTGGGACTCCAAGCGTAAAGTGATATAGCAAGTGTGTTTTTCCACAAGGGTGACTCGAGGGTTTATATCAAACTCTGAGGGAAACGGTAAAAATACACTTCCCCTTCATATTGTAGCAACCTACAAAACAAAGATGTGTTGCCCTATATTCCCAACTCCACCAAGTGATTGTCAATCACAAGGTTTCATATTAGAATTGAACACAAATGATTAAATAAAACGAGTAAAGTAAATATGTAGCAAGTAAAGTAAACTAAATGCAATATGAAATATAAACTAAATGCAAGTAAAGTGGTATAGTGATGATAGTGGTGCAAACTGTATGAGAGAATTAAACGCAAGAGTAATAGATGTTTTTGTATTTTTGGATTAAATGAGTGTTGAAAATAAAAAGGTCTTTGTATGTAAGTGACGAGGGTTTAACTCATCAATGCCCATTGTTATGGACTTGGGTTTTGGAGAAGGAGGGAGCGCTGGAGACATCTATCGGCTAGCAAACAAGCACACAGGGGACTCAAAGATTTACCCAGGTTCAGGCCTCGTAGAGGTCCCTACTTCTGCTTGTCTGCTCGTGGAATTATCGAAGGAATCAAAGATTACAATGATGCACAGATGCAATCTAGCAAGGGTTGTGGAAACTAGGGTTGTGTGTGTCCTTCTCGCCGCCCCGTCCTAGCCTTTAGGGTTTTCCCCTTTGAACTTTCTATCTTTAGCTTCTTCTCGTTCTTCAAGCAATTGAGAGTCCGTAGGTCACTCGAGTCCTCCCTTGGGCCTTAGCGACACCATGGGCTTCCACTGTATTCAAGCCGTATATACCAAGCTCGAGTACCTGTAGGGTATACCCATGTCAATAGCCCCCGAGTGTCCAGTGGAATCGCAGATTCGACTGGGGACTTTTTGAAGTCTTTCGAGTGCATGAGTGATTATATTTTCGACTGCTTTGTTTGTGTCATAGGGATTGTTGATGTGCGTGCCTGATTTAACCGATGCATCGGTATCAGTTAACTACCTTGGGATAAAACAACGCAATATACTCGAACTCGAGTCCCGGACTCGAATCCGGAAAAGTGCTGGTGTAATTCGACTCAAGCCACGGAGGTCTTACAGGAGTCTAATTCCAGTTATATGGGTGTGAGCACTCGACGCGTCCGTCGAGGCATGTTCATCGTACCTGTAGGAACAGATATATTTCTGGTAGTGCGCAACAGATGCGTTGTCAGGCCTTATTCAGGTCTTATCTTCACGCTGTAAGCGCGTCATCCAAATTTAATCACCGCGGAGACGATTCGGGTGACCCAGGAGACGCAGTCTCTTTGTAGGAAAAATTATGAGGCGGTGTCGCCATAAACTTCGAGTGTGGATGTTATCAACACACAGTACTTTGTACAAATAATTATAGGATGCGCGACCAGCGCTCCCTATGGGAGTAGCCCCCGACTGCCTGGTTGAGTCGAAGACTCAGACAGGGACTAAAAAACTTTCGCGACTGCTGTCGTCTTTTGTTTGCTTGTTTCCGTGGAATTTGTTTCCGGCACTCCCTATGGGAGTAACCCATGTCCATGGTCGAACCGTGTTTCGAGTGGTTGGGTTTGCCTTGATTGTCCATGTTCCTGCAAAAAGAAGAAGAAAAAATCGTAGGGTGCGCGACCAGCGCTCCCTATGGGAGTAGCCGCCGAGTGCTTGGTGGAGTCGAAGACTCGAGCAAGGACTAAAGTAGTCGAAGCCTTCTGCTATGTAGCTTTGATGACGTCAGTGCTGACGATTTCATGACATCAGTTGCCCGCGTGAGCGAGTTTGACGGGACGTGACGAGTAGTGGGTCCTACTCCCTAACTTTGATTTGACTGTACGTGCGTAATCTTTATTTTAACTGCGCCTCCTCGATTTCCACGCGTAATAGGAGCAGTGGGGAGACGGTTCGCGTTTCTGCTCCTCCACGTGTCTAGCACGATGATTGCCACGCGTCCAGTAGGGTTTTTCTGAGCCGTTGGATTGCCTCTTCCAGGGGTTAAGTAGTGACGTTGCGACGGTAATTTCTCATCTGCTCTCATTCATCCTTTGCTTCCATCGCCATTGCCGCTGCTCCTCTGTTATCTCTGCGCTCTTTTTCTTCCGCGGCGCTATACCAGCTCCGCACTTTTCCTAGCTACTTCCTTCGATCGCATCGATGCCGTGCAATGGGGAAGAAGAAAGGAGGTGCTTCGGTCGATTCAGCGGCAACCGCTGCTGTGGCGAAGAAGAAGGGCGGCTCCGCTGCTGCGGGCACCAGCACCGCCGCCGACGGGAAGAAGAAGGGCACGGGCACCCGCGTAACGAATGGCGCGTGGCGTCCCTCCATCACCAAATCCTCTGATCTGCGTCTCCTTCGCCAAGACGGAGTGTTGTCCGCCGCAGTCGCCGACGCGCGCGTCCCCAGCGGTGAGATAATTCCTTCTCCTCCCGCCGGTTGTCGAGTGATGTTTTTAGCATTCATCATTCGCGGCCTCTCGTTGCCACTGCATCCTTTCTTTAGGGGCCTCCTTTCTTTTTATGGGCTTCAGCTCCATCAGCTGTCCCCGAACTCTATCCTCCACATCTCTTGCTTCATCACCCTCTGCGAGTGCTAGCTCGGAATCAAGCCGCACTTTGGCCTCTTCAAGCGCCTCTTCAAGTTGAAGCGCCAATCTACGTCTGGATCCTTAGTCTATGATGTAGGTGGTTGCGGAATTCGCGTCGACCCATCCGCCACCTATTTCGACATCAAGCTCACATCGTCCGTCCAAAGGTGGAGGGACAAGTGGTTCTACGTCCGTGATGAGAAGGCTGACGGGGAGCACTTCGGACTTGCACCTTTCAATCCTGCGACGCCGTGCAAGAGGAGGCGTTCCTGGAAAAATGTTGTAACATCTCAAAACTTCAATCCAAGCTTATCAAGATCTAAATCATCAAATTTGGGGTTAACAAAAACTTTTGCAAATTTAAAATGAAAGCATTCATATATGTGTGCATTTAAAATAGGAGTTGTTTTGAATTGCCATGATTGTGTGATCCTTTGCTTCTAAAATGTTTCTTAAGTGAAATAAACATCATCTAAGTCATTCCCAAACTTTTTCCAAAGAAGAACAACTCAAAATGAATTTTCGAAGTGAATGGCCATTTTCGCAAAATTAACTCTCATGCCTAGTTTGAGTGTTCCTAGCACTCATTTCTTAACAGAAACAATTCTGGATCTTTGCACCTCTTGCTAGTACACATAATGAGGTACCAAGGCCCACCTTTGGATCTGCTAAAAACATTATGTTAACTATTTTATTTGGCATTTGAAATTTGAATCCAATGCATATGCATAGATCACCCCTATTTCAAAACCCATCCTTTTGAGCTCCACTTTCAAAACCCTTGCAACCAGAGACTACCTAGCACTAGTGGAGATCACTCAAAAAATTTGAGATCAAAATTCAAAACTTTTGCTCTTTCGGCCATTTTGTCAAACACCTTGCTGGCAAGATCATTGTGGCCTAACTATTACTGTTTGGGCTGATATTGTCTAGCAATTTTTAAGTGCTTTGATCATCTTTGTCCCCCTCAACCCTAACCAGACCCACACCAGCACACCCCCTACCTCCTAGTTGCACTGCCATGCCATGCCGAGCACCAACTCGCCGGCCGATCGTGCACTTGCAGCAGCAGCCCTCTTCTCTCACCATGTCTAGCAAGTTGCCTGTGGTCCACCTCCACCGTCAAACCAGCCCCAGGACAGAGCTAGAGACAGGAGCGGCCAGGAACCGTCATGCCCGGAGCTGGTCGACCATGCCGTCGCCGCCCACAGAGCACGCTCTGTCCCCGCTCGCACAAACCGCCCCTTGGCCGCAGCCCGCGCCCACCGCTCCGCCACGACCTGGAGAACACCCCAGACACCCCGCTGGCCGCCCAACGCCCCACAGCCACCGCTCGCTGTGGACACCGCCGCCTCTGCCGCCCAGAGCGCCACCTCGCCCAGACCGCATGCCACCGCCCCTACGGCCGCATTCACTTCCTAGAGCACCGCCAGGGGACCGCCCATCGATCACCACCCTCAGCCATGCCTCTACCCAGTCGTAGCCATGTCGCCACCGTCGCCTGCCCATCCCGCTCGGTCTCACCGTCGGGCCTATAAAAGGAGGTCTCCCTAGCCTCTTCTCTCCACACCACTCCACTCCCCTCACCCTCCTAAACCTCACCCACCTCTAGCCGGAGCAAGGGGAGCAACAGCTCACCGGAATTGGAGCCAGAGCCGCCGCCTCTGGAGGAGAAGGGTGCCGCTGATTGCGACCACCCCTGGAGTTACCTCGACCGTCCCTGAGCTCGCCGTCGTCTTCCAGTTCATTTGCTCGCCTCGCCGTTTTCGCTGGAGCCCCAGTACGTCCCCAACGGACCCCCACCGAGCCGCTAGGGTTCGAGCTCGCTGATGACCTGTTCGTCATCGACGACGACCCTCAGCCGTAGATTCCCCTTCTAATCCTACGGCCCACAGCACACGTACTGTTTTGCACGTTAAGTGCCGCTGACAAGCGGGACCCCCCTGTCAGCTGAGCCCCGCGCCGCGGAGCGCCACTGGGCCAGCCCAAGTTCTTTCCCATGCTAGCCCACCCGTTCAAATCTGGATTTTTCTTTTTAGTTAAATCTAGCTTCTGTCCACTATTTTAAAAATTCAATTCTGGGAGTTTTACAAATTCAATTTGCATGAAACCAATTTTGCCTGAAAGTTATTAAGATGATCTATCCAAGCCCATTGGATATAATCCAATTAGAGTTATAGATCTCTCCTAATAAAAATAACAAAACAGAAGCATTTGCAACTTGCAACATTTTGATAAAATCAACCAAGTTAGCTTTTGAGTTGATTCCAACTCTAAAAAATCACATTTCATCATATCTAACTAACTATGTAATAATATTAGGGTTTACATGCAGTGACTTTGGACTAGTACCAAAATAATGCTATATAGGCATTTCTAGTCACTTTAAATCATTAAATAATGAACCTAAACCAAAGTAATATTGATCCAACCTTTAACTCTCATTCCCACATGTTAGGATATGTGGTGATGACATGTGTCAACATGATACATATTTTAAGTGGTGAATATTAAATCTTAGTTAATTTTTCAATGAGTAGAAATTACTTTTCTAAATTAAAAAGAATGAAACCATTGAATTAAACTTAGGATGCTTGTGATGATAATAGATCATCAAATGTGTGTCTTAGAATGCTACTTAGCCTAGTTAAGTATTGTTTGGGTGATTGTGTGCTCTGTATGTATTTTATAGACGATAGTACCGACCAAGCTTTCGAGGAGGAGGAGTTCTACCAAGAAGAAGAAGAAGAAAACTTCAACCACTGCACCAACCAAGGCAAGCCACCATTAACAGTGCAAGCTAACACTTGCAAGTTTAGTGCTTAGCAAGTTAGGACCAAACTAGATGGTTTAGCAAAGATGCCTTAAGCATGCTTTGATCACACCCATTTGACTAGTACTACCCCAAGTTCTATGTACAAGCTTTACACTCTTAGTTTACACAAAGTTCTTTACTTGTTTTGAAGGTAGCATAAAAAGTATAAAACTTGACCTATTTAGAAACCTTTAGATGTCATTCTATGGCATGAGATTGAACCCATCTTTTCCACCTTAGTGAACACTATTAACTTAGTAGTTTAGAGTAGATCAAAAACTTGAGTCACTTTAGATGGGAACACTTGGTGAAAATGGATTATGAAAACCTTGGAATGATGAGTCATTCTATTGAGATATTTTGACATGTGTTGAGAAACACAAATGGTTGATGATGATGAAAATGTTGAGGCATGAGCCTTAACCCTTTTTATAAAACTGATGGTTGGATTCGGATGCGATACCATTCCAAATTTACCGTACAACCACACTACCTGAATTGGGTAAGGCTTAGCTGAAATTTATATGCATTAGTATTAGTTCCCTCACGGGAGAGGTCTAAGCTGAGGCTACCTCTCAAGATGTCCACCTATGCAGTGCCCAAGATGACTGATGGTCATGGTTGGGAGGCCATGGTCATAGGAGAGGTGCTTATAGTAGGGTGTGTAAAGGGAAGGTTATGTTTGATTATCCGCATACTAAGTATGATGATTTAGGGTTATCCTTGACAGATGTATCGAATCTTGTGGTGAAAGTGTACCACCTCTGAAGAGTGTCAAACTATTCAAATAGCCGCGTCCGCGGTTATGGACAGTTGGAATGGCCATACTGTTTTGTTGTCAGATATTTTCCAAATAACTTGATATGAATGATGAATCTTGACTTGACCACAACAGGGTTGTGTTTATGACATTAGCTTCCCACTTAAGTGATTCTAGAACTTTATTTTTTTATCTTTCTTGGGTTCTGAACTCAGCTTAGGTTTCAAAATTAACTTTATGGTTATACTTAGAGTTAGCACTTTAACTTAGAAGTATAATATCTTGTTAGTGGTAGTTTGCGAGTACTTAAAGAGTACTCATGGCTTTTGTCCCTGGCTATTATCATGGCCAGACTATGAAGGAGACTACCAAGATGATGGCCAACAGGACGGCTATGATAACTAGGACTATCTGCCTTCGTCAGCATTGCTTGTGACCCTAAAGATGGACCCCACCGCTACGCTTATCTTTTATTTCCGCTGCTTGTTGTATGAAGACTGGATCATGAGATCCTTATTTGTGTAAGACCTTTTGTATGGTTTGTAATGGATGATGTACTGTGATATCCAATCTATTATGTCTCGCAAAAATGGTAATCCTAGGATTGCGAGGTATGGCATAACGGGCATCTGAGATTAAAAATCCGGGTGTCAACAAGTTGGTATCAGAGCCATCCTAACCATAGGAGACCCTAGTTAGAATGTACGTCAAACAAAAACTTAGTTTAAAAACCAAGGTGAGTATTTATGAAAAACTATCTCCTCTCTTACCCTTGTGGATTCTTTCTCAAAAAGTCATGGTACTCAAAATTCTTACACCACTACTTAAAATTTGACGCACTTGATCACTTCACTGACTTCCTCATCCTAAATTCTTGTAGATGGATACTCAGTTCAGCAAGTTTTACCAATTGGGAAATGGAGGTCAACTGATCTTCGAGAGGGATCTAGATTCACCGTCAGAGTTACTGGGACGCCCGCACCCGGAGTTTCTTGGAGCTCAACTTGTAGGACCCCCAGGAGGAGACTTAAAGTGGCTAGTCACTGCAGATCTTAGAGGAAGCATTGAAGCACCAACCTCTGGGAGAATTCAGTTCTCCGTGAGAGAGAACAACTGGCTAGATGGATTAGCCAGGGCAATGCATGAAGCTCTCGCATGTCTATGTGCCCTCAGTGTCAACAAGATCCAAGGAACCCGTTTTGCCCACTATGCAAGACGTGACTTCATGGGAATGCCAATGGAGATGCCGGGCCACCCCGAGTTGAGACTTCAAGTGGAGAACCTTGACTTCTTGCTGCATGACAGACAGTAGGAATTGGACAATGCCAGGGAGTTAGCCAACCAGAACCGTGCCATTGCCGACCAGAAGGCCCAAACTTTCGCATTGCTTGTCCAAGACCGTCAGTCTCTTTGCCGCCAGCGTGCCAAGAAGGATCGCACCATCGCCCGTCTTTGCAAGAAGGTGTCCGACCTCGAGAAGACCATCAAGGAGCAGGAAGCTCAGCTTGCAGCAAAGGAAGAAGAAGATGAGGGTGAAGACATCCAGGGAGAGATGCATTCTTACCTCAGTAACGATGATGACTTTCTAGAGGAGGATGCCGTGGACTTCTACACTGATGATGAGACTCCGACTTCATCGACGATGAGTAGATGCACTAGAGCACTATCGTAGCACGAGATGTATCGATCTCACTGTATCGTAGCTTACAGAATGGTTCTTCAAACCATCTGTTTTCCATTTGATTGTTGTGGTGTGTGTTGTATCGTGTGCTTGCTTGCATGAATGAAAATGAAGTTAGTTGAAAAACCTGAGTTTAACTCAAAGTTTTAGCTTTGAAAACCCAAAACCATAAACCTTAGAATTTCCCTCTTATCCCTATATCTATCTCAATCTTCAGATGACTCGTGGAAACCAAGGAGGGAGCAGCTCGTCGCAAGACCCAATGCTATAGATCCTGTAGAACCTCATAGCAGACCGTGAAGCAAGCAGGGCAGAACGCCAAGCCAACTTAGCAACACTTCAACAGATCGCCCAGATGGCTCTCAACAACCAAGGACATGGAAATCAGGATCACCAGGGATCCAAACTCAAAAAATTTTAGAACACCAATCCCCCAATCTTCAACCAATCTGAAAACCCATTAGATGCTGATGACTGGTTACAGACCATGGAAAACAACTTAGAAGTTGCCAGAGTTGATGAAAATGAGAAAGTTCTCTTCGCCACCCACTATCTGGCAGGAGATGCAAGAGCTTGGTGGAATAGCATCCGCAATATGAACCATGGTCAAGTGATGACATGGGAAGCATTCAAAGTCAAGTTCAGCCGCACCCACGTGCCGCAGGGACTAGTCAACAAAATGAGAGATGAGTTCCGTGAATTGAAGCAAGGAAAAATGACTGTGGTGGAGTACCGTGACAGATTCCTGTCACTTGCCAGATATGCACCTGATGAGATCAACACGGAGGCCAAGAAGAAGGAGAGATTCTTGAACGGACTGCATGATGAGATGCAGACTGTCCTTGTCAATATCCGTTTCCAGGATCTCGAAGAGCTAGTCGACTCTGCCATCCAGATGGAAGGGAAGATTAACCAGGCAAATGACAACCGCAAGCGTCGTACGATGCAGCAGTCTGGATCCAACAGTCACTAGAAGTACTGTCCCAACCCTTCACCAGGATATGCACCAAGAAACAACCAACCCCCAAATTCTCGCCCAAGCTACCCCAACCGTAGCGGAGGCAATGTGAAGTCCGGAGGAAACAATCACAACTCCGAAAATGCCAACAACTTCAATCGTGCCCCTCCCAAGAACCACAACAACAACAACAACAATACTGCACCCAGAACCGGCAGCAACGCTGTGCCTGTCACAGTCAAGGACAAGTCCCAGATCACTTGTTTCGAGTGTGGAGTGAAGGGTCACTACTCAAATGAGTGTCCCAAGAAGACTGCAGCCAATACCAATGTGAATGCCCCAGCTCAGCAGCAGCGTCGTGTTCAACCAGGAAGGAGATTTGCCCCAGGGAACCCTCACAACCGCAACGGCCGTCTCTTCCACATGAACGCAGAAGAAGCCCAGGAAGCACCAGATGTAGTGCTGGGTATGTTTTCTGTCAACTCAGTTTTAGCAAGAGTATTGTTTGATTCAGGAGCATCGCATTCATTTGTCACCGAAGAATTTGCATGCACTAGTAAGATTCGTCCAACCAACCTGAAGCATGTCATGATAGTTCAAATCCCCGGTTCAACGACCAAAGCTAGAAAAATTTGCAAAGCGGTACCTATCAGAATACATGGGATAGATTTTTATGCCAACCTAATTGTACTTGGAACCAAAGGATTGGAAGTATTACTAGGTATGGACTGGATGTCAAGGCATAAAGGATTGATAGACTGTGCTAAGAAAGCCATCACCATGACCAGTAGTTCTGGAGTACCAGTAGAGCATATCTCTGAAACCTTACCCCATCAATTCAAGTGCAACCAGAGTGTAGCCTTGCCCACCATAGACCAAGTCAGAGTAGTCTGTGAATACCCCGACGTATTCCCAGATGAATTGCCAGGTATGCCCCCCGGATAGGGATATTGAGTTCATTATTGAACTAACCCCGGAACCGGACGTATAGCCGAGAGACCCTATAGCATGAACCCCTCAGAGTTAGTGGAACTGAAGAAGCAGTTGGATGCTATGCTAGCCAAAGGCTTGATTCAACAAAGTGCATCGCCATGGAGATCACCAGTGTTATTCGTCGACAAGAAAGATGGAGGCAACCGGCTGTGCAAAGATTACCGAAAGTTGAATGATGTCACCATCAAGAACAAGTACCCCTTGCCAAAGATAGAGGATCTATTTGATCGATTGACTGGAGCCCAGGTATTCTCAAAGATTGATCTTAGGACTGGTTATCAGCAACTTAAGATTCGTGCAACGGATATTCCGAAGACCGCCTTTACTACTCGTTATGGTTTATACGAGTATACAGTTATGTCTTTTGGATTAACCAATGCCCCTACTTACTTCATGAATCTCATGAATAAGATCTTTATGAATTTCCTAGAAAAGTTTGTAGTTGTGTTCATCTACGACATACTTATCTACTCCAAGTCAGAAGAAGAGCATGAGCAACATCTGAGAGTTATCCTAGAAACCCCGAGAGAGCATCAGTTATATGCCAAGTTTAGCAAGTGTGAGTTTTGGCTGAAAGAAGTGGGATTCCTAGGACATATTGTGTCTGGCGGAGGAGTCTCTGTTGATCCCGCCAAGATCAAAGATGTCGAAGAATGGGAAGCCCCAACCACTCAAACCCAAGTCCGTGCATTTCTCGGATTAGCAGGATATTACCGCAAGTTCGTAGAAGGATTCTCGAGCATAGCCCGACCAATGACCCAATTGTTGAAGAAGGACAAGAAGTTTGAATGGACAGACAAATGTGAAGCCAGTTTCCAGGAGCTGAAGAAGAGATTGATATCCACCCCAATATTGGTCATGCCAGACATCAAGAAGCCCTTTGATGTGTATTGTGACGCATCCAAGATTGGTCTAGGATGTGTATTGATGCAAGAAGGCAAAGTCATCACTTATCTGTCTCGACAATTAAAGCAGCATGAGCAGAACTATCCGACCCATGATCTTGAGCTAGCAGCTGTGGTTCTAGCGTTGAAGACATGGCGTCATTATTTGATGGGTAATCGCTGTGAGATTTACTCAGATCATAAAAGCTTGAAATACATCTTCACTCAGAAGGAGCTGAATATGAGGCATAGGAGATGGATATAGTTAATCAAGGATTATGACCTTGACATTCACTATCACCCCGGTAAAGCCAATGTGGTAGCAGATGCCCTTGGCAGATTGCCGTGTAGGCTTAACACCATGATCAAGGAGAAGCAACCAAGTTTGTATGAAGAGTTGGAGCAGTTCAGAACTAAAATAGTTAGCAAAGGATTCTTAGCTAGCATTGAACTTCAACCCACTATGATTAGCCAAATCAAGGAAGCCCAAAAGGGAAATGAAAGTATCGATAGAATCAAACGTCGTATTGGTACAAGAAAGGTACCTGGATTCACTGAAGACGAAGAAGGAGTACTGTGGTACAAAGGACGTATCTGTGTTCCAGCAGATTCAGAGCTGAAGGAAGTTATCATGAAGGAAGCTCATGATACTCTTTATTCTATCCATCCCGGAGGAACAAAGATGTATCAGGATTTGAAAGAGCAATTTTGGTGGCACAAGATGAAGAGAGAGATCAGAAGCTACATCGCCAAATGTGACATCTGTCAAAGAGTCAAGGCAGAGCATCAGAGACCTGCAGGACTGTTGCAACCATTGCAGATTCCGGAATGGAAATGAGATTCCGTCGGAATGGACTTTATCACCGGTTTGCCTACGTCTAGTAGGGGAAATGACTCAATCTGGGTCGTAGTTGATAGACTGTCCAAGGTAGCCCACTTTATACCTTTCAAGACAACTTACCAAAGTGCAAAGTTAGCAGAACTATACATTGCTAGGATTGTTAGTCTGCATGGAACCCCCAAGACCATAGTATCAGACCGAGGAACTCAGTTTACCTCGAGATTTTGGCAGAAAGTCCAAGAAGGATTAGGAACCAAGTTGAACTTCAGTACAGCTTATCACCCGCAAACTGATGGCAGACGGAGAGAGTCAACCAGATCCTAGAGGATATGCTTAGAGCTTGTGTGTTGGAATATGGATCAAAATGGGAAGACTACCGGCCTTTCGCAGAATTCTCATATAACAAAGTTATCAAGCTAGTTTGCAGATGGCACCATTTGAATTCCTATACGGAAGGAAGTGTCGTACCCCATTGAATTGGTCGCAAGTAGGAGAGAGTCAGATCTTCGGACCCGACATTCTCCGAGAAGCAGAAGAGAAAGTTCACAAAGTCCGTGAGCACCTCAAGACCGCCCAATCCATACAAAAGATTTATCCTGACAAGAGAAGGAGAGACCTGACTTGCAATGTCGGAGATTTTTTATATCTCAAGGTTTCACCATTGAAAGGAACTCAACGCTTTAGTCTAAAGGGACAGTTAGCCCCCAGATATATCGGACCTTTCAAGATTCTCAACCGTCGAGGAGAAGTATGGTATCAACTGGAACTGCCTGAAGAGATGTCAGCCATCCACAATGTGTTCCATATCTCGTTACTTCGCAAATGTCTAGAAGTGCCGGAGAAGACTGAAGTTTTCAAGAACATCGATCACCGAGCTATAGAAATCAAGAATAATCTGACTTATCGGGAAGTACCCATCCGTATCTTAGAAGAAGCCTACAGAACCACCAGGACCAGGAGTATCAAGTTTCTCAAGATTCAGTGGAGCAACCATACCGAGGAGGAAGCTACTTGGGAGCGCGAAGATTACATTAGGACGGAGTTCCTAGATCTCTTTAGTTCCTAGTTTTCTTTGTAAATCTCGGGACGAGATTTGGTTTAAGGGGGGAAGGTTTGTAACATCTCAAAATTTCAATCCGATCTTATCAAGATCTAAATCATCAAATTTGGGGTTAACAGAAACTTTTAAAATTTTAAAATGAAAGTGTTCATATATGTGTGCATTTAAAATAGGAGTTTTTTTGAATTGCCATGATTGTGTGATCCTTTGCTTCTAAAGTGAAATAAACATCATCTAAGTCATTCCCAAACTTTTTCCAAAGAAGAACAACTCAAAATAAATTTTTGAAGTGAATGGCCATTTTGGCAAAATTAACTCTCATGCCTACTTTGAGTGTTCCTAGCACTCATTTCTTAACAGAAACAATTCTGGATCTTTGCACCTCTTGCTAGTACACATAATGAGGTACCAAGGCCCACCTTTGGATCTGCTAAAAACATTATGTTAACTATTTTATTTGGCATTTGAAATTTGAATCGAATGCATATGCATAGATCACCCCTATTTCAAAACCCATCTTTTTGAGCTCCACTTTCAAAACCCTTGCAACCAGAGACTACCTAGCACTAGTGGAGATCACTCAAAAAATTTGAGATCAAAATTCAAAACTTTTGCTCTTTCGGCCATTTTGTCAAACACCTTGCTGGCAAGATCATTGTGGCCTAACTATTACTGTTTGGGCTGATATTGTCTAGCAATTTTTAAGTGCTTTGATCATCTTTGTCCCCCTCAAGCCTAACCAGACCCACACCAGCACACCCCCTACCTCCTAGTTGCACTGCCATGCCATGCCGAGCACCAACTCGCCGGCCGATCGTGCACTTGCAGCAGCAGCCCTCTTCTCTCACCATGTCTAGCAAGTTGCATGTGGTCCACCTCCACCGTCAAACCAGCCCCAGGCCAGAGCTAGAGACAGGAGCGGCCAGGAACCGTCGTGCCCGGAGCTGGTCGACCATGCCGTCGCCGCCCATAGAGCACGCTCTGTCCCCGCTCGCACAGACCGCCCCTTGGCCGCAGCCCGCGCCCACCGCTCCGCCACGACCTGGAGAACACCCCAGACACCCTGCTGGCCGCCCAACGCCCCACAGCCACCGCTCGCTGTGGACACCGCCGCCTCTGCCGCCCAGAGTGCCACCTCGCCCAGACCGCATGCCACCGCCCCTACGGCCGCATTCACTTCCTAGAGCACCGCCAGGGGATCGCCCGTCTATCGCCACCCTCAGCCATGCCTCTACCCAGCCGTAGCCATGTCACCACGGTCGCCTGCCCATCCCGCTCGGTCTCACCGTCGGGCCTATAAAAGAAGGTCTCACCAGCCTCTTCTCTCTACACCACTGCACTCCCCTCACCCTCCTGAACCTCACCCACCTCTAGACGGAGCAAGGGGAGCAGCAGCTCGCCGGAATTGGAGTCGGAGCCGCCGCCTCTGGAGGAGAAGGGCGCCGCTGATTGCGACCACCCCCGGAGCTACCTCGACCGTCCCTGAGATCGCCGTCGTCTTCCAGTTCGTTTGCCCGCCTCGCCATCGTCGCTGGAGCCCTGGTATGTCCCCAGCAGACCCCCACCGAGCCGCTAGGGTTCGAGCTCGCGGCGACCTATTCGTCGTCGACGACGACCCTCAGCCGTAGATTCCCCTTCTAATCCTACGGCCCACAGCACGCGTACCGTTTCGCATGTTAAGTGCCGCTGACAAGCGGGACCCTCCTGTCAGCTGAGCCCCGCGCCACGGAGCGCCACTGGGCTGGCCCAAGTTCTTTCCCGTGCTAGCCCACCCGTTCAAATCTGGATTTTTCTTTTTAGTTAAATCTAGTTTTTGTCCACTATTTTAAAAATTCAATTCCGGGAGTTTTACAAATCCAATTTGCATGAAACCAATTTTGCCTGAAAGGTATTCAGATGATCTATCCAAGCCCGTTGGATTTAATTCAATTAGAGTTATAGATCTCTCCTAATAAAAATAACAAACAGAAGCATTTGCAACTTCCAACATTTTTATAAAATCAACCAAGTTAGCTTTTGAGTTGATTCCAACTCTCAAAAATCACATTTCATCATATCTATCTAACTATGTAATAATATTAGGGTTTACATGCAGTGACTTTGGACTAGTACCAAAATAATGCTATATAGGCATTTCTAGTCACTTTAAATCATTAAATATTGAACTTAAACCAAAGTAATATTGATCCAACCTTTAACTCTCATTCCCACATGTTAGGATATGTGGTGATGACATGTGTCAACATGATCCCATATTTTAAGTGGTGAATAGTAAATCTTAGTTAATTTTTCAATGAGTAGAAATTACTTTTCTAAATTAAAAAGGATGAAACCATTGAATTAAACTTGGGATGCTTGTGATGATAATAGATCATCAAATGTGTGTCTTAGAATGCTACTTAGCCTAGTTAAGTATTGTTTGGGTGATTGTGTGCTCCGTATGTATTTTATAGACGATAGTACCGACCAAGCTTTCGAGGAGGAGGAGTTCTACCAAGAAGAAGAAGAAGAAGAAGAAAACTTCAACCACTGCACCAACCAAGGAAAGCCACCATTAACAGTGCAAGCTAACACTTGCAAGTTTAGTGCTTAGCAAGTTAGGACCAAACTTGATGGTTTAGCAAAGATGCCTTAAGCATGCTTTGATCACACCCAATTTGACTAGTACTACCCCAAGTTCTATGTACAAGCTTTACACTCTTAGTTTACACAAAGTTCTTTACTTGTTTTGAAGGTAGCATAAAAAGTATAAAACTTGACCTATTTAGAAACCTTTATATGTCATTCTATGGCATGAGATTGAACCCATCTTTTCCACCTTAGTGAACACTCTTAACTTAGTAGTTTAGAGTAGATCAAAAACTTGAGTCACTTTAGATGGGAACACTTGGTGAAAATGGATTACGAAAACCTTGGAATGATGAGTCATTCTATTGAGATGTTTTGACATGTGTTGAGAAACACAAAAATGGTTGATGATGATGAAAATGTTGAGGCATGAGCCTTAACCCTTTTATAAAACTGATGGTTGGATTCAGATGCGATACCATTCCAAATTTACCGTACAACCACACTACCTGAATTGGGTAAGGCTTAGTTGAAATTTATATGCATTAGTATTAGTTCCCTCATGGGAGAGGTTTGAGCTGAGGCTACCTCTCAATGTTGTCCACCTATGCAGTGCCCAAGATGACTGATGGTCATGGTTGGGAGGCCATGCTCATAGGAGAGGTGCTTATACTAGGGTGTGTAAAGGGAAGGTTATGTTTGATTATCTGCATACTAAGTATGATGATTCAGGGTTATCCCTGACAGATGTATCGAATCTTGTGGTGAAAGTGTACCATCTCTGCAGAGTGTCAAACTATTCGAATAGCCGCGTCCGCGGTTATGGACAGTTGGAATGGCCATACTATTTCGTTGTCAGATGTTTTCCAAATAACTTGATATGAATGATGAATCTTGACTTGACCACAACAGGGTTGTGTTTATGACATTAGCTTCCCACTTAAGTGATTCTAGAACTTTATTTTTTTATCTTTCTTGGGTTCTGAACTTAGCTTAGGTTTCAAACTTAACTTTATGGTTATACTTAGAGTTAGCACTTTAACTTAGAAGTATAATATCTTGTTAGTGGTAGTTTGCGAGTACTTAAAGAGTACTCATGGCTTTTGTCCCTGACTATTATCATGGCCATACTATGAAGGAGACTAGCAAGCTGATGGCCAACAGGACGGCTATGATAACTAGGACTATCTGCCTTCG
Source organism: Avena eriantha (assembly GCA_910589775.1). Taxonomy (NCBI): domain Eukaryota; kingdom Viridiplantae; phylum Streptophyta; class Magnoliopsida; order Poales; family Poaceae; genus Avena; species Avena eriantha. The sequence goes on from OU342744.1 coordinate 240,905,759, forward strand.
TCAGCATTGCCTGTGCCCCTGAAGATGGACCCCACCGCTACGCTTATCTTTTATGTCCGCTGCTTGTTGTATTAAGAATGGATCATGAGATCCTTATTTGTGTAAGACCTTATGTATGGTTTGTAATGGATGATGCACTATGATATCCAGTCCGTTATGTCTCGCAAAAATGGTAATCCTGGGATTGCGAGGTATAGCATAACGAGCATCTGGGATTTAAAATCCGGGTGTGGACAAATGTAGTCATGCCTGGCGAGTCCGCGGGAGACAGATGTGTTGTACGAGCGCATCTGCGACCTCGAGAGTCGCGTCGGCAAAGAGGAGGAAGATTGCGCCCTCATTCGCATGTGGCTGCACCGTCACGTCCAGCCCCCGCAGGCCAGAGTCCACCCCATGTTTCAGTGGACTGGCGCTAACGATGCCACTCGCGTGTCTGCCGATGGCATGTCCGCGAGTGAGGTGGACAAAAGGGTTCGACTGGTCACCAAGTACACCGTCAAGGATGTGCTCCCCAGTGAGCCAGTTGTTCCTCCATTTGATGCTGCTAACCCTCCTCCCGAGGTATAGTTGTGCTACGCAGTAGCTTAGTTTGTCGATTGCTTCTCTGTTGTTTCTTATATTTGTGCTAATTTTTTTGTCTGTATGCAGGATTGGGCGATGTCACTCTGTATTCCCCCTCTTCCTGAGGGTATTATCCCTCGCGAAGCTTTGGAAGAGGACGAGTCGGAGTCGACCGTCCCATCTAATGTGGAGGAGGAAGCCCCCGAGTCTGGTAGTCCAGATACTCGCAAGCATTCACGCAACGAGGATTCCGATGCGTCGTCTCCTTCGACTCCGGAAGGTGCAGGTGTTGGTGCGGAGTCGCCGATCCCTGGCATTCCTGTGAGCGCCGTGGCACCATCCTCTCGCAAGAAGATGCGATTGCCCAAGGAGTCCTCGTCAGAGTCGGGGGAGCCCACTTTTGACTTTGACAAGTTTGATTGGTAAGTTTTCTAGTTTGGTTGTTCTTCTCTGATTTGCCCTTGTTGGTTCGTCTCTGGATTTGCCTTTTCTTGATGTGGATTTTGTCTTGCAGTCAAGAGGCGTCGTCATCTTCTGGCGACATCCAATTTTTGAAAGAATCAGGAGTTGCGACCTCAAGGGCCAAGAAAGAGGTCGAGCGTGCTCCTTCTCCTCCATTGGCGGCCCACTCCGGGCACAACTCTTCCAGTTCTCCTCATGAAGGGGAGCATTGAATGGTTGCCCAGATGGCTGTGCACCAAACGACTTCGGAGTCATTGGAGGATCATGTAAGTGTAGGATTTTCTTCTTTTTGATGTTGCAGTCGATGGCTTCTACTAATCTTTTGTTATGCGATAGCTCCTTGTGAAGGAGGCCACTCACTTGGCGGAGCAAGTGCTTGCGATGGGCCGCCAGCATGCAATGCTGGAGACGCGTCATCACGTGGTTGAAAGTGAGTGTCCTACATTTCTTCTTCTTCTCTTTTTATATAGTCGACTGATAGTCAATCCTTTTTTGTTTTGTAGCTGAACATAATGCCCTCCTGCGTGACGCTGCCACCTTGGAGAAAACACTCGCCGCGGCTGTGAAGGGTCGTGATGAGGCAATCGCAGAGCGTGACGAGGCACAGAGGCGTGAAGAGGATCTACGTGCCTTCATTGCGTCTAGGGAGAAGTTTCTCGAATAACAGCTTTTCTCGATTACCAATGCCCTCTCAGGTACCTTGGTTGGGTATCATTGTTGTTCTCTTGTTCGGTGTTTGCCGTTGGCATTTGATGTTTATATCTATGTGTTGGTTTGTGTACAGATGCTAGCGGTTTGAGCTTCGATCCTCAGGCCCTCCGCCGCGACGACGCTTTGGCGGGTGCGCTTTCAGCAGTCGAGGACCGCAGCGCCGCCTTTCAAGATACGTTTTCCAAGGCCAAGGGCGTTCTCAGTCGCCTCCGGGAGGAGTTGATGCCCAAGGCTGAGCTAATTGAGAACATGGACGAGCTGGTGGAGTCTCTCGCCGGGGGTGTTCCTTCAAGCTTCAAGAACTCCCTCCGTGCGGCTGGCGCGTCCATGTCACTTGCCATGGTGCAGGCCCACAGAGTCGAGATTGATCCTACCGCGGTGTCGAAGGCGATGCCCATTAGCACGGATGGCCAGCAGGTAGTCTTTCCTCCCTTCGCGACTGCCTGTGGCAAATATGGGCCGCAGCTCATTAACACGGTTGCGAAGTACTCTAAGGAGCTGCAGCAAGCCAAGAAGGCAGCAAAGGCTGTGGCATTAGGGGCTGGCGGAAAGTCAGTGGCATCTGATACTTTCACGGACTCGATGAAGCCCCCGAAGCCATCGAAGTCGAAGAAGCCAATCGCTCCTCAGTAGTTTTGTAATAGTTAATTAGTTTGTATCCTTTGTTAAGAACATGCCTGTTGGCTAGTGTATCTGCTGATACTTTTGCTAGTCTTGAATGCACTTGAATCTTTTGTCTTTGTGTCGATTTGATCGTCTTACTTGCTTTTATCTTGGCCTGTGGTAGGACACATCAAGTGATCCTTTGATGGAAACTCAGGACTCGCCGCCCCTTGATGATACTTTGGCACCGCCGTGCTCTAGGGTAGATGAGCTGTCGTTGCTTTCACGACTACGTGACCGCGTGAAGCAACTGGAGTGTGAGTTGCCCGTGCTCCATGGTAACGCGGATGTATGGAGGTCAAAGGCGGAGAAAGTCACCGCCCGAGAGCAGTATCTGCTGGGGGAGATGACGCAGCTTGGCGACCAATTTAAGTGTTAGTTTCCTTACTCTTATCTTTTCCTTTGTAGCCACTCGCAATGATGTGCTGTCCTGATGCTTCCGCTGTTGCTTTGAATAGTTGTCAGCATGCGCAATCCACAGGATGAGAAGGATAGGATTGCCATTCGCATGCATGATTTGACCCAAGAGCAACTTCAGGAGAGTGGGTACTTCTGGGTGGATCATTATCGTGCGATTGCGCTGGCGACCCTGCAGGATCGTGCATCACGAGTGCTTCAGTTTTTGAAGAAGTCACAGTCATGTTTGAGGAGCATTTATCGGACGATGTTTCCGCTAGATGTTGCTCCCTCAAACCTGCTGGCCCTTCTTGACAAGTTCCAAGACTTGACTGCGGTTCGCGAGTGCGTAAGACAACAGTTGGTGGCTGGTGCCAAGGCTGCTCTATCGCTGGTGCGACTGCATAGGCCTGACATAGATGTTGCGGGAATTGCGGCTGGGCCACCTGCACCACCAGCAGGTTCTGCCTGGAATATGGTGCCACACTACCGGTCAGTGGATCGCCCAGCGGAGGAGATCGTCGATTTCTTCGAGGAGTAGACCAACGTTCTTTTGTTGCAGTACTGGCTTAGTTTGTATCCTGCACATAAGTGTACCAGTGTTGTAAAGTTCGTATAGATGGTGTATAACTGACTATCGATTATGTATAAAGAGCTTGTTAGCATGTAAGTGCGTTGCACTATGCGATTCGTTTTCGTTAGCATGGCCATGCTCTTATCTCAGTCCCTTGTCAACCTGTCAAGTGCATTGCAGCTGGGTCGATGTTGTGTCAAGGGTTTCGATTGATATGCCAGCTACTTAGGATATCGCGTTTTGGTTTGTAGAACAGATGTATATAGGGTGGCGCAGCCTCCGAGTAGATAAATTGTGGAAAAATAAAGGAGAACAGAGAGTTTTGGGGCACTTAGCTTTATTTATTCGAAGGATAGTACGAAGTACAATGTGTGGCTAAGTAGCCATGGCTGAGTGCCTTATTTGTGATCTAATATTAAAAACAACTAAGGGTATAAGCGTCGTAGTTGTGCGACGTTCCAGGGGTTGGAGTATGCAACTCCTGTCTCTAAATCTTGAAGGCGATAGGCGCCACCTGGGATTACTTCTATAATCACGTATGGTCCTTCCTAGGGGGACTCGAGCTTGAGATGCCCCTGCTTCTTCAGTCGCAGGACCAGGTCGCCTTCGACGAAGGATCTGGGGCGTAGCCTCCTACTGTGGTAGTTGCACAGGTTCTGCTGGTAGATCGTTGATCTTTCCGCGGCGATTTCCCTTGCCTCATCAAGGTGGTCGACAGAGTCTTCGAGTGCGAGGGATGACTCTTGTTCGCTGTAAGCGACCACGCGTGGCGCCTTGTACCGTACCTCGGCTGGTAGTACTGCCTCGGCCCCGTGCACCATAAAGAATGGTGTGTAGCCCGTAGCACTGTTTGGAGTTGTGAGTAGGCTCCAGAGTACTAATTGTAGTTCGTTTGGAAAGCAACCCGCGGCTTGTTCAAGTGGCCAGAGGAGTCGCTTCTTGATGCCGCCGCAGACGAGCCCATTTGCTTTTTCCACCTGACCGTTGGTCTGTGGATGTGCTACCGAGGCATAGCTGATGTTGATCCCCAGATTCTCGCAGAATTCTTGGAACTCCTTGGATGTGAAGTTCGTCCTATTGTCGGTGATGATGCTATGCAGTACTCCGAAGCTGTAGACGATGGATTTGAAGAACTTAACTGCGTTGTGTCCTGATTGGTTGGTCACTGGCATGGCCTCAATCCACTTGGTGAATTTGTCGACTGTGACCAAGAGGTAGACGTAGCCTCCTCGTGAGGACCTTGGGAGTTTGCCAACCATGTCGAGTCCCCATTGCGCGAAGGGCCAGACCAATGGAATTGGCTGGAGTTCTGCGCCAGGTGTGTGCGGCATGTCCGCGAATCGCTGGCAAGCGTTGCATCTTTGGACGATGTCCTTGGCATCATGCATGGCCGTAGGCCAGTAGAATCCAGCTCATAGAGCTTTGGCAACGAGGGCGCGACTGCCGGCGTGGTGCCCGCAGGTCCCCTCATGGATGTCGAGGAGAACAACTCTTCCATCAGCCGTGGAGACGCATCGTTGGAGTACTCCTGTGATGCTGCACTTATACAGTTCACCGTTGATAACAGTGAATGCCTTGGATCGCCGCGCGATGTGTCGTGCATCAGTCGGATCGTCCGGTAGCCTTTTGCTGAGGAGGTACGTGATGTACGGTTGCGTCCAGGATTGCTCAATCATCATGACGCTCATTGGTCCCTCGAGTCCTGTGTCCAGCTCCAAGTCATCGAGTGTCATTGACTCATTGGGCGGCGTAGCCCCCGAGTCCGTTGCTGCGCTTGTTTTCTTCTCTACGGCCTTTGACTTGATGGAGCGTTCGCAGATGCGCTCGAGAAATACCCCAGGTGGTATGGGGGCGCAGGTAGAGCCTATGTTGGCGAGTGTGTCCGCCTCTTCGTTGCTTTCGCGACCTACGTGTCGCAGCTCGCAACCGTCGAAGTCTCCTTCGAGTGTGTCATAGAGGTCGCGGTACGCGATCATGTTGTCATTCAGTGCATCGCACTCATGCATTGTTTGGTTGACGACCAACTTGGAGTCGCCGTATATAATGAGCCTCTTGGCGCTGCAGGCTTTTTCCATACTCATCCCGTGCAACAGGGCCTCGTATACAGCTTTGTTGTTGGAGGCGGTGAATTGCATTCGCAGGATGTACTTCAGCTTGTCCCGTTGAGGTGATGTCAGTATGACACCTGCACCTGCTCCGTCTTTCCGCTTGGATCCATCGAAGTGCATTGTCTAGAGGTAGGATATATCTGGTTTGTCAGGGAGCTGGTTCTCCATCCAGTGCATGAGGAAGTCAGGAAGAACTTGCGACTTGATTGCGTCGCGCTTTTCGTATGTAATGTCTCATGGAGACAATTCTATTCCCCAAAGCGCGACTCGTTCTGTGGCGTCGGGGTTATTGAGGATATGCCCCAATGGGGCATCGTTGACCACCACGATTGGGTGCTCTTGGAAGTAATGGCGCAGTCGCCGGGCGGTCATGAAGACGTCGTACGCCAGCTTCTGGTAGTGCGGGTACCGTTGTTTTGTTGGCGTGAGGACCTCGCTGAGGTAGTAGACTGGGCGTTGCACCCCGTGGACCTTGTTTTCCTCGGCTCGTTCGACCACAAGTACCGTGCTGACCACCTGGTTGGTGGCGGAGATATACAACATCAATGGTTCCCTTTCTCGTGGGGTCACCAGTACTGGCGAAGTGGATAGCAGGCGCTTGAGGTCGTTGAATGCTTCTTGCACTTCATTGGTCCACTCGAACTTTTCAGCTTTGCGGAGGAGTTGGTAGAAGGGCAGTGCCTTTTCTCCCATCCGACTGATGAATTGACTAAGGGCCGCGATTCGCCCAGCCAGCTGCTGGACGCCCCTTATTTTTTTAGGCTTCTCCATGGCCAGTATGGTTTTTATTTTCTTCAGGTTTGCCTCGATTCCCCTCGCGGAGATGAGGTACCCAAGTAGTTGCCCATATGGTACGCCAAAGGCGCATTTGTCCGGATTGAGCTTGATCCGGTAGCGGTTGAGGTTGGCGAAGGTTTCACGCAAATCATCAATTACGGAGGCTTCCTCCTTGGTCTTAATTACTACGTCGTCGACATAGACTTTAATGTTGCGACCAAGTTGCTCTTTGAGACAAGCCTGCATGCACCGCTGGTAGGTGGCTCCTGCGTTTTTTAGCCTGAAAGGCATTGTGTTGTAGCAGAACACACCGAAGGGCATTGTAAACGCTGTTTTTTCTTGATCTTCCTCCTTCATTCGGATCTGATTATAGCCTGAGTAGGCGTCGAGGAAGCAGAGGCGTTCGCATCCCACGGTGGAGTCGATGATCTGGTCGATTCGCGGTACCGGGAAGTGATCCTTTGGACAGTGCTTATTTAAAGAGGTTAAGTCCACGCACATCCGCAGGATATCCGTGTCCTATTTTGGTACTAGCACCGTATTGGCGAGCCAAGTACTCTCCTTGATCTCGCGTATGAATTTGGCATCGAGGAGTCTATTGATCTCCATCCCGACAGCCTTTGCTCTTGGCTCAGATAATCGCCGTATTGTTTGCTTGACTAGCCTTGCGTCTGGGTTGACGTTGAGTGCGTGCTCGGCGAATTCCCTGGGAACTCCTGGCATGTCCGTTGGACACCAGGCAAAGATTTCTCAGTGCTCACAGAGGAATTCGACGAGCGCGAGTTCCTATGCGGGACTCAAGTTGTTGGCGATGAGGGTCGTCTTGGCGGGATCCGATGGGTGGACCTACACTTTCTTTGTGTGCACCGATGAGTTGAAGGATAGATCAGGTGAACTTGGTTGGCTCAGGGGAGGCAGTCTGTTGTCTGTCGACTCCTTTAGTCTCGCGAGTTCTTCCTGCATGCCGAAGGACTGGAAAATTCTGTTGAATTCCCTGTCGCAACTATCGGATCTTTTGAAGCTTCCGTTGAGCGTGATGACGCCATTGGGACCTGACATTTTCTGCAGGTAGGCGTAGTGTGGCACTGCCATGAACCTAGCGAACGTGACACGTCCGAGGATGCAGTGATATTGCGAGGGCCAGTCGACAACCTCAAAGTCGATGCGCTCGCGCCGGAAGTTCTTCGGCGTGCCAAAGATGACGTCGAGGTTGATTTTGCCTAGGGGATATACGCCTTTTCCTGGGATGATGCCGTGGAATGTTGTGTCCGAGGCCTCTAGGCAAGTTAGAGGGATCCTCATTGCTTGCAAGGTACTCGTGAATAAGGTTGATGCCGCTTCCGCCATCCATGAAGACGCGGCTCATGTCGAAGCCTCCGATTTGTGCCTCGAGTACGAGGGGGCAATGGCCTGGATGGGGTACTTGAGGCGGATGATCTCGTTTGTCGAAGGTGATGCAGGACTCGCTTCCGCTGAGGTACTCAGTAGTAGATGGTGGCGAGTGTGTGGCCAGGTTGACTTGGCGAGTGATGGCCTTCTGCACCCGATTCTAGGGGCGTCCCTTTTGGATCATCATGGTGCCCATGGCTCGTGGGTACGGTTCACCTCGGTGGTGCTGGTCTGGTGCAGCTGCATTTGGGGGTGGCCTAGGTGGTGGTGGCAGAGCGCCATGTGCCACGGCGCCTGGAGCGGCTCCGTAGCCTCTTTCGACTGTGTTGCGGTTCATCCGAACCAATCCCTCGTGTAGCTTGAGGAACTCGCGGCAATCCTTGAGGAGGTGGCTGGACTTCTTCTTTCCATCATGCTTGTCGATGTAGAAGTGTACCGTACATGGCCCGGACAGTTTGTCCTTAATGGATGTCGCGGGTGCCTCATCGCGATTATGGCGTTGCCACACTTGCGTGGTTTTCCCGGAGTCGCGGTATCCGCCGCTACGGTATCCGCTGTTGTGGTTATCGTCGCATCTGTCGGCGTAGCCAGGTGCGACCATGTTGACGTCGTCGCGGTCATCGTAGATGCGCATGTGGCGCTTGCCTCGGTGATCGCGTCTGCGCTCGAGTTCCGCCTCCTCGTCGGAGTGAATGCGATTCTTCACCGAATCTTCTCCATCGGCCCACCGATTCGCGATTTCCATCAGGTGGTCGATGGTCTTGGGCTTTGAGTGGCCCAGCTCCTCCCTGAGTTCTAGGCGGCGGACGCCGCCGTTGAATGCGTCAATCGTGCGATCCTCCGAGATGTTCTCTGCGGAGTTCTTGATGATGGACCACCTTTGGATGTAGGAGCGTAGCAATTCGCCCGATCGTTGCTGGAAGCATCTTAGCTCTTCGATTGATGCAGGCCGCTTGTACGTGCCCTTAAAATTGCGCACGAAGCTGTAAACCAGCTCATCCCAGCTGCGAATGGATCGACGTGGGAGGTTGTTGAGCCATGCTCGGGCGGCACCTTGCAGCTGTAGCTGTAAGCATTGCATGGCCGTACTTCGACTGCCGCCGTGGAGCCTGACGGAGGTGATGTGGTCTTCCAGCCAGATCTTCGGGTCATGTAGGCCGTCAAACTTCGGGTTCTCCGATGGGAGTTTAAACCCTTTAGGCATTCGCTTTTGCCTTATAGATCTGCTGAAGCATCTGGCGCCGCAGAGCTCCACATCTTCCTCTTCCGAATCAGTCGACCGAGCGCGTCGCACCCTTGATTTGTCAATCTTGCGCTGCGTGAGATCATCGCACGCATCATAGTCGCGGTCGTGTCACCGTGAGCGGCGGTGTCGAGATAGGTCGTGATTGTCGTCGCTGGATGAGGGTGAGGAGTAGCGCTTTGCTAGCGCCTTGCCCTTTTTCGGCTCAGGTGTTGGCTCTTTTTCGAGAGCAGCCTCGATTAGTCCCAAGCCCGCGATCATAGATCGGTGCATGGCGGCTCGGGGATCTCCAGCTGGTGGCTGGTTGTTGAGGAGGTACATGGTGGTTGCTGTCACCGCAGCTTGTGGCGTCTTGGGGACCACGTTGCCCCGTGTATCGACTGTCATAGAGCTGAAGTCGAGGGCTTTTGCAGCTTTTATGCGTTCTTGCTCGGTAAGATGGGCCATCCAAGATTGCCTCTTTTTGGCGATGTATTCGTTGCCTTTTGAGGAGGATCCTCCGTGGGAGGAGAGCCCAGCACGACGAAGGCTCGACTCGTCCGCCGCCTTTTTACGTGCTTCGAGCTGCGCGATTGTTTGCGCGTGGCGCTTAAATTCCTCCTTCAGGAGCCAATGGTAGCGCATCAGAAGTTCCTGCCAGGATCCGGGGGTAAAGGGTTCCCCCGTAGGGCCTCGCGGTAGCGAGCCCATTCAAGCTCGTTGAGCCTGACTACGACGCGTTCGCCGGTTTGCTCATTGCTAATGGTTGGAAGTTCGATTGTCCCTCCGTTGTTGACGGGAGTGCGATTGCCGCCATTGCCACCGTTGCCGCCGTTGCCACGGTTCGGCGGGTCAGTTTCGTTGCCACGGTTGCCCGTGTTGTCGCGATTGGCGGAGGTGTCGCCTGCGTTGATGACGGCGCATATGAAGTGGTTGGGGAAGCTGCTGCTCCCGCAACTTTCAGATCCGGAGCCGTAGGCCCCATCTTCAGTGGCCAGATCGCTCAGATCGGAGTCGCGACTGCTGTCGCTGATCGTGTTCTCGACTGTTGTCGGGGCGTTGAGCTCACTGAGGGTGCCGATCGATGGAGGGAACCATGATGCTGGGGCAATCGACGGCATCGTCGGCTGGTCAGGCATGCGAAGCGTGCCCATCTGACCAACTTGGAAGCGGAAGCTCCCGATCGCCAGGCTAATTCCATCGCCCACGGACTCGAAGGCCGAGAGCGGCCGGGTGTGGAGGGTGAAGTCGAATGCACCGAAGAGCTGCCGAATCTCCGCTATTGCGGAGTTGTAGATCGCAGTTGATGGGGCCGAAAAAGCGGCAACATCAGCACTCCCAATTCTCACAGACGGCGACGAGGGTTTAACTCATCAATACCCATTGTTATGGACTTGGGTTTTGGAGAAGGAGGGAGCGCTGGAGACATCTATCGGCTAGCAAACAAGCACACATGGGACTCAAAGATTTACCCAGGTTCAGGCCTCGTAGAGGTCCCTACTCTTGCTTGTCTGCTCGTGGAATTATCGAAGGAATCGAAGATTATAATAGTGCGCAGATGCAATCTGGCAAGGGTTGTGGAAACTAGCATTGCGTGTGTCCTTCTCGCCGCCCCCTCCTAGCCTTTATATAGATAGGCTAGGTCCCGGGTAGCAGGTCGAGTCGGTTACAGGTTAGGGTTTTCCCTTTTGAACTTTCTATCTTTAGCTTCTTCTTGTTCTTCAAGCAATCGAGAGTCCGTAGGTCACTCGAGTCCTCCCTTGGGCCTTAGCGACACCGTGAGCTTCCACTATATTCAAGCCGTATATACCAAGCTCGAGTATCTGTAGGGTATACCCATGTCAGTAAGTAAAAGGTGCTTCTTATGATCAAAAGCGGCCTGGGGTTAATAGTTTCACTTGTCTACTCTCTCATAAACACGATGGAATCAAAACAGCTCCTTACTAGCAGAATGCACGTGCGTTACTACGGATATAAAAAATTAATTTAAATAATATACAAATGCTTAAAAAAACAATGTTCTTATACTTTGAAACATTTTTTTTTCAACAAATAAGAATAATTTGTTTGCACCTTTGACTTCATCATGTTCTCATTTGCGTGACTCGTTTTTGTAGCCTTAGGTCGTCCTTTAGTCTTAATCGTTTTTATCTACTCTTTTATACTACATAAGCAAAGTGGGTAGTATAAGATATTTAGTAATATTATTTCAGTAAATATCACCATCGACTCTTCTTTCTCTTTACCGTGACATCAACTTTCTCTATGTAATGACAGTATGTAACAATTAAAAAACATATACATATTTTCATCTAATGTTCTACGAGCATAGTGTGCTTCTTAGCAGAGCATAGTGTGCTTCATAGAATTTTTTGCAGAAAACCCCCTTCGTCGCCATTTTGTTTTGCAATTGGGTGCTTTCACCAAACCCCCTCTCTCACCCAGACCTTACGAGGCCTTCTCGATCTGCCCACAGCGCGCACACGCTGATCGATCCCCCTCGCTAACCTCTCCATCGCCGTGGACCTCCGTTCAACATCTCTGCATCATGTGTTCTTAGCTCTGAATATTTATATGCCGAGCATAAAAATGACTCCTGGCACGACACAAATTAAATTCAACACTCTCAATATTTATATGCCCAAGAGAAAAATGACATTTGGCATGATATTGATTAAATTCAACCCAAACTCGCGACAATTAAGGGTTTTTACTATAACATGACACATTAATCTGTTGTGTTACAAGCAGGCACATTATTTGTTACTATCTGATCCAATGAATAGCTATTGATCAACATGAGAATCGTAGGTTTGCACACACTTGTGACAGTAATATCCGAGGAGAAACTATACGTGAACAAGAGAATACAAAAGATACTCTTTTCGGCGACCACAAAAGTAAAAACAATACGCTTGTCAACCGTAGTTGTACGACAAACAGTAAAAAGATATGCTTCTACATGGATTCAAACTCCTACGCTCCTTGCCAGAACCTAAGTGAATCAACACATTTACTCCTACAACATTTTTTTCCGAAATAGGGAGCGGAGCCCTGTCCTCTGCATCAAACGATGCACACAGCCTTTATTTATTATTAGAATCACATTGTTTGGCGAAAACCATTACAAAGATGATACAAACCGGAACCGCCAAAGCTAAACACTGAGCAAAAACGATAATTGTATCGCCAGCTCCCCAATGAGATCTATCAAACCCCTATCTACCTGTTTCGATTCCTCCATGGTCACCCACACTATTGCCACTCGCCAAGAGAAGCCGGAGTGCCTTGGCACGGCGGCACAAACTCAAGTGAAAGGAGTCCTAGAACCTCACAGCATATCCATGGAGTTGCGCCCACGCACATGCTCCGGATGTCGCCGCCTTCAAAATCTTCCGACAACCCGTCGTTAGCATGTAGATCAATACGCAGACTCTCGCCACATCAGCCACCGACACCACCTCGATGCCAAGCAGCAGCACTCCCCGCGCGCTAGCTGCTCCACCCTCCTGCCGCTTCCGTCCAATGCTTCTCCACAGACAATGCTCCCAGGAGAGAACGCGATACCGACACCGCGGCACCGCCATCACCCGAAGATCTTAGGGTTTCCCCAGAGTAGCACGATTGAGGTCGACACAAGGTGCATGGCGATGCCTTCATCAAGGTAACGATGTGGTAACGCCGTCATCGCCTGCCAATGGCTCGGTTTTCACCGACACCTATGTCACCCCGCCTCGCTGCTGGGACTGGAAGACGGATCGCGAGATCTGCCAAACAAGCCGCAGGCCGACTACCTTCGACGAAGAAGATGACCACCTCCACCAAACCCAGGGCCTCCACCGATCCCTACAGCCGGTGAGAACTCCAAAAGCGATGCCCTCAAGAGGGGAACGATGCACAAGACACCGCCATCGCTTGATCCCTCAGGATCTAAGGTTTCCCCCGGAGTTTTCTTGGCTAGAGGGACGAGGGGCACTCGATCGCCGTCCGCCATGTCGCTGCTCCTCTGGCCATGCCGCAGCCGCCGCACGCCAGAGATGCCACGCCATTGAGGTGCCCGACGCGCACCCCATCCGCAACGAGGATTGGCGTCCCGCGCTACCGATCTACGCCGGGGAAGACGAGAGATCCCCCCCGCCGCCGGCAGCGCCCAGGCTTTGCCTGGCCACGCCCTTGGTGGCAGCGGGGGAGAGAGGAGGGAGGGGAGTTGGGGGGGCTGGGGTGGCGGCGGCGGCTAGGGTTTCCCCTCCCGTCGCCACACGGGGGCGAGAGGAGGGAGGAGGAATGTGGTTAGCTTTTTCTTTAGGCTCTGATGGGCAGTTTGTACTCCCAAAACTGATGGGTTTCTTTTACTCCTACAACATGGATGGAACAAATAAACCAAAACTATATGTCGTCGCTTGAATTGACTTATCGAGACCTGCACCACCTCCTGCGCGTCGCCATTAACATGGTCATAGTCACCCTGATTGGGGTGGCCGTGCTCACTATTGCCATGTCAAGCTCACCACTCCCGTGATCGTCGCCGATGTCATTGTGGTTAGGCTCCAGGTCACCTTTATCGCCAGTGCAGCCTCAAGGGTGAACGCGGCCGGCATGATCCTACACCATGACCAGTCAGGCCTAACCTACGATGGCCACGTCCATCTCAACATCATGCTAGCAACGTTGATTGTATCATGGCCATGGCCAAGGACACCACGTCCGACGATGCCGCACCTATGACTATATCGGACTGTGTCGGTAAACCGCGGTCGCTTGTCCTTGTCCATGCGCCCCTGCAATTGGCATCTTCTTTTTCAGCGTGCATGTTGTGAACGTGGCCATTTTCTTCACCTCTGCCCTCATGACATCCATCGTCGAACCTTTTCCATCCATAGACCAACGACTAATTAAGTAATTAGAGAGGAAAAAAATAGGAAGATCCCGCAACACACCAACACATCAATCGGCAGAAACTTACCTTCGTCGTTGTAATCCCACTCTAGGTTGTAGTTTAGGTCTGATTGGACCGCTACAATCTTCAAAACAATCCCATCTATTTGCCTGATGTTGGTGAATTTTTTCAATGATTTGAAACCCATGCAATTGTTCAACTCCCAAGGGAAGAAATGAATGAGTTGGCGATCATATAGGAGTACGTTGGTTGGGAAATTTTCTACTCCGGTAGGGGCATCAAGCTGTTTTTCTAATAATCTATCTGCGATAGTTAGCATGGAAATTGGTACATTAGTTAGTTGGATATCGTAGGGAGAAGATTATACTGAGGGGCTGTTACAATCAGGATATTTCCAACTAATTTGACGACATCGCTTAGTGGAAGAGAATGTAGCGTGGAGGACATTAGAGGAGCACAAAACTGTAAGCGGTGAGAGAGTTTTGGAAAACTTTTAGCGGTGGCATAAAACATAGATCGTGCCAATGGAAAAACCTGCACCTCCACGCCACTCCATGGCTTGTCACTGATCGTTTTCTACATCCAAATCCACTTGGCTCTAAGAGCAGCGTTGAGGAGCCTCAGGTCATGGAATAAATCCTATGCGACCCGGTCATACCGTCCAGGCCGGCGACCACCTTCCACGACTGACACGCCACCCACCTGCCGCGCTTGGGCCCGCCACCGCCCGCCGTCACACCTGTGTCCGCCCAATGGCCGGGTTGCCGGTGCGATCGGGTCGCATAGGATTTATTTTCTGGAAACTGAAGCCACCTAAACCATGGGCTGACAGACCTGCTTCCACGCCACCATGCAGCTGCCCCCTTAAGCATCTGCCTTTCCAGGCCACAAGAAATCCCTCTGCAGTATGTCGATATAACTCAAAACTCATGGATCAACAGCCAACGGTAAGGCGAGCAAACATCAATCTTTATATATCTCAGTCCCATGTTTTCTGAAAAAAGGCAGATAGAAAAAAGAAAAGGAGTTGAACAATGAGATCATTAATCAAACGAGTCTGCATTCCGAAAATACATTCAGTTAAATATGGGTGCAAAAATTAGTTATGAACTTTGTTAAATCAAACTATCATCAATTGTTTTCCTTCTCTGTATTAAATCTCCTGGGATAGAATAATATACTCTTACTTTCTAAGGCATCCATTACTCCGAACTCTATTTTTCTTTTGCAAAGAGTTATGAAAATATACTTCATGTGAGAAAGAGAGAATGGGGGAATATTTTCCACACTTGGGCTATTCCATTGCTTGTCAATATATAGAACAATTACAATCAATCTCAATCCTAGACATAATGAGAGAAGAATCCTACAATCAATCCTAGACATACTGAGAGAATAGTCCTAGCCATAATGGGAGATATGCTAATTACAACTCGGAAATCATAGATATGTCACGATACGTGACATATTAGTCTAACATTCCCCCGCAGTCACAACAGGAGGAGAGCGGATGTTGAGACTGGACCGAAAATCCAGAAACAATGGCGACAGGAGTCCCTTCGTCAGGATGTCGGCGAACTAGCGAGACGAGGGAATGTGGATCACACGGACCTAGCCCATGGCAACACGACCGCGGATGAAATGGAGATCGATCTCGATGTGCTTCGTGCGCTGATGCTGGACGGGTTTCGTAGACATGTAGATGATACTAACATTGTCGCAGAACACGACCGTAGTAGGAGGGGATGGTCGATGGAGCTCGTGAAGGAGTTGCCGGATCCAACTCCCTTCGGCGACGGCGTTGGTGATGGCACGATACTCAGCTTCGACGCTGGAGCAAGCTATTGTGTGCTGGCGCTTGGACGACCAAGAGACAAGGTTGTCTCTGAGGTACACACAAAAGCCCGACGTGGAGCGGCGAGTGTCTGGACAGCCGGCCCAGTCGGCGTCGGTGTAGGTGATCATGGAGTCTGGCGATGACAAGTAGATCTGAAGTCCATGTGAGAGTGTACCCTTGACATAGAGAATGATGCACTTGATGGCTGCGAGGTGCTTCTCGCGAGGATCATGCATGAGGAGACACACTGCGGTGACCCAGCATACTACTGCATGATGTAGTACACTATAGTCGTTGACATATCACCAATGAAACACCGTTCACTAGTATTACATCCCTCAGAGTGGTACAACAGAAACACATGCAGGTCCAAGACATGGCTATAGATTACAACTCGACTCTTTACAAAAGATCAAAGGAATACTCTAGGTTAAAGAGAGAGAAAGAAACTTCTTATAAAGAAAAACCAGAAACAATAACTCAGAACTATCTAGCTAATAAGACTAGCATCTAAACTATCTGGCTTGTAATTGCTGCTAGTGCAATGCTCTACAGAAGTAGGTGTTATGGATAAAGTATCTACTCCTATCTAATCAAGATCTTCTCCTTTGCTTCGGTTGATATATATGTTGGCTTCATTGAATTTATTGAAGAATTTGAGCTGTCGATGATGGTTTCTTGAGAAGAAGTTGGTGTTGACGTCGTCTTCAACAGCTTGGAACCTAGCAAGGGTTAAGAAGGTACGGTTGAGTACGAGCGTACTCAGCAAGTTCACTAAAAAGAGTGCATAGACCAGAGGTTGTAGGCAATGCAGGTTTTCGTAAATATTTCTTCAAAGGTTTCTTTTATTCTGAAAACTAAGTCCGACAACCTTCACAGGTTGATTAGGACCTTCGTGGAGTTCCTTTCCTGCCGCGTTCGTAGCTTCTTCCCGGAACAGGGAGTAACATGTCACAATTCTTACACTCTATAGAGGTGTGTTACTTTACCCACAAGAGACCTTAGCTTTGTTGCATAACCAAGTCATGATCTTGTCCATACTTCCTTGGTATGGGGCCCAGTCTAAGATCCAAGCCAACCACTGCCCCCTTCGCGACCCCGCATGTCCCCTTGGTGTACGCCATGCCCACATCTTGAATTACGACAATGGTTAGAGATGCTAGAACTATCATGGGACGTGGAGGGTTCCCACCTATATGTTGCATATCCTCTACGAATTACCAATTAATGCACGCTACAAGAATAATAGCCATGACCTGGCCATCCGGACGCATACGAGAGAAAGAAGATACAACTGACTTCTCTGTCCCATTCCAAATCTCATGGTTAATGCGTGATATACGGCGCTAGAATCACTGGCGACATTGGTTGTTGAGTCCTAGATATTATGTTCCTTTACCACTAGAACAATATCAATAGATTATTACTACTTGGTAAATAATCCATAATCATATTATTATGAAAATAATATTTTTCTGACCTTTTTGAAATGCAGGTGATGACAACATTTGAGTTACAAGCATTTGATAGAAAATAATCAAAGGACATGAGCAAGTGTGAACTTGCATTTTGTGATTGCAAGATTATGCACTCACGGTCTTCGAGATAGTAGAAGATCCAAATTCTGTAAATAGCATCATTGGTCTGTTATGGACAAATGTTTAAAGAAGCAAAATGCATTTATGCATAAGTAATATAATGCAGTTTGATAAACGTGAATCCCCGGAATACTCGTATATGATCTAGGGTTCAAAAACTGGGAATGGTTTCTTTAGAATGTGTTTCACTTTTATATCAGCTTCACACTTGTGCTTCTTATTAAGGTTTGTGAGAGTGTGTGAAACAATAAGTAAGTACAACAAGTAGCATTCAATACTAAAGCACTTAAGTTTGGAATGACACATATAAACTGCGTGAGTAGGATTGTTAATTCATTAGAGCCGTCATAGCAATACTTAAGGATTACTTTTAATACTTCTTAGAAGAATAACTTTTGAGGACAATATTACTTTACAAAGTAAAAAGTATTTAAACTTAAAGCTAACACTTTAAGGTTTTCTTATTAATTATAAGTATTAAAGTAGAAAACAAATAGTATTTTTGAGAAGCTATTCCACTAACAATTGGAGACTTTTAACACTTCATGAAGGTGAAACAAAAGTATTATGCCTTTATGAAAGTGGTGTTCTTTTGATTCTTATAAGTGGGTAGAATCACTTACTTATTATAGAATTAATACTTATTTATATAAACATGGGAATGGCATCATGTTAAATACTTAAAAACTTAGTTTAGCTTTGAAAGTGGATTCTCAAACTTGTAAAAGAATTAGTACTCAAATCTTGATGATTTTATAATTGATAAAGTATTTTTGGAGAGTAAGATTTACTAAATTCTAAATGGTAGTTTTAGTAAGTATAACTTGAATTGGTTAGACCTATCTTGACTTCACTTAAATATCAATTGAACTTGTTATTATACTTTTAGATTTTAATTAGCTTATTTTAAAGCCATAAGCAAGTTTTATATAATTTGTAGGCATTAAAGCAAAAGAAAAGGTTTCAAACTAGTTTTATTAAACGTCTACCTTTTAATTTTCTTCAAAAGTGAGAGTTGACATTTTTGGTGTGTAGATTTTATTTTTTTGACCATTTTGGTATATTATAAGTATTTTTGTGATTTTTAAATAATAAGATATGATTTTTACAAGTTTTATCACTTTATTGATACTAAATAAAAAATAAATACTTAGTTAAGTGATATAATATTTTAAGTTTATAGTGTTACATTTTAGTTCTTGTTTTTCCAAGAATTTTAGTATATTATTTGTATTTTTCTTATTTACCAATATTAAAATATGAATTTTCAAAGTATTATTACTTATAAAATAATAATTATTTAAATAGTTAACATATTAATGTTTGATAATAAGGTTAAATTATAGATTTTATTTTTCTATAATTTTTTATATATTAAACATATTTTTATATATTAAACATATTTTTCTGAATTATAAAACAAAAGATATTAAATTTATAAGATTTTATAAGATTTAATATCTTATAAATTTATAAGATATTAAATTCCTGAAAAATATTTATTATCGAATTTAAAATATTTAATCTATTTCCTAAACAAGGACTGCTTTTTATACCGATACTGACGATAGCTTGAGTCACAGACATGTGGGTCAGGGCCACGTCGGCAAGCCACCTCAGCACTTGACCCGAGTGAAACTACTGGTGGGACCGGGGATGAGGTCATGATGACGTCATCAATGGAGGGCTCCTCCCAGTCGAAATGACGGACCCGGTGATGTCGCGCTCGCGGGGTCCCATCGAAAGCACTATGAGATAGAGGAGACCAAGGCAATCTTAGGAGTGGTGTCGCCGCCCCTTTTTGGTCACCGGAGATACTCCAGCGACCAACTTCTGCGTCGGCCGACGACGATGCATGACACTACGGCGTTGCAGAGTGAGAGGGAGCGAGTGGAGGGCATAGGGAGATGCAGAAGCTCACGCTGGTGATGATGATGAGGATGGTGAGGTCTGGAGAGGTCCGATGACGGCAAATCAACGACAATGGTTGTGGTGGCCAGCGGGATGCCGAGCCCGATTCCACGCCGCTTGTTGTGCGCCAGCTTGCAAAACTATCAGAGATGAACAAGGAGATATGGATGAGCTCTGTGGTGCACTCAAATAGGCTAGGGGAAGCTTCAATGGCAACGGCGGAGCTGCCGTTCGAGCTAGGGTTTCGGTGGGAAAGGGGGTTTGCTCCAGAGGGTGAGAGAGAAGAGGAGATTGGTATGGGGAGGTAGAGCATGATGTGGCAGTCTTATCTGCTCCTCCCAATGGTGGCGGCGAGTATCGTAACACGGCGGAGGATCGACGACAACAGCGCAGCCACGCAGCTGCTTCCCTGTGTGAGGATCACGATGATATGACGGACGACCGAACCGCTATTTGGGTTGGGCTGGTGCTGGGCTTTGGCCCAGCGAGCGGAACGCTCTAGAGGGTGCAAGCGGGCGTCAGTTAGCGCAGGGACGACCTAGGCCATGGGCCGGGCGACTGGCTGCTTTTTTCCCTTTTTTCAATTCCATTTTCTGTTTTCTTTTCTATTTACAATTTGCTTTCAAATTTGATTTCTACAAGGGTTTAGTTATCTATAATTTTTGTAAGACATGGAGAATTTTATGAAGGTTAATTGTAGTCAATTGTTTCTACATTATTGGCCGTGTTTACTAAATGTATAATTATATGAAGGGTTTTTTATTTAGTAAAGTAATTATCAACTAGATTTTTAGGGATTTGCTTCTTCTAATAAGATTTCACAAAAATGATTCTATTTTCACTTAAAAATTATAATGGTAAGGATTTAAAATGGTGAATGATATGTAGAGAATTCAATTCATACTTAGCCTCATAAAGGAATGATATATATATTTAATATAAGGTAGTAAACCTTATGGTTCATGAGGTGGTGATTTGAATTTCATGGTTCTTCCTATTTGGTGATTTCACCAAATCCAATTCTACTTGATTTGTAATGTTTACAATTACCACAGAACAATCTTGGTTAGGTCATTATGAATCAATAACAATCATTGATGGAGAAATGCGCATGTTTATTCAAATGTAGGTATATGGGTTTTGAGAGGATTTAATAACTCATATTCAATTATAGATATGGATGAAGGCTAAGACACGTTGCCATCATGTTTTGCGACCATGGATAATAACTCATCTTAGAGTGAGATATTGAGATTACTTTACTAAAGTGATCTTGATAGTATATGAGACTAGGTCTTTATTAGTATTTAACACAATAAGGTGGACAAGGCTTCCATCTATAAACACTCATCTGGTTCTCTAATTAATACTTGGAAACTGGAATTGTCCAATAGATATTGTTCAATGGTTACCTCGGAATAGAAAATGGTTCCACTATCCATTTAATTCTAGGGTTTTGAATAATGAAGTAGACATGGGTTTGTCCTGGTTTGATATACTTTTGGTTGAAGGTTTCTTAGGTACTCCTACCTTAATACCTCACTAAGCTTATATTTAGTTGAAGAATTCCTTTCCTAATTATATTCCTTATATCCCTCTTATCTTATTCATAAAGGTCACATCCTTCTAAATAAGTCAATCATCTGACTCCACCATATCCATCATCATATGATGACATGGTCATGCCATTTCAGCAACACTAATTCTCTCTAGTATATAACTTCCATTAATTAAATACCATTGATGAATCCATCAATGTAGCTACTTCTAACTCCATCCATTAACTCCTTAAAATCCATCTTACAACTACTTCCAAGGCTTGCAAGATTATAGTTCTCCCTATATCACATGTGATATCAATCCTGTGGAATAGGTATGGTACTACTCTCCATAATACAAGTTTGTTCTTGTATTAGCTTGGTTAAACTACTTCGCCTCCAACTACTCCATACACTCATGTTATATACTTCATCATACTCTAACTTGACTTCTCATGATCAAAGCTTACTAAGGCTTTGCCTAATTTGGTATACTCACATCTATACTTCACACCTAGTCATATATCCTCAAGTGACTTGAGAATGATGACCACCATCCTTTGATCATACCAAGCTTAGGCTTCTAATTGTTTGATCAACATCTATCATCAACTAAGCAGTAGACTTGTACTAGTATCTCTATAGGATTATCTGTTAAGGAAGCTTACTCCATAGTTATATTTACTTGGCTTAACAAGATTATCATTGAATACCATAATACTACTAGCTTTCTCATAGCTTCTCAATTACTAGTTTAACTCTTAGGTTTAGACACTTCTTCTAGTTAACTAAGGAGCGAGTTATCTCCTCCAACACCAAATGGTTTTATCTCCACCAAGGATCACATTCCATTGATGATGGCACATCCTACCAAAACTTCTTCCTTCCTCTTTGGAAGGTCAATATAATAGTTAAAGCTAAGAGTCAATAAGTTCTAGGTCAGGAATTGGTTACTCAACATTGATGATCAACTGACACTAAGACTTGGTTAAGTAGGAATGTCACCTACTAATATGCAATAAAGATATGTGGTGCATGGTCTTGGCTAGGCTTCCTTTTCTACTCTTATTTGTGATAAGAGTTAATGTTTAAGAACTACCATGATACCATGGTAGGAATAACTATAGCAAGCAAATGTTTCAATATTTAGTTATGAAGTTTCTTTACTTGGAGTTTGAGTATTCAAGGTTTGTGGTAGATAATACCTTGGTATCATATTTAGAATATTAAGTATTCATCCTTTAGTTGTTGTATGGAATACCATGTGATGATCTCTAGAAGATCTAGTACTCCTTATTGAGTAGTGTGTTGTGACTTAGTTTCATTCCATTTGATCTACCCTTAGATGAAATTATATTACCCAAAGATAAGGGTTTAGCAAAGGTCATATTGAAACTTATCGCAATCAACTTGATGATCTACTTCAGTTCCACCAAGTTAAGAGAAACTTCAATCACTTTGACAAGTTTTATTTAAAAGCGCAAAAATTATCTGGATTTTCTATGCATGAATGCAATGCACACACCTCATTTCAGCTTATTTTTAAGCTCTAGTGCTGGTGAAAGATTACGGATGTCGCCTAGAGGGGGGTGAATAGGCGATTAAAACATCTACGAGATGGGCTTAACAATGTCAGAATAAAACTAGCATTTTCTTTTGTTAAGCACAAAGCCTAGATATACTAAGATTCACCTATGTGCACCAACAACTTATGCTAAGAAAGACAAGCAACAATATGATAGCAATAGATTACTTCAAGCACAATGGCTATCACAATTTAAAGTGCATAAGTAAAGAGCTCAGGTCTAGAGATAACTGAGGCACGCGGGGACGGCGATATTTGACCGAGTTCCTCCCAACAAGGGAGTACGTCTCATTGGAGGGGTGGGCGGTAATAAGACCATCAATGCCACAAAGGCATCACCCTATTCTCCCGAGCACCCACCACGCGGGCAAGCACTCATTCCACTATGGGACACTTAAGGGTGGTCACCGAACCCGTACAAGATTGGGGCTATCTCCACAACTTAATTGTAGGCTCCCAATAATCGCCACCAAGGCCTCAATCTTGGGGGAGCTTCACAACTTAATTGAAGACCACAAGAACATGCCACAAAGGCCACCCCAACCATCCAGGGTTCCAAGAACCCAAGAGGGGCAAGCAACAATGAATATCACCAACCAATTCTCCGGAGAGAACATGTCAACACCCGGGTTTTTAATCCCAGATGCCCGTTATGCCATACCTCGCAATCCCAGGATTACCATTTTTGTGAGACATAACGGATTGGATATCACAGTACATCATCCATTATAAACCATACATAAGGTCTTACACAAATAAGGATCTCATGATCCAGTCTTAATACAACAAGTAGCGAAAATAAAAGATAAGCGTAGCGGTGGGGTCCATCTTCAGGGGCACATGCAATGCTGACGAAGGCAGATAGTCCTAGTTATCATAGCCGTCCTGCTGACCATCATCTTGATAATCTCCTTCATAGTCTGGCCATGATAATAGCCAGGGACAAAAGCCATGAGTACTCTTTAAGTACTCGCAAACTACCACTAACAAGCACTATAATTCTAAGTTAAAGGGCTAAATCCAAGTTTAACTATAAAGTTAAGTTTGAAACCTAAGCTTAGTTCTGAAGCAAAGAAAGATAAAGTAAAGTTCTAGAATCACTTAAGTGGGAAGCTAAGGTCATAAACACAACCCTGTTGTGGTCAAGTAAAAATTCATCATTCATTTCAAAGTACCTAGAAAACATCTGACAACGAAACAGTATGGCCATTCCAACTGTCCATAACCGCGGACGCGGCTATTCGAATAGTTTGACACTCTGCAGAGGTGGTACACTTTCACCACAAGATTCGATACATCTGTCAGTGATAACCCTGAATCATCATACTTAGTATGCAGATAACCAAACATAACCTTCCCTTTACACACCCTAGTAGAAGCACCTCTCCTATGAGCATGGCCTCCCAACCATGACCATCAGTCATCTTGGGCACTGCATAGGTGGACAACATTGAGAGGTAGCCTCAGCTCAAACCTCTCCCGTGAGGGAACTAATACTAATGCATATAAATTTCTAGCTAAGCCTTACCCAATTCAGGTAGTGTGGTTATACGGTAAATTTGGAATGGTATCGCATCCGAATCCAACCATCAGTTTTATAAAAGGGTTAAGGCTCATGCCTCAACATTTTCATCATCATCAACCATTTTTGTGTTTCTCAACACATGTCAAAACATCTCAATAGAATGACTCATCATTCCAAGGTTTTCATAATTCATTTTCACCAAGTTTTCCCATCTAAAGTGACTCAAGTTTTGATCTACTCTAAACTACTAAGTTAAGAGTGTTCACTAAGGTGGAAAAGATGGGTTCAATCTCATGCCATAGAATGACATCTAAAGCTTAGCTAAATAGGTCAAGTTTTATACTTTTTATGCTACCTTCAAAACAAGTAAAGAACTTTGTGTAAACTAAGGGAGGTAAAACTTGTAAATGTGACTTTGGGTACTAATAGTCAAAGGAGTGTAATCAAAGCAGGCCTAAGGCATCTTTGCTAAACCATCTAGTTTGATCCTAGTTTGGTAAGCACTAAACTTGTAAGGGTTACTTGGATAGTGCTAGCTTTCCAATAGTAGCTTGCCTTGGGTAGTGCAGTGGTTGAAGTTTTCTTCTTCTTCTTCTTGGTAGAACTCCTCCTCCTCGAAAGCTTGGTCGGTACTACCGTCTATAAATACATATGGAGTACACAATCACCAAACAATACTTAACTAGGCTAAGTAGCATTCTAAGACACAGATTTGATGATCTATTACCATCACAAGCATCACAAGTTTAATTCAATGGTTTCATCCCATTTTATTTTAGAAAAGTAATTTCTACTCATTGAAAAATTAACTAAAATTTAATATTCACCACCTAAAATATGGGATCATGTTGACACATGTCATCACCACATATTATAACATGGGGGAATGAGATTTAAAGGTTGGATCAATATTACTTTGGTTTAAGTTCATTATTTAATGATTTAAAGTGACTAGAAATGCCTAGATAGCATTATTTTGGTACTAGTCCAAAGTCACTGTATGTAAACCTTAATATTATTACATATTTAGATAGATATGATGAAATATGATTTTTGAGAGTTGGAATCAACTGAAAAGCTAAATTGGTTGATTTATAAAAATGTTGCAAGGTGCAAAAGCTTCTGTTTTATTATTTTTTTAGGAGAGATCTATAACTCTAATAGAATTAAATCCAACGGGCTTCGATAGATCATATTAATATCTTTCAGACAAAACTGGTTTCATGCAATTTGGATTTGTAAAACTCTCAGAATTGAATTTTAAACTAGTGGACAAAAACTAGATTCAACTTAAAAAGAAAAATCAAAATTTGAATGGCTGGGCTAGCACGGGAAAGAACTTGGGCCGGCCCAGTGGCGCTCCGCGGCGCGGGGCTCAGCTGACAGGGGGGTCCCGCCTATCAGTGGGTCTTAACACGCGAAATGGTACACGCGTTATGGGCCGTAGGATTAGAAGGGGGATCTACGGCTGAGGGTCGTCGTCAATGACGAACAGGTCGCCGACGAGATCGAACCCTAGCGGCTCGGTGGGAGTCTGCTGGGGACGTACTAGGGCTCTAGCGACGATGGCGAGGCGGGCAAACGAACTGGGAGACTACGGTGAGCTCAGGGACGGCCGAGGTAGCTCCGGGGGTGGTCGCAATCAGCGGCGCCCTTCTCCGCCAGAGGCGGCAGCTCCGACTCCAATTCCGGCGAGCTGCTGCTCCCCTTGCTCTGGCTAATGGTGCGGGGTGGTCAGTGAGAGGTGGGGAGTGAGTGGGTGTGGAGAAAAGAGGCTGGGGAGGTCAGTTTATATAGGCCCGACGGTGAGACCGGAGGGTATGGGCAGGCGACTTCGGCGACACGGCTACGGGTGGCTAGCGGCATGGCTGCGGGTGGCGATCGATAGGCGGTCTCCTGGCGGTGCTCTAGGAAGTGAATGCGGGCGTAGGGGCGGTGGTATGCGGTCTGGGCGAGGTGGCGCTCTAAGCGGCAGAGGCGGCGGTGTCCACGGCGAGCGGTGGCTGTGAGGCATTGGGCGGCCAGCGGGGGTGTCTGGTGTGTTCCCCAGGTCGTGGCGGAGCGGTGGGCGCCGGCTCCGGCCAAGGGGCGGTCTGTGCACGCGGGGACAGAGCGTGCTCTGCAGGCGGTGTTGGCATGGTCGACCAGCTCCGGGCGCGGCGGTTTCTGGCTGTTCCTGTCTCTGGCTCTGGCCTGGGGCTGGTTGGACGGTGGCAGTGGACCACTATCGACGTGCTAGACATGGCGAGAGAGGCTGGAGAGGTCTGCTGCTGCGAGTGCACGGTCGGCCGGCGAGGAGTGGCTCGGCATGGCAATGGAGTGCAGCTAGGAGGTAGGGGATGTGCTGGTGTGGGTCTGGTTGGACTTTAGGGAGACAAATATGATCAAAGCACTTCAATTTGCTAGACAAACATCAACCCAAAACAGTAATAGTTAGGCCACTTTGATCTTGCCCACCAAGTGTTTGATGAAATGACCGAAAGAGAAAAGTTTTTGAATTTTGAGTTCAAAATTTTTGAGTGATCTCCACTGGTGCTAGGTAGTCTCTGGTTGCAAGGGTTTTGGAAGTGGAGCTCAAATAGGTGGTTTTTGAAATAGGGGTGATCTATGCATATGCATTGGATTCAATTTTCAAATGCCATTTAAAATAAGTAAAATAATGTTTTTAGCAGATCAAAAGGTGGGGCTTGGTACGTCATTATGTGTACTAGCAAGGGGTACCAAGATCATGAATTGTTTCTGTTAAGAAATGAGGGCTAGGAACACTCAAAGTAGTGTAGTGGATTAAAATGGCCAAAATGACCATTCCTCCTTTTTAATTCTTTTTGATTTGATTTTCTTTAGGAAAAGTTTGGGAAAGATGTAGATGATGTTTAAATCACCTAAGAAACATTTTAAAAGCAAAGAATCACAGAACCAAGGCAATTCAAATCAATCCCTATTTTAAATGCACATACACATGAATGCTTTCATTTTTAATTTGGAAAAGTTTTTGTTAACCCCAAATTTGATGATTTAGATCTTGATAAGCTTGGATTGAAGTTTTGGGATGTTACAGAACACAAACCGATGCACCTAATTCAAAAGGCAAGAACACCACAAAGATGCCCCAAATCTTCACTCTCAAGTTCCAACAAGGCTACTAAAGCAATTGGGAGAATAAGAGAGAAAGAACACAAAAGGGGAACACAAAATCCCCCAAAGATCTAGATCCCAAAGATAAACTCACAAAGAGATGATATGGCTTGGTCAATTTGTAGATCTAGACACCCTCTATCTTCCCTTCAAATATGAGCAAGAACCATTGGGGGAAAAGATAGAAATCAAGCACAAGAGATATGAGTCAGATAGGCAAAAGGTTGAGCAAATAGTGGGAAGAACTAACCCTAGAAAAAGGAGAGAGAAGCAATATATAGGGGTCCAAGAAAAAATGGCTGTTGGGGAATTTCCTGGGCCAGCCGGTAGTACCGCAGTCACCCAGTACTACCGGTTCTAGCCCAACCAATAGCAGCCAGGCGGCAGGTCAACATGGGCAAGCCAACAGTAAACGAGGGAACCAGCCAGCGAGCACGTCGATCGATCAGAAGGGGATCAGACGGGACTTGGCGCGCGTAGCCTTAGCGAGCGGAGCCATCGCGGGCTGGTAGGGAGCGACGGCGAGCTGGGCCAGCGATGCGCGGGAACCGCGGTGGCAGCTGGGCGAGTAGCTGGGCCGGCCCAAGCTAGCGGGTGCGGCAGCAGGAAGCAGGGCAGCGGGCGAGCTCGGAGAGCGGGCACGCGAGGCGGGAACAGCGCACGCATGGGGAGGGAGCAAGGGGATCGGGGGAGCATGGAGAATAGGGTCATGCGGGGCGAGCAGGGCGGCTAAGGAGGAATCTGGGCTGGGAAGGAAGCTAGTTGGGCGAGCTGGGAGCAGGTGGGCCGGCCGGTAGTACCGGCCCACCTAGGCGGAACTGCCGGCTGGGCCCGGAACTACCGGATGAGGCCACCGGGCGAGGCAGAGGGCTGGGTCGTGCGGCCAGATGCGGCCGGTACTACACGCGGTAGTACCGCTGGCCCAGAAAAAACTGATCCCCTTTTTTCTTTTTAAATCAAACAAAAGGCAAAAAAAACAATCTGCGATAACTTTTGATTGGTAACTCCGATTGACCCGAATCCAATTGCATTGGAAATAGGATTACAAGAGCTACCCAATAAAATTGGAAATATTGGATATCACCAAGTGAGAAAGTATCAAGTATAATAATGTGAGATACTTCACTCGATGAGTATCCGGAAAACCGCCAAGATCAAAATCACAACAAGATATAAAAGGGAGATCCAATTTTGATGAACAACAGCTTGTTATGAAGATTACCACAAGCTCTATATCCTCACATGGTAAGACAAATAAACAACCGAATACGATGATGCAAGTATGCAAAGGTTTGAGCTCTCTCCGAACGATATGATCGAGATACTCACTCGAGAGCCTCTCTTGATAGTACGGCTATCTATCCTAAACTTGGTGTCTCAACTACCAACACGAGACCGGGAAAAGGGAAAACCTATCAAGAATAACTTTGCCTTGAGCATCCTTTGACCTTGTCTTCATCGATCCAGAATTACCGAGGATAGCAAGCATCAAACATGAGATCTTCTAGTGATGATGCATTTTGAGCTTGCACAAGACATCTTCTTCTTCATTTCATCAACCTTGAAGCCAACACATGCTCCAAGCAACGCCAATGGACAATTCCTACAAGTGCAACTTAATACACGCATTAGTCCATAAAGATTGTCTTTAATTACCAAAACCACACATGGGGGCCCACATGCTCTTTCAATCTCCCCCATTTTGGTAATTGATGACAATCCCTTTGAGAGGGTTTATATAATGAATTTAATGAATAAAATGGTAGCCACAATATCAAATACTACACAAGTATGTGATATTGGTACCACCACCATAAATAGAGAAAACTCCCCCACAATCTATGCATGTGTGATGAACTTGAATTTTATAGCATATATTTCCAATCATTATCATTGCTGGACTTTCCTCTATATATACCACATGCTAAGCAACACAAAGATGCAAGAGCATGAAAGGAAAATTCTTAAGAACAAACTCAAAGCACGAACCAACTTCCCTTAAACCCTCTTAAAACTTGTCCCCCATTGGCATCGATTGCCAAAATGGGTGACAAGTTCTAGAAGGCCAATATAGTGATAATTTCTCCAAAGGTGTGCAAACACAAATATCCAATGATGAATACTTGGGAGGGAGTAATGAAGGAGACATGCCTTAGAGGCAAATAATCAATAGGTTTCTATTGTCATATCTCAATTAGTTCATAATAGTTTCATATTGTGCTATAACTGTATTAATACAAAACGTTAATATACGTGTGGTTTGTAAACAAACCAAGTCTCTAGTTACCTCTAGCGAACTAGTTCATTGGTCATGAGGATGATCTAGGGTTTTGAGATCATGGGAATTTATGTCAATTGATAATGAGGTCACGTCATTAGTTGAATGATGTGATAGACAAACAACCCAACCAGTTGTATCTTAATGAGATCTAGTTACAAAGTTCAGCATTAATGATTGATGGCCCAAAATATATCGAGCTCGTTGGGGAACCCCAAGAGGAAGGTATGATGAGCACAGCAGCAAGTTTTCCCTCAGTATGAAACCAAGGTTATCAATCCTGTAGGAGCAAGGAAGCACCCCAAAGGAGTAGCTAGCTGAACGTTGGCAGGGCGCACTACCGGTGCCAGCAGCAACGTGGAGACCTGCACAACACAACCACAGAAGTTTGCCCCCAACTTGCGATGAGGTTGTCAATCTCACCGATTTTGGTGAAAACAAAGGATTAAACGTATCGAATGGAAGGAAGTAATAGTTTGCAGAAAGTAAACACAAAGCAGTAAACAGTTTGTAGATTATATGTAAAAGAAAGTACCGGGGTCCATAGTTCAGTAGAGGTGGCTCTCCTTAAGATAGATAACATGATGGGTGAACAAATTACAGCGGGGCAATTGACAAACATCGAGAAAGCATGCAAGCATATACTAATCATCTTGACTCCTTTGAGACTTGAATAGGCATTACAACATTATACATAGACCGCCATCCAACTGCATCTATGACTAATAATCCACATTCAGGTTATCATCCGAACCCCCTCTAGTATTAAGTTGCAAGCAACATATTATTGCTTTATGAATTGCATGTAAAGTAAACAATACGATTGTTATATGAACAAAGGATTGTTGTTTTCTCCCTAGTAGCAACAACACATCTAGTACCTTAGAGATTTCTATCACTTCCCTAGATTACCAGAGGCATGAACCAACTATCGAGCATAAATACTAACTCTTGGTGTTGCTAGCATCTACTTGGCCAAGATAGCTACTAACAACGGAAAGCATGCAAGATCACAAATAACAAAGACATGATAGAATCAATAATCAATCTGAAATAGCATATCAATATCCATCGGATCCCCGCAAACACAACATGCAGAATTACAAATAGATGATCTTGATCATGAACGGAGCTCACAAGATCTAAACATGAAAGCACAAAGGAGGAGAAACAGCCATCTAGCTACTACATGGACCCGTAGTCCAGAGATGAACTACTCATGCATCACACCGGAGGCTTGCATGATGATGAAGAAGGCCTCCAGGGTGAATTCCCCTCTCCGTCAGGGTGCCGGGAAGAGCTTCAGATCCCTCCCGATCTAGGGATGGAGATCACGGCGGCTATAAACTCTTTCGTGGATTTTTGATTGGGTACTTAGGGTTTTGGTATCGGAGGCAATATATAGGCGGAAGGAGAGGCCGAGGGGGTGCTGGGGTCGGCCAAACCACCCCCTAGCGCGGGCCTGGCCTGGCCGCCTGGCCAGGTGGTGTGGCCGGGCCCCAGCCATTCTCCGTCTCGTATCCTGGCTCCAGATGTCTTCTGGTAAAATAGTGACGTTGGCTTTTGTCCCGTCGAATTCCGAGAATATTCATTTTCTGATTTCCTGGAACCAAAAACAGCAGAAAACAGGCAGCTGGCACAGTGGTTCTTGTTAACAGGTTAGTCCAAGATATCATGTGAAAAGTACTCCAAAGTGTGGACAAAACACAAGAAAGTATAAAAAACCAAGCATGGAACATCAAAAATTATAGATACATTTGCAATGTATTAACATCCCCAAGCTTAACTCCTGCTCGTCCTCGAGTAGGTAAGTGATAAAAAGAAAGAATAATTTTGGAGGTGACATGCACTATCATAAACTTGATCAAAGTATTTGTAAAACATTGAAAGGTCGGATCATAGTACTTCCATCATAACATGAAAGACAAAGTTATAGCAATAAGACAAAGAAACTACGTTGCAACATGAAAAGGCACAAACAAAAGATTTATGAATAACAATGCTTTGGAAGACGTTTGTTTGTTTCACATAAAGAAAACATAGCATAATAATATTCAGCTTGTCCCCTATAGAGTAGCTAATATAAATGCATGGGACACCTTCAAAGTTCATAAGAGTGACTAGATACAAATAGTTTAAAACAAGCAATATCAAGTTATGCATCAATCAACTAGTCTTGGGACAATGCACATAGAACTAAGAATGGGCACTATGCTCTCAAAGTAGGTGCATTAAGGTAGAAGGTGGAGACTTAATGTAATGGTGGAAGAAAGGCCTTCATAGAAGGAAGCAGAGATTCAAGTTTCATAAAGATCTTCCAAATATTATGGTACTTATAGCTTTTAGCTCTCATTGCCCCTATCATAAGCATCTTGAAGGTGATTAAGGTTAAGGTGAACAAACTATGGTGTACATGCTTGACGAAGTATAAGTTAGAAATCTCATGTCCCTTGAATACGAGGGTCGCTCCTCATGCTACTCAAGTTTAGTCACCGGTAAGTTCTTGTCATCGTAAGTACATGTGTATCATAGAGAACCGCCAACGGGGTACCCCTTGCCCGATGATACGGAAGAATCCCCATATCAAAATGACAAGGCAAGCAGACAACGAGCATTTCAGCAATCTTCTTATTTACCATGGAAATATGGTGCTTTTTTCTCTCTTTCCTCTTTTCATAATCTCATTTTTTTTCTCTTTTTCTCTTTTTTTTCAATATAGGACTCTTTTTTATAAGAAGAATACTTCATAGACAGCTCATTATGGTTACGCTGCAGGTTTCCACCATGTCAGCATGGATTAGACCAGCGGCCTAGGCGTTTCTCTAACACATATACATAACTCCATGGACTTACAAGCTCCCCTTTCATTTCACACCGACGACATCGATAGACAAAAGAGCATGATATCAACTAGGTACAAAGTACACGTGCAATGTTGAAAGTGTTCCCCATAACAGCATGGTTCTGCTAATCCCCAACAAATAAGTGCAAGCATATACAACATAGACGACACAATGGTTCAAGTTTATTAAGGGCAAGAAAAGTAAAGTGTGTCATCAAGTTCGTGAGAGCTTTAATCACTAGTTTTCTCATAACAAGTTTAATTTGGAAGGTAAACAAAAGTATGAATATACTTGGAATAGCATAAGCTAGTAGGTAGGTATGGTGGAATCTTTGGAATAACTTGGTTTAGGGAGTTGGATGCATGAGTGGAACTCATACTTGGTTGTAGAGGCTAGCAAAAGACTGGGAGCGACAAACTAAGGGAGCAGTAATGGCCATAATCATGCAGAGCGACAAAACATCATTGATCAAAGCATCAAGTGATACTACAAGTTGAAAACTAAAGGATCATAAAGGCTGTGGTGACTTGGGATAGTCATAACATGGTGTGAGCATGCGCCAAGTCAACCCAAATAAAACATCAAAGGAGAATACCATAATACTATGCTTTAATATGCTAAAACAACGCATGATTCATCCAAGACATATTAAGAAATATCAATTGTTTATAACAAGTCATGCTACATCAAAGAATACTAAGCATAAATCCAAAACAATATCAAGCATGGCATGACAAAGCATAGGCCACAGTCAAAAACAAGCTCTCTTTACCACTTAAGCATGAGCTTTCCTACTCTTTTCCAAACCAAACCAAACTATTTGAACACCAATGTATGAAAGAGGGGATCCAACCAATTTATTCAGCAAACTAAGCAAACAAAGCAAACGAAAAACCAAAACGAAAAAGAAGATGCTCCAAAAACAACACAACTGTGCATGAAACAATAAAAATGAAGCGTTTGGAAGAAACCTGAGATTTTTATTGATGAAGAGAGGGATACCTTGGGCATCCCCAAGCTTTGACGCTTGTACTTCTTGGATATTTCTTGGGGTGACACGCGTGGCATCCCCAAGCTTGAGGCTTAGTCCATCTTTCATCTCATTATTCATTCCTTCCAAACACCTGGAATTTTTCCTTCATACAAAACTTCACACAATCTTTATTAGCAACATTAGTGCATTCAAGATAATAAGTCTTTAGGTTCAGTTCTAACACCAATAAACTTCCATTAGAACACTAGCTACTGTAGCACTTCCCTCAAAAAGCTCAATTCCCCAAAAGAACTCAAAAAAGAACCAACAAGAAGCAAATGCAGAAAATGATAGAAATATGTCAAAACAGACCAGTAGGTAAAGACGAATTTTTTCGAAGACCTTCTGTTGCTCAAATAAAAAAGTGTTGAACTAAAGAAAGTTAGATAACAACTTGGGGAAGAAGAAAAAAAATTCGCGCCTCAAAAGGACGTTCCGAGATTTTATACGAATTTGTACGGTGAAGCACAGAAATATGTTTCGAGACAGCAACTTTCCCAATCATTACTTCTCTCTCATTAGAGGTTACTCTTGGCACAAAAAGCAAATAAAAAGGATAAGGAGTGGTTATTACTAAAGTAATAACTTCCAAGACTCATCTAAAACTTTTGGGTTATCTCCCAATAAGTACTTTTCTTTAACGCCTTTAAGTTAGGCATAATAAGCAAGAAAAAGGATCAAGTGCTCTCAAATGAAGAAGCATTAAAACCAAATTTCTTGCCCTTATCTCTCTTACTTTTATTCTTAACCTTGGGGAAAATATGATTGTTTGGTGGAGAAGCAAGGTGCATGGTCCCCGTTCCCACATCTATTATTGCTCCAAGGAGTTCTAATAGGGACCTTCCAAGTGTAATTTGTCCTTTTCCTGCACATTCAATAACAAGATAATCGGTAGAAATCATTTTCCCAAGGATCTTTGTAAACACTCCTTCAGCTATTCCAATAGGTAATATGGTAGCATTATCAGCAAGAGATATTTCTTTTCCTCCTTCAGTAAGCCCCCAAAGATTCAAAGATTCATAAATATCTTTGGGCATAAAACAAAATTCAGACATGATATCACAACGAGCTTGAAAAGTTTCATTATTTATATCAATCTTTACTATAGGGGTCCACCTTGATGGTTCAGAATTTATTGGAACATAATTATAATGCTCCCTAAGCGTATTATAGCAATCTTTTAAGCTAGTAGTGCGGGTCTCAAGAGTGTTTAATCTAGCAAATATGCTTGCGAAAGAAATATCAGTTTTGCTAGGCAAGTTGAAAGTAAGGATCATTTTCTTTATAGCATTAATAGTATCATCCTCATTATATTGGAGAAAATCTCCTCCCACAGCAGCATCTAAAGCATATCTATAGCAAAGAGCAATTCCAAGGTAAAAACTGCTAAGGAACAAGCTTTGAGTCATTTTAGGCTCAGTTTTTTCATGTAGATCAGAGATTCTAGACCAAGCTTCCTTGAAGCTTTCCTCAATTCCTTGTTTAAAAGTGAAAATATTTCCTCGGGTGACATAGTGATTGGAGCAAGGCTAGACATAACGGCAACTTAAGATAGGAACTAATTTTTTGTGTTTTCAATAAATAAAGCAAACTTATAAAAACTATTTTTTTGTGTGTTTTTGATAAAGAAACAAGCAAACAAAGCAAAAGTAAACTAAGCAAAACAAAAATAACAAACTAAAGAGATTGGTTATGAGGGACTCCCCTTGTGAAGATGTCCTTGACTCCCCGGCAATAGCGCCAGAAAAAGTTGTTGATGGCCCACAATATATCGAGCTCGTTGGGGAACCCCAAGAGGAAGGTATGATGAGCACAGCAGCAAGTTTTCCCTCAGTATGAAACCAAGGTTATCAATCCAGTAGGAGCAAGGAAACACCCCAAAGGTGTAGCTAGCTGAACGTTCGTAGGGCGCACTACCGGTGCCAGCAGCAACGTGGAGACCTGCACAACACAACCACATAACTTTGCCCCCAACTTGCGATGAGGTTGTCAATCTCACTGGTTTTGCTAAAAACAAAGGATTAAACGTATCGAATGGAAGGAAGTAATAGTTTACAGAAATTAAACACAAAGTAGTAAATAGTTTGTAGATTATATGTAAAAGAAAGGACTGGGGTCCATAGTTCACTAGAGGTGGCTCTCCTTAAGATAGATAACATGTTGGGTGAACAAATTACAGTGGGGCAATTGACAAACATCGACAAAGCATACAAGCATATAAAAATCATCTTGACTCCTTTGAGACTTGACTGGGCATTACAACATTATACATAGACCGCCATCCAAATGCATCTATGACTAATAATCCACCTTCGGGTTATCATCCGAAACCCCTCTAGTATTAAGTTGCATGCAATAGATTATTGCTTTACGAATTGCGTGTAAAGTAAACAATACGATTTTTCTATGAACAACGGATTGTTGTTTTCTCCCTAGTAGCAACAACACATCTAGTACCTTAGAGATTTCTGTCACTTCCCTAGATTACCTGAGGCATGAATCCACTATCGAGCATAAATACTAACTCTTGGAGTTGCTAGCATCTACTTGGCCAAGATAGCTACTAACAACGGAAAGCATGCAAGATCACAAATAAAAATGACATGATAGAATCAATAATCAATCTGAAATAGCATCTCAATATCCATCGGATCCCCGCAAACACAACATGCAGAATTACAAATAGATGATCTTGATCATGAACGGAGCTCACAAGATCTAAACATGAAAGCACAAAGGAGGAGAACCAGCCATCTAGCTACTACATGGACCCGTAGTCCAGAGATGAACTACTCACGCATCACACCGGAGGCTTGCATGATGATGAAGAAGGCCTCCAGGGTGAATTCCCCTCTCCGGCAGGGTGCCGGGAAGAGCTTCAGATCCCTCCTGATCTAGGAATGGAGATGACGGCGGCTACAAACTCTTTCGTGGATTTTTGATCGGGTACTTAGGGTTTTGGTATCGGAGGCAATATATAAGCGGAAGGCGAGGCCGAGGAGGTGCTGGGGTCGGCCAGACCACCCCCTGGCGCGGGCTAGGCCTGGCCGCGCGGCCAGGTGGTGTGGCCGGGCCATAGCCCTTCTCCGTCTTGTATTCTGGCTCCAGATGGCTTCCAGTAAAATAGTGACTTTGGATTTTGTCCCATCCAATTCCGAGAATATTCATTTTCTGACTTCCTGGAACCAAAAACAGTAGAAAACAGGCAGCTGGCATTGTGGCTCTTGTTAATAGTTTAGTCCAAGAAATTATATGAAAAGTACTCCAAAGTGTGGACAAAACACAAGAAAGTATAAAAAACCAAGCATGGAACATCAAAAATTATAGATACATTTGCAATGTATCAATGATAAACTAAGGAAACGTCGCAACCTGGTCCTTAGACTGTGAGGTAATGCAAATCATCGTTCTAAAGGGAGCTTAGATGGTTATCAAGTATCATTTTGTGCCTGGATGATCGAAAAGGTGCCACTCAGGTTTCGAAAAGGGGCGTGTAGAGGAGTACATATCAAGACTAATATTTCCCCATCCATGTAACGGACAGATACATTGGTGGCCATCTCGGGAAACTTGCAAGCGTGTGACTGGGTCACGGAATGCAACGATACGGGAACGAGAAAACAAGTTCATCGGTAACAAGATCGAACGAAGGTATGGAGATACTGTAGATCAAATCTCGGGTGAACTAGGTATCAAGTGGCAAAGGGAATGGGAAACGACTGTTTACGGTTCAATCGACATTATCATCCTGGAATGCATAGGGGTCATTATGGGCATCCCGGTCCCGCTATTGATCATTTATGGAGATCATGTCTATGCCATTCCTGAGCCGTGGGGAAATACACTTAAGTGTACGATGAGCTAGAGATCCTCTATAAGTTGGAATCACCATATGAAAGAGAAAAGGAAACCGAAAAAGTTCCGTGAGAAACTGGAATCGTTCTGGGAAAGATCTAAAGTCGTTAGGAGGAAATCGAAAGGGAACCGAAAGGTGTTTCGGGTCAAATTGGATTTTGTAATATGTATTTACATATTAATTAATGTAATTAATATTAAATATAATATTAAAATGTAATTTGAAGGGGTATTCCACTAATGGGCCAAACTTCCTAGGGAAAAAGGGCCCATGAGGGAAAACCGAAGGAGGGAAGGGCCAAGGGCCAGGGCCCAGGCGCCTCAAGGGGGCCCACCCGGCCAGCCTAGGGCTGTGCGCGGGGTAGGGCCTACACCTGGCCGGCTGGCCCATGAGGCCCATGCGCCTCCCTCTCTCTCCCTTGGTTAGTCCCACATGGGAAACCCAAAGGGGAGGGCACATCCCCTCCCCGTATATAAATGGGTGCCCATGGGTGGGAATAGACACACCAATATTTGGAGAAGTCCTTTGGTTGACTTTCTCCTTCCCTCTCTCTCGTCTCCATCCGTTGGCATGGTCCCAAGTAAGGACTGTCCGAGCAAGAGACACCGCACGTGCAACACGCCATTACGCTGTAGGGATTCCAAGGCAGAGATCTACTTCCGCACTCCCGGCAGGGATCAAGGATCCGGAGGTCGTCGTCGTACACCGTATTTGTACAAAACCATGAGGGACCTCACTTGAGGCACCTTGGATGTCGTGAGCCGGAGCAGCTGCACGATGAAGAAGGATCAAGGGGTGACCTGCAAGGAGCATTGCGACCTTGAGGTCGGCTACAGGTTCGACTACTTCAACCACGTTCCCCTCGGAACGTTAACCGCGTACGGTCTACAAGGGTATGTATTCTATATGCTCGGCCGTTACCGCATTACTACATAGATAGATCTTGGCAGTATTAGGCGGTTCCAACATAGGAAATTTTTTATTTTCTGCTACAGAACCCTTTAGTGGTATCAGAGCCAATCTATGCGTAGGAGTGTTGTACGGCCAATACGCACAAGTATTGTGCGGGCATTGATCCCTTAGTTGTTACTCTCTAATGTGTACTTGTTTATATCGCGGTATTGTTTGATGAAGCTGCATGGATCGACCTTACGCGTATTCGTACGCGAGACTGGTTCCACGCTCAACATACGGCTTGTACCGTATAAGTGGCTAGCAGGTGTCTATCTCTCATTCAATAGTTGATATAGCATTTACAACGGAGGGTCTCAGAAGGGGTGTAGTAGAGACAACTGTTGGATCCATGTTGTGGTTGGAAAGTTCGTAGATTAGAAACGGTTCTATTGAGAAAGCCCTAACAACCACGTAAAACTTGCAAAAGATAAAGTAGAGGCGTCTAACTTTATTTTGCAGGAGGGCTTGTGTTATGATATAGTATTGGTCATTACAAAGGTAAAGTAGTTTACTTTTATGTTACTAAGTTAAGTAGTAATAGCCATCATTCCGATGGACGGCCGGGTGGTGGATTCGTGGACTTGGCGTGAAACCAGGGGCAAGATGGAGATCATGCACGAGCGCTCGATGGAGATCAAGGCGCAATAAGAAGGACCATATCATATCACAAATTTACATGTGATGTTGATACCTACTTTATATCTCATTATGTGCTAGTATTAGATACTCAACGGTAGCAAATAATATAATCCCTATATAATTCCAATGGTAGTGTTCCCCTTGTGTGTGCACCACCAAGAAAGTTTGTCGTCA
Source organism: Avena eriantha (assembly GCA_910589775.1). Lineage (NCBI taxonomy): Eukaryota > Viridiplantae > Streptophyta > Magnoliopsida > Poales > Poaceae > Avena > Avena eriantha. The sequence goes on from OU342744.1 coordinate 240,944,425, forward strand.
TGAAGCCGACCATGACGATCGGGGGCTAGACATATCTACATCCGCATACAATGGGTGTAAGCCATGTTGCACAACGAGTACACACGAGTTAGATTTGGCGAGCCTAGCATGTGTAGCCATGGTCTCGGAACACAAGAGACTGAAAGGTCGAGCATGAGTCACATGGTTGATGTGATTGACATTGGGGAATGTCTACCTTTGATTCTGCACTGATGGTCATGAATATCGGGGGAGGTGCAGGGGATTGGGATCATGTGATCACTAAAATCGTCCAGGGGATGACAATTTTAGTGGGAGCTCAATTAGGATTAAACTCATATTATGAACTTAGTCTAGATGTCTGTTTGCAAATATCTTAGTAGATCATGGCCTATCCCATTGAGGTCATTTGCGACCATGGGAAATTTATTGCTTGATATGGAACTTAGCAAAAGGGTCCAACTTCATAGATTCCCACGCCTGAGGGATATCCTCGTAAAAGGTGATCTTTTCTTCTTGATACAATGACCATTAGGAGATAATCCGATGACTCCACAATTTTTGCGTGTTCTTCATAATCATCCAACAAGCCATTCTCCATTCGATGGAGAGTTGGATTACAATCTTGTATTCTACAAGATCAGGCACATAAGGTATGAGCCGTTGGATGAGTTTTCTTCCATGATGGATGAAAAAGAGAATATTTGGAGAAACACTTAGCAATCTTGCATTAGAGTTATGAACTCTCAGAAGGGCTTGATTGCAATGGAGGTCATGAATAAAAAAGGGTATATGTTATTTATACAAAGTTATAAATGTAATTCTTGCAAAACATGTTGCAGATTATATAAGTATTGGATACTTGTCCTGTTTTGTGAAAATAGGATGGTCTGCTTGAGAATTGTTGGAATTGAGGCAATGTGGCTTGACGACGGCAAGCAAAACAGTTGATGGCCGACATCACCCCTTTCCTCAAAGGTTTATCATTTGGATTAGTGGACTTGAATATAATTTGTAATCCTTGTTTGTCTCTCTTGCTTTTGGTGAGACGATTGTTCATATGAACGAGTTACAAGATAGTTGTACTATTCTTATGAACAATACCATTATGGTCACATTACGATTATAAATGAGTTACTCTTAACACTATGTTAATGATAATAGTTTAAACATTTATAAAGGATTAGAATGCTAAAAGATATCCAAGGTTAAGTAATGAGATGACACTATAGTTTAAGTCATTTTGGTTATTGCATGTTCTTCATGAAGATCGGGGTCCTAGATTCTTAATCTAGAGATTTTGCAAAACCATGCCTTGTTGGGCAGAATGACTAAAACTCCGCATTCTGATAAAACGGTGATATGCGAAGAAATGTTGAACTTTATACATAACAATGTATCATATTTTCAACAAGATAGTGGAAATCATTATTCATACTTAATGTTGAATCTGATACATAGTGATGTATCGTATTGTCAACAAATAGTGGAAATCATTACTTCACACTTCATTGTGGACTTAAGTGAATATGAGTATTTACTTAATGAAACATAAGTTTGAAACTGTTTTGAATTGTTCAAAAGATTTCAAAGTGAAGGAGGATATTGAATTAACAAGAATACAAAAGTCTCTTCGATTTGATCGACATGACTAAAGTATTTATTTTAATTTTAGCATAAAAGGACATGTGAAAGATGTTTCACAAATTATGATAATTGGACGAATTTCAAAGTGTATTTAAATGTCTAAACATCATAATCATTATGTATTAAGATACATATGGTATTATATTATCTCTTATTGGGGTTATAGTTATCATTTAGAGTTAGAGATTGAAATGAGCAAACACTCGTGTGAAATACAAAGGAACATCTAAAGATTCGTGGAAACAACACCATAAGTGTTATGACATGTTCGAGTTTCTAGAGATTTCGATAAGTTGAAATCATGGCGAATAAACAAGTATTTGTAGCGTATTCTTAGGCAACTATGAATGCATATTCCACAAGGGGCAAACTTGGTGTTGTCCAAAGTTGACGTGTCTTGATAAAGATACAGGTGGAAGAAAGTAAAAGATCAAAACAAGGTATTTGACCTTACCTCCAAATTGTTGAGTGGCGCAGCGGAATTTGTTTCATGAAACCGGACTCTACAAATAGAGGAGAAACTAATGATAATGATCATAAAGTTTCAATGAATACTTTTACTAAAGAAAGTAGGATTCAACAATATATACTCTGCAAGTTCATGGAAATATATTATTGATTCACTTGTCATGTTTATGAACAAGACATACCTACGAATTACAAAGAAGCGTGATGGACCTAAGTGCGTGAAATGAACAGGAGTCATAAAATCCTATATTAAGTTACATTTAAGATTGCGAAGTAATATGTTACTTGATCTTATTAACTAAAGAAGTTTACTTGATATTTCTGAATGACTTCAAAGTCATAAGATGGAAATGAAACTTAATGGAGACGTAAAAGCTCGATTTGTCACAAAGTATGGACAAATTCAAGGACTTGACTACAAATGTAGCAATGCTTGAGTCTATTGGATTTACACTAGAAATATATGGATATTGAAGTCTCATAGCTGGAATTCTCCATTTGATGATGATCAAAGAATTTTGGAATGTCCAAGATTATCGGAAGAACCTGCATATGAGTGGGAGCTAATTAGCTTGGCCAAATCTTAATATATAAGACATATTTTGAGTGGGAGATAAGTAGCTTGGCTAGCTCATAATATGTATCAGACATATCTTGAGTGGGAGCTAAGTGAAATCCCTGGATCTCAAATATGGATGCCATATTTGAGTGGGAGCATGAAATCATTCTGGGATATGTGAACGACATATGTGAATGATGTGATTGGTGTTAATAACATTTAAGTAGATAAATAAGGATGAACTTGAAGTTATTAAACAATGAGATCTATCAAGATAGATTGGTAAGTTTAATAAAAATCAAATGTTGAATGGTTCTTCGACTTTATTCTGAAGATGTTCAGAATGTCCTAAGAAAGATTCTGAAGAAGTTCAGAATGGAACAAGGTAAGAAAGAAGTTCTTACTATATGAAGCATTGTCTTGGTATTACAATGATGGTTAAAAAGGAAGAAAGAGATGTGTTGCATCTCCTATGCCTTAGTCATAGGTTTTTCCATACAACCATATTGTATACTCGACGTAATGTGACCCGAAATTCTAGTTGGAAGGACAAGCTCTTAACTATAAGAACATGTCTTGAAGTGATCCCTGAGTTAATCACTGAACCATAAATAAGTTTGTACTTAAACAGCAAGAAGCAAAGTAAGTGGCATAGTTGCATTTCATGCACTAGGATCTACATAGATATAGAAGTATAAAGGCTCCATCTGATGTGATGTATATCGTTATGGCGGGGCTAATTCGCTTTTAACGTAGAATGATGTGTCACAGGGGCATAGTGTGCCCATGAAAAAGCCCTCTAGGTTGATCTAAAGTCACTGTAGGCTCCTGGAAACCGGCCTCGTTTTGCTGCCATAACTACCGTATATACACAAAGGATTGCAAAGTGTGTTTCAAAGTTTAGATGACAACAATGAAAACGACCGTCATTATAAACACTAGAAACAAAGTCTCACTTTGTCACCAAACGAATACTTTAACCCATTATGAGATAATGGTATGAATGTCAAAGTTAGGAACACATTAACGATTTGCAAAGGCATAATGATCTGGTAAAACAGAACATGGACAGGACATTTTCCATAAGCATGCATGATCAATAAATGCATATGTGATATGGTTTATGATGAGTAAAATGCGAGCTAGATTATTTGTACTCTAGTGCAAGTGGAAGACTAAAGGAGATATGCCCTAGAGGCAAATAATAAATAGGTTTTTTATTGTCATATCGCAATTAGTTCATAATAGTTTCATACTCTGCTATAACTGTATTAATACGAAACGTTAATACACATGTGGTATGTAAACAAACCAAGTCTCTAGTTACCTCTAGCGAAATAGTTCATTGGTCATGAGGATGATCTAGGGTTTCGAGATCATGGGCATTTATGCCAATTGACAATGAGGTCACATGATTAGTTGAATGATGTGATAGACAAACAACCCAACCAGTTGTATCTTAATGAGATCTAGTTAGAAAGTTCACCATTAATGATAAATTAAGGAAACCTCGCAACCTGATCCTTAGACTATGAGGTAATGCAAATCACCGTTCTGGAGGGAGCTTAGATGGTTATCAAGTATCATTCTGTGCCTGGATGATCGAAAAGGTGCCACTCAGGTTTCCCAAAGGGGCGCATAGAGGAGTACATATCAAGACCAGGATTTTCCCATCCATGTAACGGACAGATACATTAGTGGCCATCTCGGTGACGTTCCATTAATGAAGCTTGCAAGCGTGTGACTAGGTTACGGAATGCAACGACACGGGAACGAGAAAACAAGTTCATCGGTAATGAGATCGAACGAAGGTATGGAGATACCGTAGATTAAATCTCGGGTGAACTAGGTATCAAGTGGCAAAGGGAATGGGAAACGACTGTTTACGGTTCAAACGACATTATCATCATGGAATGCACAGGGGTCATTATGGGCATCCTGGTCCCGCTATTGATCATTGATGGAGATCATGTCTATGCTATTCCCGAGCCGTGAGGAAATATACTTAAGGGTACGATGAGCTAGAGATCCTCTGTAAGTTGGAATCACCATATGAAAGAGAAAAGGAAATTGGAAAAGTTCCGTGAGAGAACCGGAATCGTTCCGGAAAAGATCTGAAGTTGTTCGGAGGAAATCGAAAGGGAACCGAAAGGTGTTTCGGGTCAAATCGGATTTTGTAATATGTATTTACATATTAATTATTGTAATTAATATTAAATATAATATTAAAATCTAATTTGAAGGGGTATTCCACTAATGGGCCAAACTTCCTAGGGAAAAAGGGCCCATGAGGGAAAATCGAAGGAGGGAAGGGCGAAGGGCCAAAGGGCTAGAGCCTAGGCGCCTCAAGCGGGCCCACCCGGACAGCCTAGGGTTGTGCGTGGGGTGGGGCCCACCCCTGGCCAGCTGGCCCATGAGGCCCATGCGCCTCCCCCTCTCTCCCTTGCTTAGTCCCACATGGGAAACCCAAAGGGGAGGGCACAACCCCTCCCCCTATATAAAGGGGTGCCCATGGGTGGGAATAGACACACCAATATTTGGAGAAGTCCTTTGGTTGACTTTCTCCTTTCCTCTCTCTCGTCTCCATGCATTGGCACGACCCCAAGTAAGGACTGTCCGAGCAAGAGACACCGCACCTGCAGCACGCCGTTGCGCTGCATGGATTCCAAGCCGGAGATCTACTTCCGCACTCCTGGCAGGGATCAAGGAGCCAAAGGTCGTTGTTGTACACCGTATGTGTACGAAACCATGAGGGGCCTCACTTGAGGCACCTTGGATGTTGTGAGCCAAAGCTACTACACGATGAAGAAGGAGCAAGGGGTGACATGCGAGGAGCATCACGACCTTGAGGTCGGCTATGGGTTCGACTACTTTAACCATGTTCCCCTCGGAACTTTAACCGCGTACGGTCTACAAGGGTATGTATTCTATACGCTCGGCCGTTACTGCATTACTACATAGATAGATCTTGGCAGTATTAGGTGGTTCCAACATAGGAATTTTTTTGTTTTCTGCTACGGAACCCTTCAAGTAAAACTATATTGAGGACCCATAGATTGCCAAGGAAATAAAAAATAAGCATCAACAAATGACGCAAGCAACCATAAGATCCAAAAGAACCAAATGAAAACAACAGATGATACCAAATGAAACAAACAAGATGTTATGATAAGATCAAAAGTGTATTTTAAATGAAAATAGAGAAGCTCCCCAAGATTTGTGCACAAATAGAATAGTTTCATTTGAATATATCATGCACAAATATGGAATCCTCGTTCCCCCATAAGCATTTAAAATACAACTAAAGAGAAAGAAGACAAATGAGCATTATTAAATGAATTAGAGGAGCTCCCTAAAGATTATGCACCAATTATAATAATTATATTTGGGAACAAAGTGCATGATCATGGAATACTCACTCATCCATATTCATTTAACAATACAAGGCATGCGGGAACAAATATGAGTGCCCGAAGATGCAAACAAGAGGAACAAGAACTCATAGGCAAATAAATTTGGAAGCCACCGAAGAATCAAAAAGGAATAAAAGGTGGTATCCAAGGAATAAAAATCTCAACTAAAATTATCTTCTCTTATGTGTGTAAGTTTCTAAATGCAACGCATCAGAAAGACATATGTCCACAAATAAACATGCACACATAATTAAGATACTCAAGAAAGCACATGAAAACCAAAATGAAATCATCACATATACTAATAAGATTTTTGCTTGTAAGCATGGCCAAAGGCACAATATTATCTTATTGTTCATTAATGAACTTCAAACACCAACACACTACATATATTACAACAATCACCAAGGGAAAAGGAGATGGTTGGAATATATGGAGAAAGGCAACAAGTATCACAAAGGAAAAATCACTAGCAAAATCTCACTATTGCACATGAGAGAAGTTGAGGAAAGGATAGCCAAATAACGATTGCTAGATTGACATATTTGGGATTGGAGGATCATATGCATGATTTTTTATACTCACAATAGTATGTACTCATCTCAATTTACACACATATGCAATAGGAGGATCTCTTAAAACCAAGACTAGAAACACAACAAATTCAAATACAAAGGATCATGCTAGAAGGCAACCCACAAATGGTTGGAATCAAGATATATGAGCATGAGAAAGAGATACTTGTTACCGAGATATAATTGGTAGGATGAAGAGGATATGAATTTGTTGATCATCGTATAGCTTGCCTTCAACTTCCATGAATGCACCACTTCTTCAATATTGAGAGACAGGCGTCCAATGTATCTCCATTATACCTAAAACACATTAAGTACAAAATGGTCCCCAAACACATTGGGTACAAAGTAGTTAGTGCAACTACAATACATAGGAGAGACTCCACATAAATATGTGTATATTGATATGAAATTGAATTCCATGCACATCTTAGCCAATTAGGATTTGGTGGAGTTTCCCCTATATATTGGATCAAGAAATGCAAGCATGTCATAATATATACACATAGTAACTATGCATGCAAGACTTCCAAGAACCAAAAGGAGATACAATTTGAACAAAAACACCAAGTAAACCAAGATGGCACACACAAGAGTGTGACACGATAAACAGTGTCCAAATTGTATGAAATAACCAAATCAACACATGAAAGAACACGAGTTCAACAAATGAACTAGACAAAAGCCAAAGAGCAAAAGATAGATAAAAGCACACATGGTCGAGGATTTATCTCATTCTAAAAGGTCACAACATGAAACAAGAAATGAGATAGAACCAACTCCTAAAAGAGCAAGGTTCCAACACCTAAACCAAACTCACACACTTTTCACGATGGCACAAAATACCAAAACGAAAAGATCTAATTTCCAAGAACATAAAACATGATATGGATCAAAGCAAGAAGCATAAATAGGAGTGTTCTAAATAATACAGGAGAGCTCACCCATAAGTAGTACATTATTTAGGATTTTTGCTTTTGAATGAAAAATGCACTCAAATTAGATCATCACTGCTACTTATATTAAAAAAACACTAGAGGATACCAATACCTAAGAAGATCCATAAGAGGCAAGGAAACCTTGGGAGAAACAAAAAAAATTCTTGGCCAAAGATAGGAAAAAATAACCAAGGCGAAAGTGAATATGATCACAAGATTCTACCATATATAGAGCACCACTTGTCCAAGGAAAATAAGTATTGGAAATAATCTTCCCAAGGTAGTTGACATGGATATCCAAGATCATATTCACACAAAGAAGTGTATATCAAAGTATAAGAATTAAGCTTGATGCTTCAAAAGAGATTCTTGGTAGCTTCCAATAGTTACAGAATCACTAGTGATTGGAGTGAATTTAAGCTAATGGTTTCCATGAGGATATAAGGATCCAAATATGAGGAAACACATACCAAGAAACACTCTCACAAACAAGATCCAAAAGATGGGAAACAAAGGCATTGAACTTGTTTGAGAAAATGTGTCACATAGGAGCTAGAAAAATAAATATCAATTCTAAGTGACACAACCTAGAATATTCACATTTTCTAGGCTTGTAATATGCACTAAGCATATGACTCCCCCATAATGTGATAAACACTAAATATCAACACTAGGCAAAAGAATCCAATTAGAGATAACTAATGGACATTATAGAACTTAAATTTCTCATGAGAATCCAATTAGACTGGATAATATTACTAAATCACTACTAGGTGGTATTCCTCATGTACATACATTTTTAGGATTATGAAATTCCAAAGCATAACACTCCCCCAAAATGGGATAGTCCATTTGTCTCACACTAGGGCCAAAAGGATACCAATTGAATTCAAAAATAGCTCCAACACAAGAAACACTCATACATGGTGTGCAAACCAACGAACACAAATATACTTGATAACTCAAGATAAGAAAATGGTAAGAACAACATATACAACAAACATGCAAGGTAAAAAACCAACACATGCACAAGGGGGCGAGTAACTTTCAATGTAATGAGTTAAGCATATGTTACCGCAAGGAGGAACATTGGAGATATAATAGAGGCAATATAATCCACATGACTTGGCTTGACCAATATAATATATGAAGATCCCTCAATTTTTCATTATGAATCAAAGTCTCCATTGTCCTCAAAAAAATCACCTATTGATCAAGTTTTGGCTTGTTGGTCCCCAACCAAGTTGGGTCCTAAGAAGTTAGTCACAATAGGCTTGGCAACCCAAATGGTTATTACTTGATGCAAGATCTAACATGATGCCCTTCTTACTTGCACTTGAAGCACACAATGCTGGTCGGATGCTTGACACAGTCTTGCCCGTTATTCTTGTTGCCCTTGTGCTTCAACTTGTTAGTGGACTTGTTCTTGTTATTGGAGTTAAATCCAAGTCCACTCTTGTCATTGGGGGATTTTTGCACACTCAAGATGTGGTTGAGTGTAGACTTCCCTTTATGACCATTTTTCAAGTCATTCTTCAAATAAGTGACTTGAGCCATGAGCTCTCTAATTTCCTCTACATGGTTAGTGTCAACAAAAATAGTATTAGAGGAAGTAGGGTTTTCATTGTTAGAGCAACAAGGCATGTAATGTAATTCATCACAAGATGTAGCAATAGCATGAGTGGGTGAATTACAAGGACTAGCACATGGCAATATCACATTAGGAGTAGAAGTAGTGCTAATGTCCACATGAGGCCCACTATATGTTACCTTTGACATAATGGCCTCATGAGCTAACTTTAGCCTATCATGGGAGACTAGAAGATCTTCATGAGAGCTTGAGAGCTTAACATGACTTTCTTCCAATATCCCATATTTGCTAGTTAGCAAAGCAAGTTGAGCTTTTAGCTCAACATTCTCCTTCAAAGTAGATGCTTCACAAGAAATAGAGTTAGTAGCACAAGCATCATTATTAATGACAACAGGTGAGGGCAACTTTACAAGCTTTTTTGAATATGAAGCTTTAAGTTGCTCATGTGACTCGGTGAGTTTGATGAGCTCACTCTTAATGACCCGAGAGCCATTTTCGAGGTGCTTAAAATCCTCAACGAGTTTAGCATGGGAAACTATGAGTTCATCATTTTTAGTTTTGAGAGAACTTGCCACCACAAGTTCTCTATCATGGTTTTCCTTTACTCTAGATAATTCTAGAGCAAAAGTCTCCTCAAGAGATTCCTTGGTGGTTTGTTATTCCAAATAAGCTTTTCTTAGATCATTAGAGAGGCTTTGAAGTTTTTCAATGGTGTGCTCTTGCTCCTCATATTGAGCTTGGAGTTGCTTAATAATTTTCTTGCTCTCCATAGCAAAAGTCAAGATTTCAACAAAGTTAGAGCAAGCAATATTATTATTAACAAGAGCACGATAAACAACCTCAACCTTTTAATATAAAGAGGCAATCTCATCCTCATCTTCCTCACTATCCTCATCAACAACCTCATCATTATAAGATTCCATGGGATCCAAAGAGGTTACCTTAGTTCCCTTAGCCATAAGGCATATGTGAGAACCGGAAGAAGGTGAAGGTGAGATTGAACTTGAAGCTCCATCCAAAACCTTGTCTTGACCCATATAATCTTCGGTTTCCTCTACATGGTTAGCTACACAAGCACTAGAGGAAATAGATGCATTTTTATCATGGCTACAAGACAAGGCAAGCATATCATCATGTGAATTATTCAAGCCATTTCTGCATGATATGCAAGGACTACCAACACTAGCATATGAGGAGTTTTGAGTGCTACAAGTGTTAGAGTCCAAAGATAGGCCATTGCAACAAGATAGAGATGAAGGGTTATCTATAGTAAGATCATTATCCAAATTGCAATTTCTATCAGCAGTCACCATATCATTACCTTGTGAAAAATCACATGTTGGTGAAGTGGTAGAAGATGATAACTCATCACGGCCGGAGGTGGAGGGAGTACAATCATCCTCAATAATGTTGGACACACCATATTTATCTTGAAGCTTGGTCCAAATATCATGATCACTCCGATAAGGCATGATTGAAGAAATAACTACATTGCTCAAAACAAGTAAAAGCATTTTAGTAGCTTGAGCATCTATATAAGAGTTCATCTTCTCCTCTAAAGATTCGCTTTAGGGATCCATAGGAGAAGAGGAACCTATATATAGAATTCCCTCAATAGATGGGTGAATGTCCCAAAAATAATCTAGCATGCGAGATTTCCACATATCATAATTTGTGCCATCGATTATATAATAGGAATCATGCACTACTCCACTAGACGACATCTTTACTCTCAAGGTGGTGAAGCCTAAAAGCGAGAGACCTTGCTCTGATACCAATTGAAAGATCACGGATGTCGCCTAGAGAGGGTGAATAGGCGATTAAAACTTCTACGAGGTGGGCTTAACAATGGTGGAATAAAACTAGTGTTTTATTTTGTTAAGCACAAAGCCTAGATATACTAAGGTTCTGTTGGGTCTGCAGCATAGAAAACAAAAAAATTCCTACGATGAGAACTATACGCCAAGATCTATCTACTAGATACAGAGCAACGGGTGGACATACATCCATGGAGAACTTACCCTCGAAGACAACGAGTTTTGTTAACGAGTAGGAACTTGTGGTTGATGTAGTCGTACGCTTGCCGATCTCAAGATCGTGTGGAAGTCTGAGCGCCGCAAATCAGCAGCGCATCCGTCCTCGCACACACGTTCAAGCTACCGGACAAACTCCACCTCCTCGCTCCAGCGAATCAGCGGAAGCAGCAACTCCTTCCAGACGCAAGGCTACCGGGAACATGTATCTCGCTAATCCGAGACCATGGGGGAATATCTAGAGGGGGAGAGAGATCCTTCACGAGGAGGTGTGGTTTGTGAGAGGGGAGAGGGGGGCTTTATATAGGAGGTAGGGATACCCCTCCCCTCCCATAGCCGGCGCATGAGGGGGGGACTCCTCCCCTCCTTCATTCATGTAGTGAACCTCCACTCACATAAACATGGCCTCCACCCAAAATCCCACTCATATGTATTTAATTTCCACCAAATTAAATCCAACTCTCAATTTAATAAAACTCTTTTATTTATTTTATTCAGAATTTTTTTAATTACTTTAATTAACAAAAATTCACATAAAACCCCTTGCAACATTTCAATATCACATGCAGAACCACTTTCTGCAATTTCACCCGAAACAATTTCGGTTTCTATCGAAACATTTCCTGTGCTTTCCAAACCTTTTGTATGGAACATATGTGCTCCTAAATGGTGTCCGGAAACCCTTAAGTGTGTCACCCTACGGTTCGCGAATAATGCAGACATGATTGAGACTCCTCTCAGATCAATAATCAGAAGTGGGACCTGGAGATCCATACTGACTCCTGCACATTCAACGATGACTTTGAGAACCTTTAACGCTAACAATTTAATCCCTTTGTCTCATGATATAGTACATGTCCAAGATTCGATCATCGGTATCCAAATACCTAGTTTGATCTCGTTACTGACATGCACTCTTTTCTCGTTCCTGTGATATAACATTCTAGTGATCACATCACTTGCTTGCAAGCTATCTTAATGTGATATCACCGAGAGGGCCCAGAGTATATCTATCCGTCATTAGGATTGACAAATTCCACTCTTGATCCATGAGCCTCAACATAACACCTTCGTAGCACTGAACCCATCTTTATAGTCACCCTGTTACGGTGTGACGTTTGATGTAATCAAGATACTCTTCCGGTGTTAGCAATTAACATGATATCATGGTCTAAGGACTAACATTACTTCGTATGATATTATAGCAATGTAAACATAATGACTTTGATCGTAATGTTATACTTCGGATGAATGTTCATCACATCATTTCACAAATTTTGTGACCTTGTTATTAATAACATCAAATGTCCATGATCAAGAAACCTTGATCATCTTGTTAATCAACAAGCTAGTCTATAAGAGAGGCATAACTAGGAACCCTTTTTGTTTATTAAACACACATGTATTAACGTTTCCTATCAATACAATTATAGCATGCAAAATAAACATCTATCATATACAAGGAATACATAATAACAACTTTATTATTGCCTCTCAGGGCATATTTCCTTCAGGTCACCTATGTGCACCAACAACTTATGCTAAGAAAGACAAGCAACAATATGATAGCAATAGATTACTTCAAACACGATGGCTATCACAATGTAAAGTGCATAAGTAAAGAGCTCGGGTATAGAGATAACCGAGGCATGCGGGGACGATGATATTTTACCGAGTTCCTCCCAACAAGGGACTACGTCTCGTTGGAGGGGTGGGCGGTAATAAGACCACCAATGCCACAAAGACCTCACCCTATTCTCCCGAGCACCCACCACGCGGGCAAGCACCCGTTCCACTATGGGATACTTGAGGGTGGTCACCGAACCCGTATAAGATTGGGGCTATCTCCACAACTTAATTGTAGGCTCCCAATAATCGCCACCAAGGCCTCAATCTTGGGGGAGCTTCACAACTTAATTGAAGACCCCAAGAACACGCCACAAAGGCCACACAAATGTCTAGGGTTCCAAGAACCCAAGAGGGACAAGCAACAATGAATATCACCAACCAATTCTTCGGAGAGAACACAAACAGATGCACCTAATGCAAAAGGCAGGAACACCACAAAGATGCCCCAAATTTTCACTCTCAAGTTCCAACAAGGCTACTAAAGGAATTGGGAGAACAAGAGAGTAAGAACACAAAAGGGGAACACAAAATCCCCCAAAGATCTAGATCCCAAAGATACACTCACAAAGAGATGATATGGCTTGGTCAATTTGTAGATCTAGACCCCCTCTATCTTCCCTTCAAATATGAGCAAGAATCATTGGGGGAAAAGAGAGAAATCAAGCACAAGATATATGAGTCAAATAGGCAAAAGGTCTTGAGCAAATAGTGGGAAGAACTAACCCTAGAAAAAGGAGAGATAAGCAATATATAGGGGTCCAAGAAAAACTGGCCGTTGGGGAATTTCCTGGGCCAGCCGATAGTACCGCAGTCACCCGGTACTACCGGTTTTGGCCCAACCAACAGCAGCTAGGCGAGCCAGGCGGCAGGTTAACACGGGCAAGCCAACAGCGAACGAGGGAACCAACAAGCGAGCAAGATCGATCGATCAGAAGGGGATCGGGCGGGACCTGGCGCGCGCAGCCTTAGCGAGCAGAGCCAGCACGAGCGAGGCGGGCTGGCAGGGAGCGATGGCGAGCTGGGCCAGCGACACGTGAGAGCCACGGCGGCAACTAGGCGAGCGGCTGGGATGGCCCAATCTAGCGGGTGCGGCGGTAGAAAGCGGGCCAGCGAGCGAGCTAGGTGAGCGAGTGCACGAGGTGGGAACAGCGCGCGCACGGGGAGGGAGCAAGGGGATCGGGGGAGCGGGCCAAACGCGATCATGCGGGGCGAGCCGGGTGGCTGAGGAGGAAGCTAGGATGGGAAGGAAGCTAGCTGGGCGAGCTGGGAGCAGGCGGGCCGGTCGGTAGTACCGGCCCACCCGGGCGGTATTGCCGGTTGGGCCCGGAACTACCAGACACGGCCACCAGGCGAGGCAGAGGGCTGGGCCGCACGGCCAGATGCGGTCGGTACAACATGCGGTAGTACTTCTGGCCTAGAAAAAAACCGATCCCCTTTTTTTAAATCAAACAAAAGGCAAAAAACTGCGATAACTTTTGATTGGTAACTCCGATTGACCCAAATCCAATTGCATTGGAAAGAGGACGACAAGAGCTACGCAATAAAAGTAGAAATATTGGATATCATTAAGTGAGAAAGTATCAAATATTATAATGTGAGATACCTCACTCGGTGAGTATCCATAAAACCACCAAGATCAAAATCGCAACAAGATATAAAAGGGAGATCAGATTTTGATGAACACGAGCGTGTTATGAAGATTACCACAAGCTCTATATTCTCACATGGATAAGACAAATAAACAACCAAATACGATTATGCAAGTATGCAAAGGTTTGAGCTCTCTCCGAACGATATGATTGAGAGCCTCTCTTGATAGTATGGCTATCTATCCTAAACCTGGTCTCTCAACTACCAACACGAGAGCAGCAAAGGGGAAAACCTATCAAGAATACCTTTGCCTTGAGCATACTTTGACCTTGTCTTCATCGATCCAGAATCACCGAGGATAGCAAGCATCAAACATGAGATCTTCTAGTGATGACGCATTTTGAGCTTGCACGACACATCTTCTTGTTCATTTCATCAACCTTGAAGCAAACACATGCTCCAAGCGATGCCAATGGACAATTCCTACAAGTACAACTTAATACACACATTAGTCCATAAAGATTGTCATTTATTACCAAAACCACACATGGGGCCCACATGCTCTTTTAGCTGGGATGTTACAGGCTCTCCCCCTTAAAATAAACTTTGTCCTCGAAGTTCGTACTCTCTTATGTTTCGGAATGAGGAGTTGACTTGTATTGATAAAGACATTTCTCAATTCCATTGTGATCATAGGTGGGGGATTATTGTGGTATCCCGTATCTAGATCTTATTCCTTGAATTCTCTTCATTCCGACAATATCCACTATCGTTTCTAATTTACCATATAGTTCCTTTTACTATATCTTTCGGGTTTATGCCCTTACAGTCCTATTTAGACTTGGTTGTGGACACATTTAGTCCATTCCAATCAGGCATTCCTATCACTATACACCGGTCTATTTTAGAATTATCTCTTTACTCTTAAGGACAACTTACAAGTTGTTTTCTTCTTAAACTAGTCCTACTGGGTTTAAGCTGTTATGTCTACTTCGATCATTCATCTGGACATATATTAGGAAATAATTTAGAATGATGACTTCTTATAACCTTATGAGAATAAGGCTTAACCTCATCATGGCCTAGTAAATCTTCTCTAGCCTTTACTCAGAAAGTTAGACAACAAAACTACAAAGTTTATTGTTTACTCTCCCCCTTGGGTTTTCCTAAGATCTCTAACTACATGTATAATACCTATCAACTAAATAGTTAGGATATCGGTCTCTGTCTCACTTATACTTTATCTCTATAAGGTCTCATGAAAGAATCTACAGTATATCCACATAGTTGTGGATCTCCGAAATGAATCTTCCATCATTATTTGTCTTTCTTTTAACCTTCTGGACACTCTCTCTTTGGTAAGCCTGATTTTGCGGAGCATCTCGAAAGACGACCTTTAATTTTATACTTCCTTAGGTCTAACTTAACTTAGGCCAAGTTTAATACTCTTTCAATTATACAAACATGACCTAATAATCTATATCGCTAAGATACCCGCTACTGATACTAGCTACGGATCCTTCTAGGTGTATGGATTACCCTACGAATTTTCTACTTCTTACTGGCATTCTCTCTAGGTTGTAAGAGCTTAAATACCACCCTTGTTCCAAGACTTCTTCTTTGCACTGATTCATGATACTTCCATGATCTTGGTACATTTACTTCATTAGCTTCTTAGCAACATCACCTATCTTTTTTTTGAACTTTAACATCACCTATCCTAAGTGAACTTAAGTTCATTCCTTCATGTTGTTCCACACCTTTTCTACATTAACAATCCTTCTTATTACCAGCTCATAATGAGTTGGATTGATCCATCCTTCAAAATAGTGTCGATACTCCTTATATTTGGCTTCACTTGTCATGTAAGTCTTCAGATTGGTCTTCGGAACTCCTCACTCCCTTACACGAATTTCCTTTTCTATCTAGGTCTATAACATCAAGTAATAACTTGATGATGCTACATGCATTTGCACATCAAGTCAAACTTCATGCACAGATCTAGTCAATCAAGAAGATCCAAGAAAAACCAAGAAATCCAAATGTGGTATATATAACACACATAATTCTAAGCCCAAAATATAGTAGTTGTGTAAAAAATCTCGAAAATGCAGGCTTACCTGTGTAGTATATGACACCTCCTAGTATTGGTTTACTTTGTGATACTTAGCACCAAGACGTCGAACTATTCTTTGTCTCAATATCTACCCAAATTGCTGAGTTGCAACAGGATAATTTTGAGCAAAGTGGTCTCACTTTGGGTCAGACGAACCTCTTACCTTTCTTTCGGGACTACTAAAGACTACCAATTTTCCATTCTATCGTAAACTATCCTCACATGATCTCTCAAAACTACTAATGAAATTGTAGTTACTACTTTAATCCAAAATTATCGTAATATTATAATACCTATGACTTCTATCATATACCTACACTGTTCTTTACTTACTATTATTACAAGATTTGATACTGAGTACTTGCCTAATTACAAAATTATCATGGTCTCGGAGCTAATTTCACCACGAACTTGTTAAGATTTACCTAATCATCATGATTGAAGAGCTAATCTCACCATGATGACTCTTCTTCTTAGCTTACTATTAATGATTCTTACCAAAATTCTACTCCATCACAAGGAATTCTCAAGTGAATGACACATGATCTACTTCCAATTGTATCTATACATACTCTAATGATAAGGTTCTTCGAATTTACAAGAATTCTACATATAAACTCCATCACTAATCCTACTCCACATGATATCCTAATCCTGATCATAATCTTCTTTGATGTTTTAACTTACTTAAGATATCTTAGTGGTGTTATACCTATTTAGAGTTGCACTAGAATGACATTTCTTGGGAGAATACATATAACTAATCCTTAATAAAGATGACAAAAACATCCAACTTAAGTGTGACGAGGTTTATCCTCAAGTGGATATCCACCACGAGTCTTGGTTTAGATAAGCTGGCTTCCTATAGTCACTATCCAACCTACAGATTTTCCTAAAATGGTTTTAATCCTAAGGTTAAAGCCTATGCTCTGATACCAGCTGTGATGACCTGCATACCACTGCATGATGTAGTACACTATAGTCATTGATATAACACCAATGAAACAACGTTCACTAGTATTACATCCCTTAGAGTGATACAACAGAAACACAACAGGTCCAAGACATGACTATAGATTACAACTCGACTCTTTATAAAAGATCCAGGGAACACTCTAGGTTAAAGAGAGAGAAAGAAACTTCTTACAAAGAAGAACCAAAAACAATAACTCGGAACTATCTAACTAATAAGACTAGCATCTAAACTATCTGGCTTGCAATTGCTGCTAGTGAAATGCTCTACAGAAGGAGGTGTTATGGCTAGAGTATCTACTCCTATCTAATCAAGATCTTCGCCTTTGCTTAGATTGATGTATATGTTGGCTTCATTGACTTTATTGAAGAACTTGAGATGTCGATGATGGTTTCTTGATCAGAAGTTGGTGTTGACATCTTCTTCAACAACTTAGAACCTAGCAAGGGTTAAGAAGGTACGGTTGATTACGAGCGTACTCAGCAAGTTCACTAAAAAAGAGTGTCTGGTCCACTATCTCTATAGCCACAGACCAGAGGTTGTAGGCAATGCAGGTTTTCGTACACATTTCTTCAAAGGTTGCTTTTATTCTAAAAACTAAGTCTAACAGCCTTCACAGGTTGACCAGAACCTTCGTGGAGTTCCTTTCCTGCCACGTTCGTAGCTCCTTCCTGGAATAGGGAGTAACATGTCACAATTTTTACACTCTACAGAGGTGCGTTACTTTACCCACAAGAGACCTTAGCTTTGTTGCACAACCAAGTCATGAGCTTGTCCATACTTCCTTAGTATGGGGCCCAGTCTAAGATCCAAGCCAATCACTGCCCCCTTCGCGACCCCCGCATGTCCCCTTGGTGTATGCCATGCCCACATCTTGAATTACGGCAATGGTTAGTACAGACCGTCACATGCCAGAACTATCATGGGACATTGAGGATTCCCACCCATATGCTGCATATCCTCTATGAATTACCAATTAATGCACGCTGCGAGGATAATAGCCATGACATGGCCATCCGGATGCATGCGAGAGGAAGAAGATACATCTGACTTCTCCATCACATTCCAAATATCATGGTTAACGCGTGATATACGGCGCTAGAATCACTGGCGACATTGGTTGTTAAGTCTTAGATATTATGTTACTTTACCACTAGAATGGTATTAGTAGATTATTACCACTTGGGAAATAATCCATAATCATATTATTATGAAGATAGTGTTTTCTGACCTTTTTGAAATGTAGGTGATGACAACATTTGAGTTACAAGCATTTGAAAGAAAATAATCAAAGGACATGAGCAAGTGTGAACTTTCCTTTTGTGATTGCAAGATTATGCACTCACGGTCTTCGAGATAGTAGAAGATCCAAAAAAATAGCATAATTGGTCCAGTAAGGACGAATGTTTAAAGAAGCAAAATGCATTTATGCATAAGTAATCTAATGCAGTTTGATAAACGCGAATCCCCAGAATACTCGTAGCTGATCTAGGGTTCAGAACTTGGAAATGGTTTCTTTAGAATGTGTTTCACTTTTATATCAGCTTCACACTTGTGCTTCTTATTAAGGTTTGTGAGAGTGTGTGAAACAATAAGTAAGTACAACAAGTAGAATTCAATACTAAGGCACTTAAGTTTGGAATGGCACATATAAACTGTGTGAGTAGGATTGTCAATTCATTAGCGCCTTCATAGCAATACTTAAGGATTACTTTTAATACTTCTTATAAGAATAACTTTTGAGGAAAATATTACTTTACAAAGTAAAAAGTATTTAAACTTAAAGCTAACACTTTAAGGTTTTCTTATTAATTATAAGTAGAAAAGCAGAAAACAATTAGTATTTTTGAGAAGCTATTCCACTAACTTGTGGAGACTTTTAACACTTCATGAAGGTGAAACAAAAGTATTATGCATTTATGGAAGTGGTGTTCTTTTGATTCTTATAAGTGGGTAGAATCACTTACTTATTATAGAATTAATACTTATTTCTATAAACACGGAAATGGCATCATGTTAAATACTTAAAAACTTAGTTTAGCTTTGAAAGTGGATTCTCAAACTTGTAAAAGAATTAATACTCAAATCTTGATGATTTTATAATTGATAAAATATTTTTGGAGAGTAAGATTTACTTAATTCTAAATGGTAGTTTTAGTAAGTATAACTTGAATTGGTTATACCTATTTTGACTTCACTTCAATATCAATTGAACTTGTTATTATACTTTCAGATTTTAAATAACTTATTTTAAAGGCATAAGCAAGTTTTATATAATTTGTAGGCATTAAAGCAAAAGAAAAGGTTTAAAACTAGTTTTATTAAACTCTACCTTTTAATTTACTTAAAAAGTGAGAGTTGACATTTTTGATGTGTAGACTTTATTATTGTGACCATTTTGGTATATTATAAGTATTTTTGTGATTTTTAAATAATAAGATAAGATTTTTTACAAGTTTTATCACTTTATAAATACTAAATAAATAATAAATACTTAGTTAAGTGATATAATATTTTAAGTTTATAGTTTCACATTTTAGTTCTTATTTTTCCAACAATTTTAGTATATTATTTGTATTTTTCTTATTTACCAATATTAAAATATGAATTTTCAAAGTATTATTACTTATAAAATAATTTTTATTTAAATAGTTAACATATTAATGTTTGATAATAAGGTTAAATTATAGATTTTATTTTTTTGTAAATTTTTATATATTAAACATATTTTTCTGAATTATAAAACAAAAGATATTAAATGTATAAGATTTAATCATTTTCTTAAATTCCTGAGAAATATTTATAATCAAATTTATAATATTTAATCTATTTCCTAAAAAGGAACTACTTTTTATACCAATACTGACCCTAGCCTGAGTCATAGACATGTGAGCCAGGGCCACGTCGGCAAGCCACCTCAGCACTTGACCCGAGGTAAACTACTGGTGGGAACGGGGATGAGGTCATGATGACGTCATCAACGGAGGGCTCCTCCTATTCGATGACGAACCCGACGATGTGGCGCTCGCGGGGTCCCATCGAGAGCACTACGAGATAGAGGAGACCAAGGCGATCTTAGGAGTAGTGTAGCCGCCCCTTTTTGGTCACCGGAGATACCCAGCGACCAACTTCTGCGGCGACCGACGATGGTGCACGGCGCTACGGTGTTGCGGAGTGAGAGGGACGAGTGGAGGGCATAGGGAGATGCAGAAGCTCACCCTAGTGATGATGAGGACGGTGAGGTCTGGAGAGGTTCGATGACCATGAATCGACGACAATGGTTGTGGTGGACGGCGGGATGCCGAGCCCAATTCTGCGTCGCTCGTTGCGCACCAGCTTGCGAGACCTGTCGGAGATGAACAAGGAGATAGGGATGAGCTTTGTGGTGCACTCAGATAGGCTAGGGGAAGTTTCCATGGTGACGGCGGAGCTCCCGTTGGAGCTAGGGTTTTGGTGGGAAAGGGGGTTTGCTCTAGAGGGCGAGAGAAGATGAGATTGGTATGGGGAGGTAGAGGACGACATGGCGGTCTTATCTTCTCCTCCCAACAGCAGCGGCAAGTATCATAACGCGGCAGAGGATCGATGACGGCAGCGTAGCCATGCAGCTGCTTCCCTGCGTGAGGATGACGACGACATGAAGGACGATTGAACCGGTATTTGGGCTAGGCCGGTGATGAGCTTTGGCTGAGCGAGCAGAACGTTCTAGAGGGTGTAAGCGGGCATCAGTTAGCACATGGACGACCTGGGTCGTGGGCCGGGCGACTGGCTGCTTCTTTCCTTTTTCTTTTTCAATTCTAGTTTCTGTTTTCTTTTCTATTTACAATTTTCTTTCAAATTTGATTTCTACAAGGGTTTAGTTATCTAGAATTTTTGTAAGACATGGAGAATTTTATGAAGGTTAATGTAGTCAATTGTTTCTACATTATTGGCTGTGTTTACTAAATGTATAATTATATGAAGGGTTGTGTTATTTAGTAAAGTAATTATCAACGAGGGTTTTAGGGATTTGCTTCTTCTAATAATATTTCACAAAAAAGATTTTGTTTTCACTTAATAATTATAATGGTAAGGATTTAAAATGTTGAATGATATGTAGAGAATTCCATTCATACATAGCCTCATAAAGGAATGATATATATATTTATTATAAGGTATTAAACCTTGTGGTTCATGAGGTGGTGATTTGAATTTCATGGTTCTCCCTATTTGGTGATTTCACCAAATCCAATTCTACTTGATTTGTAATGTTTAGAATTACCACCGAACAATCTTGGTTAGGTCATTATGAATCAATAACAATCATGATGGATAAATGCTCATGTTTATTCAAATGTAGGTATATGGGTTTTGAGAGGATTTAATAACTCATATTCAATTATAGATATGGATGAATATTAAGGCTAAGACATATTGCCATCATGTTTTGTGACCATGGATAATAACTCATCTTAGAGTGAGATATTGATATTACTTTACTATAGTGATCTTGATAGTATATGAGACTAGGTCTTTAGTAGTATTTAAGACAATAAGGTGGACAAGGCTTCCATCTATAAACACTCATCTGGTTCTCTAATTAACTCTTGGAAACTTGAATTGTCCAATAGGTATTGTTCAATGGTTACCTCACAATAGAAAATGGTTCCACTATCCATTTGATTCTAGGGTTTTGAATAATGAAGTAGACATGGGTCTGTCCTGGTTTGATATACTGTTGGTTGAAGGTTTCTCGGGTACTCCTACCTAAATACCTCACTAAGCTTATCTTTAGTTAAAGAATTCCTTTCCTAATTATATTCCTTATATCCCTCTTATCTTATTCACAAAGGTCACATCCTTCTGAATAAGTCAATCATCTGACTCCACCATATCCATCATCATATGATGACATGGTCATGCCATTTTAGCAACACTCATTCTCCATTATTTCCATAGTATATAACTTCCATTTATTAACTACCCTTGATGAATCCATCAATGTAGCTACTTCTAACTCCATCCATTAACTCATTAAAATCCATCTTACAACTACTTCCAAGGCTTGCAAGATTATAGTTCTCCCTATATCACATGTGATATCAATCCTGTGGAATAGGTATGGTACTACTCTCCATAATACAAGTTTGTTCTTGTATTAGCTTGGTTAAACTACTTCGCCTCCAACTACTCCATACACTCATGTTATATACTTCATCATACTCTAACTTGACTTCTCATGATCAAGCTGGATGATTCAGCTTACTAAGGCTTTGCCTAATTTGGTATACTCACAACTCTACTTCACACCTAGTCATATATCCTTAAGTGACTTGAGAATGATGACCACCATCCTTTGATCATACTAAGCTTAGGCTTCCAATTGTCTGATGAACATCTATCATCAACTAAGTAGTAGACTTGTACTAGTCTATATATAGGCTTATCTTGTTAAGGAAGCTTACTCCATAGTTATATTTACTTGGTTTAACAAGATTATCATTGAATACCCTAATACTACTAGCTTTCTCATAGCTTCTCAATTACTAGCTTAACTTTTAGGTTTAGACACTTCTTCTAGTTAACTCAGGAGTGAGTTATCTCCTCCAACATCAGATGGTTTGATCTCCACCAAGGATCACATTCCATTGATGATGGCACATCCTACCAAAACTTGTTCCTTCCTTTCGTTAATTAACTTAAAGTTTTTGGAAGGTCAATACAATAGTCAAAGCTAAGAGTCAATAAGTTCTAGGTCCGGAATTGGTTACTCAACATTGATGATCAACTGACACCAAGACTTGGTTAAGTAGGAATGTCACCTACCAATATGCAATAAAGATATGTGGTGCATGCTCTTAGATGGGCTTCATTTTCTACTCTTATTTGTGATAAGAGTTAATGTTTAAGAACTACCATGATACCATGGTAGGAATAACTATAGCAAGCAAGTGTTTCAATATTTAGTTATGAAGTTTCTTTACTTGGAGTTATACACTTGATTGAGTATTCAAGGTTTGTGGTAGATAATACCTTGATATCATCTTTAGAATATTAAGTATTAATCCTTGAGTTGTTGTATAGAATACCATGTGATGATCTCTAGAAGATCTAGTACTCCTTATTGAGTAGTGTGTTGTGACTTAGTTTCATTACATTTGATCTACCCTTAGATCAAATTATATTACCCAAAGATAAGGTTTTAGCAAAGGTCATACTGAAACTTATCGCAATCAACTTGATGATCTACTTCAGTTCCACCAAGTTAAGAGAAGCTTCAATCACTTTGACAAGTTTTATTGAAAAGCGCGAAAATTATCCGGATTTTCTATGCATGAATGCAATGCACACACCTCATCTCAGCTTATTTTTAAGCTCTAATGTTGTGATGTGACACACACCTGCTGGGCGGCATACATGATGTCGGGTCGCGTGAAGGTGAGGTACTATAGAGTGCCAACGAGACTCCTGTACTTAGTGGGATCGGCCATGGGATGGCCGGCAGTAGCGGCGACCTTGGGGATCGTGTCTACAAGCATCGTGGCGGACTTACAACCGGTCATGCCAGTGCGGTCTAGAATCTCCGCGTCGTACTTGGCTTGCGAGAGGTGCATGTCGGAGGAGTCGCTGGTTATCGCGATGCCGAGAAAGTACTGGAGGCTGCCCATGTCGGTCCTGGCAAACTCAGAGCGGAGAGAAGCCATAATCCTATCAAGGAGGCGTGACAAAGAGGCGGTGAGGACAACGTCATCCACGTAGAGGAGGAGGAAGGCCGTGCCCTCCGCACATTGTAGTACGGACAATGAGGTGTCCGAACACGAACACGTGAAGCTAGTGGAGGTGATGAACATCGCGAAGCATTGGTACCACGCCCAAGGAGCCTTGTTGAGACCGTATAGGGAACGGTTCAGCCGACAGACGTGCTCGGGGAGAGTGGAGTCGATGAAGCTGGTGGGTTGGTGATAGTAGTTGACCTCAGCAAGATTGCCATGGAGGAAGGCGTTCTTGACGTCGAGCTGGTGGGTCTCCCATTTGAGGGAGAGCGTGATGGAGAGGATGACACGCACCATGGCCAACTTTCACAACCGGGCTGAAAGTCTCGTCGAAGTCCACGCCTTGCTCTTGAGAGAAGCCTCGAAAGCACCCACCATGCTTTGTAGCAGTCGAGAGAGCCATCAGGCTTGAGCTTGTGGCGAAACACCCACTTGTCCGTGATGATGTTGGCGTCATGAGGAGGAGGCACGAGATCCTAAGTGTTGTTGTTGAGGAGAGTTTCTGCGGTCATAGCATCAAGCCAGTTGGAATCCTTGAGAGCTGCACATGCTGAGGTGGGAACCGGTGAGTACCTGCTAACATACGAAACATGCAGGTTAAGCCGCTCGCGGGGGACCTTGTGGATGCCGAAGGTGCTGCGCGGGCGGCAAGGAAGCGCGCGGTAAGGGAGGCATGGGCAGGGAGGGAGGTGCGTGCGTGAGGGAGGCGCGGGTCAGGGAGGGAGGTGTGTGTGGGGAGGGAGACGCAGGCGGGGAGCGAGGTGCGCACGGGAAGGAAGGTGCACGTGGCGAGGGAGGGGTAAGCGCTGCAGGTGGGGTGGGAGGTACGATCACAGGTGGGGTGTTGTCGTCATCGAGAAGGGCGTACATGGCAGCTATGGGAGGCTGTGGAGAGGCAAAAGGAAAAGTCATCTCATCAAAAACCACATGATGAGAAATAATTGCGATGAGTGGTAAGGTCCATACAGCGATAGCCCTTATGATGAGAAGAGTAGCCGAGAAAAACACACGCGCTCGAGCGAAGGATACATTATGGAACATGGTGGAGGTGGTGTTTGGATAGCAAAGGCAACCAAAAACACGAAGTGACGAGTAGTCAGGATGGGTTTTATGGAGGACAAAGTAGGGAGATGGGGCGGTGATGGTTTTGCTAGGGAGACGGTTTAGGACGTGAGTGGAGGTGTGAAGCACTTCTATGAAAAAATGTGGTGGTAAACTAGCCTAAAATAAGAGAGAATGCACGATGTCATTGACAGTGTGAATGATACGTTCGGCTTTACCATTTTGTTGAGAGGTGTATGGTCAAGAAAAGCATATGTGGATGTCATGCGCAGCAGCAAGAGAGTGGAGCTTTTATTGTCGAACTCACGACCATTATTGTATTGTATGGACATAAGAGGCAAACAAAGCTAGGTGTGAGTGAACGCACAGAAAGCTGCAAGCTGCAAGCGAGTCGTACGAGTCGGTTGATGAAGTGGCACGGTCCATAAAAGTGCGAAAAATCATCAATACTAACTAGAAAATATTTATTGCCAGAAACACTCAGAGTGGGCGATGTCCAAAGATCGCAATAAACTAACTCAAACAGACGGGTGTTACGAGTGGATGAATGAGAAAAAGGCAAACGTACATGGTGTTCTAGTTGACATAAATGACTATGATTTATTTGTGTAATACAAGTGAGGGAAATATGTTGTGAGAGACGACAATACGTGTCATGTCCAGGATGACCAAGACGACGGTACCAAACATTGTGAGGGGCGGTGGTGGTGGTGAGGTCACGAGGGGGAGAAGTTTGGGACAATGTGTAAAGCTCCCATGTACTATTACACCGAAGGATCTCGTGTCGAGAATAAATTTCCTTCATAGAAAAACTAAAAGGGTCAAACACGACAATAAAAGAATTATCAGTAGTGAATTGACGGACAGAAATAAGATGTTTGATGATACGTGGTGTGACTAAGACATGACATAAATAAATAGGATGGTTAGGAAGGTTAGAAGGTGAAAGGCTCAACTTTGGTCGACTAGAGGGGGTGAATAGGAGACTACCAATTTTTAATCTTTTCTTGCAATTTTAAGCTTTGCACAAAGTAAAGTTTATTAGAGATGCAACTAGATGAATATCCTATATGGCAAACAAAGCAACAAGTAAACAAGATGGTAATTGCAAGAAGTAAAGGAGTGGAACGAAAGAACCGACGAGGGGACACGGAGATGTAATTCCTGTAGTTCACTTCCAAGGAAGCTATATCTACGTTGGAGAGGTGTCGGGGCCACACAAGGTCACCCAGCGCCACAAAGGCCTCACCTTCTTCTCCGGTGAGCACCACCACAAAGGCGGCCTCACAATCCACTAACCGGTCACCTTGAAGGCTCCAACCGAAACCTTTACAACGAGGTTAAGGGGAGACTCCACAACTCAATTGGAGACCCTCAACGACACCATGGAACTTCACAACAAATGCCCCAGCTTCAAGGATGCCCTACACTGTCTAGGGTTCCAAGAACCCAAGAGTAACTAGATCCATGAAGGATGAGTGGGGGAAATTACGATTCCTTTGGTGGAAGTGTAGATCTAGGTCACCTCTCTCAATCCTCAAAAGATCAAGATATTTGAGTGGGTAGGGAGAGAGATCTAGGCAAGTCAAGCTCGTGTATTAATGAGGAGAGAGAAAACGAAGAGATAAGGCAAGAGGAGGAAGAAGGGGCCTTAAATAGGCCACCTCCAAACGGGCATTTTCTGCCCTGTCCCGACACCATCGGTAATACCGGTGGTGGGCCGGTAGTAGCGGTGAGCGGACCACCAACGTCTCAACGAAGGCCACGTAACGGTCAGGTTGACTAGTCAACGGGCCCTCATGAGCTGGCCGGAAGTACCAGTCCTAGTTCTGGTCCAACTACCGGCAAATAGGCAATGCGAGGCAGAAACTTATTCTGACCCTCACAGCCAGTTGCTGGAACTAGGTCCGGAACTGGGGCCGAAACTACCGTGCGCCAGAAGGTGGCTGGTACTACCGGTCAGGGGGAGGTACTATCTCTCAAGGGGCCAGGCGCTGGACAACGCATGATCAGGCCAGTACAACCGAGCCAAGTTCTGGTGCTAATTCCGACAAATAGGAAAAAGAGACAGAAGTTTACTGAACCAGAAGATGGTTTGCCGGAATTAGGACCGGAACTTCGGTCGAAAGTTCTGCTTGATCAGCCCAGAGAAACCCCTTGGGCGGTACTACTGCCGCCTGGCCGGTACTATCGGTCAGGGCAGAAAACCCTCAAACACTGCAGGGAAGTCTCTCTCACAGGAAAACTAGGATGGTTGTGGAAGTGCATATATGGTTTGTGCATGAAATGGTGATTTCTCACAACCTTCCAAGGTGTACGGTAGCCTAAAACACAAAAACAAGAGAAAGTGTAAATAAGTGCCACCTTCTTCAAGCTTCTTCTAGAGAAAAGTCCACCAACAAGCACGTCCGTAGATAAGCCCTATAACTTGGACATATAGTTAAACCACAAGTGAAGTTGTCATCAGCACCAAAAACATAAGGAGAAAACAATATCCTTTTAATCTCCCCGTTTTTGGTGCTTGATGACAACCCTACAAGATTTGCATAGAGGATAACAAACAGTAAAAACTGAAGGGAATAAAAGAAGAGAGAAGCTCCCATGGATGTATGCAAGGCTTAGGAACAAGAGTTTATAGAAATAGCAAGCATACAAGGGAGAGAGCTCCCCCTCACTAGATGAACCAACAAGGGTGCAAGGAAGTAAATGAGAAAGAAAGGGGGACTCATACCTTGCACCAATACCATTGTGGTGAGACAAAGTTTGGATAAGAGAATATAGTGAATGTACCTTCGTGAGACAACTTAGCCCACCACAACCACTCATACGAACACCACAAAGATACCTTAACACATAGTATCACCAACATAGTAGCACCCATACAAGAGGCCCAAAGACAATAACGGTGGTCCACAAGCATACATAACGGAATAAAGTGTGCACAAGCATAAAAAGATCAACGAAAGAGCGAGCTCGTGACACAACCCATGCAAATCCCGAAGTCCTAACGGAACACTTTCTGCCCCTTTGGCATCAAGATGCCAAAAAGGGACAAAGTAGACAATCTACGCGCCCCACCCACCAACGAACGGAGGAGGAGGCTCGGGGTCCCAAGAGGCATTGTTCCAAGCGGGCGGAAACGGACCGAAGACCTCAGGCTCATCATCATTATCAGTCCACCTGCAATGAGCGTTGACCCACTGATCCTTCGGCGCGGTGACAGAGCTGGACTCAGGAGATACCTCAATATCAAGCTTCCTCATGATCGCCTTCTCTCCCCAAACACTATGCCTCTGAGCAACATAAGACTGATACTCGCGGTCTTGAATGAAGCAGAAAGTCTTCTTAACCTTCTTCAACAGCTTCTTGGCCCAAGAGGGTTGTCTCACCAGTTGGGGTGGAGGAGAAGTGTAACATCTCAAAACTTTAATCCAAGCTTATCAAGATCTAAATCATCAAATTTGGGGTTAACAAAAACTTTTGCAAATTTAAAATGAAAGCGTTCATATATGTGTGCATTTAAAATAGGAGTTGTTTTGAATTTCCATGATTGTGTGATCCTTTGCTTCTAAAATGTTTCTTAGGTGATTTAAACATCATCTACATCATTCCCAAACTTTTCCTAAAGAAAATCAAATCAAAAAGAATTAAAAAGGAGGAATGGTCATTTTGGCAAAATTAACTCTCATGCCTACTTTGAGTGTTCCTAGCACTCATTTCTTAACAGAAACAATTCTGGATCTTTGCACCCCTTGCTAGTACACATAATGAGGTACCAAGGCCCACCTTTGGATCTGCTAAAAACATTCTGTTAACTATTTTATTTGGCATTGAAATTTGAATCCAATGCATATGCATAGATCACCCCTATTTCAAAACCCATCTTTTTGAGCTCCACTTTCAAAACCCTTGCAACCCGAGACTACCTAGCACTAGTGGAGATCACTCAAAAATTTTGAGATCAAAATTCAAAACTTTTTCTCTTTCGGCCATTTTGTCAAACACATTGTTGGCAAGATCATTGTGGCCTAACTATTACTGTTTGGGCTGGTATTGTCTAGCAATTTTGAAGTGCTTTGATCATCTTTGTCCCCCTCAAGCCTAACCAGACCCACACCAGCACACCCCCTACCTCCTAGCTGCACTTCCATGCCATGCCGAGCACCAACTCGCCGGCCGACCGTGCACTTGTAGCAGCAGCCCTCTCCAGCTTCTCTCACCATGTCTAGCAAGTTACCTGTGGTCCACCTCCACCCTCAAACCAGCCCTAGGCCAGAGCCAGAGACAGGAGCGGCCAGGAACCGCCGCGCCCGGAGCTGGTCGACCATGCCGTCGCCGCCCACAGAGCACGCTTTGTCCCTGCTCGCACAGACCGCCCCTTGGCCACAGCCCGCGCCCACCGCTCCGCCACGACCTAGAGAACACCCCAGACACCCCCATTCCCCGCCCAACGACCCACAGCCACCGCTCGCCGTGGAGACCGCCGCCTAGAGCGCCACCTCGCCCAAACCGCATGCCACCGCCCCTACGGCCGCATTCACTTCCTAGAGCACCGCCAGGGGACCGCCCGTCGATCTCCACCCTCAGCCATGCCTCTACCCTGCCGTAGCCATGTCGCCACCGTCGCCTGCCCATCCCGCCCGGTCTCACCGTCGGGCCTATAAAAGGAGGCCTCCCCAGCCTCTTCTCACCACACCATTCCACTCCCCTCACCTCTATGAACCTCACCCACCTCTAGCCGGAGGAAGGGGAGCAGCAGCTCGCCAGAATTGGAGCCAGAGCCGCCGCCTCTGGAGGAGAAGGGCGCCGCTGATTGCGACCACCCCCAGAGCTACCTCGACCGACCCTGAGCTCGTCGTTGTCTTCCAGTTCGTTTGCCCGCCTCGCCGTCGTCGCTGGAGACCTGGTACGTCCTCAGCAGACCCCCACCGAGCCTCTAGGGTTCGAGTTCGCCGGCGACCTATTCGTCGTCGACGACGACCCTCAGTCGTAGATTCCCCTTCTAATCCTACGGCCCATAGCGCGCGTACCGTTTCACGTGTTAAGTGCCGCTGACAAGCGGGACCCCCTGTCAGCTGATCCCCGTGCCGCGGAGCGCTAGTGGGCCGGCCCAAGTTCTTTCCCGCGCTAGCCCACCTGTTCAAATCTGGATTTTTCTTTTTAGTTAAATCTAGTTTCTGTCCACTATTTTAAAATTCCATTCTGGGTGTTTTACAAATCCAATTTGCATGAAACCAATTTTTCCTGAAAGGTATTAAGATGATCTATCAAAGCCCGTTGGATTTAATTCAATTAGAGTTATAGATCTCTCCTAATAAAAATAACAAAACAGAAGCATTTGCAACTTGCAACATTTTTATAAAATCAACCAAGTTAGCTTTTGAGTTGATTCCAACTCTCAAAAATCACATTTCATCATATCTATCTAACTATGTAATAATATTAGGGTTTACATGCAGTGACTTTGGACTAGTACCAAAATAATGCTATATATGCATTTCTAGTCACTTTAGATCATTAAATAATGAACTTAAACCAAAGTAATATTGATCCAACCATTAACTCTCATTCCCACATGTTAGGATATGTGGTGATGACATGTGTCAACATGATCCCATATTTTAAGTGGTGAATATTAAATCTTAGTTAATTTTTCAATGAGTAGAAATTACTTTTCTAAATTAAAAAGGATGAAACTATTGAATTAAACTTGTGATGCTTGTGATGATAATAGATCATCAAATGTGTGTCTTAGAATGCTACCTAGCCTAGTTAAGTATTGTTTGGTGATTGTGTGCTCCGTATGTATTTGTAGACGATAGTACCGACCAAGCTTTCGAGGAGGAGGAGTTCTACCAAGAAGAAGAAGAAGAAGAAGAAAACTTCAACCACTACACCAACCAAGGCAAGCTACTATCAGCAAGCTAGCACTATCCAAGTGCAAGCCACCATTAACAGTGCAAGCTAACACTTGCAAGTTTAGTGCTTAGCAAGTTAGGACCAAACTAGATAGTTTAGCAAAGATGCCTTAAGCATGCTTTGATCACACCCATTTGACTAGTACTACCCCAAGTTCTATGTACAAGCTTTACACTCTCAGTTTACACAAAGTTCTTTACTGGTTTTGAAGGTAGCATAAAAAGTATAAAACTTGACCTATTTAGAAACCTTTAGATGTCATTCTATGGCATGAGAGTGAACCCATCTTTTCCACCTTAGTAAACACTCTTAACTTAGTATTTAGAGTAGATCAAAAACTTGAGTCACTTTAGATGGGAACACTTGGTGAAAATGAATTATGAAAACCTTGGAATGATGAGTCATTCTATTGAGATGTTTTGACATGTGTGGAGAAACACAAATGGTTGATGATGATGAAATTGTTGAGGCATGAGCCTTAACCCTTTTATAAAACTGATGGTTAGATTCGGATGCGATACCATTCCAAATTAACCGTACAACCACACTACCTAAATTGGGTAAGGCTTAGCTGGAAATTTATATGCATTGGTATTAGTTCCCTCTCGGGAGAGGTCTGAGCTGAGTCTACCTCTCCAGATGTCCACCTATGCAGTGTCCAAGATGACTGATGGTCATGGTTGGGAGGCCATGCTCATAGGAGAGGTGCTTATACTAGAGTGTGTAAAGGGAAGGTTATGTTTTATTATCTGCATACTAAGTATGATGATTCAGGGTTATCCCTAATAGATGTATCGAATCTTGTGGTGAAAGTGTACCACCTCTGCAGAGTGTCAAACTATTCGAATAGCCGCGTCCGCGGTTATGGATAGTTGGAATGGCCATACTGTTTCGTTGTCAGATGTTTTCCAAATAACTTGATATGAATGATGCATCTTGACTTGACCACAACAGGGTTGTGTTTATAACAATAGCTTCCCAACTTAAGTGATTCTAGAACTTTATTTTTATCTTTCTTGGTTTCTAAACTCAGCTTTGGTTTCAAACTTAACTTTATAGTTATACTTAGAGTTAGCACTTTATCTTAGACTTATAGTACTTGTTAGTGGTAGTTTGCGAGTACTTAAAGAGTACTCATGGATTTTGTCCCTGGCTATTATCATGGCCAGACTATGAAGGATACTACCAAGATGATGGCCAACAGGACGGCTATGATAACTAGGACTATCTTCCTTCGTCAGCATTGCCTATGCCCCTGAAGATGGACCCCGCCGCTACGCTTATCTTTTATTTCCGCTGCTTGTTCTATTAAGACTGGATCATAAGATCCATATTTCTGTAAGACCTTATGTATGGTTTGTAATGGATGATGTACTGTGATATCCAATCCGTTATGTCTCGCTAAAATGGTAATCCTGGGATTGTGAGGTATGGCATAACGGGCATCTAGGATTAAAAATCCAGGTGTTGACAAGAAGCCTCAGCACGTTCCCCATCAATAGCATGGCTTTACGTGGTAGCAACATCCCTAGCAGCCCTTGCAGCAGCAGCTTCCTTTTTAGCCTGAGAGCGAGGTTGCTTGTGCTTCATCACACAGAGGGTCTTCTCCTCATGAATAGTCAGAGCATCCTAAGGGTAGAGAGAACATGTTGCCTCACGCCATTTGGAATTAATGAGGGTCTGAATGTAAGGAGCATAGGGATAGGACCTCTTCTGAATCAAAGCAGACAAAATTTCTTCAAATAGATAATCCATAACATCAATGCGCTCATAAGAGTCTTTGTGGCGGTAAGTCTAATACATGAGATCAATCTGGAATGCATGAAGCTGATCTAAGTTACCTGCCTTGGGAGCAATAGTGTTCTGATAGAATTTGTGCATGATGTCATTGGTGGGAAGAAGATGGGCAACATTTCCATTGACGCCCCCAACCCTCAATGTATAAGGGCTCAAGAAATTCCGGCTCGGAGGCCTTCCCCCTATGAACGCACCACCCATTGGCACGATGGCCTTCCAGAATTGGGTAGCCAAGAAGAGCAGCAAACTCGAACAATTTTCAGTCAGATACCTATTTTGAGTCAACCACTTCATGGTTCTATGATCAGGATCAGTATCAAAGTAGAGGGTGGAGTAGAGCTGAGCAATGGCCCTCTCATCATAGTTCTCACGGTGTTGCATAATCTTGATGAGCCCAAACTGCCTGCACATATCGAGAGCTTCACCAAAGTACTCGGGGTTGCTCTCCATCTTGGCAATGTTGATGTGCTTCTGGGGGCAACAGCATTCTTCTTCTTGGAAGGATAAACCTCAGAATAGATCTCTTCTTGACGCTTGGTGTGGAAGAAAGGATCCTGAGCCAGATGGTCACAAGGAACAATGTAGGGATCAACCTTGCGAAACTCCTCATACGCAAGCTGAGCCTAGGAGGAGATCTTCTTCTTGCTCGAATCAGGCCCAGAGGTGGTCTTCTTTTGACTAGCCAGAATAGGTCTTTTACCTTTAGCAGCAGCAGCACGGCGCTCAGCGGTAGCCCTCTGACGAGTGGTCTGACTAGGAGGGCGCAAGACCTCAAGATCATCTTCATCAATCTCAGAAGGCCCACGAGAAGGAGCACGAGACCGCTCAGATTTGCCACGAGAACCACCTTGCCCTAAGAAGAAAGCAAATAGAAGGGAGGGAATAGAGGATAAGTGCACAAGGTCAAAGGAAAAGAAAAACAACCAGGCTAGACTAGATTGACAGAGTACACAGGAAGAATCAAACAGTGGTGCATCGGAAGTTCCGCCTGGCGGTCGGAACTACCGGTGGCACGAGGTGTACTGGAAGTACTAGTCATGCCCCCAGCGGTAGTACCAGTGGGGAGTGTTGGGCCACGCAGAGATAAACAAAACTTTTTCCCTATGCGGTGATCCCAAGATCCAGCTCGGGTAGAAGGCCACGAGGATTACCACTGGACGCACAGTTGCTGAATCGATGAAGCACGTTGCTTAATGCAGTGCAGTCCTCACGATCCGTTCCGGTTCCAC
Source organism: Avena eriantha (assembly GCA_910589775.1). Classification (NCBI taxonomy): domain Eukaryota; kingdom Viridiplantae; phylum Streptophyta; class Magnoliopsida; order Poales; family Poaceae; genus Avena; species Avena eriantha. The sequence goes on from OU342744.1 coordinate 240,978,692, forward strand.
GATCGTTGAAGTGCTGAACGTATAGCACCTCCACCAGTATCCACATGTACAAGGAGGAGCACTGGCAGTGGACTGCAAGGTCCGCTACGGCGGCGACAGGACAGACTCGGGCTAGGGTTTCCAACACATAGAGTGACCTAATCGTGTGCTCTAAGCACCTGCGCCCCAGCTTATATAGGGAGTGAAAGTGGGCTCCACTCACTTGTGGCCCATTCACTAAAAGGCCTATATTAGTCACTGCGTGTCCAACTCACTGACTAAGCCCATGTCTCTATTTTGGTCCAACCCAAATAGATTTCCTGTTTGGGTCTAACCCAAACTTGCTCCCGCTCTTAAGTGTGTGACCCGACAGGCTCATGGTAACTCGGACACGATCCAAGTCTCACTCATGACCGATCAGTTGGTAGCGGCTCCTAGCAGAACGTATCGACTCCCAAGTACTAAAGAGTCATGACGACTTACCTTCCAATGTGACTTTCGTCTGAGTCCCTTTTGCCTCACAATATACCTTGTCGGACTATAGGCGAATAATCGTCATCCCTTAAATAGTCCGACTCTCTTTCTCGATCCGAGATAAGTGATTCATCCGACTAACTCTTAGTCGATCGCCTTAGTTAACACTTAACCGAGTCACGCATGGTCATGCTTTCCGAATCATATCTTTCGAGAGGGCCCAGAGAATATCTCTCCAGATGGAGGGGCAAAATCCCGTCTTGGTTATTCACATCACGCAGCTTGATTCTCAGTCGACCCGAACTCCGCCTATATAACTGCCTAGTGACAGAACATCGTTTGACAGAACCTAAGCCGGTGATCCTCAACTTGGATTGTGCAATAACCTCGGGTCTAAGGATTACATTGATTGAGACATGCAAATGACGACTTGTTCGTTGCATCTCGATGTGGGTCAGTCCGACTTGCTAAACTCTTTAGCCGAATTCGTGTAAGTCGGAATAGCATCTCCATGCCCATGACAAGTGGAACCGAGTCATCTGCCGACTTTCACATTAGTCTAAGTTGTGTGTCCAACACAACCTCAACGACCAAGGACAATTAGTATGAACAACATGAATATGCAGTTCCACAATCGAATAACATATTCAATGATACATATCAGTAGTTCATACATGGACAATAACCTTATGAATACAATGGGAATAACATCATACATGATTGCCTCTAGGGCATATTCCCAACAGGGAGGACCCCGCCAGTAGTACCGGTCGAGCCTCACCAGTAGTACCGGTCAGGGCACAAGCAGGGCAGTTTGACTGGAAATCACAGATCAAAGAAACTAGATGCACCAAAGTGTAACATCCCATTTTTTTCTACATCCATGTTTGTTGAGTGTTGAGAAGCTAGAAAGTAGGGGGAGATAAAAAAATTCTACTTATGTGCTTATATGCCTAGCTTATTTAGAATTGTTTGATCACTTGTGTTGCTTTAGTAATCCTGTTGGCTAGTCTACATGCTTGTTTGACCACCAAGGGTTCACCCACCTATAAATTGGCTAGGTCTGGGAAAACAAATTCTCCTCTAAATTTGCAGCAATGGTTTGGGTAAATCCTTCACCTTCCCTACCACGCAAGGGTACCAAGTGGTACTAGGCGACTAGTACCTGTGAACCACCCCTTAATCTTGGTAAAACCCCAACCCCTAGCCTCTTGCATGTAGATGCTTTCCTCTCTAGTGATCACTTAAAGAATAAAAGCCTTATTTTTATTCCAAATTTGGTTGGTCCTTGTGAGCATCTGGCTGTGATCCAAAGATCAACCACGGCCTGAACTCAATCACCAATTCACCCTCTACCACCCTAAACCCTTTCCTCTGCCATTGGTGGCCCTAAACCGAAATGACAAGCCCCCAAAGTGGCCACCTCGCTAACACTAACCTAGATCATCCCCAAAACCCTCTCCCTCTCTTCCCTGCTCATTCCACCCCTTCTCCCTGACCTTGCCTCGATGTAGCACCACCCTAGCTACCCCCCTTCTTTTGCACACACCCAGCCCACATGTGCACCCTAGCACACCACATCGAGGAGGGACACAAGAGATCATCGCCAGATCCATGCCCACCTCGAGAACCAGCAACCCCTCCTCTCTCCTGTCCCATCTGGCCCTGCCTCGGACAGCCCCAACTCCCCAGGCGCTCCCTCCACCCTTCTCTCTCTCGCACGCCCAGCCACCCCCAACCGCCGGCGTCCACCTCGGCAGAGCACCCCCTGGCCCCGCTCGCTCCCTCCCTTCTCGGGGTGCAAAAAGCCCTCGGGGGACAGAGGGTTGCCCGTCGCCCTACTGCCACATCCCACTCCCTCACCCGCGGCCCCGATCACCCCCAACCCACACCGGCCACATCGGCAGAGCGCCGCGCTCGCCACTCTGCTTCCCCCCGCTCGCTCGGTATGTCTGGACGCCACCCTCGCCCAGACGTGACCACTGCCTCCCCTCCACTCTACGGTGCCCCTACCCTCCTACTCCTCCTAGGCCCTAGCCGCGCGGACAGCGCGCTGCCTCTCCATTTTGTCCCGTCGAACAGCTTCCCTGCACCGCACACCGACCGCCCCCTCTCGCTGTCTAGTAGGCCTAGCCAGCCCCCTGGGGTAAGACCGTCCCCAGGTCACCCACACGGCGTTGCCACTGTCCCTCCTGGCCAATCCCCAGCCCCCAGCGTGACTACCACCCCCTCGTTGTGCACCCGGTGCACCACCTCTGGCCCAGCCCCTTTAAAAGCTCTCCTCCCCCTCACGCGCTCCTCCCGCTCCTCATTTCCACCCCAGAGCTCCCCAACGCCACCCAGAGCGGAGCTAAAGCCTCTAGCTCTCCCCCTCTCTCTCTGTCATTCCACCCCGCCTCGGTGCCAATGACGAACGGGAAGGTTCTCCCCTCCCCGCTCTACCTCCCCTCCATGCAACCCTCCCACTACACTCCTCTCCTAACCAGGCCCTAATCCCCCTCTCCTCTGACTTTTCTTTTCGGCAGGCACGCCGGAGCTGCGTGGAGGCCGACGGTCCCGAGCCACGCCGCTGCTGTCGTGACGCATCCAGACGACCGGAGCCGCCGTGCCGTACCTCGTTCGACGCCCCTCCCTCGCCCGCTTCGAACCACACCATCGCCGACCCCTCTCCGCCCCTACGTGAGCCTCCTGAGCCTCGCCCGTGTCAGCTAGGGTTAGCTCGTCGGAGTTTTTGATCCGGGAAGAAGAAGCGCTGCGGGCCGTCGATCTGGATTCTAATCCAACAGCCAGTATCGCCAGATACCTCTTCGCCTCGCTGTGCCCATGACATGCGGGCCCATCTGCGGGATTTAAATCCCCAACACCCCGCACAGGCCACCGTGTACGCGGGCCGGCCCAGCTCCGTAGCGGGCCGGCCCAGCTCCGTAGCGGGCCGCGACCCAGCCTCTGCACCGTTCCCTTTTCTTTTTCTTTTAAGACAAATTAATTCCCAGAAAATTGTTCTGTAGCTTTAATTCCACCAAATAAAATCTGTGTAGTGTTCTGACATGTTTCCAATTTTGTAGAGTAGCCCTGGTAATTCCCTAGTGCATGTCCTTGGTAGCTAGTCCAAATCTTGTTTGTATCTTTACTGAGAAATTCTATGATAAATAGTGTCTGTTTAGAGTAATAAATGCATAGTTTCACTTTTAGAGCTCAGAAAAATGTGAAACCAAGTCCCAGGCATTGCCCTTGCAATTGCCTTCTGTGCAAAACTGGAATCATCATTTTTGGATGTATGAGGCCTATGTTCTTATTTTTGCAAGTTATGGACAGAGAGCTCTTATTTATTTTTCCAGAGGTTGTTGTGAAACTAATTCTAGGATGAAACTAGCCCCCAGAGTTAGGCCTCTGCACATACTAGTATTTCCTAGAAGGGCATAATTTTTGGCTCTCTAGTTTTGCCCTGGTGATTTTAGCACAAGTTTCTGCTCTGTTTCTATTGTTTTATTTATTAAAAATCAACCCTTTTTGATAAAATTGTGAAACCAGTGGGGTTAGCTTGGTTTCCTTTGTAGCTACTCAGTTATGTATTTTGTGGTCAACTTTCACCAACTTATATTGTTCGAAATATCTGCTTGAGTGCTAATCTAGTCTTAACCACAGAAACCACCATTTAAGTTTGATGAAACCTTTTTGATTGTTTTCAGTGGCTTAGGATTGCTAGAGTCAGTAGCTACTACCATGTAGTTGGGTTGGTTCAGTTGTGCAAATGTTCTGTATTGATTTCTTTGTTTGTGCCTTGGGTGATGCTTGGTATAGTGGTTTGCTTATAATTTCCCTTTTTGGCGATAGATACGAACGAGGACGAGTTTGAGGAAGGTAATTCGGAGGATTTTGAAGAAGAGGACCAGGAACAAGCTGCCAACCAAGGCAAGCCACCTACAAGTTCATGAGACATGTCCCATCTTTATCTTCATGCACCTTGTTTTACTTATATTACTACTGCATTGGTTTTACTCGTTATATTATTTTTGTGATATTAGTTTGGCTCCACCAAACTTATGCCTATGGTACTGTCTAAGTACTCCCCCTTGGACCTCCTACTCCTATCCTAGTAGCTTAGGTGGTCTAATATACCACAACCACTTGGAAACCCCGATTTAGCCCAACAACAACTCTAGGTTGGGGAACCCGAAGGCAGGGATGGTTTATAAAAAGTTTTTGACAGAAAACCTAGGCAAGTGGGACTTGCCGAGGAGTCTTTTAAAATGTTTTGGTATTCATACCATTGGTGGAGGCACCAAAATCGAAGATGGAGGAAAAACTGTTTTCGAAAATGCACCTGGTTCTATGTAGTTTTGCCCGAACAACTACCCCGTGCAACCACACTACTCCTATATGGGAAGGGGCTTGACCCGAAAGTGGTTCTCTCTGATACCGGTGCCTCGCAACGACTACAGGGGATCAGGGATCCATGGAGGGTGGGCCTTCCCCGATAAAGGTGGGACCTGGGAAGGAACGAAGGGTCGGCAGGCCTCCACACGTTACTATGGGCACCTCATTGAAAGTGCACACTCTCGAGGAGTGGAAAAAGCGCTCTGGTTGGTCCTCGCCCGACGTCCCGGTTTTGAGGGGATTAACACCCATAGGGTAGGTGCTGGTGTTAAGAGGGGATTATCCTGAAGGTCTTGTCCGGTTATCCGAAACCCGCATACTGATGTATGAAGATCCGTGACAGTTCACAGAGGATGTATCGGATCTTGTGGGTAAAGTGTACAGCCTCGGCAGAGCGTGAATCTATTCGAATAGCTGTGTCCGCGGTCATGGACGGTTGGAAAGGTTGCTGCGTAGCGGTGCTGGTTTTGGTTTATAAAAAGGTTTTATAAAAAGAGATTCGACCATGGGATGGTCGAAGGGTAAGGAGGATGGGCCATGGGATGGTCGGACCTAGATGAAGTACTGGTCATGGGATGACCAAAGTGGAATTGAATATCAGGGTTAACCCCAGCCTAGTATTTTCAAGTTTTACTAACTATTTTTACCCTAAAAAGGTTTTTGGGCAAACACCAAGTGGTAGAGTTGAGAATATACTTCTAAGTTATTTTCTCAAACAGCCTCCTTGGAGCCATCCTATCCACAACCATATTGCATACTCTTTGTACTTCTTGTATGGTGGTTTGCGAGTACATTCGAAGTACTCACTGGCAATGTTCCCTGGCTATCAACTTGGTCAGACTCTGAGCAGGTGGAAGAGGACAACGGAGGGTACGGTGATGACTTCACGAAGTAGGGCGTTTCTCCGAGTTAGGCACCTGTTGGGCTATGGCTTGACTCGGGTCCTCCACATTACTCAGTACCGCTGCTATTATCTATTTGTGCCCATGGAGGCAAGGTTGTAAGACTATTATTGTAAGACTTATTGTACCGTACTGTAATGGATGTGTGTACTTTGATATCATGTCGATTATGCTCCATGATGCACTGATCATGGGATCGTGGTGGTGTGCATGATTTGGTAATCTCTGGTGAAAATCCGGGGTCGCCGCAGACTTGGTATCAGAGCCATCCTGACCCTAGGAGCCCCAAGTTAGCTTGGATGTTATACCCGGACCCCAAAAACTATTTTCTCTATAAAGGAAGGAGATTGATATTTGCAAAAATATTGCTTATGCCTCCTCCCCTCTATTTCAAAAACAACTTGCATTAAAATTATATTTTAGTTTATCTAAAAAAATTGCACACTATTCACTAACTTAAACTTCACTAAAATTTTGTAGATGGCAGTGGTGTTCAACATGTATCGTCAAGTCGGATTGGACTTGCCACTCCAGTTGTTTGAGGCTGAGCTGAGAGACTTGGCCAAGCTTGTGGGCCGTCCCACTCCAGAAATCCAGGGCGCTTTCCTTCCCAGGATGGTCGAAGGAGAGAAGAATTGGTTGGTTGTCTGCACCATGACAGGTGGTGTAGTACCTCCCTTCTCAGAGTGAAGGTAGAGGTACTGGAGAAGGATTGGGGCAATGGTGTGCTTCGTGTGGCTCAAGAAGCCCTAGCACGTCTTGCCTATCACCACCGTGAGCAGCTTGAGGGAACCAAGTTCTACCATTTTGGGAGACGCCACCCTCGAGGTTACGCCGCCGTGACCCCGCAGCACTATGACTTTGGTGCGCATATCCAGAACATGGAGTATCTCCTGAAGAAGACCCAGGAATCCTTGGATGATGTTTGCACTCGCCTGGACAACAAGACCATGGAGTACCTCACCCTCGTTGAGGACTTGAGGATCAAGAAATTAGAGCACGCTTAGACCAAGCTGAACAAGCAGGCGGTTGTGGCAAGGAACAAGCGTCTCATGAAGACCACTAAGGAGCAGAAGGAACTCCTAGTGACCATGGAGGCCCGGATAGAGGCATTAAAGGAGGAATGCACCCAGATCGACAAGGACAACGATGACCTGCTGAATGAGACCGACAATGATGCCGCATACAAGGAAGATTTTGACATGGAGCCACAGAGCGAACCTGAGGATGATGATCAGATAGATGAGGAAGAAGAGGATCCCAAATAGCAAATTTTCGAGTCTGAGGAAGATGCTAAGGTCATCATTGAGGAAGACACCACTGCGTGTCACGACGCAGAGTAGGTTTCACGATTAGTCTATGAGAGCAAGTGAGAATATCGCTGTATCCCCTTTTTGAGTGGTGATTTGTCTGCTTTCTGCTTGCTTGTATGGTTGAACTCGTAGTATTGTCTAGCGTCGAGATGTGACGCATGAACTTGGTTATTTTGCGGTTATCTCTACTGGTCCTTAGCTTCTAAGTACCCGTTCTTCTTATGAGTGTTTGTTTTTTTAGTTAATTCCTCCCTGTACCTTGTTATTTGTGTCGCAAACTGTCCCATATGTAACCCTCCAAATCATGCACATTCATCAATGGTTGAAACAAAGAAAAAGTATGATCATCATCCACTATGTTGAGACATAGGTTCTATCGTAGAAAACCATGATGATAACTTGGTGCGCCCAAGCGGACCCCCTCCACCACCAACCATGACGTAGCTCCTGCACATGTTCATGCAAGACCGCCAAGCCGCCAATGAGGAACTACAAGCCAACATTGCCGCTCTCCAGCAGCTGGTGCAAGCCGCAGCTGGAAACGCCCCCGACCCCGAGGGCGAAGAGTAGAGATCCAGACTTAGAGACTTCCAGAACACCAACCCACCTATGTTCACCAAATGCACCAATCCCCTTGACGCAGATGACTGGCTCCGCACCATTGAGAATAACCTGGAGGTTGCCCATGTAGGAGAGAATGAGAAAGTCACCTTGGCCACTCATTTCCTCGCGGGACAATCTAGGACTTGGTGGATTAGTGTCAAGGAGATTCTGCCCGCAGGACAAGCCATCACCTAGGAGGACTTCAAGGAAAGGTTTCGCAAGCGTCATATCCCACCTGGTCTAATCAAGATGATGAGAGAACAATTTCATGATCTGAAGCAAGGAGGAATGTCCGTGCTTCAATACCTAGAGAAGTACACTGATCTGGCCCGGTACGCGCCAGATGCCACCAATAATGAAGAGAAGAAGGTGGATACCTTCATGAATGGACTCCAGGATGAACTGCAGTGCCACCTGGTAGCCCAGGGATTCAAGGAACTGGATGCCCTTGTCGATGCCGCCATACTGGTAGAGAACAAGCACAAGGGAGTGATTGAGAATCGCAAGCGTCGGATGATGCAACAGGGAGGACCTAGTGGACAGAGGTCGCGAAGCATGCCACCCCCAAGGCCTGCACCCCCACCGCATAGGACTTTGTCCTATGCTCCGCGCCCCAACAACCCCAATCGTAACTACAACAACCCTCGCCCTGGAGGCGGGAACCCAAGACCCGCCCCGAGAGGTCCTGTCAACACCAATGCCCACCCCAATACTGCTGGATGCTTCAACTGTGGTCAAGTGGGACACTTCTCCCGTGAATGCCCTGAAAGGAAGAAGGATAACGCACCTCGCCCTAATGCAGCCCGCCTGAATCAAGGTCACGCTAGGGGAGCCCCAGCTAAGGGCGTCGCCCCCAAGAAGCCTGCTAATGCTGCCCGAGGACATCTGAACCACATCACTGCTGAGGAAGCCCAGGAGTCCCCCGACATTGTTCTAGGTACGTTCCTTGTCAACCCCATCCCTACTATAGTACTATTTGACTCCAGGGCCTCGCATTCTTTTGTTACGGAGCCGTTTGTGGAAAGAAGTGGGATGGAACCTAGTCAGCTGAGCAGACTCATGCTAATACAAATACCCGGTTCGACGGCCAAAACCCAATCCGTCTGCTGAGATATTCCCATAGTTATCCATGGTAAAACCTTCACAGCTGACCTAATAGTTTTGGGAACCCAAGGTCTAGACGTGATCCTAGGAATGGATTGGATGACCAAGTACCATGGAATCATAGATTGTGTCAGAAAGTCCATATCCCTGACAAGTAGTGATGGAATACAAGTGGAGTATAAGGCAACTGTGCCCTCATCTTGAATCTATTGCCAGAAGAGTATAGCTGGACCTACCCTAGATCAAGTCCCTGTAGTTTGTGAATATCCGGATGTGTTCCCGGAAGAGTTGCCCGGTATGCCCCCTGACAGGGATATCGAGTTCATCATAGAACTAGTCCCTAGAACAGCTCCCATAGCTCAGAGGCCTTACCGTATGAACCCCAAAGAACTGGTCGAGTTGAAGAAACAGTTGGACGACCTGGAACGCAAAGGTCACATACAGCTGAGTGCCTCCCCTTGGGGATCACCTGTTCTCTTTGTGGATAAGAGAGATGGAACCACCCGGCTAGTAACTGACTACCGGAAGCTCAACGAAGTCACAATCAAAAACAAGTATCCCTTACCAAAGATCGAAGATCTGTTTGACCAGTTAAATGGAGCCCAAATCTTCTCCAAAATAGATCTCCGCACCGGATACCACCAACTCAAGATCCGAGAGTCAGATATTCCCAAGACCGCCTTTACCACCCGGTACGGTCTCTATGAATACACCGTCATGTCCTTCGGCTTAACCAACGCCCCTACCTATTTCATGAACCTCATGAATAAGGTATTCATGCCCTACTTGGACAAGTTCGTCATAGTGTTCATCGACGGCATCCTCATATATTCCAAGAATGAAGCCGAGCATGAGCAGCACCTGAGAGTCGTACTGGGAACCCTCAGGGAGCATCAATTGTATGCTAAGTTCAGCAAGTACGAGTTTTGGTTAAAGGAAGTTGGATTCCTTGGCCACATCCTGTCTGCCGGAGGAATCTCAGTCGACCCCACCAAAATTAAGTCGGTTGTGGAATGGAAAGCCCCCACAAACCCCTCGGAAATCCGAAGCTTTCTGGGTTTAGTCGGATACTACCGTAAATTTGTGGAAGGTTTCTCAAGTATCGCGAGGCCAATGACGCAACTACTGAAGAAGGATAAGAAGTTCGAGTGGACCGAGAAGTGTGAAGAGAGTTTTCAGGAACTCAAGAAGAGACTAGTGTCTGCCCCTGTCCTGACCATGCTAGATATCACCAAAAACTTTGAAGTTTATTGTGACGCCTCCAAGTTAGGACTTAGGAGTGTGCTTATGCAGGAAGTCAAGGTCATCGCCTACCTCTCTAGATAGCTAAAGCCACATGACATGAACTACCCTACCCATGACCTGGAACTCGCAGCAGTGGTTCATGCACTCAAGACTTGGCGCCACTATCTGAAGGGGAATCGTTGCGAGATCTACACAGATCACAAGAGTTTGAAATACATCTTTACCCAAAAAGAGTTGAACATGAGACAGCGACGATGGATTGAAATGATAAAGGATTACGATCTTGGCATTCACTATCACCGGGCAAGGCTAATGTTGTAGCTGATGCTCTTAGTCGGGAACCATGTTCCCTGAATGCTATGGTCGTAAAAGAACAACTAGAACTAAGTCGAGAACTAGAATGGCTAGGACTTGAGATAGTAAGCCATGGATTCCTAGCCCATCTGGAACTAAAACCGACCCTATTATACCAAGTCAAAGAAGCTCAGAAAGGTCACAAAAGCATTGAAGGCATTAAGAGGAGAATGGAGAGAGAAATTATCCTTGGATTTAAAGTTGACGACACGGGTGTACTATGGTACAAAGGGCGCATCTGCGTACCCAGCAAGCATGGCTTGAAGCAGATGATTATGAAGGAAGCCCACGAGACTCTCTACTCCATCCACCCCGGTAGCACCAAGATGTATCACGACCTGAAGGAACAATTCTGGTGGCATGGAATGAAGCTCGAAGTCGCTTTGTTCGTAGCTAAGTGCCATATATGCCAGAGAGTCAAAGCCGAGCATCAAAGACCCGCTGGATTGTTACAACCTCTGAAGATTTCCGAGTGGAAATGGGAAAAAGTTGGGATGAACTTCATTACTGGATTACCCAAGTCCATCAGGGGTCACGATTCCCTCTGGGTCATCGTGGACTACCTATCCAAGGTGGCTCATTTCCTCCCCGTGAATACTAGCTACAACAGCCAATAGCTAGCAGAATTGTATATCTCCCGTATCTTCAGTCCCAATGGTGTCCCTAAGGAAATTGTGTCGGATAGAGGACCTCAATTTACCTCCTGTTTTTGGGGCAAGTTACATGAGGCCTTAGGCACCACTCTACCCTTTAGCACCGCCTACCACCCACAGACCGGAGGATAGACAGAGAGAGTCAATCAAGTCCTGGAAGATATGCTTCGTTCCTGCATTCTAGCCTACGGAGCTAAGTGGGAGGACTGTCTGCCATTCGCGGAATTCTCCTACAATAACAGTTACCAAGCCAGTCTGAAGATGGCACCTTTTCAGTTCCTCTACGGGAGGAAGTGTAGAACTCCTTTAAACTGGATCGAGACCGGAGAGAGCCAAATCTTCGGCCTGGATGTGATCAAGGCAGCAGAAGAGCAAGTACAACTAGCTCATGATCGCCTGAGAGTTGCCTAGTCTCGTCAAAAAAGCTACGCCGACAACAAACGCCGGGAAGTAAATTTCATTAAGGGAGACTTCACGTATCTTCGCGTCTCCCCCCTCAAGGGAATGCAGGGGTTTCATGAAAAAGGGAAGCTCGCTCCCAGGTATATAGGGCACTTCAAGATCCTCGCCCCGAGAGGAAAGGTGTCATACCAACTAGAGCTACCCAAGGAATTGGCAGAGTTCCACAACGTCTTTCATGTGTCCCAACTTCGGAAGTGCCTCCAAACACCCAACAAGCCCGAAGCATTCAAAGAGATTGACTTTCAAGCCATCGACCTCAACCGTGATTTAACATATCGTGAGGTGCCCATCAAGGTCCTAGACAAGGCTAACAGTCTCACTCGGTGTCGGAACATAAACTTCTACAAAGTACAGTGGAGCAACCATTCGGAAGACGAAGCCACCTGGGAATGAGAGGAATTCCTCTAGAAGGAATTTCCCCATCTCCTGTCAGCAAAGCCAGCGAATCTCGGGACGAGATTCTTTTAAGGGGGGAAGGTCTGTAACATCCCATTTTTTTCTACATCCATGTTTGTTGAGTGTTGAGAAGCTAGAAAGTAGGGGGAGATAAAACTTTTCTACTTATGTCCTTATATGCCTAGCTTATTTAGAATTGTTTGATCACTTGTGTTGCTTTAGTAATCCTGTTGGCTAGTCTACATGCTTGTTTGACCACCAAGGGTTCACCCACCTATAAATTGGCTAGGTCTGGGAAAACAAATTCTTCTCTAACTTTGGAGCAATGGTTTGGGTAAATCCTTCACCTTCCCTACCATGCAAGGGTACCAAGTGGTACTAGGCTACCAGTACCTATGAACCACCCCTTAATCTTGGTAAAACCCCAAGCCCTAGCCTCTTGCATGTAGATGCTTTCCTCTCTAGTGATCACTTAAAGAATGGCACCCTTATTTTTATTCCAAATTTGGTTGGCCCTTGTGAGCATCTAGCTGTGATCCAAAGATCAACCACGGCCTAAACTCGATCACCAATTCACCCTCTACCACCCTAAACCCTTTCCTCTACCATTGGTGGCCCTAAACCGAAATGACAAGCCCCCAAACTGGCCACCTCGCTAACAGTAACCTAGATCATCCCCAAAACCCTCTCCCTCTCTTCCTTGCTCATGCCACCCCTTCTCCCTGACCTTGCCTCGATGCAGCACCACCCTAGCTACCCCCCCCCCTTCTTTTGCACACACCCAGCCCACACGCGTGCCCTGGCACACCACATAGAGGAGGGACACAAGAGATCATCGCTAGATCCATGCCCACCTTGAGAACCAGCAACCCCTCCTCTCTCCTGTCCCATCTGGCCCCGCCTCGGACAACCCCAACTCCCCAGGCGCTCCCTCCACCCTTCTCTCTCCCGCGTGCCCAGCCACCCCCAACCGCTAGCGTCCACCTCGACAGAGCACCCCCTGGCCCCGCTCGCTCCCTCCCTTCTCGCGGTGCAAAAGCCCTCGGGGGACAGAGGGTAGCCCCGTCACCCTACTGCCACCTCCCACTCCCTCACCCGCGGCCCCGATCACCCCCAACCCACACCGGCCACGTCGACAGAGCGCCGCGCTCGCCAATCCGTTGCACCCCGCTCGCTCGGTATGTCTGGTCGCCACCCTTGCCCGGACGTGACCACTCCTTCCCCTCCACCCTACGGCGCCCCTACCCTCCTACTCCTCCCAGGCCCTAGCCGTGCGGACAGCATGCTGCCTCTCCGTTCTGTCCCGTCGAACAGCTTCCCTGCACCGCACACCGACCGCCCCCTCTCGCTGTCTAGTAGGCCCAACCAGCCCCCTGGGGTAAGACCGTCCCTAGGTCACCCACACGACGTCGCCACCGTCCCTCCTGGCCAATCCCCAACCCTCCAGCGTGACTACCACCCCGTCGTTGTGCACTCGGTGCACCACCTCTAGCCCAGCCCCTTTAAAATCTCTCCTCCCCCTCACGCGCTCCTCCCGCTCCTCATTTCCACCCCAGAGCTCCCCAACGCCACCCCAGAGCGGAGGAAAAGCCTCTAGCTCTCCCCCTCTCTCTCTGTCGTTCCACCCTGCCTCGGTGCCAATGACGAACGGGAAGGTTCTCCCCTCCCCGCTCTACCTCCCCTCCATGCAACCCTCCCACTGCACTCCTCTCCCTAACCAGGCCCTAATCCCCCTCTCCTCTGACTTTTCTTGTCGGCAGGCACGCCGGAGCTACGTGGAGGCCGACGGCCCCGAGCCGCGTCGCTGTTGTCGTGACGCATCTAGACGACCGGAGCCGTCGTGCCGTACCTCATTTGACGCCCCTCCCTCGACCGCGTCGAACCACACCGTCACCGACCCCTCTCCGCCCCTACGTGATCCCCCTGAGCCTCGCCCGTGTCAGCTAGGGTTAGCTCGTCGGAGTTTTTGATCCGGGAAGAAGAAGCGCTGTGGGCCGTAGATCTGGATTCTAATCCAACGGCCAGCATCGCCAGATACCTCTTCGCCTTGCTATGCCCATGACATGCGGGCCCATCTGCGGGATTTAAATCCCCAGGAGCCTGCACAGGCTGCCGTGTACACGGGCCGGCCTAGCTCTGTAGCGGGCCACGACCCAGCCTCTGCACCGTTCCCTTTCCTTTTTCTTTTAAGACAAATTAATTCCTAGAAAATTGTTTTGTAGCTTTAATTCCACCAAATAAAATATGTGTAGTGTTCTGACATGTTTCCAATTTTGTAGAGTAGCCCTGGTAATTCCCTAGTGCATGTCCTTGGTAGCTAGTCTAAAGCTTGTATGTATCTTTACTGAGAAATTCTGTGATAAATAGTGTCTGTTTAGAGTAATAAATGCATAGTTTCAATTTTAGAGCTTATAAAAATGTGAAACCAAGTTCCAGGCATTTCCCTTGCAATTGCCTTCTGTGCAAAACTGGAATCATCATTTTTGGATGTATGAGGCCTCTGTTCTTATTTTTGCAAATTATGGACAGAGAGCTCTTATTTATTTTTCCAGAGGTTGTTGTGAAACTAATTCTGGGATGAAACCAACCCCCAGAGTTAGGCCTCTGCACATACTAGTATTTCCTGGAAGGGCATAATTTTTGGCTCTGTAGTTTTGCCCTGGTGATTTTAGCACAAGTTTCTACTCTGTTTCTATTGTTTTATTTATTAAAAATCAACCCTTTTTGATAAAATTGTGAAACCAGTGGGGTTAGCTTTTTTCCTTTGTAGATACTCAGTTATGTATTTTGTGGTCAACTTTCACCAACTTATATTGGTCAAAATATCTGCTTGAGTGCTAATCTAGTCTTAACCACAGAAACCACCATTTAAGTTTGATGAAACCTTTTTGATTGTTTTTAGTGGCTTAGGATTGCTAGAGTCAGTAGCTACTACCATGTAGTTGGGTTGGTTCAGTTCTGCAACTGTTCTGTATTGATTTCTTTGTTTGTGCCTTGGGTGATGCTTGGTATAGTGGTTTGCTTATAATTTCCCTTTTCGGCGATAGATACGAATGAGGACGAGTTTGAGGAAGGTAATTGGGAGGATTTTGAAGAAGAGGACCTGGAACAAGCTGCCAACCAAGGCAAGCCACCTACAAGTTCATGAGACTTGTCCCATCTTTATCTTCATTCACCTTGTTTTACTTATATTACTACTGCATTGGTTTTACTTGTTATATTATTATTGTGATATTAGTTTGGCTCCACCAAACTTATGCCTATGGTACTGTCTAAGTACTCCCCCTTGGACCTCCTACTCCTATCCTAGTAGCTTAGGTGGTCTAATATACCACAACCACTTGGAAACCCCGATTTAGCCCAACAACAACTCTAGGTTGGGGAACCCGAAGGCAGGGATGGTTTATAAAAAGTTTTTGACAGAAAACCTAGGCAAGTGGGACTTGCCGAGGAGTCTTTTAAAATGTTTTGGTATTCATACCATTGGTGGAGGCACCAAAATCGAAGATGGAGGAAAAACTGTTTTCGAAAACATACCTGGTTCTATGTAGTTTTTCCCAAACAACTACCCCGTACCCCGTGCAACCACACTACTCCTATATGGGAAGGGGCTTGACCCGAAAGTGGTTCTCTCTGATACCGGTGCCTCGCAACTACTACAGGGGATCAGGGATCCATGGAGGGTGGGCCTTCCCCGATAAAGGTGGGACCTGGGAAGGAACGAAGGGTCGGCAGGCCTCCACACGTTACTATGGGCACCTCATTGAAAGTGCACACTCTCGAGGAGTGGAAAAAGCGCTCTGGTTGGTCCTCGCCCGACGTCCCGGTTTTGAGGGGATTAACACCCATAGGGTAGGTGCTGGTGTTAAGAGGGGATTATCCTGAAGGTCTTGTCCGGTTATCCGAAACCCGCATACTGATGTATGAAGATTCGTGGCAGTTCACGGCAGATGTATCGGATCTTGTGGGTAAAGTGTACAACCTCTGTAGAGCGTGAATCTATTCGAATAGCCGTGTCTGCGGTCATGGACAGTTGGAAAGGTTGCTGCGTAGCGGTGCTGGTTTTGGTTTATAAAAAGGTTTTATAAAAAGAGATTCGACCATGGGATGGTCGAAGGGCAAGGAGGATGGGCCATGGGATGGCCGGACCTAGATGAAGTACTGGTCATGGGATGACTAGAGTGGAAGTGAATATCAGGGTTAACCCCAGCCTAGTATTTTCAATTTTTACTAACTATTTTTACGCTAAAAAGGTTTTTGGGCAAACACCAAGTGGTAGAGTTGAGAATATACTTCTAAGTTATTTTCTCAAACAGCCTCCTTGGAGCCATCCTATCCACAACCATATTGCATACTCTTTGTACTTCTTGTATGGTGGTTTGCGAGTACATTCGAAGTACTCACTAGCAATGTTCCTTGGCTATCAACTTGGTCAGACTCTGAGAAGGAGGAAGAGGACAACAGAGGGTACGGTGACGACTTGGCAAACTAGGGCGTTTCTCCGAGTCAGGCACCTGTTGGGCTATGGCTTGACTCGGGTCCTCCACGTTACTCAGTACCGCTGCTATTATCTATTTGTGCCCATGGAGGCAAGGTTGTAAGACTATTATTGTAAGACTTATTATACCGTACGTAATGGATGTGTGTACTTTGATATCATGTCGATTATGCTCCACGATGCACTGATCATGGGATCGTGGTGGTGTGCATGATTTGGTAATCTCGGGTGAAAATCCAGGGTCGCCGCACAAAGGTTGGAATCTAGACAATGTACTGGGGAAATCTGGTCTACAACTGAATTATATCCCTACCAAGATCTCCCAAAGCAGTTCTAGCCAAAGAAGGGCCCTAGACATGGCATGTCCTACTCAAGCACAAGAAGTGGCTAGATCTCCATGAATGGAGTATGAGAGGAGCAAATACCAGGGTCCATGGCGGGAGATCAAGGTGGGGAAGAATCCCACGGAGCAGATCTGAAGGGTGACGGCCGGAATCGGTGTAGCCGGCAGCAACACCGTGGGGAGCTTCCTAGGAGACGCGAGATGTTAAGTTGGGTCAGGGGGCAAGTGGGGAAGAAGACCTCGTGGCCCCCCTAGCCCGTAGCTTAAAGGGCCCTCGCTCGACCGGTAGTACTAGCCAGGAGCCGGAACTTCCGACGCCACGGGTAGTTCCGGACAGAGCGGTATTACCGGTCCGAGCATAATTTCTGGGAAATTAGGCCCTGACCAATAGTACCGGCTGTGGCCGGAACTACCGGTGATACCCAGGAAAAACTCTCTAGATTTTGACTGGCAAGAGAGTGACCTTGTGCAGGAAAAAGAGGGTTAAGGGGAGGAGAAAAGGTTTGTGATAGGAGGCACAAACTGAGAAGAAATACAAAATAAGATCCAACACCGAAAAACAATACCCAAAAATATAGAATATTAAGGGGAATCAAACAAAAACAATGTCGGTGGCCTAGGACACCATATATGAGTATATTTGGCTTGACACCGCGAAGATGTATCTTGGGTTCATTACCAAAACTCATCATTTAAGCTCATTTTGTCTCCTTGAGAAACCATAGAGAATGAATACATTAATATGTGCATAATAGAGAGAGTGTTGGTTCATATGAGAAACTACACTCCCCCTAAAACCATGCGTACATCCAAACATGATATTCTTTGAGACCCGGTTAGGTGTGCAAGATACTCAAGCCATGTTGCTTGAATCAATGATATTTAGTTCATGCCTCAACTCTCGGAACCTTGCTTCATAAAGTGGCTTCGTGAAAAGATCCGAAAGGTTGGCCTTGGTAGGAACATACTCCAAAGAAATGTCTCCTCTTGCAACATGATCCCAAATGAAATGATGACGAATCTCAGTGTTCTTGGTCTTGTTGTGTTGCACCGGGTTGTGAGCAATAGCAATGGCACTCTCATTGTCACAAAGAAGTGGCACCCTGTTGAAAGAAAGTCCAAGATCCTCGGTGAAGATGTCTCTCGCTCGCGCAGTCCAGACTTGGGACCACGATCATGAGAGAGAGAGGGGGCAGATAAAATATCAATTAGAGGTCCTCCCAAAAGTGGGGAGACCTTTATTGATTATTGGTGTATTTATCTTGGCCAAATACCCCACTATATATAGGGGGAGGAGGGGGTACACCCTCCCTCAAAGTCCCGGGATGGGACTAAAGGAGAGGAGTGGGAGGGGGAGGCACCGCCGGCCACCCCCTCATGGGCCCCATGTGGGGGGCTGGCCCAATAGGGCCGCCGGCCACCCCATGGCCCCCTCTCTCTCTCCTTTCCCTAATGGGCCCTCTCCCTCCGGAAATTGGCCCATTAGTCCTTTGACCATTTAATTGATTTTTCTCTTTATTAAATAATTATGAATAAATGATTAAATCAATATTTAACATTCATTCACATATTATTCAACCTTTGTGGCCATGGAACACCTTCCACCTCCACTCTGTACATCCTCCGAACTTACCGAAACCCTTTCGGTCTTCTCCCTTGTTTTCTTCGGTGATTCTACTAATCCTATAAACACTTTCTAAGCATCATCAAGCCCTTAAGCATGATACCCCATAGTTCGGGAACACTCCAGACATGGTCAGGACACTCCCGCACCAATGATCGACAGAGGGACCTTGATGGCCATGTGACCCCTGTGCATTCCACGAAGATCTTTTGTAGTTTGAACTAGGACAGTCATGTCTTATTCCCTTTGTCACTCGATACTTGCATTGCCCAAGATCTGATCAATGACATCACCATGTTGTGTTCAATCTCGTTACTAAACAATGCTATTTGACTCATTTCGACAAGTGATATCCCCGTGATCAAATCACACGCTGCGCAGCTATTGGATATAACTTCTCCGAGTGGGCCCTTGAGTATCTTCCCGTCACATGGACGGACAAATCCCGCTCTTGAGATATATTACCTCTACGGTTTCCTCCAAGTACCTGAACACACCTCTATAACCACCGTATTACCAGATGGCGTTTGATGCTATCTAAGCACTCTCGGGAGACAGTGATTGATATAGCCTCACGGTCTAAGGAATAGTCTACGAGGATCCATTTCTAATCATCGTAACTTGAACTTCGTGACATGATCGGGTCACGATGTTTAGGTTGGGTATTGTTTCATCATCTCATTCTCAGAATGACTCCATTTCCAATTGGCATAAATTTCACATGATCAGGAAACATGATCATATGTTGACCAATGAACCAGTGACTAGAGTTTCACTGGGAACCCCTGGTTGTTTGTATATCACACGTGTATTGATGTTTCCACTCAATAAAGTTATAGCATGTTATAAAACTTAATCATAAACTATACGAAATATGATAATAGTCCTTACTACTATTTCTCTCTAGGGCATATTTCCAACAATCTCCCACTTGCACTAGAGTACAAATACACTAGCTGCATTTGTTCTTAATCATTGGCACCATATATCTGGTACCCTGAACATGCTTGCTCATGGAAGAGGTTGAGTCTTGGGTCTATACTTTACAGTCCCAAATCCTTTGCAACTTACTAATGTCACCTTGAATGACACTAATACGTTATCATCACATGATAGCATCTGTGTGTATGCATCGTCGCTATGGCAGCAGAACAAGGCATGATTCCAGGAGCCTACAGTGACATTAGATCAACCTCGAGGGCTTTCTCATGGGCACTGTGCCCTGGGACACATCATTCTATGTTAAAAGCGAATTAGCCCCGCCATAACATTATACAACACTTTAGATGGTAGCCTTATCTATTATTATAAATGTATTCACCAAAACACTAGTGCACTCTGTGCAACTTTCGATGTTTTAGTTCACCTCGCTTCCTACTTGACTTTAATTGGTATTTACAGGAGTTTCCAACATTCCCTTATAACATAATCTTTATGTTTTAAGATATGTCATCCTTTATGGATTTGGAAAACATGTCTGTGGTTCTCTATTAGATACTGTGGACAAACTCAGCTCAACGTTCTGTGATTCGAACCCAATCACTTTTAAACGTTCCTTACTTGGATCACATATTATGCTAAGTTATCATCATGGATTACTAAGACAGAACCTTTGTATTAACATAGCGGATGACGATCATCCTTTTTATTTCTTTCAACCATTGATAATTAACTTAATGATATTCCTAATACGAGTTACTAAGGACTAGTTCCTTAATTAACTTCTATTCTGAAACCTTTTTCAGAATCCCTTAAGGAATACTACATAATATCATAATACACCTACTATCAACTTCTAATCTTATAAATCATTATTTATAAGTATTTGCGCTTTCATTCTTAACATACTTAAGAATTACTCCTATAAGCTCCCACTCAAAACATGTTCCTACATATTTGAATTTGAAACTTATATTGCTCCTACGTAAAAATATGTCAATCACATATTGTTTCAGGAAGACTTTCATAGCTCCCACTCAATTTTATGCAAATTGCGTATCTACTCACTATTTTGAACAGCTTCAAAAACTTTGATCAAATATCAAACTTGGAGATTTATTATGAGATACCAGTACTATTACTAGTTTTAAATCCACTGGACATTCAGCACACTTGAATCAAGTTCATTTGAATTCGTCCTATACTTGACAAATTGTGCTTTTGTCATTCTCCCCTTTTTCCACTATGGCTTTGCAGTCATTTGGGAAAAATTCAAGTAACCCCTTTTACTTGTGAGATTCAGCAATGAATTGCTTTGTAATCTCAAGGGAAGTTTGCTTCTAGGATTTCTCATAATTTAGTTTACCATTATTTCCTTTGTAGTTCGTAGGTATGTCATATTCCAATAATCATGACAAATGATTCACAAATGTCTCCATACTAGATATGGATTTACATTTTGAATCCTACTTTATGTAGTGAAAACATTAGTGGGGAAAATACAATGATCAATATCGTTGTATCTTTCCTTCTGTGAAGATAATCGTCCAGGAACTTTTCCCGTTGCGCTTCTCAACACTCTGATGTAGGGTTTTGAATCATCATCGTGTTTTACACTATCTTCCATATGCCCCATAATTGAGAAATATCACAAAAGTGAACTTTCTTAAGAATGTACCAAAATTCAAGCAATACAAGTTTTGCTTTCCTTTTGGTTTAGCTATGGATTTCGTATTCAAAGTTTCCAATGAATACCCTACAAGGACTTATTCGCTATTGTTTTGGTTATATCGAATAACCCCAAAACTTTCACGAATTCAAATGGTTCACTACATTCTAATTGAGTGCTAACTATTTCTAACTAATGGTCTCTACATCTACACTACAACGATTTATTTGGTGCCTTCTATTCAACCCCTTTGATATCTAATATCACATTGTGATGCTTTGCATTTTTTGATGTTTCAAAACACTTTGCATTTCACAATTTCTTTTATGCCATTCTTATAAAGTTGACTCTCATTACTATTGATCAAATCATAGTAATTGGATTCTCTTTTATATTTATACCCTTTGTTGATGAACCATTTTGATCAAATAAAATAGTTTCATATTCATGTTTCCTTTGGTAAACTTATTTACACATTTAAACAATCAATTAATGATAATCACCATTTTCGTTAAAACACAATACATCGAATATGTATTTACTTTTAACAATTCTTTAAACACTTTGTATTCAAGTAATACATGGTGTTCAAGTTATTTTGCCGAACTTAGGCATGATTTATATGTGATAAGAAATCGAATGACTTTCACATATTATCGTTATAACTTTGAATTCAAACAATGGTTTCATTCATTTAATGAAATATCATTAAGTTGGGTATTTTAAACAAGGCACTTTAATGTTTTACAAATGTTCATGTATCATCAATTAGTTTCAAACGACAAGGATAATTCATACATAATCAAACAAGATATGAACACGAATAGAAATCATTCATAAAAGTGGAACAACTATTTGTTACAAACTCATATGAATAACCGTCTCACGAAGTGTGAGACACACTAAAGAAGTTCGCAATCTCTTGATTACATTAATCATCCTAAAACACAAACTAAATGATAAATATCGAGGGAGATTGTCGTCGGCCATCATCATCATGCTTGCCATCAACACGCAACGTCACGTCCTCTCCAGCAAGCACCTCTCATGCAGAAGGACCTATTTTCAGCAAAACAGAACAAGTATCAGATATACTTAACACTGCAATGTGTTTGCAAGATTATAACAGTTATAAAACTATATATCAAATATATACCTTTGTCATCGATGACCTCTCCAGTGATTGGCTCAACCTTTACGTTCCTGAAACGTAGTATGAACTCATGGAAATCCAATGTTTCCGTATCACCACCCATGATGCTACTCCGGACATGTCCTTCGTAGCTGGGAGGCAACGATCGAAGCAGTACTCCTATCGCAAACGAATCATCCATCCAGTAGTCCACGAAGTCAACCAGTCTCATGTGTGAATTAAGTATGCGCTCCAAGTGACCCTTCAGATATGTTTGCTCCTCCATCTGTATGGAAAGGAACTCTCCAAGCAGCTCGTGCTTCCACATGCGCACATGGCCTATGAACTCTGCTCTCAGCTGATCTACCATCAAATATGGATCAAGATCACCCATGAGCGGATGGAGTTCAGACACCATCCCGTAACGCATTATAATCTGAATGTAGGTGGACATCTCTTGGCGGTAGTAGCAGTCTGCCATCTCTTGTGGGTTCTCATAGTGGTCTGGCTCAGTCAAGTACATCATGCGGCGTATGTAGTCTACCACATGATTCCTAGTAAGGAGATCATTCAGGCGCACAAGCCAAATAGGGAAGTTGGATCCATCCCGTCTAAGTTTTTCACCCTTTACCCATTCCTCAATGACAAAGTAAGCTTCACGATGAACCATCTACATTTATAATTGCAAAAGGAATTTAGACTAAGTTTATAATTAAATGAGTTAATAATAACTCCACTCAGAAACACCTATCCCCAAAAGGGTTTATAGTGATAACACGACCCCTATCAGCCACATCTCCCCCAATCGGCATGGCCATCAATGTGGGTTCAAGGGTGGACGCTAAACGTCGGTCACATCATTCATGCGACTCGTGCTCGATCTTTCGACCATCCGTGCTCCGAGGCCATGTCTGCACATGCTAGGCTCACCAACTCAACCTTAGTGTATTCGCTGTGCAACATGGCTTACACCCACTGTATGAGAACGTAGATATGTCTGACACCCAGGCCTGTAACCCTGGATCGCCTCATACCGAAGAACTTTCTTGGTGGTGCACACTAAGGGGGAACACAATCGTTGGTAATTTTAACAGGGATCTTCTTATTAGGCTACCGTCCAGTATCTAATACTAGCACACAATAAGACATACAAACAATAACATTGAATGTAAATGCGATGTGATATGGTCCTTCACGTCGTGATCTCCATCCACCGTCACCGGGTTCCGGCGCCAGGGTTCCGGCGCTGTAGACACCAGGGTACCGGTGTCATTCCGGCATGGTAGTTCGTCACCTCCGTGACTATATACTACTACGTAACAAAAGGTAATCACTTTACCTTTGCCACAACCATATCACAAAGCAACGCCCCCTGCAAAACAAAGTTAGCCGCCTCTCCTTTATCTTTGCATGTTTTACGTGGCTGAAAGGGCTTTCGCACAAGAACCGTTCTTACCTATGAACTTTCAGCACAATGCTGATCAAAAGTTGTCTCTACTACACCCCTTTCGGGGCCCTCCATTGCAAATGGCATACCAACTAATGCGAGAGAGACAGACACCCCCCCTAAGCCACTTTATACAGTACAAGCTGTATGTCAAGCGTGGACCAGTCTCGCGAATGAACGTGTAAAGTCATTTGGGGCTGCTTCATCAAGCATTACTGCGGTATACACAAGTACACGTGGGAGGGTAACAACTAAAAGATCAACACCCACACGCTACATCTCGTGTGTTCTACCCATACTAGCATTACTACGCATAGATATAGCTCTGATACCACTGTAGGGGTTCCGCATATGAAAACAATAAAATTTTATCCTATGCCCCTGAACCCCTGAAGCTGCCAGGGCCTATCTATTAGTAATACAGTAACAGGAGGGGCTTTTCGCAAACTTACCCTCAAAGACCAAAAAGCGTTGTCAACGCTCAGGAGACCGTGGTTGATGTAGACGAGCCGAAGGCGACCTCAAGGTCGTAATGAAGTCCTTGCGCTCCTTGGCTCCAACAACTTGAGTGCCTTAAGTGCGACACCTTGTGGGGAGTTACACACGTCCGGTGCCTGACGATGACGCCCGCTTCCCCGATCCAGCAGCAGTTGCGGAAGTAGAGCTCCCGGATCCAAATCCCGCAGCGCGACGGCGCTCCACGGTGATGTCTCTCACTCGCGTAGTCCAGACTTGGGACCACGGTTACGAGAGAGAGACAGGGAGAGACAAAATATCAATTAGAGGTCCTCCCAAAAGTGGGGAGACCTTTATTGATTATTGGTGTATTTATCTCGGCCAAATACCCCACTATATATAGGGGGAGGAGGGGGTACACCCTCCCTCAAAGTCCCGGGATGGGACTAAAGGAGAGGAGGGGGAGGGGAGGCACCGCCGGCCACCCCCTCATGGGCCCCATGTGGGGGCTGGACCAATAGGGCCGCCGGCCACCCCATGGCCCCTTCTCTCTCCTTTCCCTAATGGGCCCTCTCCCTCCGGAAATTGGCCCATAAGTCCTTTGACCATTTAATTGATTTTTCTCTTTATTAAATAATTATGAATAAATGATTAAATCAATATTTAACATTCATTCACATATTATTCAACCTCCGTGGCCATGGAACACCTTCCACCTCCACTCCGGACATCCTCCGGACTTACCGAAACCCTTCCGGTTTTCTCCCTTCTTTTCTTCGGTGATTCTACCGATCCTATAAACACTCTCTAAGCATCATCAAGCCCTTAAGCGTGATACCCCACAGTTCAGGAACAATCCAGACATGGTCGGGACACTCCCGCACCAATGATCGACAGAGGGACCTGGATGGCCATGTGACCCCTGTGCGTTCCACAAGATCTTTCTTCGTTTGAACCGGGACAGTCGTGTCTTATTCCCTTTGTCACTCGATACTTGCATTGCCCGAGATCTGATCAATGACATCACCATGTCGTGTTCAATCACGTTACTGAACAATGCTATTTGACTCGTTCTGACAAGTGATATCCCCGTGATCAAATCACATGCTGCGCAGCTATTGGATATAACTTCTCCGTGTGGGCCCTTGAGTATCTTCCCGTCACATGGACGGACAAATCCCGCTCTTGACATATATTTCCTCTACGGTTTCCTCTGAGTACCTGAACACACCTTCATAACCACCGTATTACCATATGGCGTTTGATGTTATCTAAGCACTCTCGGGAGACAATGATTGATATAGCCTCATGGTCTAAGGAATAGTCTACGAGGATCCATTTCTAATCATCATAACTTGAACTTCGTGACATAATCGGGTCACGATGTTTAGGTTGCGTATTGGTTCATCATCTCATTCTCAGAATGAGATGACTCCATTTCCAACTGGCATAAATGGCACATGATTAGGAAACATGATCATATGTTGACCAATGAACCAGTGACTAGAGTTTCACTAGGAACCCCTGGTTGTTTGTATATCACACATGTATTGATGTTTCCACTCAATACAGTTATAGCATGATATAAAACTTAATCATAAACTATACAAAATATGATAATAGTCCTTCTACTATTTGTCTCTAGGGCATATTTCCAACACTTTCCACTTTGTCTCCTGCCCAATCCAAATCCGTGTATCCAATGAGGTCACAGCTGGCTCCCTTGGGGTACCATAGACCGAAGTTAGGGATATGAACCAAATATTGAAAGATTCTCTTGACCGCCACCATGTGGCTTTCCTTTGGTGCGGCTTGGAATATTGCACACATACCCACACTTAACATAATATCCGGTCGAGATGCACAAAGATGGATCAAAGAACCAATCATCGAGCGATAAAGCTTTTGATCCACATCCTTACCCTTGGGATCGAGATCAAGATTAACCTTTGTGGGCATTGGAGTTTTGACTCCATTTACTTGATCAAGGTTGAACTTCTTGAGCATATCTTGGACATATTTAGCTTGGTTGATGAAGGTTCCTTTCCTCAATTGTTTGACTTTGAAGCCAAGAAAGAATTCCAACTCCCCCATCATAGACATCTCAAAGCGGTCGGTCATGAGCTTAGCAAAATCCTCATTAAAAGCTTTGTTAGTAGACCCAAAGATAATATCATCAACATAGATTTGGCAAATGAACAAGTTTCCTCCAACTTTCTTAGTAAAAAGAGTGGGATCAATGTGGCCAACTTCGAAACCACGGTCTAACAAAATCTCTCTAAGGCACGCATACCACGCAAGTGGGGCTTGTTTGAGACCATATAGTGCCTTGTCGAGTTTGTAGACATGGTCTAGAAAGAGGGGATCCTCAAATCCCGGAGGTTGCTTGACATATACCAATTCTTTTTAGGGACCATTAAGAAAAGCACTCTTAACATCCATTTTTTGCAATTTAAAGTTATGATGGGTAGCATAAGCAAGAAGCATGCGAATGGATTCTAGTCGAGCAACGGGAGCATAAGTTTCACCATAGTATATGCCCTCAACTTAAGTGTATCCTTGGGCAACTAACCTTGCTTTGTTGCGGACGACTATACATTGGCATCCCTCTTGTTCTTAAAGATCCACTTGGTCCCAATCACATTTTGACAAACTTTGGGTCTCTTCACAAGTGCCACACCTTGTTCCTCTTGAAGTTGTGGAGTTCTTCATTCATAGCATCAAGCCAATCATCATCTTCAAGATCTTTGAAGACCTTTTGGGGCTCAACATGAGAAATAAACACATGATGAGAACTAAAAGAGGTTAGTTGTATCCTAGTAGTGGAGCCCCTATTGAAATCTCCATAAACATTATCAAGGATATGGCCATCTTTGATGAGCTTGGCGATACGGTATGCTTGACAGCAAGCTTGGGTATCAAGACGAGATTCTTGAGCAACCACTTGGTCATCACCACGGTTCGAGTCCCCGCCTTGACTATAAGCACGAACTTATCACAATCTTCATCAACATCAACCGTAGGAGATACATCATCATTTGGTGGAGAGACATTATCTTGGTCTTGGTCATTGCTAGCTTGACCTTCTTCAACTCGACCTTGTGCATCATTAACAGGAGGAGCTTCACTATCTTGGTGAGGTAGGGCTTGATCGACTTGAGGTAGACTTGATTTTGGAGAGTCATGGACATGAAGATCTTGAGAAGAGCTTGGAGAACCTTGAGAAGCAATAAGTTGACCTTGAGGTGCAAGATGGTCTTGTGAGATTGAAGGCTCCGCTTGAGTCGAGCTTGGTCCTTCTCCTTCGGCCATAAGGGGGTCCTCAATGGGGTGGGAGAAACCCACACCCATTCCTCTTATGGCTTGGGGAGGAATTTCATCACTTGGATCACGAACACCATCTTGCCTCACAAGAGACTCATCATCTTCATCAAACTCGGCATTGCTAGATTCTTCAACCCTTCCAGTTGCTTTGTTGTAGACTCTATAGGCATGGGATTTATTTGAGTACCCAACAAAGATCCCTTCATGAGCCCTAGACTCAAACTTTGACAAGAGGACACCTTTCTTGAGGAGGAAACATATACAACCAAACACCCGGAAGTACTTGACATTTGGCTTGCGTCCGGTGAGAAGTTCATATGGAGTCATGTTCTTCTTCTTGCAAAGGTAGAGGCAATTGGTTGCATGGCAAGCGGTTGAGATGGCTTCGGCCCAAAAGTTATATGGTGACTTGAATTCTGCCAACATGGTCAGGGCCACGTCCATCAAAGTACGATTCTTCCTTTCGGCAACACCATTTTTTTGAGGGGTGTAAGGAGTTGAATATTTATGTTTGATCCCCTCATCACTAAGAAACTCATACAACGTGTAGTTCTTGAATTCGGTGCCAGTTTCACTTCTAATGGTGAGGATGGTAGCATTGTGTTTCCGTTGCACTTGATTGGCAAAGTCGATGACGGTTTGTTGAGTCTTGCTCTTGAACTTGAAGAAGTAGACCCAAGTGTAACTTGAGAAGTCGTCAACAATTACCAAACAATACTTCTTCCTGCCAAGGCTATCATGAGAGGGAGGCCCAAATAGATCCATGTGGAGAAGCTCCAAGCACCATTCGGTGGTGATTTGATTGAGCATCTTGTGAGGCTTCTCATGCATATTCCCTTCAATACAAGCACTACACACACAATCTTTTGCAAAGGAAATATCTTTTAGTCCAAGGATGCCCCCCCCCCCCCCCCGTGTAGAGACTTTGCAAAGCCTTCATGTTTACATGGGCTAGGCGGCGATGCCACAACCAGCCCACGTCAGCTTTCGCATAGAGACATATAGCATGTGTAGATGGCTTGCTGGAGAAATCCACTACATATAAGTCATGCTCTACATATCCAACGAAAGCCACCATGAGAGACTTGCTCCACATGAGGACCATAGAGTGCTCATTAAAGAAGGATGAAAGACCCATGGTAGAAAGAGCACGAACGAAAAGGAGATTGTAACCAAGGGGTTTTAACAAGCATGACATTAAACAAGGATACATCCGGGGTTACTACCACCTTACCAAAACCCAATACCTGAGAGCTTGTTTTATCACCATAGGAGACCATAGTATTGGCAAAATTAGGCCTAATCTCGGACATGATAGACTTGCTTCCGGTCATATGGCTTGTAGCTCCACTATCAAGCACCCATTTTGCACCGTCGGAAGCAAAGTCCTACAAGAAAATCAAGCTTTGGTCTTAGGTACCCATTTTGCAATGGGTCCCCTTTTGTTAGTCACAAGGGTCTTATGTACCCAAATGGTCCAATGATAATCATGAGTGTAAGATGTGCCAATGTAATTAGCATAAACATGACCATCAAATGATTTGCAAAGAATGTAAGAAGGATTGTTCTTCCTGGCAAAGTTATCACTTTGCACAAAGGTAGAATCAAGTGAGGATACTTGAGCAAAGCTCTCGCTCTTCTTCTTTTTCTTGTTCCTCCTCTTGGTCTTCTTTTTGTTGGCAACTTGCCCTTTTGCAAGTCGATCTTTCAACATCTTGTTCTCCTCAATAAGATTCTCATGCTTCCAACAAGGGTTAGAAGAATAAGGCAAATGTACAATAGGCGTAGCGGAAGACTTTGAATGTTCATTGTTCAATTGAGTTTGAAGTCGCTCATGAGCCTCAAAGAGACTTGAGAATTTACTCTCCAAGGTATGATGTTCCTCCTTGAGTTTCTCAAAGTCCTTAAGGCATTCATGACCAACACCAAAATCAACCTTTTCATTTTTAACAAGTTGCGTTATGAAGGCATTATGGTCATCAACAAGTTTAGCCACACTTTCCCCAAGAGTTATTATCATGTTATGTTCATCTTCAAGGGATTGAGATAGAGAGGCAATCTCATCGGCGTCCTCTCTCTCATTTTTACCTAGCATGTCAATAACTTCTTCCTTCTCATCTAGCATTTCCCTAGCATGGTCAAGTTGGTTTACAGGAGTTTCAAAGCACATTCTAGTATCATCATCTAGATGCTTCATGAATTCACACATGCTCACCATCTCTTCTAGATCATGCACAGGAAGTTCATTTGCGGGAGATTTGGAAGAGGGAGTAACCTTGGTGGCCTTAGCCATGAGACACTTTTGGTTGCGGTTGGTGATGTTCTCATTTGGAGAGTCGAAGAGAGACACTCGTGGGGTAGATGAAGTAGCAATAGCGGCAACTCCCACGATCTCTCCACCTTGACCTTCACTCTCATCATCATCATCCGCGCCCGAGAAGTACTCTTCATGGACCACCATCGCCCTTTCCTTGTTAGGAAGGTTCTTGTTGTGGAAGTTCTTGTTCAAGGGGTGAGGTCTTGGCTTGCTCTTGCGAATGAGACGGCCCCCATTGGCTTCTATATTCTCGAAGGGGCATTGAGCTACACAGTGACTCTTGTCATTGCAATTGTAGTAAGATCTTGCCTTTGGAGCCTTCATGGTTGAGTTGAATCTTGGGTTGTCCCTTGACCTTGTCTTCATACCCGGCTTGTTCCAAAAAGCTCTTGATGCAAGAGCCAAGTGCTCATTGAAAGCATATTTGATGTCCTCTTGAGACCACTTGCTAGAGTTATTGTCTTCATCAACTTCCACCACTTGAGCCTTCAAGGCAAGGTTCAACTTTTGAGACCCATAAGCACGAGCACGAGCGGACTCCGCATTCTTCTTGGCAATGGTCATGGCAATGACTTCACTCAACACATCTTGAGAGGACATGATGTGGTAGTTACTTCTCCCCTTGATGGAGTTGAGTTTTTGCTCCTCAAAGGGAAGAAGGGCTTGAACAAACTTCCT
Source organism: Avena eriantha (assembly GCA_910589775.1). Classification (NCBI taxonomy): domain Eukaryota; kingdom Viridiplantae; phylum Streptophyta; class Magnoliopsida; order Poales; family Poaceae; genus Avena; species Avena eriantha. The sequence continues at coordinate 241,008,981 of OU342744.1, forward strand.
CTTCATGAACTTGTCATCAACATAGGTAGCTCCAAGGTCCCTCATAGTGCAACAAAGAGCCTTGAGATGACGATACATGTCTTCAGGTGTCTCATCATCTTGCATTGCAAAGCCATCAGACTCATTGTTGACTTCATCAAACTTGGAGCTTTGAATGCTAGCATTCCCAATATACAACTCGGTGAGTTGATCCCAAGCTTCTTTGGCGGTGGAGAATTGGCGAATGTGAGCAAAGTCCTTGGGGGTCAATGCCTTCTAGATCATGCCCAAAGCGGTGGCATTGAGCTGCTTGTCCACGACCTCGGCACGAGTCAACTTCTTTGCATCATATGGGGAAATCCTTCTTCTATAATACTCGTAAATTCAATAGAAGAGCTGGAAATGTGAGATTGCATTAGATATTCCAATTGGCGAAGTTAGAAGTATCTAGCATGGGAGGTTTTCCTTGAGGTATGATGTGCGACATGGGAATAGGTGGGTCCGGAGTGTACTTGAACGATGGTGGTACCGCCGAGTAATCCTTTTCCCCGTCTCCCTCTTTGGAGGAGGAGTCACCTAGCCCCTCGGCGCTCTCGCTTGGGATCTTGGTGGTTTGAGACACAAAGCCTAAGCCCAAGTGTTTTGGGGCAGCCGCAGGATTCACCCTGGGGGCGAACACTTGCACGAGAGCGGAAGGGGCTTCGGCGGCAAGAGATGCATCATGAGGGTTTCTAGCATGGGGCTAGGCTTAAAGGATTGCAAAAGGGTCATCGTTTCCTCAAACTTGGTCATCATGGATGTCTCCAATCGGTTTAGGTCATCCATGGAGGCCAAGTTCTTGGTGGTTGCACCCACACTCCCATCTTCGTCGGCCATTGTCTCTTAGGAAGTTAAGCCCGAAGTAAGAGTCGAGGCTCTGATACCAATTGAAAGGCCCAACTTTGGTCGACTAGAGGGGGGTGAATATGAGACTACCAATTTTTAATATTTTTTTGCAATTTTAAGCGTTGCACAAAGTAAAGTTCACTAGAGATGGAACTATATTAATATCCTATATGGTAAACAAAGCAACAAGTAAACAAGACGGAATTTGCAAGAAGTAAAGGAGTAGAACAAAAGAACCGGCAAGGGGATACGGAGATGTAATTCCCGTAGTTCACTTCCAAGGAAGTTACGTCTATGTTGGAGAGGTGTTGGGGCCACACAAGGTCACCTGAGCGCCACAAAGTCCTCACCTTCTTCTCCGGTGAGCACCACCACAAAGGCGGCCTCACAATCCACTAACCGGTGACCTTGAAGGCGCCAACTGAAACCTTTACAATGAGGTTGAGGGGAGACTCCACAACTCAATTGGAGACCCTCAACGACACCACGAAGCTTCCCAAAAAATTCCCTAGCTCCAAGGATGCCCTACACCGTCTAGGGTTCCAAGAACCCAAGAGTAACAAGATCCACGAAGGATGAGTGGGGGAAATCACGATTCCTTTGGTGGAAGTGTAGATCTAGGTCACCTCTCCCAATCCTCAAAAGATCAAGAGATTTGAGTGGGTAGGGAGAGAGATCTAGGCAAGTCAAGCTCTTGTATTAATGGAGTAGAGAGAAAACGAAGAGATAAGGCAAGAGGAGGAAGAAGGGGGCCTTAGGACACCTCCAAACGGGCATTTTCTGCCCCGTCCCGACACCATCGGTACTACCGGTGGCGGGCCGGTAGTACCGGTGAGCGGACCACCAACAGCTCAATGAAGGCCACGTAATGGTCAGGTTGACCAGTCAACGGGCCCTCATGAGCTGGCCAGAAGTACCGGTCCTAGTTCTGGTCCAACAACCGGCAAATAGGCAACGCGAGGCAGAAAGTTATTCTGACCCTCACAACCAGTTGCCGAAACTAGGTCCGGAACTGGGGCCGGAACTACCGTGCGCTAGAAGGTGGCCAGTACTACCGGTCAGGGGGCAGTACTACCGCTTAGGGGGCCAGGCGTTGGACAACGCAAGATCAGGCCGGTACAACTGAGCCAAGTTCCGGTGCTAATTCCAACAAATAGGCAAAACGAGACATAAGTTTTACTGAACCAAAAGATGGTTTGCCGGAATTAGGACCGGAACTTTGGTCGGAAGTTCTGCTCGATCAGCCCTGAGAAACCCCTTGGGCGGTACTACCTCCGCCTGACCGGTACTACCGGTCAGGGCAGAAAACCCTCAAACACTGCAGGGAACTCTCTCTCACAAGAAAACTGGGATGGATGTGGAAGTGCATATATGGTATGTGCATGAAATGGTGATTTCCCACAACCTTCCAAGGTGGACCCCCTCTTGATAGTACGGTAGCCTAAAACACAAAATCAAGATAAAGTGTAAATAAGCGCCACCATCTTCAAGCTTCTTCTAGAGAAAAGTCCACCAATAAGCACGTTCGTTGATAAGCCCTACAACTTGGTGAAGGGAATATGCCCGGAAGGCAATAATAAAGTGGTTATTATCTTATTCCTTGTTTATGATAAATGTTTATTTTGCATGCTATAATTGTATTAATTTGGAAACATTAATACATGTGTGTTTAATAAACAAAAGAAATGTTCCTAGTTATGCCTCTCTTATAAAATAGCTCGTTGATTAACAAGATGATCAAGGTTTCCTGATCATGGACATTGGATGTTGTTAATAACGAGGTCACAACATTAGTGGAATGATGTTATGAACATTCATCCGAAATATAGCATTACAGTCAAAGTCGTTGTGTTTATATTGCTATAACATCATACGAAGTAATCCTAGTCCTTAGACCATGAGATCATGTCAATCACTAACACTGGAAGAGTATCATGATAACATCAAACATCACACCATGAAAGGGTGATTATAAAGGTGGGTTCAGTGCTATGAAAGTGTTATGTAGAGGCTCATGGATCGAGAGTGGGATTTTTCCATCCCGATGACGGATAGATATACTCTGGGCCCTCTCGGTGATATCACATTAAGAATAGCTTGCAAGCAAGTGATGTGATCACTAGAATGTTATATCACGGGAACGAGAAAAGAGTGCATGTCGGCAATGAGATCAAACTAGGTATGGAGATACTGATGATCGAATCTCGGACATGTAATATATCGCGAGACAAAGGGATTTAGTTACTAGCGTTAAAGGTTCTCACGATCACAGAAGTCATCGTTGAATGTGTAGGAGTCAGTATGGATATCAAGTCCCGCTTCTTATTATTGATCTAAGAGGGGTCTCGATCATGTCTGCATTATTCACGAACCATAGGGTGACACACTTAAGGGATACCGACGCCATTTGGAGCAAATATGTTTCAGATAAAGATTTAAGAAAGCGCTAGAATTATTTCAATAGACACCGAAACTGTTTCGGGTGAAATTGCTGAAATTGATTCTGCATGTAATATTGAAATGTTGTAGGGGGTTTTATGTGAATGTTTGTTAATTAAAGTAATGAACAAAATTCTGAATAAAATTAAAAAACATTTTTATTAAATGAGAGAGCATTAAATTTGGAGAAATTTAATGCATTTAAAGTGGAGACTTTAATGGAGAATGTGAAGAGGCAAATTTATGTGGAGGGGGTTACCACCACATGAATGGGGGAGGTGAAGGGTCACCTTGATGTCTACGCACTTCTATTCTTGAAGACAGTTGTTGCGCCTCCAAGTGTAGAGGTTTGTAGAACAGCAGCAAGTTTTCCCTTAAGTGGATTACCCAAGGTTTATCGAACTCAGGGAGGAAGTGGTCAAAGGTATTCCCTCCCCAGCAACCCTGCAATCAAGATACAAGAAGTCTCTTGTGTCCCCAACACACCCAATACACTTGTCAGGTGTATAGGTGCACTAGTTCGGCGAAGAGATAGTGAAATACAAGTGGTATAGATATAAGACAACGGTGACAGAAAATAGCTTGATGGCGTGGAAGAGACTAAAGGAAAACTGAAATAAAGATGGAAGCAAGCAAACATGTAACAGATCTAATTGCAAGCGGTGTTTCAATGCTTAGAAACAAGGCCTAGGGATCATACTTTCACTAGTGAACACTCTCATATAAATATATTATCTTCATGATACTACTCTGAACTACTCTTCGGTTGGACACTCTAATCCATGGTAGGGCTATAACAACACACCTCAAAGTAAGCCTTTCCCATCTAGATAGCCCCATACTGTCACCTTGAGCACTAGATGGTTCCAAAAAACACCACAATTTCATAGAGACATCCAACTCCAAATATAACTCATAACAAATATTTGTAATCTCTAGCCTAAGTGCCACCATGGTGTGCACACTGTCAACTTCACACACATGGGGAGAGCAGAGATCTATTAAAGAACTTGTGTAGCAAGGTAGATCTACTTGATTACAAAGCTCATGATCACAATATGATCATGCATAGAGAGAGAGATGAACACATAGCTACCGGTAGAACCCTTAGCCTCGAGGAAGAACTACTCCCTCCTCATCATGGGAATCAGCAACGGCGATGGAGATGGTGGTGGAGTCGATGGAGATGGATCCGGGGGCACTTCACTGTCACGGCAGGCTGCCGGAACAGAGACTTCCTGTCCCCCGAATCTCCCCTTCACTGGCGGCTGTGATGTGGAACTTTTCGTGACTGGAGGCTGGACGATTTAGGGTTTTTGCATCAGGAGGCATCTTATAGGCGAGGGGGCCCACACCACCTGCTGGCGCGGCCAGGGCTAGCCTGCGCCACCACATGGTGTGGACGCCCTGTGGCCCCCCTTCGTCTCTCCTTCTGGCTCCGTGAGTCTTCCGAGAAAATAACGACTTTGGCTTTTGTCCGGTCCAATTCCGAGAATATTCATTTTCCGACTTTCCTGGAACCAAAAATAGCAGAAAACACGCAACTGGCACTGTGGCATCTTATTAATAGGTTAGTCCAAGAAAGTGTATGAAAAGTACTCCAAAGTTGGAACAAAACATAAGAAAGTAGATAAAACCAAGCATGGAACATCAAAAATTATTGATACATTAGCAACGTATCAACATCCCCGAGCTTAACTCCTACTCGTCCTCGAGTAGGTAAGTGATAAAAAGAAACAATAATTTTTTAGGTTACATGCACCATAAACTTGATCAAAGTATTTGTAAAACATTGATAGCTAGGATCATAGTACTTCAACATAGCATGAAATATATAGTTCTAACAATAAGACATAGCAACTATGTTGCAACATGAAAAGGCACAAACAAAAGATTCATGAATAACAATGCTTTGCAAGACATTTGTTTGTTTCACATAAAGAAAACATAGCATAGTGCCATTCAGCTTGTCCCTCATAGAGTAGCAAACATAAATGCATAGGACACCTTCAAAATTTATAAGGGTGACTAGATACAAATAGTTTAAGAACAAGGAATATCAAAGTTATGCATCGATCAACAAGTCTTGGGACAATGCACTAGACCTAAGAATGGCCACTATGCTCTCAAAGTAGGTGCATAAAGATAGAGGGTGGAGACTCAACATAAAGTAAAAGAAAGGCCTTCATAGAAGGAAGTAGGGATTCAAGTTTCATAAAGAGCTTCCAAAAATTATGGTACTTGTTACCTTTCAGCTCTCATTGCCCCTATCATAAGCATCTTTAAGGTGATTAAGGTTAAAGTGACACAACTAAGAGGATATGCTTGACAAGTTATAAGCCGAAATCTCATGCCCCTTACTTACGAAGACCGAACCTCATGCTACTCAACTTTAGTCACAAGTAAGATCTTGTCATTGTAAGTACATATGTATCATAAAGAACCGCCAACGGGGTACCCCTTGCACATGATACAGGAGATATCCCATAACCAAAATGACAAGGCGAGCAAACAATGAGCATCTCAGCGATCTTTTTATTTGCTATTTGCATAGGTTTTTATTAAGGATGCTTCATAGAGTGCTCATTATGGTTATGCTGCAAGTTTCCACCAGGATTAGGCATGGCTTAGGCTAGCGGCCCAGGCGTTTCTCTAACACACATACAAACTCCATGATCTTACAAGTTCCACTTTTATTTCACACCGCCGGGATCCATAAGCAAAAGAACATGATATCAACGGGGTACAAAGTACAAGTGCAATGTTGAAAGCGTTCCCCATGATACATGGTTATGCTAATTTAAACTTATAAAGTGCAAGCATATATGCAACAAAGATGGACCCAATGGTTCAAGTTTATTAAATGCAAGAAAAGTAAAGTGTGCCATCAAGTTCGTGAGAGCTTTAATCACTAATTTTCACATAACAAGTTTAATTTGGAAGGTAGATAAAAACATGAATATACTTGGAATAGCAATTGCTAATAGGTAGGTATGGTGGACTCTTTATAATAACTTGGTTTAAGGAGTTGGATGCATGAGTGGAACTCACACTTGGTTATGGAGGCTAGCAAAAGACTGGGAGCGACAAACTAAGAGAACAATAATGGCCATAATCATGCAGAGCGACAAAACATCATTGATCAAAGCATAAAGTGATATTACAAGTTGAAAACTAAAGGATCATCAAGGCTATGGTGACTTGGGATAGTCATAACATGGTGTGAGCATGTGCCAAGTCAACCCAAATAAAGCTTCAAAGGAGAATACCACAATACTATGCTTAAATATGCTAAAATAACGCCTGATTCTTCAAAGGCACATTAAGCAATCTCAATTGTTTATAACATGTCATGCTATAGCAAAGAATACTAAGCATAAAGCCAAAACAATATCAAGCATGGCATGACAAAGCATAGGCCATAGTCAAAAACAAGCTCTCTTTACCACTTAAGCATGAACTTTCCTACTCTTTTCTAATCCAAACCAAACTATTTGAAAACCAATGTATGAAAGAGGGGGTACAACCAATTTATTCATAAAACTAAGAAAACCAAGCAAAGGAAAAACCAAAACAAAAATGAAAAAGAAGACGCTCCAAGAACAACACAATTGTGCATGAAACAATAAAAATGAAGTGTTTGGAAGAAACCTGGGATTTCTATTGATGAAGAAGGGGATGCCTTGGGCATCCCCAAGCTTTGACGCTTGTACTTCTTGGATATTTCTTGGGGTGACACGCGTGGCATCCCCAAGCTTGAGCTTTAGTCCATTCTTCATCTCATTACTCGTTCCTTCCATACACCTGAAATTTTTCCTTCATACAAAACTTCACACAATCTTTATTAGCAACATTAGTGCACTCAAGATAATAAGTATTTGAGTTCAGTTTCAACACCAATAAAACTTCCATTAAAACACAAGATACTGTAGCACTTCCCTCAAAAATCTCAATTCCCCAAAAGAACTCAAAAAGGAACAACCAAGAAGCAAATGCAAATAATGGCAGAAATCTGTCAAAACAGACCAGCAGGTAAAGACGATTTTTACGGAGACCTTCTATTGCTAAAATCAAAAAGTGTTGGACTAACTAAAGTTAGATAACAACCTGGGGCAGAATAACAAAAAATCACGCCTCAAAACGACGTACAGAGATTTTACACGAATTTTTACACCGAAGCACAAAAATCTGTTTCGAGACAGCAACTTTCACAATCATTACTTATCTCTCATTAGAGGTTACTCTTGGCACAAAAAAGAAAATAAAAAGGGTAAGGAGAAGTTATTACATAGGTAATAACTTCCAAGACTCATCTAAAACTTTTGGGTTATCTCTCAATAAGTACTTTTCTTTAACGCCTTTAAGTTAGGCATGATAGTTTGAGAAGATGCTCACATAGGAAATATGAATTGAAGTAAAAGAGAGCATCAAGAAGCAAATTCAAAACACATTTAAGTCTAACCCACTTTCTATGCATAGGAATCTTGTAAAGAAACAAGTCATGAAAGCACAAAGCATCAAGCATAGGAAAGCAAAACAAGTGCAACTTCAAGATTTTCAACATAAAGAGGGGAAACCTAATATTATTGAGATGCATAAAACCATGTTTCCCTATCTCATAATAACTTTCAGTAGCATCATGAATAAAATTAACAATATAACAATCACATAAAACATTCTTATCATGAGCCACATGCATAAAAGAATTAATACTCCCCACATAAATATAGTCATTCTTATTAATTGTAGTGGGAGCAAATTCAACAAAATAGCTCTCATTATTATTCTCATCACCATAATCATCAAATATAGGAGGCATATTGTAATCATAATTAATTTTCTCCTCAATAGTAGGTGGACTGAAAATCTCATATTCATCATTGTAATCATCATATATTGGAGGCATAGTATCATCAAAGTAAATTTTCTCCTCCGTGCTTGGGGGACTAAAAATATCATGTTCATCAAAACCAGCTTCCCCAAGCTTAGACTTTTACATAGCATTAGTGATACATTGCAAATGTATCTATAATTTTTGATGTTCCATGCTTGGTTTTATCTACATTCTTGTGTTTTTTCCATAGTTTGGAGTACTTTTCATATGATTTCTTGGACTAACCTATTAACAAGAGCCATAGTGCCAGCTGCCTGTTTTCTGCTGTTTTTGGTTCCAGGAAAGTCAGAAAATGAATATTCTCGGAATTGGACAGGACAAAACCAAAGTCAGTTTTTCACCGAGGGACACACGGAGCCAGAATATGAGACGAGGAGGGGCCAGGGGGCCACCACACAACCTGGCTGTGCGACCCAGCCTGTCTCGCACCAGGGGGTGGTGTGGCCGCCTCCAACACCCCCTCGGCCTCACCTTCCGACTATAAGATGCCTCCGATACAGAAATCCTAAGGAACCCGATCAAAAATCCACAAAAGTGTCTGTAGCCACCGTCATCTCCATCCCTAGATCGGGAGGGATCTGAAGCTCTTCCTGGCACCCTGCTAGAGAGGGGAATTCACCCTGGAGGCCTTCTTCATCATCATGCAAGCCTCCGGTGTGATGCGTGAGTAGTTCATCTCTGGACTACGGGTCCATGTAGTAGCTAGATGGCTGGTTTTCCTCCTTTGTGCTATCATGTTTAGATCTTGTGAGCTCCGTTCATGATCAAGATCATCTATTTGTAATTCTGCATGTTGTGTTTGTGGGGATCCGATGGATATTGAGATGCTATTTTAGATTGATTATTGATTCTATCATGTCTTTGTTATTTGTGATCTTGCATGCTTTCCGTTGTTAGTAGCTATCTTGGCCAAGTAGATGCTAGCAACTCCAAGAGTTAGTATTTATGCTCGATAGTGGGTTCATGCCTCTGGTAATATGGGGAAGTATAGAAATCTCGAAGGTACTAGATGTGTTGTTGCTACTAGGGAGAAAACAATAATCCTTTGTTCATAGAACAATCGTATTGTTTACTTTACACGCAATTCGTAATGCAATAATCTGTTGCTTGCAACTTAATACTAGAGGGGGTTCGGATGATAACCTGAAGGTGGATTATTAGTCATAGATGCAGTTGGATGACGGTCTATGTATAATGTTGTAATGCCCAATCAAGTCTCAAAGGAGTCAAGATGATTAGTATATGCTTGTATGCTTTCTCGATGTTTGTCAATTGCCTCGCTGTAATTTGTTCACCCAACATGTTATCTATCTTAAGGAGAGCCACCTCTAGTGAACTATGGACCCTGGTCCTTTCTTTTACAATCAATCTACAATAAACTATTTACTGCTTTGTGTTTACTTTCTTCAAATTATTACTTTCTTCCACTCGATACGTTTAATCCTTTATTTTCAGCAAAACCGGTGAGATTGACAGCCTCATCGCAAGTTGGGGGAAAAGTTATGTGGTTGTGTTATGCAGGTCTCCACGTTGCTACTAGCACCGGTAGTGCGCACTGCCAAGGCTCGGCTAGCAACACCTTTGGGGCGTTTCCTTGCTCCTACTAGATTTATAGCCTTGGTTTTAAAACTGAGGGAAAACTTGTTGTTGTGCTCATCATACCTTCCTCTTGGGGTTCCCCGACGAGCTCGATATATTTTGGGCCATCAAGCATATTTTCTGGCGCTGTTTCCGGGGAACTGAAGAAGAAGAAGCTCCCACATCAACCACGCACCATCAAAGATATTTTCTGGCGCCGTTGTCGGGGAGTCAAGGACATCTTCACAAGGGGAGCCCCTCATAACCAATCTCTTTACTTTGTTACTTTTGTTTTTCTTAGTTTATTTTTTGTTTTGTTTGCTTGTTTCTTTATCAAAAACACACAAAAATTAGTTTTACAAGTTTGCTTTGTTTATTAAAAACACAAAAAATGACTACTCTTGAATACACTAAGTTGTGTGACTTCACTAGCACCAACAACAATGATTTCATGAGCACACATATTGCTCCACCTGTTCCTGAAGCTACTTTCTTTGAAATAAAACCTGCTTTACTCAATCTTGTTATGAGAGAACAATTTTCTGGTACTGGTAATGAAGATGCTGTTGCTCATCTAAATAACTTTTTTGAATTTTGTGAGATGCAAAAGAATAGGGATATAGATGGGGATATTATTAAGCTTAAATTGTTTCCTCTCTCTTTGAGAGTAAAAGCTAATGAATGGTTGAATTCCTTAACTAGGAATAGTATTGATTCTTGGACTAAATGCAAAGATGCTTTCATTAATATTGGAAAATACTATCCTCTTGCTAAGATTATATCTATGAGAAGTGAAATAATGAAGTTTAAACAATCTGATAATGAACATGTTGCTCAAGCTTGGGAAAGAATGAAATCTTTGGTAAAGAATTGTCCCACTCATGGACTGACTGCTTGGATGATCATCCAAACCTTTTATGCAGGATTGAACTATTCTTCAAGAAACCTATTGGATTCTGCTGCTGGAGGTACCTTTATGACCATTACTTTGGGTGCTGCAACAAAGCTTCTGGATAATATGATGGTTAGCTATTCTGAATGGCATACTGAGAGAGCTCCACAAGGTAAGAAGGTAAATTATGTTGAGGAAACCTCGTCCTTGAGTGATAAAATTGATGTTATTATGTCTATACTTGTTAATGGGAAGGCTCATATTGATCCAAATAATGTTCCCTTAGCCTCTTTGGTTTCTCAAGAAGAGAAAGTTGATGTGAACTTCATACGAAATAACAATTTTGGCAACAATGCTTATGGTAATAACATTTATAGGTCTTACCCTCCTAATAATGCTTATGGTTATAATGGCAAACCTAGAATACCTAGTGAAGGAAGAATTTTAGAAGTTGAAAGAGCCACTAAAAACTTCATGCAAATGCAATATGAACAAAATAAATTGTTTACTAAAACTATGGAGGAACAATCTACAATTTTGAAGAATATTGTCATCAACTTGAGAGTTTGAATAGAGAAATTCATAGTTTGCAATTGAAACTCTCTAATGCTGAAATAAATATATCATCTTTGTCGGAAGCACAATCCTCTTTGATTAATAAAACGGCTGTTAAACCTGAAACTACTGATAATCCCTTCGCAGCTACTAATGCCATACAAGTTAGAATTGATGAAAATGTTAGACTATTAGCCGAATTCCATGCTAAGTGGGAAAGAGAAGATGAAATTGCTAGAAACATTAGTGTTTATACTATCACTACCACTAGTGTTGAGGCTAGTAATAGCTCTACTACTTTAGATGATAAATTTGATTTTGATCTTGATGGTTACAATATCTCTGAAGTTATTAAGTTCCTACAAAAGCTTGCTAAAAGTCCTAATGCTAGTGCTATGAACATGGCCTTTACAAAACACATTACTAATGCTCTCATAAAAATTAAAGAAGAAAAGATGAAACATAAAGCTGCTATTCCAATAAAACAAGAAGATGGTTGGGAACCCATCATTAATATGAAAGTGAATGACTTTGATTTCAAAGCTTTATGTGATCTTGATATTAGTGTTTCTATTATGCCTAGAAGGATTTATGATATGCTTGATTTGCCACCACTTGAAGATTGTTATTTGAATGTCCCACTTGATGATAATGCTAAAAAGAAACTCATGGCGAGTCTTACTGTGGTTCTTATTATGGTTAACAATGCTTATGTCCCCGTTGATTTCTATGTTTTGGATATTGAATGCAATGCTTCTTGTCCTATTACTTTGGAAAGACCTTTTCTTAGAACTGTTGGTGCCATTATTGATATGAAAGAAGGCACCATTAAATATCAACTCCCACTCAAGAAAGGTATAGAACACTTCCCTAAAAAGAGAGAAAAGATTTCTTTTGCTTCTCCTATGAAAACAAAATTTGGTCTTAATGCTTCTTCATTCACTTGATTCTTTCTTTGCTTCTTATGCCTAACTTAATGGTGCTAAAGAAAAGTACTTATTGGGAGATAACCCAAAAGTTTTAGATGAGTCTTGGAAGTTATTACCTCTGTAATAACCGCTCCTTATCCTTTTTATCTGCTTTTTGTGCCAAGAATAACCTCTAATGAGAGAGAAGTAATGATTGGGAAAGTTGCTATCTCGAAATAGATTTCTGTGCTTCACCGTAAACATTTGTGTAAAATCTCTGTACGTGCTTTTGAGGCGTGACTTTTTGTGCTTATGCCCCAGGTTTTTATCTAACTTTCGTTAGTTCAATACTTTTTTATTTTAGCAACAGAAGGTCTTCGAAAAAATTCGTCTTTACCTGCTGGTCTGTTTTGACAGATTTCTGCCATTATTTGCATTTGCTTATTGTTAGTTCCTTTTTGAGTTCTTTTGGGGAATTGAGCTTTTCTAGGGAAGTACTACAGTAGCTTGTGTTTTATTGGAAGTTTTATTGGTGTTAGAACTAAACCTAAATACTTATTATCTTGAGTGCACTAATGTTGCTAATTAAGATTGTGTGAAGTTTTGTATGAAGGAAAATTTTTAGGTGTATGGAAGGAACAAGTAATGAGCTGAAGAATGGACTAAAGCTCAAGCTTGGGGATTCCACGCGTGTCACCCCAAGGAGTACAAGCGTCAAAGCTTGGGGATGCCCAAGGCATCCCCTTCTTCATCAATAAAAATTCTAGGTTTCTTCCAAACGCTTCATTTTTATTGTTTCATGCACAGTTGTGTTGTTCTTGGAGCGCCTTCTTTTTCGTTTTCGTTTTGGTTTTCCGTTTGTTTGGTTTGTTTAGTTTGCTGAATAAATTGGTTGGACCCCCTCTTTCATACATTGGTTTTCAAATAGTTTGGTTTGGATTGGAAAAGAGTATGAAAGTTCATGCTTAAGCGGTAAAGAGAGCTTGTTTTTGACTGTGGCCTATGCTTTGTCATGCCATGCTTGATATTGTTTTGGCTTTATGCTTAGTATTCTTTGTTGTAGCATGACATGTTATAAAAAATTGAGATTGCTTAATGTGCTTTGGATGAATCATGCGTTGTTTTAGCATATTAAAGCATAGTATTGTGGTATTCTCCTTTGATGCTTTATTTGGGTTGACTTGGCACATGCTCACACCATGTTATGACTATCCAAAGTCACCATAGCCTTGATGATCCTTTAGTTTTCAACTTTTAATATCACTTTATGCTTTGATCAATGATGTTTTCTCGCTCTGCATGATTATGGCCATTATTGCTCTCTTATTTTGTCGCTCCCAGTCTTCTGCATGATACATATGTACTTACAATGACAAGAGCTTACTCGTGACTAAAGTTGAGTAGCATGAGGTTCGGTCTTCGTAAGTAAGGGGCATGAGATTTTGGCTTATAACTTGTCAAGCATATCCTCTTAGTTGTGTCACTTTAACCTTAATCACCTTAAAGATGCCTATGATAGGGGCAATGAGAGCTGAAAGCTAACAAGGACCATAATTTTTGGAAGCTCTTTATGGGACTTGAATCCCTACTTCCTTCTATGAAGGCCTTTCTTTTACTTTTATGTTGAGTCTCCCCCTTCTACCTTTATGCACCTTCTTTGAGAGCATAGTGGCCATTCTTAGTTCTATGTGCATTGTCCCAAGACTAGTTGATTGATGCATAACTTAATATTGCTTGTTTTAAACTATTTGTATCTAGTCACTCTTATGAACTTTGAAGGTGTCCTATGCATTTATGTTTTGCTACTCTATGAGGGACAAGCTGAATGCCATTATGCTATGTTTTCTTTATGTGAAACAAACATACGTCTTGCAAAGTATTGTTATTCATGAATCTTTTGTTTGTGCCTTTTCCTGTTGCAACATAGTTGCTTTGTCTTATTGCTAGAACTTTGTCTTTCATGTTATGATTGAAGTACTATGATCCCAACTATCTATCTTTTACAAATACTTTGATCAAGTTTGTGATGGTGCATGTCACCCCAAAAATTATACTTTCTTTTTATCACTTACCTACTCGAGGATGAGCAGGAGTTAAGCTTGGGGATGTTGATACATTGCAAATGTATCTATAATTTTTGATGTTCCATGCTTGGCTTTATCTACTTTCTTGTGTTTTGTCCACACTTTGGAGTACTTTTCATATGATTTCTTGGACTAACCTATTAACAAGAGCCATAGTGCCAACTGCCTATTTTCTGCTGTTTTTTTTGGTTCCAGGGAAATCAGAAAATGAATATTCTCAGAATTGGACGGGACAAAAGCCAAAGTCAGTTTTTCCCCGAGGGACACACGGAGCCAGAATACGAGACGGGGAGGGGCCAGGGGGCCACCACACCACCTGGCCACGCGGCCTAGCCTGGCCCACGCCAGGGGGTGGTGTGGCCGCCTCCAGCACCCCCTCTGCCTCCCCTTCCGACTATAAGAGGCCTCCAATACAGAAACCCTAAGGAACCCGATCAAAAATCCATGAAAGAGTCAGTAGCCGCTGTCGTCTCCATCCCTAGATCTGGAGGGATCTGAAGCTCTTCTCGACACCCTGCCGGAGAGGGGAATTCACCCTAGAGGCCTTCTTCATCATCATGCAATCCTCTGGTGTGATGCGTGAGTAGTTCATCTCTGGACTACGGGTCCATGTAGTAGCTAGATGGCTGGTTCTCCTCCTTTGTGCTATCATGTTTAGATCTTGTGAGCTCCATTCATGATCAAGATCATCTATTTGTAATTCTACATGTTGTGTTTGCGGGGATCCAATGGATATTGAGATTCTATTTCAGATTGATTATTGATTCTATCATGTCTTTGTTATTTGTGATCTTGCATGCTTTCCGTTGTTAGTAGCTGTCTTGGCCAAGTAGATGCTAGCAACTCCAAGAGTTAGTATTTATGCTCGATAGTGAGTTCATGCCTTTGGTAATCTGGGGAAGTATAGAAATCTCTAAGGTACTAGATGTGTTGTTGCTACTAGGGAGAAAACAACAATCCTTTGTTCATAGAACAATCATATTGTTTACTTACATGCAATTCGTAATGTAATAATCTGTTGCTTTCAACTTAATACTAGAGGGGGTTTAGATGATAACCTGCAGGTGGATTATTAGTCATAGATGCAGTTGGATGACGGTCTATGTATAATGTTGTAATGCCCAATCAAGTCTCAAAGGAGTCAAGATGATTAGTATATGCTTGTATTCTTTCTCGATGTTTGTCAATTGCCTCGCCGTAATTTGTTCACCCAACATGTTATCTATCTTAAGGACAGCCACCTCTAGTGAACTATGGACCCTGGTCCTTTCTTTTACAATCAACTACAATGCAAGTGAGGGGAAAAGTTATGTGGTTGTGTTCTGCAGGTCTCCATGTTGCTACTAGCACCGGTAGTGCGCCCTGCCAAGGCTCAGCTAGTGTAACACCCTCGAATTGGCCCTATGCAAGTTTTAGCGCTTCCCGCCAAACCCGCATAGAAACGATTCAAGGACACCCACCAGGCACTTTCGTGCGGGTGGAAAACGAAGTAATAACATTACACATTAGTCCACGATGGAACCCACAACACAAATATATACAACAACGACTCCTCGAGTCAAGGATACAGAGATACAGTACAAAGATCCAAATCACCTCGAAAACGGTACAACATCCGAGTACGGATATGATGCAAATGGGGCGAAGATCCCCGAAGAATAACCAATGGCGTCCATAACCCTGCCCAAACCAAGCCGGAAGGGTAACCCTGCTAACGACGTCGAACTCGTACCTGCTAAGCAAAAGGGGTGCCGACAAAGGGCGAACGGAAAAAGAGGAGTGTCAGTACTGAGGCCAGTACACGGCGAGGCTAGAATTCGGCGGCTCTCGCCTACATGGGTATGGTGGACTGAAGCGGCAGCGCAGCAGCACTAAACAACCTATAGAGACTCAGTAAAACTGGCGGCTATTAGAGAGGGGTAAGAAAGACCTATTCGAATCCAACCTCATACTACCACCAATCATACCCATTCTGGTGTTCCCCCACGAGACCAAACGAGGAAGTCAAACCAAGGAACTCACACAGTTGGCAGTTTTATTCATTCCATTATAGTTGCAGCACTTACTAGTCAGATATAGATAGCAAGAGTCATCTTAATAGCATAAGTAGTGGGCACTTTTAGTCACCATTCCGTTGTAGTTGGAACATTTGCTAGTCAGATATAATTGTCCTGAGGAATCCCAAAACCCAGCAGTTGTTGGCACTTTTATCACATTCCCTTGGAGTTGCAATACTTACTAGGCAGGTACAGCATGTCACAAAACAACCCCAGATCCACCAGTTGTTGGCATTTTAATATCCATTCCGTGATAGTTGAATCTGATTACTAGTCATATATTAAGTCAAGTTTATAGCACTACTTTAGTTATGCTTGTCTATGATCGAGATACTGTGCTCCAAGTCGTCCATAACCGCGGACACGGCTTTCAGAAAGATTTACCCTACAGGGGTGCACAAATAGCAACACACACACGATCAACCTCGGAAAAACCAACTCAAAACCCAACGAGGCTTTCATGACAAAGCAATCACAGGATTCATAAATTATTTCAGGGGGCCGCCCCATTAAGCTACCCGCAACGAATTTAGCCGGCTCTGAGACGGACCCAAGGTTTGTGTGGACGGCTATAAACGACTAGGAACCCAAAAGTGTGACTGGGCTTGTCGATACAGCGAAAACATGTCACGATCCTAAACAGTACAGGTGCTCCACGCACAATCGTAAATAAAGCAGTAAAGCATGGCATAAGTACAGGATAGTAATAAAGCCCCAAACTAGTTTGTGGCCCCAAGAAATAAGAAATGAATCAAGCTCTACCTAAGGGGATTCATGGTCCCATATGCGGATAGTGCGATAGTCAAGGAACAGGTATCAAGTACTCGGGGTCCTACGGGACACAAGTGAGCGTGGAAGAACCAAATAACATCTATTGCCCACCAATGCCTCTACATTAGTTATATCTAGCAATTTAATATCAAGTTGTAATTAAATCCATGATCAACTCCACCATAAACATCTGCCAGCATTCCAACAAATGTGGTACTTGACAACACGAGATCACACCTGAGCAAGCAACTACGACTCGCAAGGCCAGCTATCTACCAAACACAGGTAATAGGAGGTGTCCAAGGCAATATAGAGGCTGCACGGGATATAACTGGTGTACGGAAACTAAAGCATCGCGACACGGATAGCAATAGATCAACGGGAGGAAATAAAGACTATAAATGCAAAATAGGTAGAAGGGGGAGAGATGCTCGCCTGGGAAACACTGCCGAAGGATCATATCCGGAGAACTTATCGATACTCGCATCAACTCATCGGCCTATTCCGCGAAGAAGCAAACACTAGAAGAAACACAGGATGCAATATTTAATACTATGGCAGAAGATCCGGCATGCTTATGATATGATGCATGGCATGGCACAGATGCGGTGCAATTAGGCAATATTAAGCGGAGCCGGGGTCCCGACAATTAATTAGATGGTTCATGTTGTTTAGCTACCCCACAATTAAATGTTGTCTTAACAAGGCAAAACATGGCATCGGTTCGCTACACAAATTTAAATGGAGTCCAGAATAAGACTAGGATAGCCCGCATATAGACTCCATATTTAATTATGAGGTGAATCGGCATAATGCCCCCAAACCACATGATGTGCATGCGAGATGAACAATTAATATGCAACAAGTTTTATATATAGCATTTATAAAATAGGGGCTCGGGAAAAGGTTCACACATATGGGTTGGGGAGATCTTGGGTTCCGGGGGGTTCGGGGTCGGACTCAGGGTTCGATGGGGAGCGGTTCGACGGGATCGGTCTCGGACAACGGAAGGAGAGCTTGGCGTTTCGGGAAGAAGGACTTGGTTTGGCGTCGGAGGATCATCAGATCCGCCCTGGTCGGTGTTGATCTTGTCATCGTGAAGATCTTGTCGGGTCCGCGCCATCGAGTCGGTCTTAGCGTTTGGGATGAAGAACTTGGCGTTCCGAGATGAAGTGCTTGTCGTTCCATGTGGCGATCTTGGCGGTCATCGGGTCCGAGAAGAAGATCTTGTCGGGTCCGCTTATCGGGTCGTTCTTGGCGTACCTATGGATCGGTCCCCGGGGTTGAAGAACTTGGCGCGTCAGGGTTCGGCGTTCTCGGATTCCGATTGGAGATCTTGGTGGTCTTCGGGATCTCGACGAACTTGGTGTCCGGGACAGGGACCTCGGCGGGATCGGTCTTTGAAAGATCTTGTAGGCCGTGTATTTGTGGAGATCTTGACGGGGGACTCGGATACACGATCCTCGGATGTAGCTGATGTAGCTATGCGGCGCCAGAACAGCCGAAACATAAACATCGCCACATAACCTACAACTAAGCCTCACCAACACAACGCATTAAAACGAACCACTAGAACCATCTGGTCAACATCCTCATGAGCAACTGAAAGGATTGGGCAGGCTCACGCAGGCACCTGCTGCAACACTGCAAGGAAAAAGGGGGCAGACGGTGCAAGGAGGGGTCACGGGGGCGAACAAAGAGCACAGTGCACGCGACTGTGGGCCGGACACGGGCGAGACCAGAGGAGGCCGCTGGGGCGAGCGAGGAGGCCGCGGGGAGGGGCTTGGTGACAGAGCGGCGGGATCGACCTCGGTCGGGATGACGGGGAGGGCCCCTGGCCGGAGACGAGCACGACGGATCACCGGCGACGGCGATGACGGCAGTAGACGAGCCGAAGGGAGGCGGCCGCGAGCGTGGCGAGGGTGGTGGAGAGGCGGCGAACCGGTGGCGACGCGGCTCCAGGAAGGTCGGCGGCGGGGGAAGAAGCGTCGCAGAGGCAAGGGGCGCCGTCGGGCCACGAGGGGGCAGCGGTAGACGGCCTCGCGAGGGACCACGCGGCGGCGGCCGGGCGCAGCAGAGGCGGGCGGCGCGGTTGTGGCGGAGGAAGGTAGGTGGGCGAGCGGGCCGGTGAGGAGGAGGTGGCCACCGGCGAGCGGGGGAGGCGGCGCGAGGCACACGGCGGCGGGGTTGATGCGGTTGGTGGGGGACGCGAGGCAGGTGGTGGGGTAATGCCCAGGGGGTGGGGCCAGGGGAGACGGGGGATCCCTAGGGCGCCTGGTCAGGTGGCGACGCGGGGTCGTGGGGATAGATGTCGGGTGGGCCTGCGTGGTCGGGAGAGGGCAGTGGGGAGGTGGTCAGGTGGGGCCAGGGAGGTGAGGTGGCGGCCTGGGAGTGGTCAGGATGAGGTGGAGGGTGGAAGCAGTGTGGCTGGGTGGAAGGCTGGCGTGGGTGGGGCCCAGCTGCAGGCGAGCTGGCGGCTGGACAGGGGAGAGGGGAAAAAGAGGGTGGGTTAGGTGTAGGTAGGACTAGGGTTTGGATCTGGGTTAGGTAGGTTTTATTTTAGGGTTTGGAGGTGGCCGGCGGGCATTCGGGCCTGGCAGGCTGCCTCCTAAAAATATCTGAAAATTTTATTTATTAACAACAAGGCTTTTAGAATCCGTTTTTAGACGAAACCAAAATAATCCGGAGATTCGGGTTTTAATTTGAAATAAAGACGGGGCGTTTGGAAAACAAAACTAGGCTTTTCGAAAATAGTTTTTAAACAAACCATGCAAGATGATGACGATGCTCAAATGCAATGTGGCATGATGACATGAGCATGCGGTCATGATGATGCAATGCACAAAAACACAACGATTTTCTAGTAGTGGTTTTAGCGGGATGCCACAGCTAGCAACACCTTTGGGGTGTTTCCTTGATCCTACTGGATTGATAACCTTGGTTTCATAACTGAGGGAAAACTTGTTCCTGTGCTCATCATACCTTCCTCTTGGGGTTCCCCCATGAGCTCGATATATTTTGGGTCATCAAGCATATTTTCTGGCGCCGTTGCCAGGGAACTGAAGAAGAAGAAGCTCCCACGTCAACCACGCGCCATCAATTAGCAACAATGGTGTCCAAAGAATTCATACTAACAACATTGCTATTAGCATGCAAATAAAGTTCCATAGGTTTTTTAATTTTCTCTTCAAACACTTCATGTCCTAACTCAAGATAAATACTATAAAGCTCTCTAATTTTGTTGTTGTTTTACATTAAGCCTAACTAGTGAAAACAAGAAAAAAAAAGACAAAATTGCAGAATCTAAAGGAAATAACTTTGGGCACTGACACCGGAGGATGTGAGTACCTTTTACCTTACCTCCCCGACAATGGCGCCAGAAAATAGCTTGATGTCTACGCACTTCTATTCTTGTAGATAGTTGTTGGGCCTCCAAGTGCAGAGTTTGTAGAATAGCAGCAAGTTTTCCCTTAAGTGGATTACCCAAGTTTTATCGAACTCAGGGAGGAAGTGGTCAAAGGTATTCCCTCTCAAGCAACCCTGCAATCAAGGTACAAGAAGTCTCTTGTGTCCCCAACACATCCAATACACTTGTCAGGTGTATAGGTGCACTAGTTCGGCGAAGAGATAGTGAAATACAAGTGGTATAGATATAAGACAACGGTGATAGAAAATAGCTAGATGGTGTGGAAGAGACTAAAGGCAAAATGAAATAAAGATGGAAGCAAGCAAACATGTATCAGATCTAATTGCAAGCGGTGTTTCAATGCTTATAAACAAGGCCTAGGGATCATACTTTCACTAGTGAACACTCTCATATAAATATATTATCTTCATGATACTACTCTGAACTACTCTCCGGTTGGACACTCTAATCCATGGTAGGGCTATAACATCACACCTCAAAGTAAGCCTTTCCCATCTAGATAACCCCACACTATCACCTTGAGCACTATATGGTTCCAACAAACACCACAATTTCATAGAGACATCCAACTCCAAATATAACTCATAACAAGTATTTGTAATCTCTAGCCTAAGTGCCACCATGGTGTGCACACTGTCAACTTCACACACATGGGGAGAGCAGAGATCTATTAAAGAACTTGTGTAGCAAGGTAGATCTACTTGATTACAAACCTCATGATCACAATATGATCATGCATAGAGAGAGATGAACACATAGCTACCGGTAGAACCCTTAGCCTCGAGGAAGAACTACTCCCTCCTCATCATGGGAATCAGCAACGGCGATGGAGATGGTGGTGGAGTCGATGGAGATGGATCCGGGGGCACTTCACCGTCCCGGCAGGGTGCCGGAACAGAGACTTTCTGTCCCCCGAATCTCCTCTTCGGTGGCGGCGGTGCTGTGGAACTTTTCGTGGCTAGAGGCTGGACGATTTAGGGTTTTTGCATCAGGAGGCATCTTATAGGCGAGGGGGCCCACACCACCTGGTGGCGCGGCCAGGGCAGCCCGCGCCACCACATGGTGTGGACGCCCTGTGGCCCTCCTTCGTCTCTCCTTCTGGCTCCGTGAGTCTTCCGAGAAAATAACGACTTTGGCTTTTGTCCAGTCCAATTCCGAGAATATTCATTTTCTGACTTTCCTGGAACCAAAAATAGCAGAAAACACGCAACTGGCACTGTGGCATCTTATTAATAGGTTAGTCCAAGAAAGTGTATGAAAAGTACTCCAAAGTTGGAACAAAACATAAGAAAGTAGATAAAACCAAGCATGGAACATCAAAAAATATAGATACGTTAGCAACGTATCACACCTCCATGGGCGCCGGCCATGGGAGGGGTACCCTCCCCTCTCCTATAAAAGGCCCCCCTCTCCTCACTTCTCACTTACACCTCCTCATGAAGGATCTCTCTCACCCTCTACTATGTTCCCCCATGGTCTCGGATTAGCGAGATACATGTTCCCGGTGGCTTTATCTGGAAAGGAGTTGCTGCTTCCGCTGCTTTGCTGGAGCAAGGGACGGAGGTTTTCGGGGTACTGGACGTGTGTGCGATCACAGATGCACCGCTGCTTTGCGGTGCTGGACTTGGTGGTGCTAGACTTGCTGGTGCTGGATCTGATGGACGTGCTAGAGCTGGACCTACTGGACCTGCTAGACTCCATCATGATCTTGAGATCGGCAAGTGTACGACTACATTATCCACGAGTTCCATCTCGTTAACAAAGCATTGTTGTCTTCGAGGGTATGTTCTCTATGGATGTATATCCACCCGTTGCTTGTATCTAATAGATAGATCTTGGCGTATAATAGTTCCCATCGTAGGAAAAATTTTGTTTTCTATGATGCGAACCCAACAGTGGTATCAGAGCCTGATCTATGCGTAGGTGCTTTGCACGGGTAGAACACATAAGAGTATGTGGGTGATGATGATCATGTTATTGTTTCTTTCATGTATTTTGGATATTGGAGGCATAGTGGGATGAAGCGGCCCGGACCAACTTTACATGTCATCGCACATGAGACCGGTTCCACGACTGACATGCAACTAGTTTTGCATAAGTGCCTAGCGGGTGTCTGTCTCTCCCACTATAGTCAATATATGATTTACAATGAGTTGCTAATAACTTAGTTATCATCGTTGTGGTTCCATGTGCATAGGTAAGACCGGTTCTATCTTTGAAAGCCCTAAGCCACGTAAAAACTTGCAATTGATAAATTAGAGGCATCTAGTTTAGATCGTTGCTAGGCTAGTGTTATGATATGGAAATGTTGTAAGTTGATGTATAGTTGATACCCTTACAACACACCTAACGTGTAAGTTCCATAGACCTTGGCCTTACACACAAAGGAATGATAGAGATCATACCACGATGCACGTGATAGTGATCAAATGCATGGACCATATCATTCCACTTTACACATATCATGGCTGCATCTTATATTGCTAGTTTGGCGTTTTAGTAGCATTATAAGATGATCCCTCATTTAAATATCAAGATAAAATATGGTCTTCCCTAAGTATGCACTGTTTTATGGATCGTGTTTCGAGACATCACGTGATGATCGGGTGTACTTGACTCTGCGCTTTCATACAATGGGTGTAAGACAGTTTTACACATGCGAGTACTAAGGTTCTTACTTGGCGAGCCTAGCATGTACGGACATGGCCTCAGAACATGGACCGAAAGGTTAAGAATGAGTCTTATAGTTGATGTGATGCCCATATTGATGCTCGCCTTTGAAGCTACACCGACTCACGTGATGATCAGACTTGGTGTAGTGGATTTCGTTCATGTAATCACCAAAAAGGCACGAGGGATGTCGTTTTTGAGTGGGAGTTCATTTCTAATTTGTATTAGTCGAACCAAATTTGTCATAAACTAAATCAAAGTAAATTTGCATAATTTGTTGTAGTCATTGACATTTGTTTACTACCTTATGCTTAGTTTTAATTGAGATAATAGAACTATAGAATTCTAGATATTTACTTTACAAACTGGTATCGTATTGTTCTGAATGTCAATTTGAAGTTTAGAAGTCATATTTCAAACTTTCAGCAAACTCTATTTACTCCATGAAGTTTAATAACTAGTATTAAATCAAGAGTAAGACCCCCAATGTAAGTATCTAAAGTATCATGTTTTGTAGCATCCCAATTGTCTAACAATTGTAATGCTCCTTGTCCTAGTAAGATATTGGCTACTTCCTATATAAAATTGTTGCATCATAATTATATCATGCTCATGTCATCATGCCACCTTGCATTTGAGCATCATATAAAACCCTTTTTCTTTTGGTTCTCTCTCACATGCATTATTAATTGTATTTGCCTCTTGATATTGTATTTGGCTATTGATATATTGTCTAAATGCCCAAGTTGAGTTGGGGGCATATCTTTTATTTCAATTCCATCACCTTTCTTTTCCACCACTTTATAATTCCACCATCCTACTAGTTCATGAGCTTGTTTGTCTTTATTTTGGTTTTATCTAGCTCATGGACAATAGGGTGGATCTAGTCCTTTAATTTCCTTTGCTTGGCTTTATTCCACTTCTTGGAAATGCATGAGAATAATGCCATAATATTATTATTGTTTTCACAAAATAAATAATGGCATTATTATTTTTGCATGGGCCATGCAAACTCCTTCACACCTTTTACTCCATTGGTTTTTCTTTTGATTTAATGGATCCTATCTTGGGGAACCATCTCCTACCATTCCACCATCCTCATAGTCTCATCCATACCATTTCCTCTTATTTTTGTTTCTCCATGCATGAACCATATGAGGCCTATTCCATCATTCCTTTCTTTTTCTTTTCTTGGAATTCACCTTCTCCTTCATCTCATGATAATTCAAGCACCCACCATGTTCCACTTGGGATGGCCTTCTCACAAGTTTTAACAATCTAAAACCTAATAAAACCTAACCTAGATACTCTCTTTAATTCTCCTCTTAAACCTAATTCTCCTAACCCTAAGTTCCTCTCTCTCTCTCTCTAGCATGACCTCCATGTCAAGCCCCTCTCTCTCCCTGGCCCACACCCCAGCCACTCCACTCCCTAACCCTAGCTAAGCTCTAACCCGAGCCCATCCACCTAGCCGAACTACTCCCTCTTCTTTCTCTCCTTCTCCACCGGCCGAGCTAGCCCCACCTGCCGGTCCCTCTCGCCAGGCCAAGCCCCACCTTCAGCCCCTACCGTGCCTACCAGCCCCAGGTCGAGCCCCAACTCGACCACGTGAGGGAGAAGCAAAAGGTGGCACCGAGGCCACCTTTATCTACCCCTGCCCCAACTGCCCCTCCTTCCTCTCCCTCCTTTTTCCTCCTCCCGCACGGCTCTCCTGGCTCGCCCAGATCTGCCCGAGCCGCCCCTCTTCCTCCTCTTCTTCCTCCCTGACGCCCAACACCTGCCGCCGTTCGCCGCCAGCACCACCTCGCCCCCGCCGTTCCAGCCGGTCAGCGCGACCTGGAGGTGGCCTGGAAGACCGAGGGCCGTCTACTGCATCACCCCGTACACGCTGACGCGAAGGAGGAGCTCCCCAGCATCGCCAGATCCTCGCCGTCCCAACGAAAACCCTAGCCGCCAGAGCGCCAGCGATCTCGCCACTCCGCCGCTCCTCGCTCCGATCCGAGCCCGCCGTCGAGCCCGCGGTGAGTCCCTCGACCTCCCTGACAACCTCCGCTTCACCGACACCGTCTAGCGCCGCCGATCGTTTCGTCGAACGGCCGTAGTGCACCAGAGCTCGCCGTTGTCTGCAGCCTCCCCGCGCCGCGCCGCACCCTAACTAGCCCGCGTCTACCTCCTTGTCAACTCCCCTTGACCCGCCGCACTGGTTAGCCCCCTCCGCGCGCACGCCCGTGACCTGAGTTCGATCCCCGCCCCGCGCCGCGCGCCGAATTCCCGTCAGACAGAGAAGAAGAAGAACAGTATCGGGTCGTGGTAGATTTGCATTAAGCCCCCCCCTTTTTCCCGCTCGCAACCCGCGCTCCTAGCGACCCCACTAGTCAGCTGCCCTAGCATTTTTGCAGGAAGGTCCCCCTGTTTTCTCAGGCTTAACCCGCGCTCCAGCCCTAGCCCCACATGTCGGCCTCTAGGGCCATCCCCACTGTCGCGTGGGCTCAGAGCCGCTGGTCCCGCCTGTCAGTCTCAGTGGCTAGCCCAACCCGCGGTGGAAAATGTTTTCCCGCGCGTGGCCCCAGTCAGCGCAAGGCCCACCCATCAGTGGTTGTGGCTGAATCTGACTAAGTAAGAAAAGTATCTCTGGTTGTCTGTTTTTAATTAAACCTTTTTCAATTGATTTAAATTCAAATTCAAATCAGATTTAAATAATTTTTAAAATACAAATCCAAATAATACATATAATATATGTTTTGGAATCAGAAAAATGTGAGGAATTCAAATATGCCCTTCAAAATATGTTTTGAACACTTTAAATTTTCGAGATGATTAAAATTACAATAAAATGCCCTTTTCCTTAATTAATTAATAACTTTTGTTTTATAATTCCAAATTAGACAAATAATATGTCTAAATCGATCAGCACGACGAGCCCGTTCTAATTATGCAGTCCTTGTTCTGAATTGAAGCATGCATCATGTTGCTATTAAAAATCTGAACTGTTTATGGCAATAAAACTTGGTTAAATAAATAATAAAATGCTTCATTTCTTGCATCCACACCTCACCTTTGCCATGCAACTTTAATGCCATGCAAATTGTGCATCATTCATCATGGCATGCTTGATTGCTTGTCGCATTTTAATTCCTATGCTTGTGCACTTTATTTATGTTGGCCCTTGTTTGTTTGGTTCTTCTTCGAATAGACGCCCAGCAGGAGAATTATCAGGAATCACAGGAGTACTACCCAGATCCATCTCTCGCTTCAACTGAGCTGCCAGGCAATCACTACCACATGCTTGCATACATACAGTACCTATTGCCTCTATCTTATTCTTGCATCATTGAGTCGCGATTGCATTAAATTGAATCCCATGTACTGCATAGCCTTTACTTTTAAACCCCACCGAAGTTTGTTCCTCCATCCCATGAGCCATTACTACAGGAGTTGTTTGGGCCATACGAGTCGTAGAAAAGCATGTGTAGGGTATGTGAGTGTCTGATGAATAACGAGGTACCTAAACAACATAACCTGAGTAGTAATGGGATAACTAATGAAAGAGGCACCGGTGAGCAATATCTGCTATTTGGTTTTTCCTGCTCACTTGTGTCCCATAGGACTCCGAGTACTTGATTCCTGTTCCTTGACTATTCGCACTATCCACATCCGGGAGGCCTTATGGACCCCCCTGAGCCAGAGCTTGATTCATTCTTATTTCTTGGGGCCACAATTAGTTTGGGGCTTTATTACTATCCTGTACTTATGCCATGTTACTTCTTTCATTAAGATTGTGCGAGGAGCACCTGTACTGTTTTGGATCGCGCCAGGTTTTCGCGGTATCGACAAGCCCAGTCACATTTTTAGGTTCCCAGTCGTGTACAGCCGTCGTCGCAAACCCTGGGTCCGTCTCGGAGCCGGCCAACTTCGTTGCGGGTAGCTTATTGGGGTGGCCCCCTGAAATATTTCTGAATCCTGTGATTGCTTTGTCGTGAATGCCTCGTTGGGTTTTGATTTGGTTTTTTCGAGGTTGATCGAGTGTGTGTTGCTATTCGTGCACCCCTGCAGGGTAAATCTTTCTGAAAGCCGTGTCCGCGGTTATGGACGACTTGGAGCACAGTTTCTCGATCATAGACAAGTATAACTAAAGTACCGCTTTTAATTTGACTAAGTACTCGACTAGTAAACAGTGCAATACTCATGGAATGGTTAATAAAACCGCCAACGGATGATGGGGGTTGTTCGTACGCTTCCTCGTTGGTAAGCGAGGAGGAGGATGGATCTGTTAATTATGATGTTATAACCGTTGCTCTTAATTCACGGACATCCGTCTATCATTGGTTAGGCGGATGGTTAGCGAGTATCTGTTGAATTGTTAGTTATTACCTTTTGCTGCAATTGCGTCACCCCAGGTTGTGTCCCCTTTAGCGGCATAAAGACTTACTGAGTACCCCTAGGGTCTCACACGATAAATTGTTTGATTCAGATGAACAGGTGTACCCGCAAGATGGATACTGGGTGGAAGAGACAGATGATGTTCGCAACGATCATTCCGTGTAGAGATTCCGGGAACGAGGATCCGTGAGATCTGTGGGCGGGATGTGTTTATTTATGGGGCATCTTATGCCAATTTGCTTCTTATCCGTACTCGGATCTTGTTTTCCGCTTCCGCCTGATACTCTGATGTGTGATGTATGAGGAGCTATCCTAGATTATTATATCTATCTAGGACATTTGGATCTTGCCGTATGGCGTTGCTATATTTCCATTTCTTTTAGATGGAATGGCTCTGAGGACTGTTGTATGTGGCTTGCATACATACTCATTTGTGTATGTAGTTGATCCCTTCGCCTGCCGATTACGCCGCTCGTTCTTGTCCCGTTGTCTGAAAGTCGTTAGGATGGCCGAAAGGTCTACTGTGAGTGGCCCTCGGCCCCACCGTACTATTTTAACCACTTTCGTTCATCCAGGCACTAACTAAGAGCGTAATTCACCGAGGTAGTTACATGTTTGCCTCCATGATTCTTGATATTCAAAAGTTGTTTTAATATCGAGGTTATCTAGGAGCTGAAATAATTGTTTCATAAACCATCATGTGTGAACGATATTTTGATATCTGAAACAATATTTATGGTATGATAGAGTATAATATAGCAAAATACATGTTCTCATATTGTATGAGAATTTGTGAAGGATGGAGATGCTAGGCATCCGGATCTCCCAAAAAGGTTTTGGGAACTAACATTATACTCGCGATTCTTCCTTATAGGCTATAGTAGCTTGATCATGAAAGTTGTCATGATAAGGATGAATAGAAAATGTAAGTAAAATGTTTACTACACTAATAGATTACTAAAGAATGGATTTTTGAAAGAACACCAAACATTTGATGATGGTGATCCACTTCTAAGTGCAAGTCCAAAGGTATTAGTATTTGACTATATACACTGTGTACTATGTGTCATGTGAATGACACCACTATTGATTTTGATAGATTATTTTAAAAGAAAAGGAATTGCTGAAATAGAATCTATAAAATATTTGGCAGAAAAGAAAAGGTTGGAGATGTCCAACTTAGGTATATAGAAGATATACATGTTATGACTGTATTCCTTGCTTGTTAAACAGTGTGGTTCTTAGGTATTGGATACCGAATTGGTTGGTGTGAACTGTCATACAGAATAACACAATTCATGAACTACAGTGGCCTAAGTAACTAGCAAGAGAATAAGTGATGATGTTCATCAAAAACAAATAAAGTGTTATTGTGTTTTTCGTTGTCGTCAAACCTAGCCTTCAAGATTTGTTTTAATAATTGTTATTTTGTTCCGGTATTACGAGAATAATGGTTGTTCAAATAATTACCGTATTCCATAAAGGATGGATGAACTTCTACAAGTCTAGTTGGAGAAATCACATCCATAAACATTATTGCTAAAATGTCGTAAGACAAATGATTGGAAAATCACTTATGAAGTGACATTGTTGTTTGAATTATATTGGGAAGTAAACATGAAGAAACTCCATGTTGATGGATTTTTGGAGTCTTTTGATTTTGATCAATTGACGCTTGTGAAACTTTCCTCGAGATAATTGAAACTCTGTTCATAGGCCAAAGAGGAACGGATGACTAACTTATTGGATATTATATATATTGATGTATATAATCCATTATATGTAGCAATGTCCGGTGGATATTTCGACTTCATATGCTTTTTCTAGAAATTTGAGTGAATATATCTGTATAATTACTTAATAAGGAAGAAGTATGAAACATTTGAAAATTGTTCAAAGACTTTCAAGATGAAGTGGAAAATCATTGTAACAAGAAAATAAAAAAGTTTATGATTCAATCATAAAGGAAGATATTTGAGTTACGTGTTTAGAAAAACACATAATATTTGAGGAATTGTTCCAAGATTTGTGTTTCCCGATAAACCATAGGAGTATGGCATATTCTAGAGATGAAATCAAACCATGTTTGACATGGTAATATCAAAGGTGTCATTTATAAAACTGCCATTATTTTTTAAGGATTGAAGCTTTAGAGACTACCACTTTTACACTGAAAAGAGCACCATCGTGATCCGTTGAAATGACACCATATGAGTTACAGTTTGGGATAAAACCCGAATTGTCTTTTCTTAAATTTTGGTATGCTATGCATAAGTGAAATGTTTACAACCAAAGTCGGATAAGCACATCTTTGTAGGTTATCCCAAAGAATTTGTTGGGAATTCCTCCATAACACCGAGGACAAAAGAGTTTGTCGCTTGGAACGTCAAGTTTCTTGAGAAGGAATTTTTCGTGAAAAGTAAAATGGGAGGACAATAGAACTTTGATAAGGTTGTTGAACATTAGCTATATGTGCTAAGTAGGGCAGCGCTGGAAAGTGTCCCGGTGGCGGCTAAAATGCTCATGGCTCCCGTGATTACAAAGGTTGTGATCTCGGAGATTAGAGTTCCTATTGAACCGTGTGGGTCGATAAGAATCAAATAGTAAGATTTGAAACATAAGTCATTATTGTTTTGACAATGATGATCCGACTGCGTGCAAAAAAGCGATGATGGGCCCTGACTCCCTAAAATGACTAGAAGTCATAAAATCCGTGATAATTTAGATACACGAGAAATCAAGTTTTGAACTTGGAAGACCCTCCGGAAAGGCATGAAGCCTATCGGTCGTATTTGGATCTATAAATAGACATGGATGTTTGACATCTATGAAATAGTCGACATGTTAGAAAGGAGTTTACGACAATTTTTAAGGAGTTGACTATGACAAGATTTGATCTTTCATAGCGATATTTCGTCTTGACGGATTAATGTAGCAATCACTACATATAATTTGGTATATGGTAGTTGAATAAACAAAACAAGGTTCTTCTAATAGAACGGTTACCTAGGACGTGTACATGATACCGTCCAAAGGGTTTTGTTAAACCAAAGGATGCTAAAAGGGCATGCAAACTTCAATAGTTGAAGTGAGCATAGCGGAGTTGGAATCTTCACCATGATGAAAATGTTAAAGGAGTTTAATTTCATCGGAGACGATGAAGATGCTTGCATTTGCAAGAAATTAAGTGGGAGCGCTAACACAAATTTCCAATATATTATGCAGAGTACATATTGTTGATTGCAAATGATATTATTTTATTGACACAAGTTAAGAATTTCATTAAAATATGATTTCGATGAAATAATTGGGAAAAACCGGAATATTTGGCATCAATGTCTATATAGATAGATTGAGGCGCTAATAAGGTTGTGCCAGACGTACATATGTGAGATATTGAAAGGGTTTAATATGTATATATATATCTAGATATGTCCTATGCTCTAAATGTTATGAGCGCATACAAGAATGATTCATAAGATGATCATTGGACGATAGTAAAGATATTCTTATGAGCTTTGGAAGAACTAAGAATATATCATGTATAAGTGACAAATAGTTAAAGGTAGTTCATTGTAAAGTGTTACATTGATACTAGTTTTGTCACAAGATACAAATTAAATTTATCTCAATTTAGACTATGGGTGGCACAATGTAATGGAAAAGATGTTCCATGATGGATTTGGATGAGTTCCAAAGTTGAAACATTGTGATGGATAGTACAACAAAAGGCTAAGTATGTGACTGCTATAGTAGAAGCAAAGGAGGGCATTTGTGTTTGTTATCAAACTAGGTGTGGTTCAAAGTGGGCTAATACTATGAAGATATATTGTATGACAATAATATCAACATATTTTAACCCGAATGAACTAAAGGTCTCACCAAAGGACCAAATTTATACAATGCCATCTCATTTGAGAATGAGTGATGCGTAGAGATGCAAAGACATGCAAATACACACGGACCTAGAACTGTCAGATCCGGAGATTATGTTGACCACTAGCAATCGCGTATATACAACACCAGAAAGCCATAGGTGTTCAATACGCAAAGTTTTTCAAACTAGATTATTGACTCTAGTGCAAGTGGGAGACTGAAGGGAATATGCTCGATAGGCAATAATAAAGTGGTTATTATCGTATTCCTTGTTTATGATAAATGTTTATTTTGCATGCTATAATTGTATTAATTTGGAAACGTTAATATATGTGTGTTTAATAAACCAAAGGAAAGTTCCTAGTTATGCCTATCTTGTAAACTAGCTCGTTGTTTAACAAGATGATCAAGGATTCCTGATCATGGACATTCGATGTTGTTAATAACAAGGTCACAACATTAGTGGAATGATGTGATGAACATTCATCCGAAGTATAGCATTACGATCAAAGTCATTGTGTTTATATTGCTATAACATCATACGAAGTAATCGTAGTCCTTAGACCATGAGATCGTGTCAATCACTAACATTGGAAGGGTATCTTGATAACATCAAACATCACAGCGTGAAAGGGTAATTATAAAGGTGGGTTCAGTGCTACGAAAGTGTTATGTAGAGGCTCATGGATCGACAGTGGGATTTTTCCATCCCGATGATGGATAGATATACTTTGGGCCCTCTCGGTGATATCACATTAAGAATAGCTTGCAAGCAAGTGATGTGATCACTAGAATGTTATATCACGGGAACAAGAAAAGAGTGCATGTCGGCAACGAGATCAAACTAGGTATTGAGATACCGATGATCGAATCTCGGACATGTAATATATCGCGAGACAAAGGGATTTAGTTACTAGCGTTAAAGGTTCTCACGATCACAGAAGTCATCGTTGAATGTGTAGGATTCAGTATGGATCTCCAGGTCCCGCTTCTGATTATTGATCTAGGAGGGGTCTCGATCATGTCTGCATTTTTCGCGAACCATAGGGTGACACACTTAAGGGATACCGATACCATTTGGAGCAAATATTTTTCAGATAAAGATTTAAGAAAGTGCTAGAATTATTTCAATAGACACCGAAACTGTTTCGGGTGAAATTGCTGAAATTGGTTCTGCATGTAATATTGAAATGTTGCATGGGGTTTTATGTGCATGTTTGTTAATTAAAGTAATTAAAAAAATCTGAATAAAATTAATAAAAGATCTTTATTAAATGAGAGAGCATTAAATTTGGAGAAATTTAATGCATTTAAAGTGGAGACTTTAATGGAGAATGAGGCAAATTTATGTGGAGGGGGTTACCACCACATGAATGGGGGAGGTGAAGGGTCACCTCCATGGGGCACCGGCCATGGGAGGGGTACCCTCCCCTCTTCCTATAAAAGGCCCCCTCTCCTCACTTCTCACTTACACCTCATCGTGAAGGATCTCTCTCCCCCTCTAGTATTTTTCCCCCATGGTCTCGGATTAGCGAGATACATGTTCCTGGTGGCTTTATCTGGAAAGGAGTTACTGCTTCTGCTGCTTTGCTGGAGAAAGGGACGGAGGTTGTCGGGGTACCTGACGTGTGTGCGATCACGGATGCACCGCTGCTTTGCAGTGCTAGACTTGGTGGTGCTGGACTTGTTGGAGCTGGATCTGATGGACGTGCTGGAGCTGGACCTGCTAGACCTGCTGGACTTCATCATGATCTTGAGATCGGCAAGTGTGCGACTACATTATCCACGAGTTCCATCTCGTTAACAAAGCTTTGTTGTCTTCGAGGGTATATTCTCTATGGATGTATATCCACCCGTTGCTTGTATCTAATAGATAGATCATGGCGTATAATAGTTCCCATCATAGAATTTTTTTGTTTTCTATGCTGCGAACCCAACACTTGGACATATAGTTAAACCACAAGTGAAGTTGCCATCAGCACCAAAAACATAAGGAGAAAACAATATCCTTTCAATCTCCCCCTTTTTGGTGCTTGATGAAAACCCTACAAGATTTGCATAGAGGATAACAAACAGTAAAATCTGAAGGGGATAAAAGAAGAGAGAAGCTCCCCCTGGATGTAAGCAAGGCTTAGGAACAAGAGTTTCTAGAAAAAGCAAGCATACAAGGGAGAGAGATCCCCCTCACTATATGAACCAAAAAGGGTGCAAGGAAGTAAATGAGAAAGAAAGGGGGACTCATACCTTGCACCAATACCATTATGGTGAGACAAAGTTTGGATAAGAGAATATAGTGAATGTACCTTCATGAGACAACTTAGCCCACCACAACCACTCATACAAACACCACAAAGATACCTTAACACATAGTCTCACAAACATAGTAGCAACCATACAAGAGGTCCAAAGACAATAACGGAGGTCCACAAGCATACATATAATGGAATAAAGTGTGCACGAGCATAAAAAGATCAACGAAAGAGTGAGGTCGTGACACAACCCATGCAAATCCCGAAGTCCTAACGGAACACTTTCTCCCCCTTTGGCATTAAGACGCCAAAAAGGGATAAAGTAGACAATCTACTCGCCCCACCCACCAACGAACGGAAGAGGAGGCTCGGGGTCCCAAGAGGCATTGTTCCAGGCAGGCGGAAACATACCGGAGACCTCAGGCTTGTCATCACTATCAGATCCACCTGCAATGAGCGTTGACCCACTGATCCTTGGGCGCGGTGACAGAACTGGACTCAGGAGATACCTCAATATCAAGCTTCCTCATGATGGCCTTCTCCCTCCGAACATTGTGCCTCTGAGCAACATAAGACTGATACTCACGGTCCTGAATGAAGCAAAAGTCTTCTTAACCTTCTTCAGCAGCTTCTTGGCCCAAGAGGGCTGTCTCACAAGTTGGGGTGGAGGAGAAGCCTCAGCACGGTCCCCATCACTAGCATGGCCTGACGCGTCAGCAGCATCCCTAGCAGCAGCTTCCTTTTCAGCCTGAGAGCAAGGTTGCTTGTGCTGCATCACACGGAAGTTCTTCTCCTCATGAATAGTGTAACACCCTCGAATTGGCCCTATGCAAGTTTTAGCCCTTTCCGCCAAACCCGCATAGAAACGATTCAAGGACACCCACCAGGCACTTTCGTGCGGGTGGAAAACGAAGTAATACCATTACACAACAGTCCTCGATGGGACCCACAGAACAGATATATATACAACAGCGACTCAACGAGTCAAGAATACAGATATACAATGTAAAGATCCAAACTAGCTTGAAAACGATACAGCGTCCAAGTACGGACAAGATGCAAATTGGGCTAAGAGCCCTGAAGAATAACCAATGGCGTCCATAACCCTGCCCAGGCCAAGCCGGAAGGGTAACCCTGCTAACGACGTCGATCTCAACCCTGCTAAAACAAAAGGGGTGCCGACAAAGGGCAAAGAAAAAAGAGGAGCGTCAGTACTGAGGCCAGTACACGGCAAGGCTAGAATTCGGCGGCTCTCGCCTACATAGGTATGGTGGGCTGAAGCGGCAGCGCAGTGGCACTAAACAACCTATAGAGACTCGGTATCACTGGCGGCTATTAGAGAGGGGTAAGAAAGACCTATTCGGATCCTACCTGAAGCTAACACCAAACATACCCATCCTGGTATTTCCCCCTCGAGACCAAACGAGGAAGTCAGGCCAAGGAACTCACACAGTTGGCAGTTTTACTCATTCCATTTTAGTTGTAGCATTTACTAGTCAGATATATAGCATGAGTCATCCTGATAGCGTAAGTAGTGGGCACTTTTAGTTAGCATTCTGTTGTAGTTGGAATATTTACTAGTCAGATATAATTGTCCCGAGGAATCCCAAAACCCAGCAGTTGTTGGCACTTTTATCACATTCCATTGGAGTTGCAATACTTACTAGGCAGGTATAGTATGACACAGATCACCTCAGATCCACCGATTATTGGCATTTTTATTATCCATTCCATTGTAGTGAAACTGATTACTAGTCACATATTAAGTCAAATTTATAACACTACTATAGTTATGCTTGTTTATGATCGAGATACTGTGCTCCAAGTCATCCATAACCGCGGACACGGCTTTTAGAAAGTTTTACCCTGCAGGGGTGCACAAATAGCAACACACACACGATCAACCTCGGAAAAACCAAATCAAAACCCAACGAGGCTTTCACGACAAAGCAATCACAGAATTCATAAATTATTTCAGGGGGGCACCCCATTAAGCTACCCGCAACGAAGTTGGCCGGCTCCGAGACGGACCCAGGGTTTGTGTGGACGGCTATAAACGACTGGGAACCCGAAAGTGTGACTGGGCTTGTCGATACAGCGAAAACGTCTCACGATCCTAAACAGTACAGGTGCTCCACGCACAATCGTAAATAAAGCGGTAAGCATGGCATAAGTACATGATAGTAATAAAGCCCCAAACTAGTTTGTGGCCCCAAGAAATAAGAAATGAATAAAGCTCTGGCTAAGGGGGATCCATAGGGTCTCCCGGATGTGGATAGTGCGAATATTCAAGGAACAGGTATCAAGTACTCGGGGCCTACGGGACACAAGTGGACATGAAAAACCAAATAACAGATATTGCCCACTGGTGCCTCTTTCATTAGTTATCCCAGCAATTTAATAATTGTATTTAAAGTCATGATCCTCTCCATCGTAAAGCATATGACAACATTCCAACAATTGTGTGGTACTTCACAACACGGGATCGCACCTGAGCAAGCGACTACGACTCGCAAGACCATCTATCTACCAAACAACAGGTAATAGGAGGTGTCCAAGGCAATATAAAGGTTGCACGGAATATATCTGGTACGGAACACTAAAGCATCGCGACACGGATAGCAATAGATCAACAGGAAGAAATAAATACTATAAATGCAAAATAGGTAGAGAGGGGGAGAATGCTCGCCTGGAAAACACTGCCGAAGATACATTATCCGAAGAACTTGTCGATACTCGCATCAACTCATCGGCCTAATCCGCGAAGAACCAAAGCACTAAAAGAAACACCGAATGCACTATTTAATACTACGGCAGAAGAATTGGCATGTTTATGATATGATGCATGACATGGAAAGTTATTGCGATGCAACATGACATATGGATGCTAGTGGATCATGTTTAAATGGCCGCTTGCAAGGATAAAGCAAGAGTAAAATAAGATGGACCACATTTAATTAACATTCACTTGCATAACATTTTAGTACATATTTTATACAATGCTCAAATGCCATGTATGAATGCAAATTTGAATTCCTCTTGTTTTTCTGATCATCGTAGACATATGATATGCAAGGTTTGGATTTATAAGGAAGGGGATATGAATTTTGCAAGTTGCAATTAGTGCAAACCCACTTGAATGTTTTATAAAAAGTATTGGTTTAAAAAGATAGCTTTTAGAGTGTTCAAATGGTAGACAGTAGAAAAATGTAGACTACTCTTTCCTTATAGTAATTCACAAGATGTAGCATCGTTCAGAAACAGTTTTAATTTGACCAAAAGAATCGTTGGAATTGATTAACCATAGAAAAGTAAAAAGGCAAAACAAAAAGATGGGACTTAATACGCAGCTGACAAGATTTGAACAAAGGAATTCAAGGAAGAGGGGCACGGTTACAACCAGTTGGCCTGAAGGCGTGTTGGTGTTGAGAATTGGGCCGGAATTCTTTTGAACTAGTATTGTCGGTTGTGGAACACTGAAGAAAACTGAAGGTCAAAGTGACAGCGAGCTCGTGAAATCCTTTGATTTTCTGAGGAAGAAAACGAGAGTTGTAGAGATCAGTTTTGAGTGAGGTTTGAAGATGTGGATAGATGGGACAAAGGAGAAGATGGTAGACTTGAATAAAATCCCTGGAGGTCAACTTTGTGTGAATCTATATTGAAGGGAATAGAGGCAAGAACAATGGCGTCGACTGACAGAAAACTGACGAACGAAAACAGCGAAATGTTGCCACCTTCGCCGAATGACCTTGAGAGATTTAGGCAACCAAATCATGCGCCGTTTGATTCTACGGGGAGAGCATACAAACGGGAAGATATAGACACGAGTAACATCGCCGGAGATGAGCTGAGCTGAATGAGAGGTTACATGGAAAACAGGAGAAATCCTCGGTTACGAACTGACGACTGCACAATTTTTTTACAGGAAATGATTGTGAGATTCTTCTGATTTTCGAGGAAGCTTCCGAGCTCCATAGGACACTGTTTCAAGCGCCGCTTGTTGCACTAGAGAGAGGGTTGTGCCGAGAATGCGCACATGTGAAGAACGGCGCTGGAGGAGACCTGAGGCGGCCGGAAATATTGCGGGAACAAAGGGATCTACAGCTGCACAAAACTATAGTCTGCATGCGCGTGAACTGCAGATGCGCGTGTGGTGCAGACGATGCTGACGAAGCGCTACTCCAGAGAGGTTCTGTGATGGAGGCGAGCTACAGGGGGGTTGGCGACATCGAGGAGGAGCGGTAGGACAAGGTGGCATGTCTTGGAGGTGACTGGCACGGCGGCGAACGGAGGAACATGGTGGCGTTCAGGGAGTGGCTCGGCATGGCCAGATCATGGTGCAGGGTGAAGTTGCAAGGAGGAAGGTGCAGAGGGGAGGGTGACGCTCACCTAGCACTCGTCAACCAGCCCAGCTGGCCAGAGCAAGGAGCGAAGAGACGAGGCCGAGAGGGTGATGTCCGGCGGCGGTGTGCGCGGGTACGATGAGGACGCGGGATGTCTCCGGCTTGCTGATGCGTACAAGGCGGAGAAGGGGAATTCCAGGGCGTCTTGGCATTGGCAGCATCACGGACACGGTGGCCAGGCTCCGGTATCAGCAGGATGCAGGGGCGGCGAGGTGGTCATGGGCGGTGGTGGTTTCCGTGGAGGAGAAGAAAAGCGGAGGGGGTAAGGATGGAGCGGAGGAGAAGTGGTTGGGAGAAGCTTGGTCTCCGCTGCCTTTTGACGAGGAGCACGGTCACACCAGGCGTGTGAGCAGGGGAGGGTCACAAGCACATCGTGTGTGTGATCAGGGAAAGAAGAGGAACATGGCACGGTTCAGAAGAAGTGCACGTGGTGCAAGGTTTTGATCAGCTGAGTCGGGTTGGTGGCCGATCGATAGAAGTGCAGCTAGCTGCTACAAGTAGTGCACCAGGAAAAGGTTCGGTTTGACCAAGCAAACGGCTATGGTTTGTTGATCGATGTAGTCTAGCAAGTTTAGTGTAGGTGTAAGAGTACACACGGGTGGGTTGAAAAGTGTGTGTGTAGATTGAGTGTGTGTGAGAGAGATTGCATGCACATGCATACGGTTAGAATTTATATAGAGGATAATGTGGCTATTATTGCATGAAGAGCATGTATATCCTATATGTGGAATTAGAGTAGGATTTAGGAGGAAAAAAAAGAAAAGGCATATGGCAAGGATCCAAGAAATAGGTTGATGGTACAAGAGGACATCAAATAGAATTAGAATAGAGGTAGGGAAATAGAGAATGTCCAAAGGCACAAGAATTAGAGAACCACAAAATAGGATAGAAGGATATCAACACGTGAAGAGTAATAGAATAGAAGAAAGCAAATATATATGGGCACTTGTATTAGATATATCCATACAAACAAATGAGCATGATTTAAATTCATAATAAAAAGAGGGTCCCACGTGTCATATACGGTAGACATGAACATGATCATAAGGACAAGATAGATTGTTAAGTTAGTGATAGAGGGAATTTAAGAGATGATGCCCCCAACTCAATTTGGGCATTTGCAAATAAAACCAACTCGACATTATGGTTCCGCACATGGAACCAACTAGAGATCCAATAGGAGGACAGAATAGAGAGAGGCAAAATAGAAAGATCAAATACGATACCAAGACGTGAATGCAAGTGCCATAATTTAAATGCAACAATTTAATGATATGTTCTATGCAATGTGGCATGATGAGATGAGCATGTCGTCATGATGATGCACAAAAATAACAACAACAGGCGATTTTCTAGTAGCGGTTTTTCCCGGGGTGCTACAAATAGTGAGAGCATCCTGAGGGTAGAGAGAACCTGTTGCCTCACGTCATTTGGAATTAATGAGGGTCTAAATGTAAGGAGCATAGGGACAGGACCTCTTCTCAATCAAAGCAGACCAAATTTCTTCAAACAGATAATCCATAACATCAATGCGCTCATAAGAGTCTCTATGGCGGTAAGTCTGATACATGAGATCAATCTGGAATGCATGAAGCTGATCGAAGTTACCTGCCTTGGGAGCAATAGTGTTCTGATAGACCTCGCGCATGATGTCATGGGTGGGAAGAAGATGGGCAACATTTCCATTGACGCCCCAGCCCTAAATGTATAAGGGCTCAAGAACTTCCGGATCGGAGGCCTTCCCCCTATAAATGCACCACCCATTGGCACGACGGCATTCCAGAATATGGTAGCCAAGAAGAGCAGCAAACTCGGACCATTTTGCAGTCAGATACCAGTTTTGAGTCATCCACTTCATGGTTCTATCATCAGGATCAGTATCAAAGTAGAGGGTGGAGTAGAACTGAGCAATGGCCCTCTCATCATAGTTCTCATGGTGTTGCATAATCTTGATGAGCCCAAACCACCTACGCATATCGAGAGCTTCACCAAAGTACTCGGGGTTGCTCTCCATCTTGGCAATGTTGATGTGCTTCTAGGGCAACAACATTCTTCTTGGAAGCATAAACCTCAGAATAGATCTCTTCTTGACGCTTGGTGTGGAAGAAAGGATCCTGAGCCAGACGGTCACGAGGAACAATGTAGGGATCAATCTTGCGAAACTCCTCATACGCAAGTTGAGGCCAGGAGGAGATCTTCTTCTTGCTCAAATCAGGCCTAGAGGTGGTCTTATTTTGAATGGCCAGCATAGGTCTTTTACCTTCAGCGGCAACAACACGGCGCTCAGCGGCAGCCCTCTGATGAGCGGTCTGACAAGGAGGGCGCAAGACCTCAAGATCATCTTCATCAATCTCAGAAGGCCCACGAGAAGGAGCACGAGACCACTTGGATTTGCCACAGGAACCACCTTGCCCTAAGAAGAAAGCAAGTAGAAGGGAGGGAATAGAGGATAAGTGCACAAGGTCAAAGGAAAAGAAAAACAACCAGGCTAGACTAGATTGACAGAGTACACAGGAAGAAATCAAACAGTGGTGCATCAGAAGTTCCGCCTAGCGGCCAGAACCTCCGGTGGTGCGAGGCGCACCGGAAGTACTGGTCGTGCCCCTAGCGGTAGTACCACTGGAGAGGACCCCACCGGTAGTACCGACCGAGCCTCACCAGTAGTACCGGTCCGGGCACGAGCAGGGCAGTTTGACTAGGAATCACAGATCTAAGAAACTAGATGCACCAAAGGTTGGAATCTAGACAATGTACTGGGGCAATCTGGTCTACAACCGAATCCTAGCCCTACCAAGATCTCCCAAAGCAGTTCTAGCCAAAGAAGGGCCCTAGACATGGCATGTCCTACTCAAGCACAAGAAGTGGCCAGATCTCCATGAATGGAGTATGAGAGGAGCAAATACCAGGGTCCATGGTGGGAGATCGAGGTGGGGAAGAATCCCACGGAGCAGATCTGAAGGGGGATGGTCAGAATCGGTGTAGTCGGCGGCGACACCGTGGGGAGCTTCATGGGAGACGCGAGATGTTAAGTTGGGGTCAGGGGCAAGTGGGGAAGAAGACCCCGTGCCCCCCCTGGCCCGTAGCTTAAAGGGCCCTCGCTCGACTGGTAGTACCGGCCAGGAGCCAGAACTTCCGACGACACGGGTAGTTTAGGACGGAGCGGTATTACCGGTCCGAGCGTAATTTTTGGGAAATTAGTCCCTAACCGGTAGTATCGGTTGCGGCTGGAACTACCGGTGATACCTAGGAAAACTCTCCAGATTTTGACTGGCAAGAGAGTGACCTTGTGCAGTAAAAAGAGGGTTAAGGGGAGGAGAAAAGGCTTGGGATAGGAGGCACAAACTGAGAAGAAAGACAAAATAAGATCCAACAACAAAAAACAACACCCAAAAACATAGAATACGAAGGGGAATCAAACAAAAACAATGTCGGTGGCCTAGGCCACCATATATGAGTATAGTTGGCTTGACACCGCGAAGATGTATCTTGGGTTCATTACCAAAACTCATCATTTAATCTCATTTTGTCTCCTTGAGATACCATAGAGAATGAATACATTAATATGTGCATAATAGAGAGAGTGTTGGTTCATATGAGGAACTACACTCCCCCTAAAACCATGCGTACATCCAAACATGATATTCTTTGAGACCCGGGTAGGTGTGCAAGATACTCAAGCCACATTGCTTGAATCAATGATATTTAGTTCATGCCTCAACTCTCGGAACCTTGCTTAATCAAGTGGCTTCATGAAAAGATCCGCAAGATTGGCCTTGGTAGGAACATACTCCAAAGAAATGTCTCCTCTTGCAACATGATCCCAAATGAAATGATGACGAATCTCAATGTGCTTGGCCTTTTTGTGTTGCACCGGGTTGTGAGCAATAGCAATGGCACTCTCATTGTCACAAAGAAGTGGCACCTTGGTTAAAGAGAGTCCAAGATCCTTGAAGGTTTGCTTCATCCATAGTAATTGAGCACAAGAACTTGCGACGGAGATGTACTCAGCTTCGGCGATGGACATAGACACGCAGTTTTGTTTGTTCGAGGACCAACACACCAATGATCTTCCAAGAAATTGACAAGCACCAGAGGTTGACTTCCTTTCCACTTTGTCTCCTTCCCAATCCGAATCCGTGTATCCAATGAGGTCAAAGTTGGCTCCCTTGGGATACCACAACCTGAAGTTAGGGGTATGAACCAAATATCGAAACATTCTCTTGACTGCCACCATGTGGCTTTCCTTTGGTGCGGCTTGGAATCTTGCACACATACTGTCACATCCCAAAATTTTCCAAATTTTGAAATGTGAAAATTTTAAACAAAATGAAGAACCAAGTTCTTTGAAATTCAGAAGGAACAAAAACTTTTGGAACATTTAATATAATGCCTCCAAAACCCAAGCCAAATAAAATGATTTTTGTTTGTGAAGTGGTGTGCATGTTTTAAAATCCCAAATCATGAAGCATGCATGAGCATCTTGACTTGGTTGAATTTTAAAAACCTAAGAGAAGTGAAAAATATCTCAAACCCTAAAACTCTAATTATTTGTTAACACTAAGAACAACACAATACTATGGATATACTCCATATTCATATTAAACAAAAGAACTCCTATGAGGGCTAAAAAGATAAAGGACAAAACAATAAAACAATAGAGATTGGTTTCATCCAATTTGGGGCCATGGATAAGAAGATATGAATTATTTTGAGAATAGAATTAAGAAAGACAATATTAACTATTAAAGCCAAAGTGAATAAATTTGATTAGAAAAAATTTGAGTTAGAAAGTAAATGTGTTATATAATGCACTAAAAACCTAATTTGAGTTTTACAAATTTTTAGAAATTTGTTTGATTCAAATTGGTTCACTAAATCAAAAGTTTTTGAACAAAACAGAAAAAGAAAAGAAAAACTAAAAAGAATAAGCAAAGAAAAAAATAGCAGCAGCACAGCCGGCCTGCTCGGCCCAAACCCTAGCCCACTAAGCCCACCCGGCTTACCCCTTCCCCCCTGTTTCTCACCGTCCCCCTCTTCACCCCCTCTCAGTGACACCGCGACCCCACTCCACGTCACCTTCCACCTCACCGTCTCCAACCAAACGACGAACAACCCTTCTCCCTCCCTCTGCCGTTTCTAATCCGTTCGATTTCGAGCGTTTCCACAAATTAACCTCCACTCCGACGACGCCCTCTTAACCGCCACCCCCTCCTCTCTATTTTCCCTCAAACCCCGCAACCCCGGAGCCACTAGGCTGCTCGGAATCGAGCTCGAACCACCGCGGCCACCGACGAGCTCCGGCGAAGATTCTGGCGAGAACCGACAACCCCACACCCTCCTCTCTGTCCTATAAGCTCCACCATGCTCTGGCGCACCTACTGACACTTCTCATGCCTTTTTTTGTGCCCTAGGTCGTCGCCACGGTCATCATCCGAGCCATTTCTGCCGCCGACGTTCACGGACGAGCTCCGGCGAGGAATCCCCAGCGAAGCCGAGCGCCCCTCCCTCCACTACGACCACCATCGAGACCACCAAGACTGCCGCAACCCGCCGGTAAGATCACCGCTTCCCCTACCCCTCTAGAACCACCGGAGCGCCACCCAACCGACGTGCCGCCGCCGCGCGTAGTCGCCAGCGCCGCCAGTCTGTGGCCGACGCGCTCAGTGCCGTCCGATCTGTCGCCAGCGGCCAGGATTCGATCCTTAGCCAAAGCGGTACAGGCTAATCTGGATCCGTTGCCACTTAAGATCCAACGGCCCATGTTGCCGATCCGCCCGAACCGGTACGGGCCAATAGGATTGCGCCACGTCGACCTGAGTGTCTGTTTAAATTAGAAAATAGGTAGAATTTGTATTAAACTTAGAAATTCAATAACTTTTGTTCCACAAATCAGAAAAATACAAATTTGGTGTCTATGGATTTAGAAAAATGAGAGCTTCACTGTTGAGGCCTTATTTCACCCTTTAGCTTCTGTAAAATAGAAGTTTTAGGTAGAACCTTTTTAGGAGTATTTTACCCATAAAAATTGTTTTGTAAATTATTTTTGGGTGAATCTTTTTGCTATGGATTGAAAATT
The DNA here is from genome assembly GCA_910589775.1 of Avena eriantha. Taxonomy (NCBI): domain Eukaryota; kingdom Viridiplantae; phylum Streptophyta; class Magnoliopsida; order Poales; family Poaceae; genus Avena; species Avena eriantha. The sequence goes on from OU342744.1 coordinate 241,053,104, forward strand.
GAACCCTCTGTCCAGTGAGACCAAAATATAAATTTGGTTGACTTTACCTAATAGCATGGAAATTATTTAGTGAGTTTGGCCTTTCCAAATACTAGAAATTATTGCTAATGGTTACAATTGCATAAATGGTTGCATTTGTAATTGCAATTATAAATAGTTCAGAAAACACTTAGTAATATTCAAAACCTTTGTTATAAAAATTTGTACAATAAAAATTGCCATCTTGCATGCTTGCTTATTTTGCATGATTTTTGTATTGCCATTAGTGTTGACTTTGTGCATGTCTTGTCTTAGTTGTTTTGTTTGATAGATTGTGTGGATTGTCAAGTGTGTTACTGCGAAGAGTGTACCAACACCACCAACTACCAAGGCAAGTGGCACTATCATCCATATCCTACTATTTTCATTACACTTAGTGGATTTTTGTAGTATGCATGATAGGACTACTATGATACTATGCTATGCTATGTCCTATTTAGGATATCCTTTATATCTTCCTTAGTGAAAACACTGTAGTTGTAGTATGCTTAGCCCTGCTATATATTCAGGGTGGAATATACCATATTGTGATTATATGAAGTGTTGGAAAAATATATATTTTATATAATAAAACAAGTACTCAATGAATCACCTAGGTGGAATGTGGATACTCAGTTGAGAATAAGGTGGCAACGAAGGGAACCATATCTATGGCTATCTCTTTTGTGTGTGCACTAGAAGAATACCACCCAGGAACTTCATGTTTCTCGTATAGTGGCTTTCGTGTACAGCCACATGCCAAATGGGCTCTGGCTTAGTCAATTACATAGTGGGAGACCCATGCATTGGTACCTCTTCAGGTTAACTTGAATTATGCATTGGAGGTTTATCCTTGCATTGGTGCCTGGTAGATGTGCTGGCATTATGTATTGGGAGGACTTCTATGGAAAGACTTTGTCACATTCTCGATCTGCCGGTACTCCATTTTGGTGAGTACTAATCCAGCGGCCACTGGTGGCGTCAAGACGAGATTGTGTCTTGTGGGTAAAGTGTACAACTTCTGTAGAAGATCAAATTCTAAGTACTTAGTCGTGTCCCCGGTTATGGACAACTCTGAGCAACTAAGGCCTGAAGCTAAGGAAGATCTCGATATTCTAATTTCTCAAAGTAAAACTTGATGGTGACAACAAGAGATTAGAAGAACTTGGAGTTTGCCAAGGAGTTCAGAAAGTTATTGAAAAATGAAAAGTATTTTGCAAAGATAGGATAAAACCATATTGCTTTTTGCAAATAAGCCTAAGCTCTACTTAGCCAAATATGCATGTAGTGATAGTCCAACTTATATTCACCAACTTGTGACACTTGCCAATACATTCAAAGTATTCACCCTTTTGTGGCTGCAACCTATCATGTTGCAGGTTATTCTATTGATGAGTGTGGATTGATGATAGGATTACGAGTCTGCATCCAACATGTTTTTGCCTGTGGCACATGAAGATGAAGGACTCCATGCTTTACTTATATTCTGCTGCTCTGTAATAAGATAGCCTATGGCTATGAGTTTGTAATAAAGTATTCTGGATCATGCGATGTAATATGACCTTTGTATCTTGATATTACATCTTAAACTGTGGGTGCTAGCTACTCGATCCAGGGACTAGCACTGTAATCACAGGGATTCGAACCAAGCCAAGTTTGGGTTTTTACACATACCCACACTCAACATAATATCTGGTCGAGAAAACGAGGAGATAAGGCAAGAGGAGGAAGAAGGGGGCCTTAAATAGGCCACCTCCAAACGGGCATTTTCTGCCCCGTCCCGACACAATCGGTGCTACCGGTGGTGGGCCGGTAGTACCGGTGAGCGGACAACCAACGGCTCAACAAAGGCCACGTAACGGTCAAGTTGACTAGTCAACGGGCCCTCATGAGCTGGCCAGAAGTACCGGTCCTAGTTCCAGTCCAACTACCGGCAAATAGGCAATGCGAGGCAGAAACTTATTCTGGCCCTCACAACCAGTTGCTGGGACTAGGTCCGGAACTGGGGCCAGAACTACCGTGCGCCAGAAGGTGGCCGGTACTACCGGTCAGGGGGTGGTACTACCGCTCAACCAGGCGCTGGACAACGCAAGATCAGGCCGGTACAGCTGAGCCAAGTTCTGGTGCTAATTTTGACAAATAGGCAAAACAATACATAAGTTTTACTTAACCAAAAGATGGTTTATCGGAATTAGGACCGGAACTTTGATCGGAAGTTCCGCTTGATCAGCCCTGAGAAACCGGTACTACCGGTCAGGGCAGAAAACCCTCAATCACTGCAGGGAACTCTCTCTCACAAGAAAACTGGGATGGATGTGGAAGTACATATATGGTCTGTGCATGAAATGGTCATTTCCCACGACCTTCCAAGGTGGACCCCCTCTTGATAGTACGGTAGCCTAAAACACAAAAGCAAGAGAAAGTGTAAATAAGCGCCACTGTCTTCAAGCTTCTTCTAGAGAAAACTCCACCAACAAGCACATTCGTAGATAAGCCCTGCAACTTGGACATATAGTTAAACCACAAGTGAAGTTGTCATCAGCACCAAAAACATAAGGAGAAAACAATATCCTTTCAGAAGGAAATGAGAAATGGTCGGACATGGTGACGGGGACGGTGGAACCGTCTCCAACAACAATGTGACCATACATGGGATAGGGAGAGAGAGAGTTGAGGATATCGGCGTTCGACGAGAGGTGGGTGGTAGCGCCATTGTCTATGACCCACTCAGGTAGGGACTGCTGCAACGTTATGTTGGTGAAGTGATGCGAGAGGGCGGCGGTGTCCCATGAGGGCATCGATGTCGGTGACGCGGCGAAGTGGGCGTGGTCGTGGGGGTGATGCTAGTTGGAGGGGCACCGTATGCTTGGGCACCATAGCAGGACGGTGAGGCGCCATAGCCGTGGTTCACGGCGTCCATGTGGGCGTGGGCGCGAGGGGCCAGACCCCGTCCTAGGAGGCTGCTGGTGCTAGGCTGCATGGGCGCCATGGGGAGGGGCGCCGAGGAGGAAGGGAGGAAGGAGGGACCAACGACGTAGGGAGGAGGCCAGCGGCACTAGGGAGAGAGAGGGTGCGGAAGCAGAGGAACGGTTAGGCTGATACCATGTGAGAAAGAGAGAATGGGAATATTGGCCACACTTGGGCTATTCCATTGCTTGTTAATACATAGGACAATTACAATCAATCTCAATCCTAGACATAATGAGAGAATAATCCTACAATCAATTCTAAACGTAATGAGAGAATAATCCTACCCGTAATGGAAGGTATGCTAATTACAAATCCACGTTAAATGATAACCAGAGATATGTCACGTTAAGTGACATATTAGTCTAACACTTCATAGTCCAACTCAATTAGTGGAACTATCCAGCTAATATGAAAGCAAGGTTGCAATCTCCATCACAAAGGAAAAATTCAAATAGCCTACCGAGAAACTTGGAAATATGGTAGAAAGAAAACACACTACATCACATCATGTATCTTCCATTTTATTTACCATATTCAAAGTGCAACCTTTAAGATTAACAATGTTTTATGACATTGAAAAATTAGAATTGGCAAAAAGAACATCTCATCACGCTGAACAATGCCTGCCGGAATCGAGGATGGACATGCAGGAAAGAGCGCACAATACTGCTATTGTCATGGAAGAGTGGACAATACTGTCGTTGTCGGTCAAGGAATAACTCGGTGGCAGGTCCCTAGCATGAAGCATACATTCAAAATGACAATGGTGATCACCATTAATCTAGAATATGTAGACCTGAATAGAAGAAATTGTTTGACTATATACTAATGATCTTGTCTGGAGACTCGAGTTGGTATTAGTTGTTCCTCGATGCATGTTCTCATCTAGAGAATCTGATGGAAACCTGAAGAGGAAAAACATGCTATAACTATGCATAGAACCACTTGTAATCTCATCAAAACATGGATAAAAGAAAGAATAGCGCTCACCATTTTGAGATATGAACAATGAGGCAGTGCATTGGTAATCTCCCACCTCGACCACAGAAACAAACGCATGAGCCCGGAGGATCATTGGCTGCTACGATGGCTTCTATCGTCGGTGCTAGAGCCACGACAGATGCAAGTGATGGGAGGAGGTTGTTCGTAACAAACACATAGATTTTGCTTGTTGAGAATACCATGGGAATTGTTTTTCTATAGTTCACTTACATGAGATAAGAACACGCCATTTTCTCTCTCTTAGTTATGGCTATTAGATGGATCATGTTTGCATGACGCACTAATAGTGGGACGGGATGCTTCTTGTTAGTTGTGGGCACTGGTTGTGTGGATTGGGAGAGAGAGGCAGGAGGGCCAATATTGTTGTGTTTGCATGCATGAGGAAGATAAAAGGAAGGGAGAGGTTGTTGAAGTGGTATTTTCCAGTAATTGTATTAAAGTGTGACACCACACACCACCATATATTTGGATTTAATAGTAAAGATAAAGCATAATATTGATGTATCTTTATTAAGTGTTTGATAAGCATTCATATGGGCATCACGTCATATGGGTGATATGATGCAACACATCTCCCACTAATACTCCTCTAGTAGAAAACCCTCCACAAACAAGATTTAAGATAAATAGAGCATTCCCTTCGCTCCTATGACATGGTGTTGATTACATAATACTACTTGAAAGGATTTGAGTTCACCTAATATTTTCACTAGGCAATAGTAATACATGCATTCATTTATCCCTAGTGAGGTAACAACAGAAAGTTAAAATCCGTAGTAGGACCCAAACTTTAATCATTATCCAGTTCTATACTACACCATGTTTATCCAACTAATGCACACGTTCCCCCTTGCATACCCCATCCTACTTAGTTGGATTAAAACAAGTAATCAAGAAAGAGTTCATAATATATAACTACTTATACATCAAACGTAATCTGAAAATTCCAATATCAAATACTCAATTCATAAAAACCAAAGATCCACCACAAAGGGATTACAAATAGATGGCCATAATCATGTTTGATAGCTCATATAGAACTAGAACATTCATAACATGAGAGAAAAGGTAGAACAATATACTTCCACAAACCCATAGTTTGAGGTTAGATTACTCTCTCTTCATCATTTTGATGGTGGAGATATTGTTGGAGAGGTTAGAGATGCAAGTCAGCGGTATTCTGGTGGTGTTTCCCCCTCCTATCTTCACAGGATCTCCTCCATTTTGTGTTTTTGTCTACATGGTGTGTCGTACTCCGAGATGGTGATATGGGCACTATATATTGGAGTTTTAGGTCAAAATGAGTCCATGGGAAAAAGTATCAATGATACCAGAGTAGAGAGACACTAGGTAGGCCCCATGGTGCGGCCAGGGTATTAGGTCATGCCATGGTCTCATCTTGGCCCTCATGTTGGCCTAGGTGACGTCCAAGTGCTTCAAGTCTTGATTTTCAATCAAAACTTTCATAGAAAAAATCTCAGGTCCTTTTGAGTTCACGAAGGTTGTCCCTAAAATTGAAAAGTACGCAAACCATGATTTTCCTGTTGGTAGAGTTATAATACAAATAAAATAGATCTTTTAGGAGAATTCCCAAAATCATTTTGAAACATGATTATAAACACTTATGTGAATCGGCTATGATGAAATATGGTATAATAAACTCTGCTCATATTTATTCTCCATTGAGTTTGTATTAAAAATCCACTTAGCGCAACCCATTCACATTCTAGTCATGTGTGGTAAAAAGATAGATAAGTCATACACGACGCATAGGTGGATCCTCGTCTCGGCTTATTCCCGCAACCTGCGATGCACGCTCGTCATGACGAGCCGAGGTGAGGTGTGGCAGCGGAGGAGGAGGAGGAGGAGCGCACGTATATGTATCTTCTCTTCTCATGCTCTTACAAGTGGTGGAGTAGCCTCCCTTATAAGGAGGTCAAACTTCCACTCAACCAGTGATGTGGGACTAAAATTTTGTCCCACCTATTGCCATGCACAAATGGGCCTCTAGGATTTCAGGAATTATGGCTAAAGAATAAATGGGATGGGCCATATTTAGGAAAAATTCCAACAATCCTCCACCAGATCCCAGAGGCACACAAGGTTTGCCTATGGTTCCAAAGTATTGTTTGATATATCGGTACTACAGTGGAGACTGTTAAGTTGAAATTGCACCTAGACTACATGCTACACTAGTTTACAACTTGTATAGTGGATTATGCCTTGAACTGTAAGTTTGCTGCAAATCTAATCTCACATAAAGCCTTGACCGATACTAGACAGCTGTAGGACTTCCCCGCAGGTGGATCTTATGCATCATACTCCGTGGTCTTTCATGAGTCTATTAGAGAGAACCCAACTCTTATAGACCGTGATGTTTAATAGTCAGACTCATATAGGTGTGTTATTCAAAATATGTTTTGCAGGACAACATCTCTGCTTAATAATTAAGCCACTTAGACACATTAAGATAAAAATCAGCCCGCCGTAGAATAGAAGAGTATCACATCTTTCTGGAGTGGTATTATACAAAGGTAAGGATACTCTTTTCTCAATTGACCAACAACTTGTCTCTCAATTCTAATTTAGGGATCTCCGATCATAAAGAGTGGTTTACCACTATGGACAATCAGTATTGCGAGTCTCATACCCATCTCTTTCGATGCATTATCTATCACGTTACGTGATAGACCCTTTGTGAAGGAAACTGCCAAGTTTTTAGATGTTTGGATATAATCCAACACAATAACTCTAAAGTTTCTCATTTCTTGACAAACTCGAGTCTCCTCTTCATATGCCTTGATCACTTCATATTGTCCTTAGAAATGTTCACTTTAAAAATCACAGTTTTATTATCATAGTTCATAAGGATTGCGGGTATTTGTTTTTTTCAACCACGGGTTAGTTCATCAAGAGTTCATGAAGCCACTCTGTATCAACAGTGGTTATGTCTAATGTTGTGAGTTCTACTTCCATAATTGATCTTGTTAAGATGGTCTTCTTGCAAAGACTTCCAAGAAACAACACCACCACCAAGTGTAAATACATATCCACCCATGGACTTTATCTCATCAGCATCAGAAATCTAGTTTGAATCACTATAACCTTCCAGAACCCTTGGATACCAAGGGTAGTGAATGCCATAGCTTGCAGTGCCTATTAGATAGCGCATAACTCTTTCCAGAGAATGCCAATGATCATCCTTAGGATTTGAAACAAATAAACTAAGTTGATTATAGCAAAAGCGATGCCAGGCCTCGTAGTGCTAGCTAAATACATGAGAGAACCAATAATTTGATAGTATCTCAATTTATCTATAGTTGTCCCTTGACTGTTTTGAAGCAACATAATAGGACCATATGGTGTTGGAGAAGACTTACTGTCGCTATACCCAAAACGACTCACGATATTTTCCATATAGTGAGATTGAAGCAACATGATCCAACCATCATCATCTCTCAACAACTTGATGCTCAGAATAACATTAGCTACTCCTAGATCCTTCATCTCAAATGAATGAGATAAGAAATCCTTGACCTCATTAATCATTTTAAGGTTGGTTCTAAAAATCAGTATGTCATCAACATACAAATAAAGGGGGACTCCCTTGCCCCCACCATGGAGATAGTACACACACTTGCCAGCTTCATTCATAATGAAGTCTGCAATAGTTAAAGTCCTTTCAAACTTCTCATACCATTTCTTAGGGGCTTGTTTTAGGCCATATAAAGACTTCAACAACTTGCACATATTTCATTCCTGACCACTTACTACAAAACCATCTGGTTGATCCATGTAAATTTTCTTGTCCAACTCTCCATTTAGGAAAGTTGTCTTAACGTCCATTTTGTGAACGAGAATACCATGTGAGGCGGCCAATGAAAGTAGTACTCGAATGGTGGTTAACCTGGCAACAAGTGAGTAACTATCAAATAAGTCTTCACCTTCTTTTGAGTGTAACCCTTGGTCACAAGTTGTGCCTTGTACTTATCAACAGTACCATCAGGCCTAGGATTCTTCTTAAACACTCACTTACATCCTATAGGTTTGCACCCATAAGGACGGTCAATGATCTCCCATATTCCATTAGCTAAGATGGAATCCATCTCACTACTAATGGCTTCCTTCCAATTGTCAGCATTAGGATATGCATATGTATCCGAAATAGAACGAGATTGTAATCCATAAGGTACATAGTGAAATCATCACCAAAGGAATTTGCAATCCTTTGTCTCTTGCTCTTTTTAGGAATTTAATTACTCATCTCCTTAGGATTTCCAAAGTGTTCAATTGAAATGTAGGTTTAGATATTGTAGTAAATTTCTTACTAGATGAACCAGGCATCTCATGATTCGATGAGCTAGGTATATCCTTCATAGGAAAGATATCCTCAAACAAAGTCACAGCATTCGACTCCATGATTGTACCAACATGCATATCAAGCACCTCGGATCTTACTATCAAGAAACTATAACTAATGCTATGAAAAGCATGTCCTAGAAGAACACAATCAACAATTTTTGGTCCAAAATTGATCTTCTTATGGGTTGGCACATGACATTTTACCAAGCATCCCCAAGTTCGTAAGTAAGAGAGTTTTAACCTCTTCTTCTACCATTCTTCTAAAGGAGAAATTTCTTTTTTTGTGGGAACTCAATTTAGAACATGACACATGGTCAATATTGCCTCCCCCACCATTCCTTAGATAGACCCGATGTATCTAACATGGCGTTAACCAAATCTACTAGAGTATGATTCTTTCTTTTGGCAACCTCATTTGACTAGGGTGAGTAGGGAGGTGTCCTCTCATGGATTATGACATGTTCCACACAAAAATAATGAAACTCGTTGGAAAATACTCTCCACCACGGTCGGACCTAAGCCTCTTGATCTTTCGATCAAGTTGGTTGTCTGCTTCAGCTTTATAGAAACTCCTAGCCTCATATTTCAATTACAGAAGATACACATAGCAGTATCTAGTGAAGTCATCGATTAAAGTCGTGAAATATTTATTTCCACCTTTTGTCAACAAACCATTTACCTCACAAAGATCTGAAAGTATGAATTCAAATGATGAAAATTTTCTAACCTCCACAGCTGTATGTGACTTGTGAGGTTGCTTTGCTTGCACATAAACTCGGCACTTAGATCCCTTGATAGTAGTGAAATTAGGGAGTAAATTCATTTTGGCTAGCCGTATCATACAACCAAAATTAATATGACAAATAAGAGAATGTCAGACATTTGATTCATAATTTGTGCTAATATGATTAACAACTTTATTACAAATATCTGACAAAGATAAGCGGAACAAGCCTTCGCACTCATAGCCTTTACCAACAAAAGTTTCATACTTGGATAGCACAAACTTATTGGACTTGAAAACAATCTTGTATCCATTTCTACATAGAAGAGATCCGCTAACAAGATTTTTAGTTATTGAGGGCACATGATGCACGTTCTTCAGGCGCATGGTCTTTCCCGAAGTGAACTTCAGATCGACCGTACCAACACCATGAACATAAAGATGTGAGTCGTTGCCCATCAATACGGAGGAAGTCCCTACAACCTGATATGAAGAAAACATGGAAATATCAAAACAAAAGTGTACATTGGCACTCGTGTAAATCCACCAATCAGGAGAATGACATACTGAAAGGACGATATGAAATATATCATACCTAGCATCCCTTATCTCAATATCTCACATGACAATGTTAGCGGTCTTGCTGCTCTTCCCATGTTGATGCTTATCGGTTCGAGCAACTAGGGTCCCAATGGTCGGGATCACCACATACATGACAAGCACCCTTCATCTTATCAGTCTTCTTCTTAAAGTTGGTAGACTATGATGCCTTATTCTTGCCATCAAACTTTCTATTGTCATCATTCTTTTTTTGAGAGCAACCACATATTTCATTAATAGAAAAACAAGTTACATAGAGCAACACATGTGGAAACTAAAATACAAAGTAGGATAAAATGATTATCCTGGAAACAATGCAGATAAAATCCTAAGAGACCGAGAAATACAAAATGATCCCTCGGTTTTTTTTGCAACCACCGAAGCTAGCGGCCGCCGCCCAACTCCAGCGCCATCGGACGCACGCTGGAATAGACGTCGAACCTCCAACACCACAAGATCCAAAAAGGCACCATCGCCAACGAGACTTTGTGAGTCGATGAACAGGACTGCTGCATGCAGTGAGGCACATGTCGCTATGGCACGTCGACCGGGGGACGTCCTCGTGTTGTCTTGAACCAAGATCTGCTGCCTCTCATCGACAAAGTCAGAGAAGAACGGCAGATCCACCACCTTAGTACCAACATCCGCGCTCCAGAGAAACCACCTCGCCCCGGCCACCAGTGCCGTCGCTGAGAACGACGAATGTCGACGACACACCGAGAAACTGATCTCGCCAGATCTGATGAGCAGCAAGAAGAGCAAGCTGTCGATCTGAAGGAACAACTAGCACACCTTGCCATCAACTCTGAGGCATCGCCGTGAAGGTCGTCGCCGGTGTGGGAGTAGAGTTGAGGTAGATTTATTGCCCGAGCGCCGCTCCCACCACCCCAACGACACCCCATGGCAGACGTCCTAACCCTAACTACTAGGTGGAGAAACGAGGTTCCCCCTCCCTCCTACTACCGGAGCGGCAAGCGGAGGGAGAGGGAACCAGCGCTCTCGTTGGTTGAGATCTAGAGGGAGGGAGCTGCCGCCGCCTCTCTTTTCCATGAGGAGGAGACGAGAGCTCGTAGATTTTCTTTATTTTCCTTTGGGTGCCCCATTGTCATCATTCTTGTTCTTGTTCTTGAACTTGTGAGGCTCGAAGTTCTTCTTATGTACCAAGTTGGCACTAGAACCACCTTCAACACCTCGATCGCATGTGTGTTTTGCTCTCGCCTTCTCTTCCACATCAAGAGTCCCAATGAGACCCGATACAGAGAACTCTTGTCTCTTATGTTTCAGAGAAGTAGCAAAGTTCCTCCACGAGGGAGGAAGCTTGGCAATGATGCTTCTGGCCACAAAATTTTCCAGTAACACACATGTGAAGTGCTCAAGTTCTTTGGAAAGTGACTGTATCTCATGATCCTGCTCGACCATGGAGCGCTCATCATTCATCGGAATTGTTCTATGACATACAACTCAGTGACAGCATTAGAGACCCCAAATTTGGTCTCAACCTCATCCCACATAGCCTTACTAGAATCAAGTGATGCATACGGATCACAGTTGTTCTCGCTAAGAACACTCAATAGAGCCACCTTAAACGAGTATCAATTTTCTCAAACTCTGCCTCCTGAATAGGAGTGAGTTCACCCTCAGGTTTACCAGGGAACAACTGTCACGCGCCACCTCTTATAGTGCATACCCTCAAAGATCGACGACTTCGTAGGCACGACAAAGCCACTTGGAGTAAATTGCCTACAATAAGGTTTTAAATTGTTGGAAATATGATCAATTTACCATATGATTTAATCCATAAAAAATAATAGACAAACCATGAATAATAATATAATGATAAAAGTAATGATGCAATCTAACAAAGAGATTGTAAATAGCAAGTCTAAACAGATTGTTACACATAAGATAAGAGATATAAATTACAGTAAAAGAAACATGATCCAACGATGAATGAAGAACTCAAACGGTGCAGAAGAGAAACTGACCGCATTGGTGTTGATGTTGTCAGTCATGTCGTTGAAGAGGTGGTCGATGTCGGGAAAGAAGTCGCACGCATGTCGTGACGAGGTAAGGCGTGGCATCTAAGGAGGAGCGTGTGTGTATGTCTCTTCTCTTCTCATGATTTTACATGTGGTGGAGCAGCCTCCCTTATTATAAGGAGGTTAAATTTTCACTCAACTAGCACTATGGGACTAAGTCCCACCTTTTCCCATGCATGAATGGGTCAAATGGGTATCTGAGATTTTAGGAATTATTGCTAAAAAATAAATAGGCTAGGTTATATTTAGACAAAATTCCAACACTTGATTCTTAGTTGGGCATGCAAATTGTTCTTTACAGATTGTTGTTTCATTGTGTAGGTAAGAGGTATCAATGGTAAAGGGAAAACCACTAATACATTTTACAAAAGAAAGATATGTGAATTTAAATCTATCAGTTAAATGGGCATTTGATCTAAAATTTGATTGATACATTATTCCAATTGCCTGTCACTCAATCTGATTATTGAAGTTACTTTTCTTACTCGTATTACATGCCATTTAGCCCGTCTCCCATATTTCGTTCAAGCTCCACAACTGTCCATGAGAACCTCAGGACAGACTGAGCCGAAATGTGAATGGTTCTTGTTTTGTAAGGGCATCTCCACCGGGCCGATCCAACCCGCCCGAGCGCGTCCGAACACGTCCGCACGAACGTGTGGGGCGTACGCGGTCTCACTAGCGACACGACCCATCTGGATCGACGCGTCTGGCTCGACCCATCGGTGCACCTAATTTGCATGACTGTTGCATCGGCCTAGACACAAGCGGGTCGAGGGCGTGTCCTCCCCCTCCCGCGTGCTACTGGCCCACCCATCAGCGGCCATGGCGATTCAGAGGCAACCGCGACACCGATTTAGATGCAACCACAACACCGATTCAAAGGCTCGGGCGGTAGCCTGACCGACGGCACCGAGTCAAACACAACCATGGTAGCCTTCACCATCAATGCCGATGGGACGGGGCGTCGCCTGAGTTGCCGTGCCGACATTGATGGCGAAGGCACGAGAACCCGCACGCGATCCCACCGACAGGGGCTACTTAAGCAGGCACCTGCGACCGTCGGTGCCACACTTCCCTACTCTCGCCATCGCCATCGCTAGAGCCTCCTAACACCTCATTGCCATAGCCACAACCACAACCACCGCCACCACCACCAGCAGCGATGAAGAAGCCAGGGTGGTTCAAGAAGGGCAAGAATGACCATGAGGCCGACGGACCTAGCTCGAGCGGCCGACACCGTCAGGGAAGAGCCATGTCGGCCTTCCTTCGGGGGGTCATGCCGCTGATGACCCACAAGTATAAGGGGTGTATCGTAGCATTTTCGATAAGTAAGAGTGTCGAACCCAATAAGGAGCAGAAGATGTTGATGAGTGGCTTGGAGCAGGAATTCTCTATAAATACTTAACAAACGGATTTTTAGGGGTTTTTGATAATGCAGATAAATAAAGTCCGAGTGAATGAAAGACGATAATAATAAATGCAGCAAGTGGCCCAATCCTTTCTTTAGCAAATGAAAAGCCAGTTGTATTACTTAAGATGACCAAACGTTTTCGAGGACACACGGGAATATCATCAAGTGCTTTTGCTTCATATAGTTGATTAATCTTCTTTAGTTTGATAAGTGTTGTGTGGGTGAACCTGTGCTAATGTACTGACCTTCTTAGGACTAATACATACTTGTGATTATACCCCTTGCAAGCATCCGCAAGTACAAGAAAGTAATTAATATAGAAACCTAACCACGGCTTTAAACTCTGAGATCCTACACTCCCTTGTGCAAAGGTTTCCTAACGGGGGTTTAGGTTTATGTCACTCCGGCAACCCCTACGATTAGTAGAAAAATACACAATGCATTCCCCTAGGCCCATAAAGGTGAAGTATCACGTAGTCGACGTTCACATGACACCACTACAAGAATAACACCGCAACTTAAATATCAAATCATTGGATCTTTCTCAACACAATTCCACTACTAACAACATGACTTCTCTCATGTCCTCAAGAACTAAATGAACTACTCATAAGACATCATATGGATCAAGATTAGAGATGAAATAATGATAAGTAACAATCTGAACATAAACGATAATTCAATGGTTCCACTCAATAGCATCAACTACATCAAGTAATCAACACCGGGAAAGTTTCCCCTAAGAACTATGCAAGATTCAACCCAATTGTTACAGCGGTATGAAGTGGTGATGATGGTGCTAGTGGAGATGATGATGGAGATGATGATGATGATGATCCTGATGAAGTCCAGCTTGATGACGATGTTGATGGCGACGATCTCCCCTCTCCAGGAAGGAATTTCCCTGACAGATTTCTGCCTGCCGGAGAGCTCTTTCTCTCTCTGCAGTTTTCTGCCCCGTAGAGGCGGCAAAATCTTTTCTGTGATTGCTCCCTGAGTCTTAGGATTTCGGGAGGAATATATATGCCAAAGAGCAAAGCCAGAGGTGGGCCAGGGTGGCCACACCACCTAGTGGCACGGCCAAGGGTGGCCCACGCCAGGGGGTGGTGTGGGCCCCTGTGGCCTATCTCCGCTCCCCCTTCTGGCTTCCTTTGTCTTCTGGAAAAATAGGATTTTCCATATATTTTCTAGGATTTTTTGATCTTCGCGAATTTCGCCTTCAAACTGTGCCTTTTCCGTCAGAATCCTGGCTTCAGTGGTCCATCCTCCAAAAGTCATCAACCATGTAAAAATAGATGAAATAACATAAGTATGATCTCTTAATATAAAATATATCAATGAATAACAGTAAATTATGATATAGAATAGTGATGCAAAATGGACGTATCAACTCCCCCCAAGCTTAGACTTCGCTTATCCCCAAGCGAAAACTGAGCTCAATAAACATGACCTCGGGTTTATGGAGTGAAGTGTCGATAAAATAATACGGACAAGAAGCATCACATTCATCAATACACAAATCATAATAGAAAACAACTCACTATTATATTACTTAACTTGCAATAAGTAAAGGAAACACAATAAAGATACACAAAGTAAATCATAATTGGTAATGGCAAACTTTGTTCTTGGTCAAAGAACGGTTAACAATTTTGCAGGAGTTCAAACATGGTAGGTTTTTCAATGATAGCTTTCAAAGTAATACTCACTAAGATAAGAGCAATGTGCAAAACAAGGAACATAATAAACATGATTGAATAAATCATCATATGAGTGAATGAAACACAACAACTCAAAATACTTGCTGAGATAGAAAGGAATAGGTTTACTGAATCAACTAAAAGTAAAAGATAGGCCCTTTGCAGAGGGAAGCAGGGATTTCAAGTTTCATAAAGAGCTTCCAAAAATTATGTTACTTATTATCTTTCATCTCTCATTGCCCCTATCATAAGCATCTTTAGGTGATTAAGGTTAAAGTCATCAAATATGAGGATATGCTTGACAAGTTATAAGCTAAAAATCTCATGCCCCTTGCTTACGAGTATCGTTCCTTATGCTACTCAACTTTAGTTACAAGTAAGTTCTTGTCATTGTAAGTATACGTGTATCATAGAGAACCGCCAATGGGGTACCCCTTGCCCGATGATACGGGAGCTTTCCCATATCAAAATGACAAGGCAAACAGACAATGAGCATCTCAGCGATCTTTTTATTTGCTATTTGCATAGGTTTTTGTTGAGGATGCTTCACAGATTGCTCACTATGGTTATGCTGCAAGTTTCCACCATGATTAGGCATGGCTTAGGCTAGCCTCCTAGGCGTTTTTCTAACACACATACAAACTCCATGAGCTTACAAGCTCCCCTCACATCGCCGGATCCATAAGCAAAAGAATCATGATATCCACTAAATAAGTGCAATGTTGAAAGCGTTCCCCATGGTAACATGGTTTTGCTAAATCTCAAATTATAAAGCGCAAGCATATACGCAACATAGATGGGCACAATCGTTCAAGTTTATTAAGTGCAAGAAAGTAAAGTGTGCCATCAAGTTTGTGAGAGCTTTAATCACTAATTTTCACATAACAAGTTTAATTCGGAAGGTAGATAAAAACGTGAATTTACTTGGAATAGAAATAATGCTAATAGGTAGGTATGGTGGACACAAATGGCATAGGTTTTTGGTTTAAGGATTGGATGCACGAGAAGCATTCCCTCCCAGTACAGGTTTTAGGCTAGAAAGGCTGGGTAGCAAGCATAAGAGTTGAAGGAAACAAACAAACATACAAATGATAAAAACAAACATGCAATATTCCTTAGAAGCACAAAATATCTTAACTAGAGAATACTAAGCTTATGAACCAATCAAGAAAGAAAGATGATGAAATTATATCTCTTAAGAGTACTTTTATCTTTTTCATTCAATTCTCAAATAGTGTTGCTACTGACCAGAGCCAGGTTTGCCAAAACCAACTAAATTTACGCCAAAGAGAAGAGCCAGAGGTACGGCCAAGGGTGGCCCGCGCTAGGGGTGGTGTGGGACCCCTATGGCCCATCTCCGCTCCTCCTTCTGGTTTCCTTCGTCTTTTGGAAAAATATGGTTTTCTATATATTTTCCGGGATTTTATGATCTTCGCGAATTTCGCCTCCAAACTGTTCCTTTTCCGACACAATTCTGGCTTTAGTGGTCCATCCTACAAAAGTCATCAATCATGCAAAAATAGATGAAATAACATAAGTATCATATCTTAATATAAAATATATCAATGAATAACAGTAAATTATGATAGAATAGTGATGCAAAATGGACGTATCAGCCGTCGCCGCCCCGGGCGCAAGACTATGTCGGCGTCCCTGCCGCGCGTCAGGAGGAGGGGCCAGCCCGCGACCGCCGCTACTTCCGTGTGGTAGAGTGCGAGTAGCGGTGGAGGGAGGGGAGAGGCATCGCCCACCATGATATCTCCCTCCCTACGGGCTGGCACCTCAACCGGGAGCAGGTGCCGGTGCCGCCCGCGCCGAAGGAGGGCAAGGGCCTGGAGGAGGAGATGGCTCACCGCATCCGCAAGCTCCCACCGGCCTTCCGGTACGACCGCGCCTACCAGAACAAGTTGTTCTGGAAGCGGTTCCTCGACTGGGAGCACACGGCGCGACACACGAGCTTCTACCGCGACGAGTTTGATCCGTATGGGTCTCGCACCCTCCCCACCTTCGAGCCCGATGACGACGGCACCATCAACCACTCCGATGCCGACCTCGGTGACGATGATCTCGACTTCGTCATCAAGGAGGAAGAGGAGGAGGAGACTGCGTCCGCCGCCACGCACCTGCCCCTAGAGTACCAGGAGGTCCTGGTGCGGGCTACGATGAGGACGCCTTCCTCGAGCAGGCCATCGCGAGCAACGCGAGAGAGGAGGACCGCATGTGGGACGGCTACCAGGAGGCCGTCCAACTCACTGGCCTGGTGGCGCAAGTGAACGTGGGGTAGCCGTTGCCACCGCCACCGCCCCCACCGTAGCCGCTACGGGGGTGGGCTGCTTCGCCCGCGCCGGGGTGGTTTGCTCCACCCGCGCCGTGGTGGTATGCTCCGCTCACGCCGACGGAAACGGATGCATGGCCAGCGTGGCCCGGCCAGGTGATCGACCAGCCCACGCCTCCCGCACCTGCACTTGCACCGGCGCCAACTCCGGCCCACCTCTAGACGCCGCCGGAGTACATCGACCTCGATCCATAGATGGACGGGGCGGCGCCGATGATAAGTAGATCAGTAGTTAGGGCTAGGGCCAGTTTTTTTTCTCTTTTTCATATTTTAAATGTAATATATTTTGTATAATTACGTACGAACTTTGCTAGTTTATTTACGCGATTGTGTCGGTTTGAATTTAAAAAAAAACAACGTGGCCCTGATGGCCAGGCGCGGACAGATGAGTCACGCCGCTCGATGTGGTCGGCCGGACAGGCTGGACCGTAACCCACAAGTGATCGTGGACCGACCCAAACAGACAGAAACTGGCTGTTTCGGTCAGCCGTTTGGAACGGCCCGATGGAATGGCCTAAGATCGTGGGGAACAATACTTGTTGTAGTTGTCCTGCTACCAAAACCAAAAGGCCTGGTCCGGCCCATATCAAGTCGGTATAAACAGACCAACCGGCGGCGGGACGGCGTCCATTCGGCAGCCTAAGCCCACAACGAGAGAAATAGTAATAAACGACTGAAAAAAATGTTCGGGTTTTAGTTCCTTCCTCGGGTTCCGCTGTCTTCCCGTCGCTGCCCTGCCGATTGCCAAAGCGCCGCGCCGACCGACTGCTTATCTCGCCACGCCGCCGCGCGCCTCTGCCTAAACCGTCCGTCCATAGCCATGAGCGGCGAGGAAGCGCCGCCGGGCGCACTCAACCTGGCTGAGTACGCCCCCGCAGGCGCCCGCACCGTCGACTGCTTCAGGCGCATCCGCAAGATTGGGGAGGGCACGTACGGGTGAGCGAGATCCTTCCGTCGCTTTCTGCTCTATTTCGTGCGAACAGCTACTCGTCAGCAGCAATCGAGTCCTGATGTAGTGTAACTGTGAGATCGCACGGGCGGTGGTGGAGTATTACTCGCGAGTCCATGTTCCTTCCATACCCTTTGGTCAATGCACGACTTATTTGTCAATTCTTGGTGGCTATTTTGATGCTATGTATTTGAGGCAGCTATGCTATATAGTTGCTTCTTCCTAGATATAGTAATCCATTTCAGCTCATTCATTTTCTTAAGTTTTGTTCGGTGGGGGTAGCATAGTAGGCATTTCAACCTTAGTTATTTGTTGTCAATTTTCTTGACAGAATACCTTACCTATTCATACGAATCAAATTTCTCCTTTCATCTCTTGGATATTGCCCTTCTGTAGCATAATTTCTCCATCCCAGGCTTTTGTCTGTACAGAGCAGGTTATTTAGAGGACACTAGATTTCCAAAACCAATGTCTCAGTAGGCTGGAGCACGTTAGATGCAGGTAGAGATTAAGTTGAGTGTGCTGTGCGACCAAGAAACTTTTTCCATCAATGACTGTGAGACATTAAATTTCGATGGAGGGTTGGAATGCTCTATTACTATGTGCATGGCTTTGACACCCCATTCCTACTGAACAAAGAACCCAATATAGCTTTTGGAGTGTATAGAAGAATGAGGTTTCACTTGGTTAGGCAACATTGGAGATTATTTGACCCTATTACAGCTTATTTTCTGTCCTTCTACTTGGCTGTTTATCTTTCTTTTTTTGAGGATTGCAGTTAAATGCACTCCCTTTTACCACAAGGACATAAGTATTGTTCGCAGACAATTTTTTTAACAATATCACAATAGAGCTTTAAATGGTTATCCTGCACGATTGCATCCACCGTATTCTAGAAATACATCATTGCCCTCAAGAGGGTATTATTTCAAGCATTCATACTGAATTCCAAAATGTTTGCAAGATATTGCAGTGGGATGGCTGGCCCTACTCCCCAACCTAGAGTAGCTAAGTGTGGAAGTAAAATTAACCCTTGTTCATACATGGGCTTTTCTGGTACGAAATGAGCCACCTCAAATAGGTTCATTGCTCCGGCCCAGAATACGATTAATCTGGCATGGCCTACGTGAGCTCCAAGTAGCTTACCGGACAAATTGATAAGTCTGGCATTCCCAGCCCACCAAGCAAAGCCAGTGGTTTCTTGGTCATGACCAGCTAAATCGAAAGTTCCATAGCGTTTCCACGTGGTAGAACCTCCTCAGGGAATATAAGATTTTCATGAGGCTGATCCTAAACGGGATCCAACTTGCATCCCTAATCATAAGGTGGATCCAGATGCTATTTATCGGTGTAAAGTTTGTGAAGATGATGTTCCTGGAGAATCAATATAGAAATTGGTTTCCAATATCATCTACTTATCTTTCTGAGCACTGCAAGCTGGCTATACATCTGGCGCTACATTTATTTATCTGTTTTGAAATGCCTAAGTGGTTGCTAACTTATTATCGTTCATTTTCCTGCAAATCTCAGCGAGGTATTTGAGGCTATGGATATCATAACTGGGGAAAGAGCAGCCCTTAAGAAAGTTAAACTGGATGATGGAAAAGAAGGGGTAAGCCTTATGATCTCAGCAAAGCTGATGGTACTCTTTATGACGAGCACATCACTGTTTGATTGGCATTTATACACCTCTGAACTGTTCAGTACCTCTGTAGTTTCCACGCCAAATCTTGCGTGAGATTAAACTATTAAAAAAGCTGGATCATGAGAACATCATCAGGTTGAAAGAGATTGTAGTTTCTCCTGGTAACAAATGTTCATCTCCCCATTTCTAGATATCTGAGAGTATCAGAAGTGCACTTGCCAATGATGTTTAAATATTTTTTCAGGTTCTGTGCATGGAACAGGAGGATCAGGTTTGTTGCCTTATGCCCTGTTGTATAGGTTCTTCATTTACATGGCACATGCTTATAAGTTTTGATTATTTAATTATCATCTTCTTACACTTTGACTTGTGTGAAGTCATTGATTAACCTACACTGGACATATGCAGATGATTACATGTACAGGGGAGATATATACATGGTCTTTGAATTTATGGATCATGATATGAAGAAAGTCTTGCACCATAGCATACCATCTCAAGTCAAGGTACTCTAATTTATATACTCACTGAAGAAATATGAGCACCAGCTTCTGGACTAAGCTCAGCCAATTAGGGCACATGTTGTTGGTGCACCTCTTAAGAATGGCCTATTCATTTGTTTTTGCGAAATTCCATTTTCTTTCAGGTTTATATGTGGCAGCTTCTAAAAGGATTGCACTACTGCCATGTCAACAATGTACTTCATCGTGATATCAAAGGTTTCTTGTGTTTGAATATGACTTCAACTTTCATCTCCATACTCAATTGTTATACTACCCTCACCATTTCTATGTTTGTGAAACCGTAGGGGCTAATCTTCTAATAAGTGGTGATAAGCTGTTAAAGATAGCTGATTTTGGCCTTGCGAGGCCATTTACTAGAGATGGAAGTTTCACAAATCATGTGATCACTTTATGGTACCGGTAAGTTGAATAAAGACTTACGTAAAATACTTGTTGCAAATTCCTTCCCCAACTTATTTAGAGACTTATATCTTTGTTTTTTTAATCTCCGTGTGCTGATGTGGGCAACTGGGCATCATTTCAACTTGCCTAATTGGACACATTACTAGACCGCCGGAATTGCTTCTAGGTGCTACAAATTACGCTGAAGCTGTGGATATTTGGTCTGTTGGATGCATATTCGCAGAATTTTTGCTGAGGAAGCCACTATTTCCAGGCAGAACTGAGGTACGGTGCCCAGATTTCCCTTTTTGCTTTCCTGTTACTCTTATTGCTATGGGATATGATAGGCCAAATTACTTTGTGATAATTAGTTTACACTGAATTATGCATCTTGAGCTCGAAAAAGCAACAGGTATCCGTTTCTTTTACAAACTGAAACTGTTGTTCCTATGTATATGCTTTTCTTGCTGTTATAATTCATATCTATCTAACTTTGTTCTGTTATACCCTTTTTTTACTAGTGTTCTCCATTTCAAAGGGTGTAGAATATTCATTCTAGTTGAATATGTGAACAAGTAGAAAGATCTACGAAGATATATACATTTGTACGGATCATCTAAATGCATTCCTTTCTATGGACCAACATCATTTAACATATGGGATATTGATGATTTGGATTATTTACCATCTCTTGCAAGAATATTTCTAGATTTGTGTCAATTGACCAACTAGTTTATGTTGTGGAATGATATTTTACTATTTATTCCATCTAATTCTAGTGCCTATAGCCCTTGGCTTGTATCATTTTTTCTACATTCCTATACTCTAAACATACCAACATATTTGGTGCCGTTGGATATGACTTTATTACTTCCTGGAAAATATTTTTAGTGCTCAATTTTCAATATGTTTTGAAATAGAAGCTTGACAGAAGCTTTTATGTTATTTAGCAAGAGCAGCTATCAAAAATATTCGAACTCTGTGGATATCCAAATGAAGACAACTGGCCAGGCGCATCCAAGCTACCATTGTACAAAACCATCCATCCTGCAACTCCAACCAAAAGACGCCTGCGAGATATACTTAAGAAGTAATCCACCAGCTAGCGGTTATCACCTGTGTATTGAACTATTGATGGCAGTTGCCATTTTCCTATTTTGTTGAATATAATGAAGAAATTTACTTTCATCTCCAGCTTTGACTGCCATGCTGTGGAATTGATTGACCGCATGTTGATCCTTAACCCGTCTCAGGTATGATGTCCTTTGCAGTGCACTAGAGTTCTGTAGGATTTTATGTTGGTGTTGAGACTTGAGTGAACGCAAGTTATTATCACTTATTACCAGGTTAAAACATAACTCTGCCTGCTAAAAAAAATTGAGAATTAGATGTTGAATCTCAGAAATATCCTTGCTTGAAGACTTCTTAATTGGTGCCCAGATATACCAAACTAATTTATTTGGAAAATTCAGACTGGTGAAACAGAAATTGGAGTAATGATTCTAATGTTGGTTAGATTCGGTGCAAAGAAAAAAAAGCTAAATTTATGATACTCAAGCTAAACCAAACCATTGTAAGCATTACAGTATCAATCAGATATCTATATTTTGTGGACACTCTGTTTAGCTATTACATACATCTATAGCACATCCTTAAAACACTGAAGATTTTGTGTTTTAAAATGCCATGCTTCCATTTAATAAAAGATAAAGTATCAAAGTATGGGGCAGCTTTCATGAGATTCCATATGAAGGGGCAATTAATATAAATTTCGTATCATTTAAAGAAAATATGACTAGAAGAGTCAGTTGACCTATTTCTTACATCAGAACTTCTATATTTTTTTTTCACCTGTAGGCCTTGAACCAGTCTAATAGTTTAGCACCTTTCTTTGTTCTGCAGAGAATTTCTGCACATGATGCTCTTAGTGCGACGTACTTCATCCACTATGGCGAAGAAACTTAGAGTTTCTGTTGTCTATGACGGATTAAGCTCCTTGACTTAGGTGTAAGTACTGAAGTCTTGTTTCTTGTGCTGATCTTGGATTAGGGCTAGCGATGAATTGATTTGTTTGGGGTCTTTTTTAGCTTAAAATATATATGGATGTGGTGTACATTATAATTGCGACCAGACTTTCTTTAACTATTAATTCTTTAGAGTAATTCTTCATCTAGTTTGATATGGTAAACAACATTTAAGGAGACTATATTAAGTGCTATCGACTATAAATCTTGCTCTTAGGAGCTCCGGTGCTGATGATATGCTACTACCAGGAATCAAATATAAAGTTAGTACTGCGCTTGCACAGGGATGTTGCGATCATGGTAGTACATGGAACACCTTTTCGTAATATTATCAGGGTAAAGGTGAAGATCCGATTAATCTAGACAGGAAAAACTCAATGCACTGGATAAATTGTCCAAATCTCCATACTGGTGGCCTCGCTCAAGTCCCTTTAAGCTTAACATTTGATTTTTCTTTCCTTGTACGAGTAGCTAGAGCTATCGATGCATATCTTGACCGAATATTTTTCCCTCTCATATTGTTAATAAAATTGCTTCTAACTGCGTCTACTTTATGATATTTACATTTACAAATGGTGAAGAGGGTAAAGGTTTGTTCCAAAAAAAACATTTTTTGATATTAATATCAATTACTATTGCTATCAAGGCTGTCTTGTATTCTATTCCATCAGAAGTATTCCTTATGGAAATGGAAGCGAGTCGTCGTCTTGTGGCTCATGTCAAGGGATAGTTTCTTCAGTTCTTTGGCTAGCGTGGGTTTCCCACAGTAAAAGACCCCTGCATGCATAAACAACTTTGTGATCAAATGATACAATTGATCAAATGCTCGAACTGGGTATTTTAGATGCCTACTTGGTCATCTCTTAAGGAAAAACTAGCAACAAATGGGATTAGATCATACCAACTGTCGAACTTGGGTGCTTGGAAGCAACTCTCGTGAATTCTTCCTTCCAGTTAGGCCTTGCAAAATGTGTCCTGACCTGTCAAGAGTAGATAAAACATGTTCAGTTTCCTTCAACTTCAACTGATTTTCTACTTCTCCAGTTGACAAAACTTTAGTACGCAAACATAATTTTGTTTGTTTACTACTACCGATTTTATCAAATGACAAGTGTTACCCTGGTGCCTGATACTATGTCTACACCATGCTTAGCATGGTTCAGGGCTTGCACCATTGAAAGCAAAGTCGTCCTTGCATCACGCTCCTCATACACACTTGTCAGATAGTTGTGGAGCTCTATGACACCCTGGTTGCAACCATGCATGAGAACAACATCAAGCATCATCAGTAATCAACATTGCAAGAGGATCAGAGGCATCACCTTCTTGTCCATTTCAGCAACCTCATCCATCACCCCCTTGAACCACTCGAATGATCCTGGCTCCCTTGTAACCCAGTAGAAGTGCGCGCGACTTGTCCGATATGCTCTCCTTTTGTTGCTGCCTGCTGTCGACACACTGAAGGTGTTGCTGCTGTCCTCGGACCTGCTGGTCTCCATTGCTAGGTCCTAAAGGATTCAAACCCCAGGAACAGTTAGGCAAGGCAATGTTGCAGAAAGCTGAAATGTGATTGAGTACTGATGGAGATCATCGTACCATCAGCTCATCAGCCAGCTTAATGTTGTTCAACAGATCCCTTAGAATGCTTATGAAAGGTGTCGCGCCGATTCCAAGGCCGATGAGAAGCAAAACATCATAGTTCCTAAAATCCTGTGCCGGAGCACCATATGGTCCGTCAACAAGCAACCTCGGAGGACTGCAGCAGAGATGAGACATAGCTCAGGTTTCATATCATTCAGGCATCAAAAAAGGAACTAACATATGAGCAGGAATGACAAGGAGATGCACCTAACCTCCTATGTTCTGCCATGCCTAGTTCTCCAAATGAAGCTCTTCTGGGCAGGCATGGCGAGAAGTAGTTCTCGACAAAAATGTGCTTGAGTTCTCGTGTCCAGTCCCCCCTGGTCTGGATATGAACACTGATGTAGTCGTCTCCAGGAGCTGAAGTAATGGAAAAAGGGTGCCTGAGAAAGGGGGGTAAATACGGCAGAAATTCCAGCGGTTATTATACTCAGAGCACAAGAAAGTATAATCAAGGAGTAATGTTGACAGACCGAGTAAATGACAAACCATTCAAAAGGAGAAATTGCTGGACACTGAAGGAAAACATATTGTCCACTTCTGTATCTGAATCCGCAGGGCTTTGACATTGTAATGGTCAACACATTTCCTGGCAGAAGGCACACCTGAGGGGCATCAAATTAAGTACGTAAGAACATGAGCATATTTTTCGCCTAATTTCATTACTTCACACTAGTAAAAGCCCATGCCTGGTTTCGTTTTGGGTTTTTTGTTATCTGAGAGTGATGATTAACGCTTGGCATTCATACTGAGCGAGCTTTCAGATGTCCGGTTACCTTGAGGATCTTAGCTGCATAGGCCTTGGAACGGAAGGCTCGTAACGTTCGTTCACCAACGTGAAGGACAAACGGCACAGCGGTGTACATCCACGTCTGCAGGCCACGACATATGTCACACTGTTAGCATCAGATGAATTACTTGATGGACAGAAAGCAAGTAACTGGACTCTTTGTATTCATGGTTTGTTTCGATCGAGATTTGTAGTATTTACATTGTTGTTTTCGCGCACAGTAACTGGATCCACCTAGAAATGATGACATTAACATGCAATCCCCAGCCACCACATCAGCATCCCCTAATTCTTCTATTCGCAGGCTCCAACGGGGTGATTCACTGAACTCTCCATATAATGCATTTCCCCCACAGGACTCCATGACGTTGATTTTCCCTGACAAAACTCTTCCACAGTATGATACTTTATGTAGGATCGCAGCGGATTATGCTTTGGCACCACGGGTCCCAACAAGGGGTCGTGCGATCCATACAATAAATCTCCGGTTACGCGTCCGACGTGACGCTAGATAAGCAGATTATTATGATGATTGGGCGTGGTGGTGGACTGGTGGTGGTGGAGCACACGGGATTGGTTTCTTGTTGATTCGTCTCGTCAGCGATGGGCGCACGGGCACAGGGCGAGGCAAGTGCGCTGGTGCCCGTGCTGGATGCGAACGGGACGAATTGACCAGCAGCAGCAGGGCGTTAATGGCATGCGGATATGCTTCGGGGTTTCTGACGAAAACGCGCCACCAACCAGACATGGTGTCGCGTGTGTGCGTCGTGTCGACGTCCCGTGTGCTGTGTGCAGCGGCCAGCGGTGATGCGGTCGCCCCCACTGCGCCACATTGTACAAGTACGACTGATGCTGGTGTGCAGGTATGTACTGAACCATCAGGTGGGAGTGCGACGCGATCCAGGGGAAGCTCGCGTCTCCACGACAGCTTGGACAGCAGCGTACTGCTTCACAAACGTCTTGGATATGAACAGGTTTGGTATACTTCCAGGTCTTCCGGTGGGACGAGGGCGCACATACAGCGTATGCCTTATACTCGCTCCGTTCCAAAATATAGGATGTCTTAGTTTTTTCCAAAACACATATATATAGACATATTTTAGTATATATATGTCTGAGCAAAATAAGTGAACATATATACTAAAAAACGTCTAAATACATGTGCTTTAAAACAGCTAAAACATCTTATATTTTGAACGGATGAAGTAGAACTAAATAACAGTGAAAACATGTGAAAAGTGTCTTAGGCTCCTGATATCACTCCGAGATCTTAGTGATCTGTCCATTCGATAAACAATGCATACTCCCTTTGCTCCTATTTAGGTGGTGAACACGCATTGCTAGATTACGTTTGACCAAAATTTAAGAAAGGAAATACAAATTATATGCCATAAAGTTATACCATTGAGTTCGTATTTGAATGATCTTTTGTAGTCAATGATGAATCCTACGAGCATGTAAAATCTCAGAGAAAATTTCTATCTATTGCGGGTTACACAAAAAATGATAAAATCTGATAAATATGGAGATATTGAAAATATGCATACTCATAGTCACAGTTTTGTATTTTTTGTGTAGCTCGGAATAAAAAGTTTTGAAATTGATATTTTGCATGTATGTGGGATACATTGGCTACGTCAAGATTTGTTTGAATTTTTTAGAAACTTGTAATACGATTTTCGAATTTTTTAAAATAACAGGATCGCTGGAGTTCGGGAGCCAAAAATCTCTACTCTGGAAACATGTTATGCAAATGGTATCTTCTAAATTATGTAATGTATAGAAGTTTGCATGACAAGTGATTATGAGTTTACAACTAATGCAATGGTCTCAACTAATGTAATTTTGCTTTGTGCACATGCCATGTCCAAACTAGATCTACACTCATCTACATGTCGTTTTCCTTATCAGTGTAATACAGTGCCATTCTTTTAGATAGCGACTGTGCTATAGCTTCCTTCATGTCCATTATCCACGTTATATTGACCTACCCAATAATTGATCTCCCAGCTTGACTAGCTAAATAGTCTCCTACTGTTATGTCAAGTGTCAAATCTTGTATACATAAATATTTTGGCATTATGGGTTGCAAATTCTGTTAATGTTTCTTCATACTACCTTGATTGGCCCCGAACGATAGATCATTTAGTCATTAGTTTGAAGTAGTTGTACTCTTTTTTTTCCGTGGTACCCGGTGCCCATCAGCTTTAACAGCCAAGAAGGCGAACCTAGAGAACTGTCAGGGTCACAAAGGCACATGCCGCAATTACCAAATAGTGATCCTAGGTAACAAACTAACAACGACAAGAGAAGACAGATGATGAAAAGAATAAAGAACAGAAATGGGAACTGAAATTGCAAGCGGTAGTGCAGCGATATGTGTGAACTACTAGCAGGAGTATGTAAATTACGTACCGTTCTCTGGTACCAGTTGGTGACGAGGAACATGAACCAGCCGTGGACGAGCAGCAGGAGGTAGACGACGACGAGCAGGTGGTGCGAGTACCAAAACGCGTTGAACCCGGCGAGGTGTCCGAGCGGTGACGGGAGGCGGGTGGACGCCCTCCGCAGCGGGCGCGCCGCCAGGGTGAAGGAGACGGCCATGAGCACCACCATGACCATCCCGGTGACGCCCACCACGCCGGACATGAGGTGCCTGTACGTCGGCTTCTCGTCGCCGAAGAAGTTGGCCACCAGCCGGTACTCCCCCGGGCTCGACGCGATCAGCCGCGGGAAGTCGCACGCCAGATGGTTCCCCGCGTGCAGGCAGATGCCCATCGCGATCGCCATCGCGATGATCTGCGGTAAGACGAGAAGAAAAATGGTTAGCCACTTGCACGCCTGGAAAATTACTCACACCGTACACCCAACGCATGTTAGATTAGCTGAGGCTGGCCCACCTGACAGAGAGAAAACCTGTCGGTCCGACGACCTTTAACAAACAGGAATTTTGACTAGGAGTCAACAGTGGGGTCACAAGGATCTTCTGCACCGGTGCATTCGTCAGATTCCCTGGCCATGAACGGCTATTCAGATAGCACCGCTTCCACTTGCCTACGAGGGGCCTACAGCTAGGTGCGCAGAGCACACGACCTCGACCGCTAGTACGATATACTCCGGAAGTCTCAATGGGGCCAAACCGCACAACACCGAAGTGAAGAACGCTCGATCGGACCCACGCGTCGGACTCCGGAGAGAGACAGCGACCGTCTAACGACCGGACCTCTCCTTTTAGACGGGTCGGTCAAATCAAATGGAGGAGAAAAGATGAAACGCAAAGTTTTACCTTGTGGAAGGTGATGCTGTCGTCGAAGGGTACGAAGAAGCGCGCCCAGGAGGAGCGGAGCCACGTGAGCGTGATGCGGCACACGGGGAGGAGGACCAGCGCCATGTTGAGCTTGAGCGTCTCGGCGGCGCCCTTGGCCGTCGGCAGGCAGTACCCCATCACCTGGAACGCCACCGACCGACGGTACTGCACGAACTTCCAGGCGAACAGCGCCGCCATCGCCGCCACCCACAGGGCCAGCACCCACGCGCGCCGCCAGTTCTCCTCCGTCGCCACGCGCGCCCTGCACGCCGCGCGACGCGGGCTCCACCGCCGCCACCTCCACTTCGTCCGCCCCGGCGCTGCCACCTCCGCCGGCTGCTGCGCGCCTCCGCCGCCCATGTTCTGGCTCCACTGCGCCGCGCTGCCGCTGCCGCTGCTGAGCGGCCGGCTGTAGCTCATGTAGGCGTCGCGCTGCAGGAGGAGCGCCTCCAGCTGCCACAGCTGCATGCGCGCGCGCGCACACGTGCCGTACGTACGTGTCAGGTAAAATACATACAGATATTCCACGGGTGCAATATATACGGACGCCACAAGTGCGTACGTACCTCGATGTAGCCTAGGTCCTCCGGGTCGAGCTCCTCCATGATGAGCATCGCGTATTCCTCCGCCTGCTCCTTGAGCTTCGACAGCTTGTTGGCCGACGCGCTCAGAACGATCAGCTGCAATTTCAAATTAACCAACGGTAAATTTAATTACTACTAAGGAATGTTGCAACGTGCTGATAGTTACGGCAGTAGTACTACAAAACACGAGACAACAGCAAAGATCGAATATTCCGAACTACTACAGCATGTTACTGTCCGCTGGTTTAAACAACTACAGTATACTGTAATAACCAGCAGATTCGTTGGGTGGATCAAGGCCTCCCGTACTAACCTCCTGCACTTCCTCCCTCGTGATCCTCCCGTCGACGTTGGTGTCCACCCTGAAATCAAATTTGTTTTGGCCAAGAACGTAAAGAGGCCGGCCGGGACACGACGAAGCAAGGAACGCGTGAAACACCTACTCCTACACCGATTGCACAAGACATGATTGTTAGGACGTACATGTCGAAGAAGATCTGCAGGCGCGCGTCGAAGCTCTGATCGGAGATTTGGAGCCAGAAGTCGTAGAGCTCGTCCTTGGTCACCCTCTCCAGGCTCTGCCGCCGCCGCCGGGCCAGCGCGTCGAATATGCCCACCGCGAACTCCTTGGAGTCCACCATCCCTGAAAACGATCATCACTTCATTACATACTATCCCAACGAGTGGATTTACTTACTACTGGAATGTGGGATATAGGCTACGGCACGCACCGATGCAGTCGCCGAAGTCGTCGCGGGCGAGGAGGCCGTCGCGGGAGAGGGCGTTGAACCGCTCCTCCACGCTACCCCAGAGCGCGGTGGCCTCGGCGGAGCCCGTCGCGCGGCTGATGAAACGGAGGCCCTTGAGCGCGCGCCTCGCGCCGGACCGCGACCGGTTCACCCGGGCCTGGACGCGCCGCCGCTCTCGGGCGGCCATCGCCTGCTCGGGTGCCGCTGCTGCCTGCACGGGAAGAGGCGACGGCGACCGAAGCCACGCGAACGTCCTGCGTATCCTCGACGACGTCGACGAGCTCCGGCTCAAGCTGCGCCCTCTCCTCGGCGTGTGCATCCCGCCTCCGGCCAGCGCCGTGGGGCCGTACATGACCCCCGCGGTGGGCGTCACGCTGCGCACCACCATGGACTCCTCGTCCAGCTCCAGCATCACCTCCACGAGGTCGCTCTGGTCGGCAAGAAACTCTGGCAGCATTCCGCCGACGCCACCACCGCCGCCCGCGGCAGACGTCGACGCGAGGAGCTCGTCGCTGTGCGCCGTGATGAAGGACTCATTGTCGGACGCCTCGGTGTGGTCGTCGCCGAGGTAATCCACGATGCGCCGGAGACCGACCCGACGCCCGCTCCCCGGCCCTCGCGACGGCGTCCACATGGCCGACCGGTCTCCCCACCCGCCCTGATGCCCCTACCGCGCTTCCTCCCGCTCCTGGCTTCTATGTCCACGAAACATACCCCCTGACCCTGAGGCCCTGATTCACCTGTAGGCTGTGCCGCTGCTCTGCTTTGCTCCGCCTCGCACGGCAGTATATTTTACCCGTCGTCGACGTGAAGCTAACCTGAGGTGTGTTCGATGTATATGGCGTCCGCCGCGGTGACGGTGGTTGGGATTCGGTGCGCCAAGAAGGCCAGATAAAAGTAGGCCAACGGTGGGCATCGTGTGTGATGCCTTCGGTCGATCGGACGGCTGAATCATACAGTACCAAACTAAGCGAGTGACAAAAGAGCTACTAGTTGTGTATGCAAAATGTAGGAAGGGCTTAACTCCACTTAGTTTGAAGCGCTGATTGCATTCTTGTTTTTCAAAATGAATCTGCACACTCAACGTCCAAGTGGAAGTGGTGCATGCAATGAGCATAACATACATATCTCCTGTAAAGCCTACAGTGTTGGTTTGGTCCAGTTGAACCAAGATTCAGGGTATCGTATCTTCCATAAAGCCTGCAGTCTTAGTATACGTGTTCTTGATTAGCTACAATAATATACTCCCTCCATTCGAAAACAAGTGACTTGGTTTTGTCTAGATTCGTATGTATCTAACCATGATACAGCGAATTTAGACAAACCCAAGTCACATATTTTAGGACGGGGAGTAGAATAAATCAAACCCCTGCATCTAGTCGGTAAGCTAACAAACACTGGCGTTGACTAGTTCAAGTGGGACCCACTCAAGTGTAGTTGTACAATCAAACAACTCACTAATTACTCTTAGACAAATTGTGTTCTTCTTCTGGCACTCCAATAAATCCAAAAAATCTGGAACTAATATTATCCTGTAAACATCTTGCACATTTCGTTCCCCTGCCCATATCACTCCACAGCTTATACGACGATCCCTGAATCCCCTACAGAACTCCGGCCGGAGACATCCATTTTCCGCATGCTCTGAGTAAAAACTTCCTAGCTGCATCCACACTGAAACTGCTGATCAGCTCCTAGCCTTAATTACGTGCACGCACAAGCAGATAAAAAGAACATAATCATGTGTGTCCATAATCATGTTGGGAACATGAACGTACAGTTAGCTTTTACACAAGCTATCTATCGAAGCAGTACGGTTCGTAGCTTACATGTGCTTATCAGAGCTAAGCTCAATCAGGTGCGGTTCCTGAATCTCGATAATGCTTCTTCTACCTAAAAGTAAGCGAGGAGCTTACATTAACGTCTCTGTTATGACAGCCACCCCGTAACGGATTTTTGCCTTTAGGAACCGTGTAAATCACGGCTATTGTGGCTCTCGGCCTCTCTCTTCGATCCTCTCACTATCATCTTTTACAACTCCACCACATGTGCATGCAAGCGCAACCTCCTTCTTGGTTCATGCTACTAATATACTTTGCTGATTTGAAATCTTGTGAGGTGTGATGCTTTGTCTGTGACATCAAGGGCAAATTGGTAAAAAGGCTACTGCTACGTAGAATCTCTGATCGAGTAGATGAGTTGGGTCACACAAATCCTCAATGCCTAGTACAAGTTCTGCATGACTCTCATAGAAATGGTAAGGAGATCGTGTTCATGACTCAACGATAATATTACCTTGGGCAGCCTTCAAAATAAAGAAGAAAACGTGACAATACCGTTTAGCAACGGTTTTTATTCGAGTTTAGTCATAAGGAACTACACATATTTTAATGTTAGATTAATCTATCAAGATCATGCCTTACAGTAATCAGTCCGGCGGGTGGTCGTTAGGATTCGTCCCTACCGGCTTTTCCTGATCTCGCCTCATCTAGAGTTCTTTTTTAGATCAAAGCCTCATCTAGAGTTCTCTGGTACAAAATCACATACGGACCGTGTAGAAGGGGGTGGACGATCGATCAAATTAAGTGGCTTAGCAAGAATCGTCAGAGCGCTCCCTTCCGCTCACCCTGAGCGGCGGCGGTACTGCGCCGCCCCGGGGCATCCCCCACCGCTCCTCCCTCGAGTCTCTCCCTCCCTCCCCCCACGCGACTCTTCCCCTAGCCGCCGCCGGAGGCGTCGCCGGCCAAAGGCTACGCGGCGTTGCGGCGGCGGGCTGCCTGCTGGATGTGATCTGTGATGGGCGGCAGGGCCCTCACCAACTCGGATCCGTGGTGGCGCGTGGGGTTGGCGGCCTGAGTGCGGTGGTGGTGGTCGATCTTGTCCTCCCCTGCATCGACGACGAAGGTTGCGGCGCCATCGCGTCATCTGGGCGCCGGGGCGGCGGACCTGGGCTTGGCTGCGGCGATTTCCTCCATTGGAGGTGGTCGGCCACGTTGGGACTTGGTGTGGAGGATCTCGGGATCTCACACCGATCTCCGGTGGTGTTGTTCTAGACGACATCGAGTATGGAGGTGACATGGCAGCCGGTGAAAACCAAGCCTTGACTTTGATCTTGGCGGATGATGGCGGCGTCACTCGACGTCGCTACCTTGTTGAAGGCATCATCTTCGCTGGTGTCTCCACTACACTCGAGTTGTTCTAGGGAAACCCCAGATCTAGGAATCCCGGTTTGGATGATGTCGGCGCTTGGCGTCGATTCCCCTCTTGAGGGCATCGTTTTTGGAATAGACGTCAGCTGGAGGTCAGACCACTCCTGCTGCTCCGGGGGAAACCCTAATCTGGTTCTCTGGATCAGGCGATGGCGGTGTTTTGGTGTCGTATTCTCTCTTGGGAGCTTTGCTTGTGGAGCACAGCTGGATGGCAGAGGTTGGTGGCAGAGCGGCTTCATCTTGCACGGTGACTCTAGTGGAGATGTCAAGTCATGCCTAACCGCCAGGTGCTACACTCAGTCATGCCTAGTGCGGTAGGTGCTACGGACGACAGATCTTCTAGAGGTCTCTAGCTGCGTCGGTTGGCGAGACTCAGCGGCATGGCGCCGAGAGGTCTTGGTGGCGGTCGCACGTGCTTGTTGATAGACGTGCGCAAGGCGGTGGTGCAGTCTGGCGTCATGGCGGCATCTATGGAAGGCCTTGCAAGGTCATTGCATTGATCTATCCTGAAGATGGGTTGCCGGAAGACGGCGGCAGCAGAAGATTGAGCATACACGATGGTGTGCACTACGGATCAGCTGTACCGGTTGGTGCTCCTGACCCGCCGTGGAGCGTTTTTGGGACTTCCGGTATGTTGATGATGTGTTGGTGTGCGGTTAGACTGTTCTGACATGGCTACCCCTTCATCAAGTGGTTTTAGAGAGGTGGCTTCGCTTGATCTTTGTATTCTCTTTGTAAGGTTTTGTTGAATAATAAATAAAGCAGGCTGTGTGCATCTTTTTGATGCAGAGGCCAGGGGTAACACCTCCATTTCAAAAAACAGATTCGTCCCTACCATAAGGCTTGTGGATCAACAACATGCATGTAGAGAATTTTTTCATTATTCAAAAATTTAAAATAAATTATCTCTTAAAAATAATCCGACTACTGTGTGTTCGCATCGACGACTATTTTAAAACAAGATCTCATCTTAACATATTTTATATTTTTTTACATAAGTTCACATTACTAAACTGTAGCTACTAGATAACTAGTTAACAGTTATCAGCCACATTTATAAAATATTTTTACTTTTTTTTAAATATTGATCTACTTGCATAGAAAATGAGTACTTGATCGGTCTAAACATGTAAATATGGTAGTACCATCATACAAGGCTTATATTGGTGAGGAACAAAGTCCATAAATCCTGATAACCATTTGATTTTAACATGGTAATCAACTTTACTCTACTTTGGTGACCAAGTGAATATAATCTAGGATCGAAAAAATATTTTTCAAACATATCAAGATGGGATATAATTTCGAAGATCTCATCGGCACACCACGCCGATGTGCTGGTATGAAATCTACGATAACGCATATATATCCGCCTATTCTCCCCCACAATGATGTTCTGATGGCATTTTGTGTAATTAGTTACAAGTATGACACATAATACAACCAACTCTCTCATATAAATGGTTATGGTTTCAGGATTTTTGTTATAACTGACCCCTAAGTAGGGTTGCAAATCCGATATCGAGCGACCCCGTATATAGGTATAGTAATAGTCAAGTAAAAATTTCACTACGTTGAATTGACCTTTAGATCACCTATATGCGGGTTTAGCGTGGCTCTGCTTGCAATCCTACCCTTAAGGGTCTAAGAGTACGTAGTATATTAGTTAAAAATCATGGAGTCATAATTCTTTTTTTACAACATTCTTAGAGCACCTCTACGAGATCCATTAAAAAACTAGTACTCCCTCCGACCCAAATTAATTGACTTCGATTTATCGAGATTCGATGTATCTAGACATGTTTTAGTGCTACATACATCCGAATATAGTCAAATCCAAATCAACTAATTTAGGTCAGAGGGAGTACCAAAAAACGATGCGGAGTAAACTAGAAACAAATTCCTGAGTAGAGAAAGTGTCTGAATAGAACAGATACAACAAAACTTGCCTAATATGGTGCGGGATCCCCATATTAGCCTAAATCCATATATTTCCTTTTCCTCTTCCGATCCTCTTCACTAGTTTTTGCTTACACGCGGTGATTTCTGCCACCAACCTCGCGAGCTCCTCCCGCCCGAGGCCACCTTCGCGTTCCGCTATTTCGTCGATGCCGTGAGGGACATGATCTAGGGTCGCGCTCCTGCCTCTCTGCCGCTCCCAACCCCAACGCCGCTGGAGACACACCCTTCAGGCTTCACCCTGTCTTCCATCCCTAGCCTCAACTGTGGTCCCGACCCGTCTTTTGGGAAGCAGCCGCTCCATGACGGGGATCTCACTTCTTAGGACGCGCTCCTCTCGGCCACCCATGCGATGTGCTCCCTCGACGACCTCATCTTCCTTCTCCAGCCGCGTACGTTGCCGGCTTGTCTTCCCCTGTGCCTACCGTTCAACCATGGGAAGACCCATTGAGAATATTGTCGGGAATCGATCGAAACTAGCAGACTCGTCGGACCCGGATTTGGCCGAAATCGGAGTCTAGTGGAGGAATTCGCCGGATTCCGGCAAGTCCAGCACCGGCATAGTGACATTTGGGTTTACAATTCCCTCCCACCAACCTTTTTTGCTATCAGGAGAGCTGAAAATTTTGGCCCAGAAACTGGGTATATGGAGTTCGCGGGGGACAATATAGGAGAATTTTTTTTCCTTCTTTACTTGGGGAGTCTACAATGTTTCCTCTTTACTTTGACCTCACCTTTTGCCACGCTTTACTTTGATAACATTATTATTTGCCCTTTTGAGTTCTTTCCTTTTATTTTGAAGATTTAGGAAAAAACAAGAGACAAAACCGCCCCTGACTAGAATCACACCAGTATCCCATTTTCTCCATGTTTAGAATGTTGGGAAAGAACCCAGCTAGTTGCTTGCACAACTGCCAGTGTTGCTGCACCACCGAGGAAGGCCAGTCTAGGTATAAGCCAGGGAGGGGTCGAGGACCACGCCGCCGGGGACCTTGTGTCACCGAGCTGCTCCATAGAGGACTTGTTGTCGTGGACCGCATGGTGGCACCAAACTACGTGAACACCAATTCGTTGGAACTTTTAAGCAAAGTGATGCAGCAAGGGTGTTTTTTCCAAAAGGGTGATTCGAGGGTTTATATTGAACTCTTGGAGAAATAGTGGAACGTCCTCTTCTTTTCCTCTTCTAGCACTCTACAAAACAAAGAAGTGTTGTCTTGTGTCCCCAACTCAACCAAGTGGTTGTCAAGCACAAGGTTTCGTATTAGAATTGTAAACAAATGTGTAAGTAATATAAGTAAAGTAAATATACGTCTAGTATCTAGTATGATATATGTGTTTGAATTTTCAGATTAAACGAGTGCTAAAAATAAAAAGGTGCATGAATGCAAGAAAAATGTGTTTTTATGATTAAAACGAACCGGTGTTCATAGTTTCACTTGTCTACTCTCTCATAAATATGGTGAGATAAAAACATGTCCAAAGAAGGCATAATATTGATGTAAGTTCATAATGTATTTAATAACTATTCATATGAGTATCACGTCATATGGTTGAGATGATGCAACACATCCCACTAATACTCCTCTAGTGAGAGACCCCCCACACACACAAACTAGATTTAAGATAAACAAAGTATTGTCTTTGCTTCTGACATGATGTTGATTGTCAACTATAATACCTCAATAGATATGAGATCACCTAAGACTGTTACTGGGAAACTGTAGCGCATGCATTCATTTATCTCCAGTGAGATAGGAAAGGAAAGGTAAAAATTTAGTAGGATTCAAACTTCATATCATCGTCTAGTTCCATACTACCATGTTACTCCAACTAATGCACACGTTCTCCCTCTCATGTCTTATCATACTAGTTTGACCAGAATAAAGTAATCAAGGATAGGGTACATAATATACATCTACTTATATATCAAACAACAATCTGAAAATTGTAATCGCAAATACTCATCTCATAAAAACCAAGATCCACCACAAAGGTATTACAAATAGATGGCCACAATCATTTTAGGCATCTCATATGGCACTAGAACAATGATATTATGAGAGACATAGAATAGGCTACTTCTAAAAACCCATATACCGGGATGGAATACTCCCTCTTCACCATGGTGATGAAGGAGATGCTGTTGGAGAAGTGTGAGATGCGAGCCGACAATGTTTCAGTGGCATTTCCCCTCCAATCTTCACAATATCTCCTATGTTTCGTGTTTTTGTCTCCGTGGCTTCGAGATCATGATTGGGGAAGTATATAGACGTTTTTAGGTCAATAAAAAGTCAGGGGTACAAAGATCAATGACATCAGAGCTTTGAGAGGGAAATGGCCCCATGTCATGACAAAGGCATCAAGTTGCGCCATGGACCCTTTTTTGGCCCTCCTCTGGCTCTAGGTGTGGTCCAAGTGCTCCATGCCTTCTTCTTCCATAAAAACTGGTGTGCAAAAATCTTAGGTCCATTTGAGTTCGCGAAGGTCCATGAAAGTGAAAAATATGCAAAACTGGGTTTCCTGTCTGAAGAGTTATAATACAAAAATGGATCTTTTAGAAAAATCATAAAGCATGATTATAACCATATATATATATATATATGAATCTATTATGATGGAATATAGCACAATAAACTCAAAGATCATAGATGCATTTTACATGCATCACTGCGTCTTCCATCACTCAGTGTAGACCCCACACCGTTATGGAATCACTCCTGCAGACCACACTATCGAGGAGAGCCAAGGAGGGATCGAGGGCCACACTGCTAGGACAACATGCTGCGGGACTCGCCATCAAGAGGGCCTAGGCAGGGGACCAGAGCTATCAAGGACAAGGGGCACGCCATCGAGCTGCACCGCTAGGACTCATCGATGCGGGCCACATCACCATGCTGCGCCATCGAGGAATCGCTACCAAGGACCGAGTTGTTGGTGATGGCATCGTCAATGACTTGTTGCGAGGGAGTGTGCCATCGAGGACTCAATGATGGGAGGGATCGAGGACCGTGCCGTTAGGGCAACCACTATCGATGTGTTGTTTGTGCCATCGCGAGAGGCTGCGCTATATGGTGGGATCTATTCAAAGAGAAAGGTACGATACGAGACTGCTCATGTGCCGGACGGATTCAATCGACGCGGTTCAGGGGCCATTTTGGTCTTTAGGCATGGGCCCAACCATTCAAAGGGCAAATAATAAATTGGCAAAGTAAAGGGTGGCAAAAGGTAAGATCAAAATAAAGAAGGGAAAATTGTGAAATCCCCAAGTAAACAAGGGTAAAAAATAAAATTCCTCATTTGATATATGGGGAATTGTTTTTTCATGGTTTTAGGAGATCTGTTCTAGATATTTTTTTAGCTCAAAACTGTAAAATAGGGGTTAGACAATTTTGGCCTTTTTTGGTATCTCCTAGAGATGCTCTTAATACATGTGTCTTGGTGCAATTTTCTCAATACTTTTAAAAAGGACCAAGCTTAAAACAAAATGGCATAATACCATCTCTGTTGCTAAATATATATTTTGGTAGTAGACTACTAAAATCTCTTATATCTTGGAACAAATATGTTAAGCAAGCTATTATGGAAAGGCAGAACAAACAAAATTTAAAATGTCAAAAAATATGAAATAAATTTTGTATGTACATCTAGACTTTTATGTGTGCACACAGTTTTTTGTAAAATAAAAGAATAATTTATGTGCCTTGTGTAAAAATAAAAAAAATGACCATAAATAGTCATTTTGGAGCATCGAAATTTATCTCTTTTATATGTGACTGTTGGGGATATACTTTCCGGGTATCCTCACTGTACCTCACTGACCAGGGTGGTCCACTTCGGGTTAGAGCTTTTGCTTCACGGGCGGCCCAGTCAGGAAGAAGAGACAAAGTCCAGTCCAGCTACGGGAAGGCCTAGAAGACTTACCGACATAAGCCCATAGTGTTACTTGTAGTTCAAGATATACTCTGTAGCCGACTCTTAGTCGTAACCGGATAGATCTCTCCTGTAAACCCTAGGCTGGATATCTATATAAGTCATCCTAGGGAGAGCCTTTAGGGCACCCTCATAATAGTCTACAATCTCAACTCGCACAGGCGAAACCCTTGTAACCCATATTCCGGCTCTACCGTATTACTGGATTGCTAGCAGGTGTAGGATCCATCCAAAGCCGGTGGATTCAAACCTGGGTAAACTTGTGTGCTCACCGTCCCAGAATCCCGTACGACTCACAGCCCTCTCTTCCACATGCCTCGAGGACCCCCTCATGGCGTACTTGTCATCAATCCGACGACAGTTGGCGCCTACCATGGGGCAAATGAGCTTCGAATCTGCGTTTCGAGCGGAATCTGCAAGAATCGGAATCGGCAAGACTATCGTCGTCGGTCGCATCCTCTACGCCAGTGATGTCCCTCTCATTGTTCTCGACGAGACTTGGATTCCGGCTAGGAAAGCCGTGACCACCTACACCATCATGTATTTTGGTGAGATCGATGTTTACATCGATTTCGCTGAACCTGTCTCACCCACCCCAGCGGTGATGATAGAGGCAGAAGAGACTTTTGGGTCCCCTTTGTCTGCGGAGGCGGCAGAGTTCCGGATCTTAGAAAACCCTAATCCTACCCAGCCCACACCAGTTGCGGAGATAGTGGAGAAAGCTGAACCTGAGGCATATCTCGCAGTACATGTTGGATCTGGAGTGGATCTCCCTAGCGAGGTTAAATCCCAGATCAATCCACCTGCGGAGCTCGAAATCCAGGAAGAGCAAGAAGATAACTCTGGTTCTGGCTCTGATGACACCGAGACAGACATGCCTTTCCTAAGATATACGCTGAGACGCATGATGATGCAAAACTCAAGCATGGATGCAATCCTCGAGACCATCAGACGTTTTGACGAGGCCTACCATGAAGACCGCAACCATCTCAGGAGGCGCACATCGCACTTCGTTGGGTACATTGGATCTGGATCCGGCTCTGCCGATGCCGGAGACAACAAAGACTCGGTGCTAGAGGCAATCGGAACAGGCGTCGACTTACGGGCATCTTTGGATGATTCCATGACGTTGGCAGATTTCCGGAAGTTCTCCGCAGAATATGAAGAGGAGCTTAACTCCACAGCTGTAGCAGAAGGAGAAGCCATGGATGAAGGATCCGGAGAAAACTCTCCTAAAGCGCAGGACAACATGGATCTCGGAGATAATCCCGAGGACCAAATGGACGAAAGTACCGATTAGGGCTTGACTCCGGGAAACGGGCCCAAAGCCGTCTTTGCTACCGGCGCTGCCAAGAAGGCAAAGAAGAAGAACAAGAAGAACAAGACCCCGACAAAAGATCTTCCGGCAGAGGAAGTGATTGCCAAGGAATACGAGGAAGACTCAGATGGAGCACTTATCCCAGACGAGCCCAAAGAAGAGTCGGTGGATGGACACGTGATCTATGAAGGTGCGTGTAAACTCATCGATGCTACATTAACCACACCTATCCCTACAGCTACAGAACTTACTGCTGAAGAGCTAGATGAAAGGGCCCAGGCCCTAGAAGCGCGTCGCCAAGCACTCCTA
Source organism: Avena eriantha (assembly GCA_910589775.1). Lineage (NCBI taxonomy): Eukaryota > Viridiplantae > Streptophyta > Magnoliopsida > Poales > Poaceae > Avena > Avena eriantha. The sequence goes on from OU342744.1 coordinate 241,093,587, forward strand.
GATGAAGCCAAAAACATCGAGGAAGAAAAGAAACGCATGGAAATTACGGAGAAGTACATCTATCGGCAGCATCAGAAGACCCGGAAACGTCACACGCGTGACGATCAATTTCCGGAAGTTCACAAGGTTCTCTTTGAGGGAGACCCAGGGATGCCTCGACTTGATAGTAAGGGAGATTTGGTGTATCCAACGCCGGTACAAAACACGGTTGCAACTCGAGATATCCCGTCAAACAATCTAGGCCTAGAACAGGTTCGATTGGGCATCAAGCTACTCACCAAGGGTCTGGAGCAGCAAAGGGCCGCGAAATCCGGAAGCGGAAAACTGGTCTCCCAATCCGACCAATGTCGCACGGATCCGGCCTAGAATGATATAAGTCCCCAACGTGCTCCGGAACAACATTACTGTTCCGACCGTCGGGAAGACAACTACTCAAGAACCGGATCTTTAGGGCAACATCACAGAACTGCATGTGACTGGCGCAACGTTGCTCCAGCTGCCGAGCAAGAGGCGATTGCTGCACTGTATCCGAGGAATCCTCCCCGGCGAGAATCGAATGATTGCAGGGAAGAAGACAAAGGGAAACGTCGAGAGGAGGACCGACAAAGAATGCCATCTCCTAGACCTACAAGCCATCCGGCTGAGCCCCACCATGGTGGGAGTGACGGACGAAGAAACGACGGAAACCGTGCCGAGACAAGCCAGCAGGGGGCTCGTTGCAATGAATACCCTCCCCGGAACCGGAATAATGATGCTCCAGACGGAGGCCGGCGATCAGCCGGAAACAATCCAACTGCCCCACCCTCTCCACCAAGTAGCCATCACAACGGCTCTCAAGGAGGACGTCGTGGCGGAGGAGGTGGTGGTAGAAGCCGAAGTCCGGCTCCAAGGCACCGCAGCCATAGCCATCACCTAGGGCGACGATCTCTATCTCCAAGTGACGCGCGACACCGGATTAACTCCAACATAGAGGCGTGGTGCTATGAAAATGACGATATATACGTGGGCCCAAAATGCTTCGGACCACGCATAAGAGCTACAAAATTCCCGGAAGGATTTGCTATCTCAAGACACATCAGGCCCTACGACGGTGTGGCTCGGATAGATACTTGGCTTCAAGATTTTTTCAGGCCTGCTGCATCGCCAAAGGCAGAAACAGCTTGTTTGCAACCCGATATCTCTCACTTATGTTGCAGAAGACGGCGCGATCATGGCTCAATGAACTTCCAGAGAACACCATCCACAACTGGTATGACATGCAAAGTGCGTTCTTTCGGAATTTTGAAGGCACATATCAGAGGCCCTGTACGGTAGGAGACCTAGAGCGTTGCACCCAGAAAGCCGGAGAAACTTGCCGAGATTACCTCGGACGATAGATCGACACTAAGAACTCCCGTGAAGGAGTAAATGACCAAACTACAATTGAAGCTTCCATTGCAGGTCTCCCAATTGGTTTACTACGTCATCGCTTGAAGTGTGACAAGGTCACAAATTTGGGAGAGATGATAGAAACAACGAGCAAGTATGCAGATGCTGACGACGATGCAGAGGGATTACTGAACGCCCTAGCTGTGCCACAGTCGCAAAACAACCAAATCAGCAAGCTTATAAGCGCAAGAACTCCTCGGAAGAAAAGCCCAAGGCGGAAACAACAGTGGTTACTGCTACTTTCGGGTCTAGAGGACGAGGAGGACGTGGAGGTGGCCGCAGACACGGTCGTGGGACATCAAGATTCCAAGGTAGAGGAGACCAGCAGCCTAGCAAAACCTACTCTTGGGCCGATATTGCCAATAACCCATGTGTGCATCATCTAGACGCTAATGGGGGCTCGTCTCACACAAACACCGCGTGTCGTTTCAATGACGACATCAAGAGAGATGATACCGCTGGCTACAGGGCAAGCAGAAGAAGGGAAAGAAGAATCCAAAAAAAGATAAAGAGACCAAGGAAGATTGACATGGAGGAAGCTGGTCCTTCAAATCCCAAGCCGGAGGGGAAGAAAACCTTCCCCACAAAGAAAGACACCTACGTCACCTTCCTCGGATCTCAACCAGCTAAGGTGAAGAAAGCAGTTCTACATGAGCTCAACGCAATAGTTCTGGCTGTCCCTCAGTACCTGGACTGGTCGAAAGTCGCAATCACCTTTGACCATGCTGATCATCCGCCTAAGTTGCACATGCGAGGAAAATACGCCTTAGTCGTCAACCCACTTATTGACGGCTATGGTTTCTCCAAGAGTCTCATGGATGGTGGTAGCAACATCAATATTCTGTATGTCGAAACGCTACGCCGGATGCGAATCTCGGAGACCCAGCTGAATCATAGCTCTGTAATCTTTCATGGAGTTGTCCCAGGAAGACAAGCAAATTCCCTGGGAGAGATCACTTTGGATGTTACCTTTAGAACTCCAAAGAACTACCGGACAGAAGCACTTTCCTTCGAAGTGGTCCCGTTCAAGAGCGCATACCACGCTATATTCAGACGTCCGGCTTATTGGGCTTTTATGGCTCGTCCGTGTTACATTTACAATATGATGAGAATTTCAGGTCCCAACGGCGTGATCACCATCAAGGGAGATCCAAAGAAAACACGAGAGTGCGAGGATAGAAATGCCGCCTTTGCTGAAGCCATGTTGTACGCCTAGGAGTACCAGAAGATCAAGAAGGCCATAAATCCGTCCGAGATGCCTGCAATGAAGAAGGAGGTGACAAAGCCGAATCCGGAATTCAAGGCATCGAAGAGATGAAGAAGACGCTATTGAAGGATGATGACCCCTCAAAGGTGACCCAGATAGGCATAGGCCTAGATAGCGCATAGGAAAGCGCGCTCGTCAAGTTCCTCCCAGAAAATCAAGATATCTTCGCATGATAGCCATCTGACATGACCAGAGTACCTAGGGAACTTGCCGAGCACTCTCTAAATGTAAACCCGAATGCAAAACTCGTCAAACTGTCTCTACGATGTTTTGGCGATGTAAAGTGTAAGGCAATAGCTAAGGAACTAGCCCGGCTCGAGTTAGCCGGATTCATAGAAGAGGTCATCCATACTGATTGGTCGGCCAACCCTGTAATGGTCCCTAAAAAGGACACCACTAATTTAAGGATGTGTGTTGATTATACTACCTTGAACAAGGCTTGTCCCAAAGATCCATTCGCTCTGCCTAGAATTGATCAACTTATCGATTCTACGGTAGGCTCGGAACTCCTCTATTTTCTCGACGCATATTCCAGTTATCACCAAATTCGGATGAAGGAATCAGATAAAATCAAAATTTCATTCATAACCCCCTTCAGAACCTTCTGTTTTGTTATGATGCCCTTTAGGCTCAAGAACGCAGGAGCTACGTACCAGCGCACTATGTATCGTTGCCTCCATGACCAAACCGGACGCAACGTACATGCATATGTGGACGATATTGAAGTGATGTCCAAAAAGAAGGAAACACTAATTTCCGACTCAGAGGAAACGTTCGCCAATCTACGAAAATGCAACATAATGCTTAATCAGAAGAAGTGTTTTTTTGGAATCCCAGCCGAAAAATTGTTAGGTTTCATTGTTTCTGAAAGAGGCATAGAGGTGAACCGAGACAAGATCAAGGCTATACTCAATATTTCCAGGCCAACTCGCCTGAAGGACGTTCAAAGACTAACTGGTTGCATTGCTGCAGTCAGTCGGTTTGTAAGCCGGCCCGGAGAAAGAGCCGCACCACTTTACAAGCTCTTGAAAATGACCAAAAAATTTGTTTGGACTAATGAAGCTGAAGCTGCACTACAAGACTTGAAATAAGTACTTTCGTCTGCTCCTATCCTTGCAACACCGAAACCAAGGGAACCGATGTTGCTCTATCTCGCTGCGACAAACAGGGTCATTAGTGTCGTCATGGTAGTGGAGAGACCAGAGAATAATCAGTAACACCTGGTCCAACGTCCGACTTACTACCTCAGCGAGGTCCTAACTGAATCAAAGGAGCGGTATCCACACTATCAAAAGCTAGCTTATATTGTTTTTTTGCATCCCGTAAGTTACGACATTATTTTCAGGAACACCCAATTACTGTGGTGAGCACAGCTCCCATGAGAGATATAATCAATAACAGCGAGGCTACAGGACGTGTCGCAAAATGGGGCATAGAGCTTTCAGCTTTCGACATTGAGTATAAACCTCGAACATCAATAAAATCCCAAATCCTTGCTGACTTTGTTGCTGATTGGACAGAGATAAAGGAGAATATGACCCTCCCTGAGTCGGAATATTGGACCCTATATTTTGACGGGTCTAAGGCTCGCGGGGGCTCGGGGGCTGGCGTGGTACTCAAATCACCCCAATAAGATAAACTTCTATACGTGTTCCAGATCCACTTCACAGCGACAAATACATTAGCGAGTATGAAACACTGCTGCATGGAATCCGGATTGCTAAGGATATCGGCATCCGACGATTGATGTGTTACGGAGATTCGGACCTTGTTGCTTAACAAGTGTCGGATATTTGTAATGCAAATAAGCACATGGCAGCATATAAAGCTTTCGTGGATGATCTATCTGAATCGTTCGAGGGGTTTGAGGTTCAGCACATCCCTCGAGCAGAAAATGAGGAAGAAGATGCATTATCTCGGATAGGCTCTGCACGGAAAGAGGTCCCGGGTGGCGCTTTTTTAGAGCTCCTCAAAGTTCCTTCAATAAAAGGAGTAGATGAGGAATATCCAACCAAATCCGACTCAGCTTTAGTAGCAGTTCTGGCTGTAATTCCCAGTTGGACTCAACCCTACCTTGATTACTTAGTAGATGGAAAATTACCCGAAGACGAGGTTCTGAGCTGGCAGATCGTCCGACGAGTAAAAGCCTATACTATAATTAGTAGTGAGCTCTATAAGCGGAGTGTATCTGGGGTATTTCAGCGCTGCGTATAAGGAGTGAAAATCTTAAGAGAAATCCACGAAGGCGAGTGTGGTCACCATGCTGCAGCCAAATCTTTAGTGGCAAAAGCTTTTCGACACGGTTTTTTCTAGCTTACAGCCAAGGTAGATGCCGAACGGCTGGTTAAGACCTGCAAAGGTTGCCAAAAATACGCCAAGCAAGCTCATGTTCCAGCTGATCAGCTGCGAACAATACCTATAACATGGCCTTTTGCGTCTGGGGGCTTGACATGGTAGGACCGTTTAAACGGGCTCCGAGTGGATTTACTCACCTCTTAGTGATGGTGGATAAATTCACCAAATGGATCGAGGCTAAACCCATCACTAGTTGTGATGGAGCAACAACTAGAAGATTTGTCGAAGATGTTATAATTCGGTATGGTTATCCGCATAGCATTATCACGGATAATGGGAGTAACTTCTCTATGGGAGAGCTTGCCGAATTCTGCAACAAACAAAATATACGACTTGACATTGCGTCAGTCGCACATCCGCAGGCTAATGGACAAGTCGAAAGAGCAAATGGTTTAATCCTACAAGGCCTAAAACCAAGACTCAAAGCACCACTACGACGTGCTGCGGGGGCTTGAGCAGAGGAATTACCCTCTATAATATGGAGCTTGCAAATAACTCCGAACATGTCAACCAGATACACACCTTTCTTCTTGGTCTATGGTGCTGAAGCAGTTCTTCCTAGTGATTTGATTCACAATTCTCCTAGAGTTGCCGCGTATATCAAAGAGGATGCCGATGTTTCTTGACAAAACGAGCTCCACTTAGTCGAAGAGGTTCGCGTTGTTGCTGAAATGAGATCAACAGCCTATCAGCAGAAGTTACACAAGTATCATAGCTAGAGAGTCAGAAACTGATCTTTCAATAAGGGCGATTTGGTTCTCCGGCTTGTGCAACAAAGAAAGCACAAACTTTCCCCAGTATGGAAAGGGCCCTTTTTGGTTAGTCGAGTATTGCACAATGGTTTATACTACCTAACTGACATGCGGCCAGTCAAAGAAAGACCTGCTACTAAGAAGAGAAAGAGAGCTAGAGGAAGTACAAATCATGAAGAATTAGACATACCATAGAATATTGCTCAGCTACGTCCCTTTTATTCTTAGTTTATCCTTCTTTGTAATCATATATGTGTACATGTTCAAAGAGAAATAAAGTATTGGTTGCCTCAAATTTTTTCTGAGAAGTTTTTTACCATCTTATTTCCGAATGATCATGTCACAGTCGAAAATCCCAGAATACTTGAAAGTACTTTATGCTCATGTTTGTTCTGGTTTAGATTTCCGATTCTAAAATTTCTACCTTCGAGTATAAGTTTAATTTTTAGTCTATACTTTGGTTATTTGTCTGATTGCTGAATGCGGGTATTTTCCGAGTAGTGAATTGTTGGTACTGGAAGCCGGCTTTGTTTCCAAGTTTAAACTGGTTTAGCAATTGAGCTCCGTTGCTCGGCAAAGTTTCCGTGCTAAAAGTTGGCCGGCTCACGAAAGGGACGAGGTGGAAAGCCATATAGACGATAAGTGCAGACAAAAAACACAAGTGCTTATGCAAAAATTTCAGGCACATAAACATTTAAGTCAAAAGTGCTGAATAGATAAAATAAAAACTTAACACTAGCAAAAGTATCATACTACTTATTTACAAATCCATAATGTTTTCAGAATAACACAATTGTTCTTTTTGATGATCTATGATGCATGGGAAGAGGTAGGAGCTGCCGGCTCGCTGGATACATCGCCTTGATAACGTTCCGAGATGTTCAAATCCGATACGGTTTGATCATCGTCGGAAACTTCTGCTGTTTCTTCAGCAGGCGGAGGAGGCATGTCCACGCGGGTGAAGAAAGGAGTGTCGTAGCTGGTTAAGTCAGCCACGTGACACCCATATCTGGCACATGAGTTCATGATAACCTTGATGTCCTGCTCCTGTCCGTCTTTGTCCACTTTGCAGTACCCCCTGGTTACTTGCTAGATTTCCATGTTTCCATGGTGGCTCATAACCATGGTGAGAGCGTTCTGCGCTGCGGTCCGCACGTAGGACATGTTCCAGTCCTGGACGAGTTGTGGCATGCCCTTGGCCTTGTCTCGCACTTGAAAGCCGGACATGCTATGCATATTCGGAACCTTAAGAGCTTCGCCAGTATCCTCGATGGATTGGCGGAAGTCATGAAGTAGATCGCCGACTTGTCTAAGCCGGCTGGTGCGAGACTCGACAGAGGCTGAGTCCAGTAAGTTCAGAGGGCCTAATGCATGTAATGCAAAATGGTTAGTAGAAGAAATCCGACAGTAAAAGACTCGAAGAATGCAAACAAGTTAGAAAGATGGAAACATACCAAAGGTGACATCATCGACTTTGGTCTTCTCCTCACGAAGGCTCTAGAGTTTAGCCCGGAGTGCCTCAGCGATATCCTTCTCTCTGAACAAGTCATTTCTGAGATCCGAGATTTTCTTGTCCTTGGACACAATCTTACAATCGCGTTCCTCGGTGGCCATGGATGAGGATTCGAGAATTTGAGCAATACTCTTCTCATGATCCGCCTTAAGCTTATCCAGCTCTTGGCGAAGATCCTTGTTTTCCACCACCAAGGTCTTAAGATTCTCGGCCTCTTCAATCATTGCACATGACTGCTTCACCAGTGCTGTAGTCAAAAGAACAACAGTTGAACAAAAAGTTCGACTATGAAATCAAAGGCAAAAAGGTTTGAGTACTAAAATGATTACCTTCAGCCTCATCCCTGGAAACTTTCAGTTCAGCATTTTCAAGCCGGAGAGCTTTGATCTCTCTCCGCTTGTTGCAGATATTCTTCAACAATTCCTGGTTCTATGAATTAACTTTCTATAAGTCAGAATACCTAGAGTCAGAAGTCTACTAAAGACTCGGGATAATATTGTAACTAATATCAGCACGAGCCTTGGGGGCTACACTAGTTCATTCTTTGGCATTCTAAGTAAGCATAAACCCTGATTGTTTATCCAACTTCATGCTTGGGGGTTAGAGGATATGATATAAAGTACCATAAAGGAAAACGTGAGTTGGAATTCCGACTTACATGATGTTCATGTGTGATCTTGCTCAGGCACATGTTCACTTCAGTGGTAACCTTCTCGGCGAGGGTGAGTAGAATAATTGGTGGCGGCGGAAGCACAGCAGCTCTTAATCCCTCGTCGTGAAGGCGGACTTGTTCAAGAAGTTCAGAGTACTTGACGTCCTCCGCTTCTTGTGCTTCTTCTTCGGCAATGATGGTCTGGCTTTCTAGGCATTGCCGGGCCAACCGCTGGATTTCCTCCGCAGATTTCTGGGAAAGGCCAAGTTTGGCTAGTCCCGGATTGCTTAGGAGATTGTCGGTGAAGGTTTTTGCCGAGGGATCATTACCCGAAGAGGGTTCACCCTTATCAATGCCTGAGTCACCCATGGTGACGTTAGTTTGCGATTCAAGGATTGCTGGCTCTGCTAAGGGAGTCGGATCTTCTACAACGATCGGAGATGGAGTGATCTCCGGCGGTGCAGAAGGCTGAGGGGTAGGAGTCAGAGGAGCCACGGCAGGAGAAGCCAAATTTAGCTTCGACTGACGCAGGGGCTTGGTAGTAACTCCGTTCCCCTTGCCCTTGATGAGCTATTTAGCTCTGAGAAAGTAATAGAACAAAGATACTTACATCTCAGAAAGAATTACAAACCAAGTACAAAGGCGGAATTTGTGAAGAAAGTTACCTCTTCACAACGGGCACCTCCTTTGTGTCGATAGCCACTGTCGGAGCTTTAAGCTTCCGAGGAACAACGTTCGGCAGTGGAACCAATTCCTCCTCCTGAGAAAATTCGGGAGGATATCCCTTGATAGGAGCGAACTCTGACTCGGGGAGATCGACAAGCTGAAAAGAAGATAATATCTCAATATTGTGAAATGATATAAAGATGAGCACATAAAAAGGGTTGTTGTTGAAGCTTACCAGCACAACAGGATCTTCCGCTATATGCATGTCCAGGAACACCTCCGGAATCTTCCTCTCGATCCGCTCCCTTATCAGCCACTTGATCTGGCTTACATAATCCTTTGTCGTATGGGCTTTGGGGCTGATGCGGAGGGAATCATTCTTTGACGACGTGATGGAATGCATCAGTCGATCTCCGTGATGTTGGAGAGGCTGGATCCGGCGTGATAGCCAACACTGGACCAAGTTGGACCTTCTAAGGCCCTTGTGCTTCATCAGGTATTCGATCTGCCTCTTAGCGAGGAACAGATCGTTACTGAGAGCCGGAGCGACCTCATCCCAAGATTCTTGAGGCGTGGCGGCTCCATCGATGAAAGCCGGCAAAGCAGTAGCTTTGCCGGGAGCGGGAATGTCCTTATGATAGAAAAAAGTGGCTGGCCATTGTTTGACCGGCTCACTAGCCATGATACGGGGATAGACGCGCTCTCGCCTAACCGAAAAACTAATCGTACCGGTAATATAAGGATTACCGACAGTGATGGAATTTCTCCGGACTAAGAAGTAGTACCGAAAGAGAGTAAGGCTCGGCCTAATGCCAAGATACCCCTTGCAAAAGGATGCATACGCGCTCGTCTCTAAGATGGAGTTCGGGGGGAGATGGTGGAGTTGAACTCATAGTGATCAATAACCTCGGAAAATAAATCTGAGGGAGGAAAACTCAGACCTTTGTCCAGGTGAGTGCCGAAGTGCACTCGCTCGCCGTCGCATGGGTTGGGGACGGTTTCGCCGAAGCCGCTCCGCCAGTCGCCGGCACGGAGGAGCCCTTCTTCTTCTACGCCGTGGAGCTTGGCGTTGTCGAGGACGCGCAGGATCCAGACCCCGCGGTTGCTCTCTTTCTCCGCCGCCGCTGCCGTCGCCCCCGTACCAGAAGACAAAGCTGAAGCCATTTTCTGTGGGCGCGACGATGACCTTAGATGGGCGGCGCTGGGAATTTCTGAGGGCAGGGAAGCTCTGTGTGCGTAGGAGGAGTAGAGGAGAAGGAAATGGCACTGGGAACAGGTGAAGAAGATGAGGAATAGAAATCCTCACCACTTATAACCACCAGCCGCGTCAAGATTCGTGCAAATGCTACAGTAAACGTGCCACGCGTCGTGGAAAGGACTGGGAAGCCCCCACGCGATGATTATGCCGCCTCGATCTCCACGCACGCATTGAAACGGCGCCTCGGTTCCACGAAAGGTGGACCCACCAACGATCGTGCTGACAAGAAATGTCTGTCAGTGACGTGACTTGACCATGACTGGTGTCAGATGACGTCAGAGACCAAGTTCCGGCTTAGTTTGAATTTCGAGCTGGAAATCCGAATAACGTATTTATAGGTCCGACTCGTTTTTGAGACCCGGATCGTATCTTTTCTTGTGAAGTTTCAGGAACCCTTCAAGATTCTACAAGCATCAAGCTAGACGATGATGAATCCGACTTTGGATCTTGGAGGCCTCCGGGGGCTGCTGTTGGGGATATACTTTCCGGGTATCCTCACTGTACCTCACTGACCAGGGTGACCCACTTCGGATTAGAGCTTAGCTTCACGGGCGGTCCAGTCTAGGAGAAGAGACGGAGTCCAGTCCGGCTACGGTAAGGCCCAGAAGACTTACCGACATAGGCGTATAGTGTTACTGTTGGGTCCGCAGCATAGAAAACAAAAAATTTCCTACGGTGTGAACTACACGCCAAGATCTATCTACTAGGTACAAAGCAACGGGTGGACATACATCCAACAAGAACTTACCCTCGAAGACAACAAGTTTTGTTAACGAGTAGGAACTCGTGGTTGATGTAGTCGTACACTTGCCGATCTCAAGATCGTGAGGAAGTCCGAGCGCCGCAACTCAGCAGCGCATCCGCACTCGCACACACGTTCAAGCCACCGGATAACCTCCACCTCCTCGCTCCAGCGATCCAGCGGAAGCAAAAACTCCTTCCAGACGAAATGCCACTGGGAACATGTATCTCGCTAATCTGAGACCATGGGGGAATAATTCTAGTGGGGGAGAGAGATCCTTCACAAGGAGGTGTGAGGATGAAGGAGGGAATGGGTGGCCTTTTATAGGAGGAGGGGGGTGCCCCCTCTCTCCATGGCCAGCGCATGGGGGGGGGGGTGACCCCTCACCTCCCCCATTCATGTGGTGGTAACCCCTCCACATTAAAATGCCTCTTCACATTCCCTTTTAAAGTCTCCACTTTAAATGCATTAATTTTCTCCAAATTTAATGCTCTCTCATTTAATAAAACTCTTTTTATTAAATTTATTCAAAATTTTGTTAATTACTTTAATTAAGAAACATTCACATATAGCCCCTTGCAATATTTCAATATCACATGCAGAACCACTTTCTGCAATTTCACCCGAAACAATTTCCGGTTTCTATTGAAACAATTCCTGCGCTTTGCAATTCTTTCGTCTGAAACATATGTGCTCCAAAATGGTGTCCGGTAACTCTTAAGTGTGCCACCCTACGGTTCGCGAATAATGCAGACATGATCGAGACCCTTCTTCGAGCAATAATCAGCAGCGGGACCTGGAGATCCGTACTGACTCCTACACATTCAACGATGACTTCTGTGATCGTGAGAACCTTTTAACGCTTGTAACTAAATCCCTTTGTCTCTCGATATATTACATGTCTGAGATTCGATCATCGGTATCTCCATACCTAGTTTGATCTCGTTACCGACATGCACTCTTTTCTCGTTCCCGTGATATAACATTCTAGTGATCACATCACTTGATTGCAAGCTATCTTAATGTGATATCACCGAGAGGGCCCAGAGTATATCTATCCGTCATCTGGATTGACAAATTCCACTCTTGATCCATGAGCCTCAACATAACACCTTCATAGTACTGAACCCATCTTTATAGTCACCCTGTTACGGAGTGACGTTTGATGTTATCAAGATACTCTTCCGGTGTTAGCAATTAACATGATCTCATGGTCTAAGGATAAAGATTACTTCGTATGATGTTATAGCAATATAAACATAATGACTTGATCGTAATGCTATACTTCGGATGACTGTTCATCACATCATTCCACCAATGGTGTGACCTTGTTATTAACAACATCCAATGCCCATGATCAGGAAACCTTGATCATCTTGTTAATCAACAAGCTAGTCTATAAGAGAGGCATAACTAGGAACCCTTTTTGTTTATTAAACACACATGTATTGATGTTTCCGATCAATACAATTCTAGCATGTAAAATAAACATCTATCATATATAAGGAATATATAATAACAACTTTATTATTGCCTCTCAGGGCATATTTCCTTCAGTCTCCCACTTGCACTAGAGACAATAATCTAGTTCACTTAGTGATAAATCTAACACCCATGGAGTTCTGGTGTTGATCATGTTTTGCCCTAGGGAGAACTTTAGTCAACGGATCTACTACATTTAGGTCCGTGTGTACTTTACAAATCTTTATATCTCCATCCTTGACATGCTCGCGAATGGAGTGAAACTGGCGCTTAATATGCTTGGAATTCTTGTGAGACCTCGGTTCCTTTGCGTTGGCTATGGCTCCATTATTGTTACAATAGATCACCATTGGGTCCAACGCACTGGGAACCACACCTAGTTCCATAATGAACTCTTTCATCCAAACCGCCTCCTGCACCGCTTCTGAAGCAGCAACATATTCTGCCTCCGTCGTTGATCCAGCCACCACAGGTTGTTTGGAACTCCTCCAACTAACTGTTGCTCCATTCAAGAGAAATACGTATCTGGATTGAGACTTAGAGTCATCCGGATCGGTGTCAAAGCTAGCATCGACATAACACTTAGCGACTAGCTCTTCTTCACCTCTGTATATAAGAAACATATCCTTAGTTCTTCTCAAGTACTTGAGGATGTTCTTTACCGCTATCCAGTGTTCCGAACCTGGATCCGATTGGTACCTACTAGTCAAACTAATAGCATGTGTCACATCCGGTCTTGTACATAGCATGTCATACATAATAGAGCTTATGGCCAAGGCATAGGGGATCTTATCCATCATCTCTATTTCTTCCGCCGTAGCCGGACTTTTAGTCTTACTCAATGTCTTGCCTTGAAACATAGGTAAGAACCCCTTCTTACTTTCGTCCATATTAAACTTTTTTAATATCTTATCAAGGTATGTACTCTGCGATAGCCCAATTAGGCGCCTTGATCTATCTCTATAGATTTTAATGCCTAATATATATGATGCTTCACCAAGGTCTTTCATCGAAAATTTGCTGTTTAGATAACTTTTAACACTATTTAAAAGATCTATATCATTTCCAATCAATAATATGTCATCCACATATAATATCAGAAATGCCACATTGCTCCCACTCACTTTCTTGTAAATACAAGCCTCTCCATAAGTTTGGACAAATCCAAACTCTTTGATCACCTCATCAAAGCAGAGATTCCAACTCCGGGATGCTTGCTTCAGTCCATAGATGGATCGCTGAAGTTTGCATACCTTATTAGCATCCTTAGGACCGACAAAACCCTTAGGTTGTATCATATACAACTCTTCTTCAATATTACCATTGAGGAACGCAGTTTTGACATCCATCTGCCATATTTCATAATCAAAATATGCAGGAATTGCTAAAATAATCCTAACCGACTTAAGCATCGCTACGGGAGAGAATGTCTCATCGTAGTCAACTCCTTGAATTTGTCGAAACCCCTTTGTGACAGGTTGAGCCTTATAGATGGTCACATTACCATCAGCATCAGTTTTTATTTTGAAAATCCATTTATTCTCAACGGCCTTTCGGTCGTGAGGTAAGTCCACCAGGTTCCAAACTTGGTTCTCGTACATGGATTCCATCTCGGATTTCATGGCTTCTAGCCATTTGTTGGAATCCGGGCTCATCATCGCTTCTTCATACGTCGCAGGGTCATCCATTTTATCAACCATGAAATTCACAACAGGATTGACGTACAGTTCGGGAGCTGCACGTGTCCTGCTTGACATGCGAGTTCGATAGTGTCCTCTTTCGGAGTTTCATGATCATTATCATTAGCTCTCTCTTCATCAGGTGAAGTCAACTCCGAAACAACTTCCGGTGCTGCGCCACTCACCATTCCATGAAGAGAAGGTTCAATAACCTCTTCGAGTTCTACCTTCCGACTACTCACACCTTTCGCGAGAAACTCCTTCTCAAGAAAGGATCCATTCTTGGCAACAAAAACCTTGCCCTCAGATCTGTGATAGAAGGTATACCCAGTTGTTTCCTTAGGGTATCCTATGAAGACGCATTTTTCCACTTTGGGTTTGAGTTTATCTGGTTGAAGTTTCTTCACATAAACATCGCATACCCAAACTTTAAGAAATGACAGCTTAGGTTTGTTTCCAAACCATAATTCATACGGTGTCGTTTCAACGGATATAGATGGTGCCCGATTTAAAGTGAATGCAGCCGTTTCCAGTGCATAACCCCAAAATGACAGTGGCAAGTCAGTCAGAGACATCATAGATCAAACCATATCCAATAAGGTACGATTACGACGTTCCGACACACCATTACATTGTGGTGTTCCGGCAGGCATGAGTTGTGAAACTATTCCACACTCTTTCATGTGTGTGCTAAACTCGTAACTTAGATACTCTCGTCCAGGGTCAGACCGTAGAAATTTGATCTTTCTATTATGATGATTTTCCACTTCATTCTGAAATTCCTTGAACTTTTCAAAAGTTTCAGACTTGTGTTTCATCAAATAGATATACCCATATCTACTCAAATCATCCGTGAAAGTAACAAAATAACGATATCCACCTCGTGCCGACACATTCATTGTGTTGGAGATATGCCCAAGAGGCAATAATATAGTGGTTATTATTATATCTTTATGTTTATGATAAATGTTTACATCCCATGCTATAATTGTATTATTAGGAAACACTAATACATGTGTGTTTTGTAAACATAAAAGAGTCCCTAGTAAGCATCTTGTTAAACTAGCTTGTTGATTAATTGATGATCATGGTTTCCTGATCATGGACATTAGGATGTGATTAATAACAAGGTTATGTCATTAGGAGAATGATATGATGGACACACACCCATAGTAAGCGTAGCATAAGATCAAGTCATTAAGTTCGTATTGCTGTAAGCTTTTAAATGCATAGTAACCTAATCCTTCGACCATGAGGTTGTGTTAATCACCATCACTGGATGGGTACTTTGATGACATCAAACACCGCTTCGTAACTGGGTGATCATAAAGGTGTCATTGGGTATTCTGAAAGTATGTGTTGAAGCGCATGGACCAAGACTGGGATTTGTCCATCCATATGACGGATAGATATGCTCTGGGCCCTCTCGGTGGAATGTCATCTAGTTAGCTTGCAAGCATGTGACTAGGTCACAAGGGATGACATGACACGGAATGAGTAAAGAGTACTAATCAGTAACGACGTAGAATTAGGTATGGAGATGCTGACGATCAAACCTCGGATAAGTATAGTATCACGTGACAAAGGGAATTGGTTTCGTATGTAAATGGTTCAATCGATCGCGAAGTCATCGTTGAGTATGTGGGAGCCATTATGGATCTCCAGATCCCGCTGATGGTTATTGATAGGAGATGTGTCTCTGTCATGTCTGCATATTCACGAACCGTAGGGTGACACACTTAAGGTTCGAAGTTGTTTTAAGTAGATATAGAATATGCGTTGGAGACCAAATGTTGTTCGGAGTCTCGGATTGGATTCGGGACATCACGAGGAGATTCGGAATGGTCCGGAGAATAAGATTCATATATTGGGGATCATTTTCTGAGTTAGGAAATGTTCCGGAGTATTTGTATGAGGGTTCTAGAAGGTTTCGGAATGTTCCGGAAGGTTCTAGAAGGTTTCTTGGAGTTTGCTTGAAAACCAAGGAAGGGATCAAGGAGTCCTGGTGGGTGAAGACTAGGAGTCGTGGGGGAGGAGGACTCCTCCCCCCACTCCCCAATCCGCCGGCCTAGAGGAAGGGGAGTCCTACAAGGACTCCCCCTCCCATGGCGCCTCACCCCCCTTAAATAGAGGGGCAGAGGCGCCCCCTCCACCCCTCCTCTCATAACTCCCAATCTCTGCCGCCTCTCTCCTCCTCCTTTCTTCTGCACAGGCATAGGCGAAGCCCTGCAGAATTCTCTACTCCACCACCACCACCACGCCGTCGTGCTGCTGGGATTCCGTGGAGAAGATCTACTACCTCCGCTGCTCGCTGGAACGAGGAGAGGAAGGTCTGCTTCGACTCCGCACGTGTGACCGACTGCGGAAGCGCTGCCGAAACGCGGCGCCGGAAGGATCGTCCACTTGACCGACCGCGGAAGCGCTGCTGGAACGCGACGCCGGAAGGATCGTCCACACGATCTTGAGATCGGCAAGTGATCGACTACATCAACCACGAGATCTAATCTCGTTAACGCTTTCGGATCTACGAGGGTTAGTTCCTATCTATCTCGTTGCTCATGTCTAATAGATTAGATCTTGGCTTTTATCTAAATTAGATCTGGGTTTTGTTCGTTCTTGCGGTAGAAATTTTTTATTTTGCATGCTACGAACCCATCACATTGGTCCACACACATCAGTATGTATGATTTCCAATAGATCTGTCGCCCGTTCCATTGAACCGGAAAATGGCGTTCTAGTCATCTTGCCCATAAGGCATGGCTCACATGTATCAAATGATTCAAAATCAAGTGATTCCAAAAGTCCATCAGAATGGAGTTTCTTCATGCGTTTAACGCCAATATTACCTAGACGGCAGTGCCACATATATGTAGACATATCATCATCAAGTTTAATCTTTTTAGCATTAACATTATGAATGTGTGTAATATTACTATCGAGATCCAACAGAAATAAACCATTCAACATAGGTGCATGACCATAAAAGATATCATTCTTATAAATCGAACAACCATTGTTTTCAGATTTAAAGGAATGACCACTTTGCATCAAACACGATCCAGATACAATGTTCATGCTTAGTGCAGGCACTAAATAACAATTATTTAGGTTTATAACTAATCCCGATGGAAAATGGAGAGGTAGCGTCCCGACGGCGATCACATGAACTTTTGATCCATTGCCGACCCGCATTCTGACCTCATCCCTTGCTAGTTGTCGCTTGTTCCATAGCCCCTGAACCGAGTTACATATATTTGCAACTGATCCCGTATTAAATACCCAGGTGCTACTGCGAGTACTAGTCAAGTACACATCAATAACATGTATATCACATATACCTTTGTTTGCCTTGCCGGAGTTCTTGTCCGCCGAATACTTGGGGCAGTTGCGCTTCCAATGGCCAGTCCCCTTATAATAGTAGCACTCGGTGTCAGACTTAGGGCCATCTCGGGGTTTCTTTTCAGGCGTGGCAACAGACTTGCCACCCTTCTTTCCCTTGTGCCTGCCTTTCTTGTCTTTCTTGAAACCGGTGGTCCTATTGATCATCAACACTTGATGTTCTTTCCTAATCTCCACTTCTGCAGTCTTAAGCATTGACAGAAGCTCGGGAAGAGACTTCTTCATGCCCTGCATATTATAGTTCATCACGAAGCTCTTGTAACTAGGTGGCAGAGATTGGAGAACACGATGTATGCCTAAGTCAATGGGAATCGTTATTCCTAAGGACACAAGCTTATCGGCGTACCCAGACATTTTGAGTACGTGCTCACTAACGGAGCTGTTTTCCTCCATCATGCAGCTAAAGAACTTTTCTGTAGCATTATAACTCTCTACGGCAGCATAGGTATCGAAAATCATTTTCAACTATTTTCGAAACGCTTTCGAAGTTCTGGCTCTAGCCCATACAGTATGCCGCAATGAACTAAGTTGTGGTCCTCCTGACGAGTCACATAGACATTCTTTTCCTCGTCAGGGGCATCAGGAGCTGGTGGAGGGCCTAGCGGCGCATCTAGCACATATTGCTTTTGTGCAGCAGTGAGTAAAATCCTCAAATTCATAGCCCAGTTGGTGAAGTTGCTACCATTCGCAGCAAGTTTCTCTTTCTCCATGAACACATTGAAATTAAAAACAGGTGGTGCCATCTACAACAGAATTTGTAAAGTTTATTTAGACTAAGTTTAACCCGAAAACTTATGCGCCGTGTACATGCGAATATTTTTTTCTAATTTTTCTGATATTTAAAATGTGTTTCCAAACAATAGGTTATATTCACCCATGAGTGGAATTGCATTTCCGAGCAAGAGTGCCTGTTTGTTGTTAGGCATTGTTGATTCGTTAATGTCATGCTATTGGTTAGGTGTCTTGAGCTTTTTTCTCGTGGGCCCGTAGATCAGCATAACGAGCGCATTGCTCATCCTTTGTGATATGATTCTTTTGTGGGTTTAGGTTCAGGTACTTCCGTCATGGTGTCGTCCTGTGATGCAGAGTAGGATCCATTAGAAATAACCATAAAGTTGTCTATGTTACTCCATCCGTTTTATTAAAATTTGGATGAATCTATTTATCTAAATTTTAATAAATATGTGACATCTATTTTGATACGGAGGGAGTATTATATATTGCTTAAACCAAAGGTTGAATTGCCAAAACTGTGAACATGCTTGTGAGGTTACTATATGGCTCATTGTGCATGAAACAGTTTGGACTGCAGATCGATTGTAAAAAAGAGGTCTTCCGCACAATGACCATTGTGTGTACTGTAATTTGGCTGAAGAAGACGCTAAACATCTGTTCGTTAGTTGTGCGGTCGTAGGGATTATGTGGGCTTCAGTTCTTGCATGAGGAGGTTTCCCGCAAATCATTCCTGCGGCCAACCTGAACCTCCGCAACTGGTGGAAGCAGGTCCAGAGACATTCTTCAGAAAAAGAATCAGAAACGTCTGAACTCCCTGGTCATCCTAACTGTTTGTAGTATTTAGAGAGTGAGGAATGGCAGAGTTCTTGAAAACACATACCCCCTTTGTTGAAAAGGTGATTTGGATTTGTCTAGATTTGTATGTATCTAGACTTAAAACACGTCTAGATACGTACGATTTTTTGAACGAAGAGAATATAAACAGGTTCAACAAATGATCGATCAGTCAATAGTTGAGCTAAATTGTGGGCACTTGCGGCGGTCGTTTTCTTCTCCGTGAACCTGAATGAGGATAGTTTCTTAGAATTTCAGTAGGTCGTGTGGGCAGTACCTTTTTGGTCTTTCTGGTTGCTATTTTTTTGGGTTTTGCCGTATCTATGGTTGTTAAGGTCGCTGGTTGTTTGGACTTTGTACCATAGTCTATTTGAACAAACTTTTATTTTTTTGAAACAAGGCAAAAGGCTTGCCATTTTTATTGATTAAGGAGAAGGTTTTTAGACAGTGTTTACAAACCACATCTTGGCCAAAGCCAAGACCAAACAACAACAAAACGACTACTCGCACAAGATTAAACTACTAAGAGCTTTTGCCCCCGCAAAGCAGCACAAGTGTGCTTCTTCCTTGATTTTTGTTACCATCATATCAACGGTGACGGCGTGGCCTCGAAAGACTCTTGCGTTTCTTTCCTTCCATATTTCCCGTGAGACCAACATTGCGAGTGAAGTCAAAGCCTTCCTTTGCGGTCCTTTCTTGTGGATCGCCTTCTTCCACTACTCTTTGACGGAGTGGAATTGGTGCCAAGTAGACGTGTTGATTTGGTGAAGACCGAGCCAAGTCTTTAACTTGTTCCAAATCCTCATGGAGAATCGACACTTGAAAAGGAGGTGGGGGGCCGACTCTTGTCTTTGATTGCATAGCTTACATAGTCCACAATTTGGCCATCCTCTTCGGGAAAGCCTATCCGACGTCCACATTCTATTTTGTAGGATCAACCAAGCAAAAAACTTGCATTTAGGAGTTGTCCAAGGCTTCCAAACAAGGGAGGGGGGAGGGGGGCAGCGATGAGGTGGTTAAGCCCAAGAATTGCATATTGTATGCCGATTTAGCCCAGTAGTGTCCATCATTTGTGAGCTTCCAAGAGATAGCGTCCGGCCTTTGGGGTTGTAGAGTTACATTGGCAAGCTTCTCCCAAAGCTTGTAGAATTGGTCAATATGCTCCAAGGATAATCCATTTTGGGTGTTGATTTGGGATACCCAAAGGTTATTATGCAAAGCATTTTGCACCAAACATTTCTTCTTCCTAGATATCTCAAAAATTAGAGGGGCGATGTCCTTGGGTCTCATTCCATCTAGCCAACTCGCCTCCCAAAAGAGAGCCTTTTTTCCATCTCCAATGATGACCGTTGTGGCCGCCGCAAAGAGGTCATGATCCTTTGAGGTGCAAGGATTTCCAAGGCCGACCCATGGCTTGTTCTCATCTTTACATTCTTGCCAAAGCCACCTTAATCTTAGGGCCATCGCAAACTTTTTGAGGTTGAGGATTCTAAGGCCTCCTTTATCCTTAGGCTTGTAAACAAGATCCCAATTAACTTTGCATTTGCCACCGGTAACCTTATCACAAGCCTCCCATAGGTATGCTCTTCTCAAGCTATCAATCTTCTTTAGCACCTCAATAGGAACATCAAGGACGGTGATGAAGTAGATGACCACACTTGTAAGCACCGACTTCACAAGACTAGATCTCCCGGCAATAATAACGTGCTTTCCAATCCATGGCACAAGCTTTGCCGCCACCTTGTCTTCCAAAGGTTGGAAATGGATTCTTTTGAGACGGTTCACCGATAAGGGAAGCCCAAGATACTTCATTGGGAAGGAGGTACGTATGGCCGGGAAAGCTTGTAGGATGTCCCCAAGATCGATGTTCTCACAGCGGATAGACGCCACTTGACTTTTTGTGCAATTTGTGACAAGTCCGGTCACCTCACCAAAAAGCTCAAGCGTGGAAGCCAAGAAGGTAATGTATTCTTTGATGGGCTTCACAAAGATGGCGACATCATCGACATATAGAGAAGTCCTAACCGTGGGGGCACGACCACGAAGCTTGTGAAGACGTCCTTGATCGGTGGCTTTGCAAAGAATATGATGTAGCGGGTCTATTGCCAACATAAAAAGGAGTGGTGAGAGGGGGTCTCCTTGACTAAGACCCCTCCCATGCTTTATTGGGTTACCGGCCACGCCATTAAGGAGGACTCTAGAGGTTGAGGTGGATAGGAGCGCCGTAATCCACTCTCGAAATTTGCTTGGGAAGCCTAGGTGTTGAAGCATGTCCGTCAAGTAGTCCCATCTAACTGAGTCAAATACTTTCTTGATATCGAGCTTGAAGAGGAGCGTCGGGCATTTAGCCTTGTGAAGTTTCCTTGCAAGGTTCTTCACATAGAGGAAGTTGTCATGAATGCTTCTTTTTTTAATGAAGGCGCTTTGGGCGTTTGAGACAAGGCTATGCATGTGGGGGGCAAGCCGGGCGGCCATCATCTTGGAGATGAGCTTCGAAATAGCATGAATGAGACTAATGGGTCTAAAGTCGGCCACATCTTCGGCTCCTTCCTTCTTAGGAATGAGGGCAATATTTGCGGAGTTGAGCCAATGGAGATTGTTTGAGTGTAGGCTTGAGAATTGATTGATCACCGCCATAATATCCACTTTAATGGTGGACCAACAAGCTTTGAAGAAGGCTCCCGTGAAGCCGTCCGGCCCCGGGGCTTTGTCACTAGCGGTATCATCCACCGCGGCTTTCACTTCCTCCTCCAAAAAAGGGGCATCGAGCTCAGAAAGATCACACTGGGGGTATGGAATAACATTCCAATTAAAATTCTTTGTGCCCGGGGATCCTCTTTTGATGATCTTGCGGAAGTGGTTTTGTATTATTTCCTTCTTTTGATTGTGCTTCGTGACCCATCCATTGTTGTGTTTAAGCCGATGGATGTGGTTCTTTCTTCGTCTAGCATTGATGCGTAGGTAGAAGTATCTAGTGTTTGCATCTCCCTCTTTTAAGTTCGTCACTCTTGAGCTTTGTCTCTTTCAAGCCTTGTCGAGCACCGCGAGTCCAATGACTCTTCTTTTGAGTCTAGTCCGAAGGTCCCTTTCCTCCACACTAAGGCTTCGGGTTTCTTGCGCAACATCAAGACGTAGTATGACCTCCAAGGCCATGTGTAGCTCAACCTTTGCTTGGGAGAAGAGTGTTTTGCTCCACTTGCGCAACCGCTGTCCGGTTCTCTTAAGCTTGTGAAAAAGGCGTTGGCAAGGCTCGGTGTGGGAGGTATCTTCACTCCAAGCGGTGTTCACTTCGCCCATAAAGTTTGGCATCTTGACCTAGAAAATTTTAAAGCGAAAGGATTTGGGCTTCTTGGGGCCGCTATCATTTGCAAGCAAGAGAGGACAGTGGTCGGACAATGAAGAGGAGAGGGCAGTGGTCGGACAAACTTGAGACATTTATTTTAAGACGGAGGAAGTACAGTATATGTAGCCCTCCTGCAGGGTTCGAAAAAAAAACAGACTCCAAACATGTTAAACATGGAGTACTTGGTATACAGTACCTGAATCTTGCCACGGATTGACACGACGGAGGCCATACACGTCAAACAGGACCTGGGATATCCAGAAAACAACAATGATTTCCGCTATAGCAGGATGAACCGAAGAAACAATCCATTATATAAGCTGCATCTAGCAGCCACTAGGCTTTGATATCCAACTGCTATTTAGCTGCTTGTATGATCAAGCTCTCAGGCTCTCACCAGACAAATACATCAAACCACGTCGTCTCCTCCGTTTCAATTTTTTTTAAATACTCTTTCTTGAAAAAAACATGTCGTCTCGGCATTTGATCCCTGAACCATCAGACACGCGGATGAAATCAGCTCGCGGTGGTGGTAGAAAGTTAGGTGTTACATCAATCCTTGCACTCCTATGTACATGTCAGCTCTCGAAGCAACCTGGAGGCAGATCATCTTTTCGTCCATACTGCAGATCTCATTTCTTATAATTTTTTTGGGACTTTTGTCATGAGATCGTGAGAGTGGTTAGCAGTAGATTAATCTAGAGAAAAGGATTTAGGCTTCGTTTGTACGTTTGTTCTTGTTATGCCTCTAGAAGATCGATGAGATGACACCGGTCAGAACCAACCCTTGTGAAATGGCAAGTGCAGTTGTTGCTTCTCAATTTCATCGTTATCTTACTAAAGCGAAACATATCGAGCTTTTATTGTTGGGGACAAATTAACAATGCCGGTGCGAGGATCATACGATTGTGCTTTTTTGGTCGTGTGTTTAGTTTCCTTGTTTTACTTGGAGCAGACTCGACCGAAGTTAAGTTAAAAGGTACTGTAGATGAAAAGCAGAACGATAATAGCAACGGGATAAAACGACATTTGTTGATTGCTGTAAGACCTTTTAGATATTTTAAATTAGACTAGATATATTACAAAATAAGTGAACCCGCACACTAAAACACATCTACGTACATGTGTTTTAGAAAAAGAGGAGAATGTCTTACGTTAGTGAACTGGAGATGAGAGTGTTAGCTTTGCGATAAGTAAATAACGAAGAAGGAAAATAAAATCGTAGCAAGAGGGACACAGATTTAACGTGGAAAACCCTCTCCAACAAAGAAATGGGAGAAACTTCACTATAACGGGGAGTGTTTACACAACGTCGGGATTTCACAGATGCAACTTATCCCAGCCGACGGCTTACAAGAGATATATATAACGGTGGTAACCTAGGTCATCAACGATCCGCATCGGCCCAAGCCTCCGGCGACGGGCCTCGCTCCGCTCCGTCAGAAGTTGGCCTTTACTTTATAGAATTTGGATCAACATATAACAAACTCCACCTTAAGACAAATTCCTTCTTGTAGCATCAATAGTAATCATCTCCTTGAACAAACAAAGAAAACACTTTCGTCGCCAACAACCACTTGGGCTAAGTAGTTATACCAACTAAGCTTGAGCATAACTCAAACTTAGCAACATGAACATGCTTCGTCCGATCTGGTAAAGGAGGGAGCGACGTCCAAAACACCGTCGTCATCCGATCTGGCAAGCCAGATCTAGGTTTTCTCCCGGGGAACAGAGCCACAAGGGATAGGGATGGCTCAGAGCTCCTCGACAACGCCCCCAAGAGGGTAACGACGCCAAGGGCGCCGCCGTCATCGGCACCAACAAAGGTTGAGCAGAGCTTTCGCCCGGAGCGCACGATCACCACTCACGCAACGGCGCAACCTCCGAGACCCGACAGCAAGATCTTGTCGCCGACGACTCCGGAATAGTCCGAGAACCCGACTGGCCCACCAATTTGCCAGCGAAGGCCACCACAAGATGCAGGCTTCAAGGCGACAAAGCACCGCCCAAGGTGGGAACCTCGTCGCAAGACTACCCGTGCATTGGCCAGCTCCGATCAATGGCAAGGATGCCAAAATCAGCAGCACGATGCCTATGCACACCGCAGCTCACCGCCAAGGGCGGAGCTGCCCCACCGTGAAGCGCACCGCCCTTCCAACGCCACCACTAGAGAGGCGGAGCAGCACGAGGACGACGTCGATGCTGTATGCGGTGGGAGGGGTAGGTGGGAGGAGAGTGGCACGATAGGACCAGTCGCCGCCACCAGGTCAAACCTATGGCGGACGACCAACATGATAGCGTGTCCCTCGCGTCGCCAAGGGCCCAGCCCTGCGCCGCGCCAAGCCGGCATCCTCCACCACCCAGCTGGCCTTCTATGCCGGCGACAAGAAGCTTGCCGCCGCGCCGACAGACCCACCCGCGATGGTCGAGGTCGACCTCTCACGACAGGGAATGGAGGGGCATACAGGCCTTGGCCGCTGCGGTGGTCTCCGCACGAACTTCTCGCCGGGACCCGAGCTGCGGTCGCGCGCAAGCGCTGCGTCCCGCAAGCCTAGGTCGGGCCCCGAAGGGCCCGCGCGGCCACAGATCCAGGCCCAGGTCGGGCCCAGACTAGACCCGCACCAGCACCGCCGCCGTCCTCTGGCCTCCGCATCGCCGTCGTCTCGTAGCACCTCCAGAGACCACGCCGTGAGCAGCATCTTCCTCGCCACCGCACGGTCTTCGACGCCGACAGCGAGAAGCTCGCTGCGCGCCAAGAGACCCACCCACCGCCTGTCTAGCCGCCGGCACCACCACGGCGCCCAGCAGCCAGCGTCGTCAAGCGCAGCCACACCCACGCCGGTCTGCAGCCACGGGGCCTAGAGCAGCAGGCATGCCCAGGCCCATCCGCTCGCTGTCGCCGCCGCTGCAGGGGCGCCTCCGTCGCATGGAGAGCAGGCCCCGACCTCCACGAACGCCGCCGAGCCGCGCGTCCCGCCGGAGCCCCGCAGCACCTCGCCGCCAGACGACACCGGGTCACGCGCCGCCGCCGCGCGAGGGAGAAGGCCCCGCCGCCGCCGTCGCCGCCCGGGCTTTGCCCGACGGGACCTCTGGCGGCGGCGCAGGGGAGGGGGAGAGGGGAGGGGCAGCTCTTTTCCCAAGGTGTGTGTGTCGCAAGATGCCAGTTCACCACCTTATTCCTGATTAAAAACTAGAGCATCCATTTAATGTCAAATTAGAAAAGCATACTACTCGCACAGTAAAGAAAAAATATGGCAGCAATAATGTCCGCCCAGAAATTTGGGGGAACCGTACATACAGCAAAGAGAATTAATTACAACCCGTCTATGGGTTATCCCGGCCTAGAAATCTGAAATATTCGGGTGAGGAGGAAAAAACATGGATCCAAGAGAGAAAATCATTGGAGATAGTTCCCTAAAAAATTATTCGAGAAAGACGCACAAATTGAAGGAGAAAAATCAAGATTCTAGGTCGATGAACAGCCCCCGGCCAACGAGACCCCGCTCGATGTATCGGACCGGAATCTGGCACGATGTGGACGACCTGACGGGGTCGCCAAGCTGTGCAGCCTTAACCCTCAGCAGGGTGGCGTGGTCTTCGCAGTCGTAGTCCACGGATGGAGACAGTCGAACTCATCACCGGCCAGTTAATGGAGGTTGCGAACCTCGTTGGCGACCGGGATGGAAGAAGCTCCTTACGTGGAGGCCGGGGTGGAGGCACTGGCGGCTTTCGGAGAGGAGGAGCGAGTGTGCTATGGAGACGAGGCGACGCCGGTCTAGCTGCGGTGGAGACGAGATAAGATCGAGCTGGACGCTGGGAAGAGGGGAAAAGCAGGACAAAATACACGGGAACATGGGAAGATGGACTTGTCCACTTTGGCCTCTATAGGAGTGCGAAGATGGACATGTGCAGGTTGTTGTTTGCAAAATGGAGCAGCACGAATCATAAGACAATGTGCACCGTAGAATAAGGCGAGGACCTCTAACATGTTGTGGAATCGCTGCGTCCAGTTTAGTAGTGGTAGTAATTAGAAATCTCAAAAGTGACAACGTTACAAACAGATACTTGGACCACCTAGCGACGACTACAAGCGTTTGAGTGAGCTGAAGACGCACCGCCGTCCTCATCCCTCCTTTTGTGGAGCCGGCCAAAACATGTCATAGTAAAGCTTGTTGTAGTAGACAAACATCTGACTTCGACTACACTTAGTTACAAAATTATATTACAATTATTTTCCTTTTTTGTGTTTACTCTCATGGTTCTCATCATGGTTTTTAGTGATGTAATATCAACATAAAAAATATATGTGATATGCCCTATTTTTCGCAACGAGATGTTTAACTAATGTATAGTCTCTCTAAACCTATCAACGAGTTTTATCCTTTCAAGGTGTTCTTATATAATTTACCATAGAGGTAATGACATATCTGCCTAGTCATTTTCTACTTACTTTTTAACTGGTTTTTAAAAGAAGTTTTAACAACATATCAAACACTATTCTCCTCATTCGTACTTTTCCACGTGGTTTCTAGAAGAGTTATTGTACCACTATGATCAAGATTTAAGGATTCTCAGGATTATAATATGACTATAAGACATACAAGAGTCGGCTTTGTGCAAGAGGGTGTTACAAATAGTTACAACCAATCTAGACGGTTGCTATATTCCGAAAGCATCGTACATACATGTCTAACCATATAGAAGCGTCCTATGCTCTAGCTGTACACAGGCGCCTCCCCTGTAAACCGACATCTACAAAAGACACGTTTGTAACGGCTCCTACAACATTTGCCAACCCATGTATAAATACTCAGTTGTGGAAATCATAGAATCACACAATTTCCCTATATATCCAATCCATTTCTTAAACCAAAAAACTTCAAAGCAAGCTCGCTAAGTAAGATTCATGAAAATCTCACCAACTTATTTTTTTGAGGGTAAAACGGTGGGAGAGCTCCGGCTGCAATATATATATATATATATATATATATATATATATATATATATATATATATATATATATTTCAGCAGTATCTATCATACTGGAGACTATATATGAGTAGTATGAAGTATATAAGAATATTTTGGCAGTATATATACCACTTTTCTTGTAGTATGTAATTTTTATTCACATACTCCTTTTGTACATACAAATATGACGGTATTTTACATATATAGTGCAAACTATGGGTGTATTGCAATTTTTTCACCTAACTTGCTTGGAAGTATCTTAGATATAGTATATGAACATACTCAAACAGATAAAGAATTACAAATACTTCCGTAAGGCAGTATATGAGATGTGGGTGTAGTTACACCCGGGAGTAAGAAGTATTTTTCCTTATATATATATACATATATATATATATATATATATATATATATATATATATAGAAATCCTATTTAGCATCTAGGGTGTAGAATAGTTATTTTGCACCCCACATATTTTTATGTTCTCACATATATAAATTTATGTTTTGTATACTAATAATTATGTTCATATTCATCAGAAACGCAAAAACATCGACATAAAAATAAGATTTATGAGTCATTATAGTGTAAAAAACATAAAAAATTCGTATTTTACGCCGTATTTTTTTACGGCATGTAAATAATTTTTTTACGACATGTCTAATTTTTTTATGTTCTTCTTGACTTCCGGGATAAGAGAAAATTTACGCGATGTAAAAATTATGTGCTGTTTGAAAGATAGGGGTGGATGAAGAATAACTATTCTACATCCTGGGTGTCAAATAGCTTTACATCGCGTAAATTTTCTCTTATCTCGGAAGTCAAGAAGAACATAAAAAATATTAGACATTTCGTAATATGCCGTAAAAAAATACGGCGTAAAATACGAATTTTACTCTCTTAATTAACGGTGAGCTAAGTGACTTTGTGTAGCATAGTAGAATAAAGGCTACGTACGCACCGACACTCTCTTATCCCTAAGCCTATTCGCTAACTCGCTCGCCTACCAAAAATGAGTAGGCGAGGCACTTCTTTTTTTCTCCTCTTCCTGCTGAGCCCCCTTTCTCCTCGGTCCACAGAGAACAAAAATGTAGGACTGGTGCCGACAGTTCATCACGGAAGAAAGAACTCACAGAGCCGGGATCGGTAACTAATAGAATAGTACTACTAACTAATACTACTAAGAGCTTTGTCCTATTCTTCCTTCTTGTTCCGATCCTATTTCCGTGAATAACAAGGATTTCTCTATCATTTCATTCGGGACCCTTGCTTTCCATTTGAATTCGCATAGTTTGCACAATGAATTTATGAGTGATTGAACACTATTCATTTACAAGCTAATGATAATCTATAGGATATCTATAGAAATACGGCTCCTATCGTTTAAGAACCTAAAAGAGCAGACCTGAGATCCAGAATCCGAGATTCTTTACAGGGCTATAAATCAGAATAAAAATACAAAAGCTATTATAAAAGTCTATGTTTATGATTGGAGCCATTCTTTGAAGTTCTGAGCATGCTTCTTCTTCATTCTGTGACTGACAAGTCTGAGTTCTTGGAGGTATACAATTTTCCAACTAGAGAAGCAAGGTCTTTGGTTCTTGAAAATTCTGTTATTTCTTACTATCCATAGCACCCAGGTAGCTAGGATAATTATTGCCATGAAGAATGGTACTTGTAGTTTTTCTCTGAGTTCAGAGAAAGCTTCAGGAATGGATAGTGTTTTTCTCTTTGTGGGCAAATGTAATCCCAACATTTAACAGCAAAGGGGCAAGTCTAGAAGAGATGGACCAAAGTTTCTTCTGGGCTACACTCAAGGGTAGCACAAGAGTAAGAGGCTAATTTAAAGTTTTTCCCGCGTAGAAGATTTCCTGTGTTTAATCTGTCATGAAGTAGGATCCAAAATAAGAATTTGTGTTTAGCTTGGCAAGAAGAGTTCCAGATCCAGGAGAAGTGTGGAAGAGCAGGTTGATAACCCATCAAGGTCAAGTATGCCTTCTTTGTTTAGAATTGTTTGCTACCCCAGATATAAGTCCATTCATCCTGGGTGCCATGCTGAGCTCTAGTTAAGGAAGTGTCACATATAGTTTCTAGCTGTTCAAATCCATTGAAGGCTTGCTGTGAGAGTGGTAGGAAAAAGAGGTCTTCAAGGTACTCGGTGTGAACTGCTTTATGGAGGGAAATCTCTGTCTTTTTTGCAAAAGAGACCAGGTGTGGGAATTTTTGATGTAGGCATTCCTCATGCTAGAGGTCAGTCCAGAACAGTGCAAAAGAGCCGTTCCCGGAGATGCATTTTGCCATACTTTTGTAGGTGTCAATTAGCTTTAAATGAGATTTCCACCAAAAGGATCCCTCCATAATTCTTCTAGGAAGAAAACCATTATGATAATAGGTGTTCCAGATTAATTTGACCCATGGAATATCTAGTTTTTTATAGAATTTGTGCAAGTTCTTCAGCAAAAGGGCAGCGTTCTGAACATGTAGATTTAGGACACTAAGTCCACCTTGTTGCTTTGGCTTGTAAATTTTATCCTAGGCAATAAGTGCAAGTCCTTTAGCTTGTACATCAACATTTTTCTTTCTCCACAAACACTGTCTCATGAATTTGATAATAAGATTCTTGATAGAAATTGGAATGTCAAGACAGCACATGACGAACAAAGGCAGAGATGTAAGAACTGATTTAACCATAAGAAGTTTCCCTCCATAATCATAAAGTCTACAATTCCACACAGTCTTCTTTCAACTCTCTGAACAATAGGCATGAAGTGTTCCATGTTGGGTTTTGTGATACCGAGTGGGAGTTTCACCAACTTAGGCCACCACTATTTTACTCTGACAAGTGATAGCGTAGTACAAATGTTGTGCATATGGTACATAGCTCCACTTCTTTGATTTTTTGCTCAATCCCAACATGCGTCTTTGGTTTCTCGCATGGAATTGTGGGATTTTGCATATGTGGCTTGGTAGAGGCAACACGAGGTAGTGTAACCTATGTGCCATGTTCTGCAACAAGTTTAGTTGCCCTCAAATGCTTTGGGTGCACGAGGGAACAAACAGCCACCCTCCTTGATGTTTGGTTGCCCACATTTGGGTTTTTGGACTATGGTGATGCAGATCCAAACTGTGTTGAGTTACACACTTTAGGCCCGATATGGTTATCTTTCACTCCCTATGTGGTAAGATTACCAGCTAGTAGTGTTGCCATTGCATGTTATGTATGATCACACACAATTAGGACAACAACAAAAAACACAACCACGATAAACTAAACGAGGATTATGAAGTCCTTAAGCCTACTAGACCCAATATGACCTACATCCTTCCCAACTCCATGGTTTCTTCTCTATTTCCCAACAAAGTTTGAATAATATGCATATGCCTCCTATTTAGTCTAAACCCTCTATAGCAGTTATTGATGTAAATGTTCACTTGGGACACACACGTCTGTCATGAGCCGTAGACTCATGGAACCCTTCCTAAATACACCACATACTACTTCTACCCAAACAAAATAATAAATTGTCAACATATACATCATATGAAATTTCAAAAGATCATATGGAACATAAGCATGCATTTTTCATACAGCAAAAGCATCACAAGTTCATCCTACAAACTAGGTGTCATCCTACCACCAGAAGTCCACCATATGAGGGATTACTATATATCACCACATCATCTACTATGGTGTCATCCTACCACCACATCAAAAAAAGGTGTCATGCTACCACCAGAATTTCACCATCCGAGGGGTTACTATATATCACTTCACAAAATGAACAGGTCTTGGCATCAGTTTTCATCAAATCCTAGCAAATCCAAAATGTACTTCATCACCTTTATGCATGCATCATCACCACCACCACCCACAAAGCACTACATAACTTGTCTATAAAGGTCCTAAGCCAGAGCGTACTATGGTCCTCTACCATGCCAAAAAAGACCTTGAGCACTATTGTTCGGAGGTGGCTTAGAGCCATCATCAGAGCCTTAGGACTGAACCAAATGGTGTCCATGACGGCATCGCAGAGGTCAGGGGACACGTTAACATGCTTGATGTTCTTCATGGCGACTACCACCTCCTTTAGGGCCTTAGTGATGTTGGTGAATACGATCACCTAATCATCCACAAAGGTTAACATATTCCTCTTCTGGTTCTCAGCAGCATCAAGCGGGACGTGATCACCAAATTTATTAGGGACATCAAGGATGATGGTCTCCATCCCCTGTATGGCTATATCTATGGATAATCAGGGGAAAAGTGTATAAAGAGGCTCAGTGGAACCCATGGAAAACTTGTCACTAGAAAAACCAAAAGAGAAGGTGGTCTACATCTGCTAGACGTGCTTGTTGAGGTAGTCAACATCCTCCTAATAAAAATATCATGTGTTAGTAGTGCTAGGCATGTTAGATGAAGTGAAACATATTGTAGGTAAGCTAAGAAGGATGTAGCCTCTACAGTGCTCAGTTTCCAACATGGTGGTGAAGGTGTCCTCATCCCACTAGGCACCTGACATGGGGTTAACATGTCAATGCCCATAGTTTATGGACTTGCGTTCTGAGGAAGAGGGGAGCACTAGAGACTTTGTTCGGCTATCAGGAAAGCAAAACGGGGACACGGTGTTTACCTAGGTTCAGGCCCCCGGAGGGAAAACCCTACTCCTGCTTGTCTTCTCTTGATTGAAGGCGAACTGAAGTTACACAAGTGCCTTGATGGTGATGGAGCGCAGACGTAATCTGGTGGGTGTATATGCTAGGTTTTGCGATGATCCTCCTCATCGTTCCCTCCTGACCTATATATGAGGAGTCCAGGTCTTAGGAAACAACCGAGTCGGTTACAAGTTAGGGTTAACCCTTTAATTTTCTATCTAAAGTTTGCTGTATTTCCCAAGGAGTCGTGTCCGTAATGGGCTTGGGGCTGCCCGAATCATCATGGGCTTCATTATTGCCGGTGGTTCGTCACGTGGGCCCCTGCTGGTCCAAACCAGGTAGGCTCATCTTAGGCACCCGTAGGGTATACCCATGTCAGTACCCCCTGAGTGTCCATTCAAATCGTTGATTTGGATGGAGACTTTGAAGTCTTCGCTTGTCAGAAGCAACTATTTTATCACCTGAAAGTTTATCGGGTCCTATTGTTCGAGTCATAGGGATGATTGATGCACGCGCCTGGATCATCTAATAGATCCGGACCAGTTAATTGCTCTTTGGAAAAAACGATGTCACCTACTCAAATTCGAGTCCTCAGACTCGAATTCATAAATTGCTAGTGTAATTCGACTCGTGCCATGAGGCCTTACCGAGTCGAATTCCAGTGATAAAGATTATATACCCAACGCGTCCATCGGGATTTTTCATCACACCTGTTAGCATGGTATTTATCTGGTAGAGCGTAGCAGATGTGATTGCTAGGCCAGCAGATGATATCTGGAGGTCTTATCTTTACACTGTAGATGTAACATCTAAATGTTTGTCACCGTGGAGGTGATTCGGGTGGCCAAGGAGACGTTTTCTCTGAGCTCTACATCATAGTCAGGCGGAATCACCGAGGGTTTTGATTGAAGATATCTAAACCCATGTTGTGGATGCAGTCGATGCAGAGGTCCGAGTGAATAAATACCCTCATTTTTCCTTGTTTGCATAGGTGCGCGACTAGCGCTCCCTATGGGAGTAGCCCCTAAGTGCTTGTTCGAGTTGAAGACTTGGACATGGACTTTATAGTCATAGAGCCTTGCGAATGCCATCATCTTCTATACTTTGTTGAATGTGCGACCCGCACTCCATATGGGAGTAGCCCCCGAGTGTTTGATTGAGTCGTAGACTCGAACAAAAACTGAATATTTGTTGGAAGTCAAAGAAAAAACCATCGTCGGCTCCATCCCTCTGCTGAGAGAGTGAGCAATGATGATGTCATTAATGATGAACGGTGAGCTCAACCATAATGTGAACAGTATGATGGGACCTGACACTATGGGCCCCAAAAGCTAACCATGATTTGACTGGTCATTGTGTAAATTGGGGTATTTAACAATGTCTCCTTGATTTTTGCGCTTAGTGGAGATCGTGCGATGACAGTTCATTTTCACACCACTACATGTGCACACCGATGCTTGCCACGCGCCAGAAAGGGGGGAATTAACCGCTGAGATTGCGCATCATCCCTGTTAATTAGCAGGTTGCTTCAGTAAAAGTTCCCCATCTTCATCCTCGTATTCCTCGCGCCCTTGCCTCTACTGATTTTCATCCCGCACCATAGTTCTGAAGCTAGTTCTTGCACTGGAAATGCTTCGAGTTTTTCTAAGTTCATTCTTGTAGTCCCAACAAAGGAGGTGTGCCGCAAAGATGGGGAATGGCAAAAACACCACTAGAGCTAGAACGTGCGCCACCGTTGTCGCTCCCAAGAAGAAATTCACGAGGAGCCGCGTCACCAATGACGTGTGGTGGCGCTCCTCGGTGAGGGCCTCCGACCTGCGGTCGCTCCGCCAAGTCGGCCTGATTCCTGTGGATGAAGCCGAGTGCAAGATTTCGGTCACCGAGGTAATCCCCGATCCCCCCGCTGGATATCAGGTGTGTTTGTTGCCTTTCTCCTTCAAGGGATTTATCTCGCCCTCCATGATTTCGTTCGTGTCTTGCTTTTTCTGTACGGGATACAACTGCACTAGCTATCTCCCAAATTCATTCTTCACATCACCTGCTTCATCACCCTCTGTGAGTGTTGGCTCGGTATTGAGCCGCACTTCAGGATCTTCAAGATGATATATAGTTTGAAGAGGCAGTCTGGTTTTGGGTCTGCAGTATATGAGGTTGGTGGGTGCGGCATATCTATTTGCTCAGGCATACAGTACTCCAGTTTCAATTTTGTCAACTCTGCTCAAAGTATGGAGGGACAAATGGTTCTACATCCGTGACCAGAAGGAGGCATACCAGAAGTATGGCCTGACCTTGTTTGACTCGAGTGCAGAGACGAATAAGAAGCGATCCTGGAAACAAGGTTCTTTCTGGTGAAACTGCAGAAGTTGAAGCTCTCTACTAGCGAGTGCTGAATCTGCAGCTGGTCCGTCACAAAAGTGGTCACATGCGTCAATATCATCCGAACCTTCTTGCGACATCGGGTACAACCCCTGCATGTTAGAGGGTATCCGATGGTCCTTTGGGCTAGAAAATCTCATCCAACCCACACCTCTTCAAAAGATCTATCATCCATGGATCGAAAGAAGAAAATTAGGTCTTGACCAAACTAACTACTAAGAAGCCTCTCCCGGTAGAAACATCAACTATGTTGTTTAGCGTCACCAATCCCATGCGAGAGGTAATACCCTTGCTAGTATTTTCATTATATATGATTACATGGTGGAGAACTTGATGGTGCTGTTGTTGCTATTGTAGGATTGGAAGGTCGCAGGGATGATGCCCCCTTTACTCGAGAAGTGGGACACCCCTGAGGGTGCAGAGCAGGTCGAGTCGGACTCCACTGTCCCTGCTGCTCAGTCGCAGGGATCCCTTGATTCAAGCAACGAGGGCACTCCCAAGAGGGGACGGAGTGAAGATTCATATGCTTCGACTCTAGAGATGCCGAAAGGTCCTGTCCCTGATGCAGGTGCTACTGGGCCAATTCCAGCAGTACCCATCCAGACTATGCCACCTGCACCTCCAGCCAAGAAGCAGAAGATAAAGGCATTCGACCTTGACACCTTCAACACGTGAGTGTTATAGACCTATGCCATGTCCTCAAAAGTATGTTTGTTGTATCTTAGAAGGTTGTTTTATTTACTGAATCATTAGGGAGTCCCCCCAGAAGAGTCTGTCAAGGGTGATGTGGAGGAGAGAATCATAGACTCTAAGGCTTCAAGCGCGGGAGTCATTGCTCCTTCCCTAAAGATGGTGACCACCGATGATGACAACTGCTCAAGCTCCTCCAATCTAGGTGGGCACAGTGTCATCGTCGCTCTGAGTTTGGAGCAGGATCTGCTGCAGTCTTTGGGTTCACATGTAAGTTACATTTTTGTGTCATCTTAGAATCCCATGAGTTCTTTGTATTGACTCAAACACTTGCACAACCATATATGCGGAACATGATGTAGATAGGCCCACAGTATGTGCGACGGGAATCTGACTTTAGGAAGCTCCAAGGTGAGTTTGTCTCCTTTATGCATTGGTTAACTACTATGTTCACCATTTGAAGGATTGTGCTATGTTGTATGCCAGATGAGAACAACCAGGTTCTGCCTCGCCTAGAGGCTCTCGAAATGAGTCTCAGTAATGCCGATGCGAAATAGAAGAGCACGGTGGAAGCCGCTGAATGCCAAAAGCTGGAGTCAAAATAGTACAAAGAAAATTGTGCAGCAACTATGGCGATACAGGAGAAGTAAGTGACTGAGCAACTCATGACTGTTGCTCATGTGTTGTCTGGTGAGTCCATTTTGCTTGTTGGTTGCATCTTCCGCTTACTTGGTGTGTTTTCTTAGGCCACCTCTCTTTGCATCTGCAAATGTTGCTAGTGTCGACTTCGACTGTCAAGCGCTTGAGCGGGAGGATGCTCTGGTTGGTGTCGTGAGCACAATCGAAGATCGAAGCGCGTACGCCAAGGAGGCCCTCCTCAAGTCCAAGGCTATGCTTGGTCGCTTCCACTGGGAGATGTTCTCGAAGGTTGTTTCCCTCGAGGATGTCGGCAGTCTCGCAGATGCTTTTGCAGATGGCGCCCCCAAGGAACACAAGCATATGTAGAAGGTCGCGGGTGCCTCCTTGGGACTTTCTATGGCCCATGCGCATGGCGTCAACCTGGATATCAGCAAGGTCACCTCTGCAATGCCGGTGAAAGCGGATGACAAGGAGGTAGCTTTCACCCCTTTCACCAAGCACTGCAATAAGTATGTCACTTGGTTGATTGACTTGCTTGTGAAGTACAACGAGGAGCAGAAACGGTTGGCCGTGACGAATGCCACCACGGAGGAAGCTGCCACGGGCACTACGAAGCCTTCGGATATTGATTCTTAGTTAGCTTAGTGCCGCTTGCAGTTGCCTTTCTTTTGTAACCATGATACTTGGATGTAGCCATAGTTCTTGTAGTTAGTAGGTAGTGATCACCAATGACTCTACTGCTTTTGGATGAAGTTGTATGAATGTCTTCGACTGGTGTCTTTATTCGTGCCGACTTTCTTAATTGATTTGCTTGTTGACATGTCTGATAAGCTCTTATTCTTCTGCTGTTTTCATGTATAGGGCACCACCAATGATGTACTAGACGTTGTTTCTTCTGCTCCTCCTTTGGTTCCTCCACGACCTTTGAGGGCTGACAAGCTGTCCCAACTTCCCCTTTTGCAAGATCAAGTCAAATACTTGGATAAAACACTCACAGTTGTAAAAGGTAATGTTGATGTGTGAAAATCAAAAACAGAAAAGGCACTCGAATGAGAGAAGTATCTTCTGGGCTAAATAGCTCATATCAGCGAGAAGCTCCAATGTGAGTGTTCCTTGTTGATTTTACTTCTTGTAATTTTGCCTATTGTTGACTATATGTATCTGACTTTGTTGCGTAGTTGTTAATCTCATTCCGCAGGAAGAGACAGGTCACGTCAGCATCCGGTTGAACTGCCTAACTCAAGTGGAGCTTGAGGCTGGGGGGTTCTTCTGGACCGATCGGAGTCAAGCGACTGTGCTGGTGATGTTGTAAGATCGCGTTTACCAGGTGTTTCATTACTTGAAGAAAGCACAATCCTCCTTCAAGTCCATTTTTGGCGCAATGTTTCTATTGGACGAAGTTCCCTCCAGCCTTCTAGCATTGCTGCGAAAGTTCCAAGGTGTGGGTGATGTACGCTAGTGCATGCACTGGCAACTTGTTGTGGGTGCCAAGGCTGCCCTTGCCTTTGTTCATATGCAGCATCCAGATGTGGACCTGGAGGCCATCGTTGAAGGACCGTCGGCGCCTCCAGATGGCATGGTGTGGAATATGCGGCCACATTATCGAGCGTTTGCCCAACCTGCGAAAGATATCATTTGGTTGTTCGACGAGCACACCAATGTCATACTCCAACGGCATCAGTAGTTTTTATCCAGCGTATGACATGTAGATAATGTAAAATCTGTGTAATTCAAGAGGGCTTTGATGGCCCGTGTAGCGTTGTTGCATGTTTGTGTGCATTAATGTGAGTGCATTGTTGCTGCGCCTTTTTGTTAGCCCGACGCCAACCAATCTTAGTACCTTGCAAACCGGCCAGTTGAGTTGCAACTGGGTTAGAGTTTTCAAGGATTCGATTGTGGGTTGGGTCAGCACATTGTCTAGCCTGGTGCCCATAGTGATGGGTATGCTGCATGGAAAATATAAAAAAAATCCTATGGAAGAGTAGAAGAAACCCAACAAGATCTGATCAACGAGATGCTAGTAATGAGAGATATATCTGATCTACTTACCCTCAAAGTCACATGAGTGTTTAACGATCGAGGGATCGTGGATGAGTCGTACACGTCGTTAGATCAATCAGATGAAGTCCTACATCTGGCAGCTCCTCCCGGGTATCCACATGTCCAGCTTGGTGTCGTCTCCTCCCCTTGATCCTGCAAGAGAGATAAAAGAGCTCCACAAGATTCCGGTAGCACAATGACATCACTTGGTTATTGTGGAGAGAAAGAAGTAGGGCTTCGCTGAGCGTCTACACGGAGGAAGGGAGAAGTATATGGAAGAGAGGGGAAGGCGGCAGCTAGAGATTTAGGTGGCTGCTCCTCAGCCCCTCCACCTCTATTATATAGGCATGGGGGCATCCCTATGCTTGGCCCCTTCCAATACGATGGCCTACAACGCCAAAGGATTAGGGAAACTCCCATCCTTCCCTACACCCCCTCCCAGGGTTTTCCCAAACCTAGCCGCATGGGCCTAGGTGGGCTATGGCGCCCTGTCCCAATGAGGCCATGATGACCCTTATTTAGGCTCATGCGGTCCTACCTTGAAGGTGGGCCCCACAATGGACCCTAGGAACCTTCTAGAACATTTCGGACTCGCTCCGATATATTATGAACTTTTCCCACCACCCTAATAGGACTTGCCATATACTTTTCTTTACCTCTGGACTATTCAAAAGCTCCTCGTGATATCAAGGATCTCATCTGATACTATGAATCAACACTTGATCATACCATTTATAATCTAATTGAAGCCTAGCGACATCGAAGTGTTAAGTGTGTGACCCTACGGGTTCGAGAACGTGCAGACATGATCGAGATACCTCTACAATCAATAATCAGTAGCAAGATCGGGGATGTCCATATTGGTTCCCACACATTCAATGAAGTTCTTTTATCGGCTGAATGACGATGTAGATGGTTCAGTTAATATGGTATCCGATTCCCTTTGTTTCGCGATATATTACTTTCCTGAGTTTTGATTGTCGGTACCATCATACCTAGTTCAATCTAATTACGAGTAGGTTCTCTTTATGTGTTCCATGGTGTAGGATCCCTGTGACTAAACACATTTGTCACATGCTTGCAAGCTTTAGGACGCTACACTAGCGACAGGGCCCAGAGATATATCTCTAACATGATGAATGGTTATGCTTATTATTGGGTTTGTCCATCACATTATTATCGTAATCATATGATCCCAATTACATGTCCATGTTCAAGAAACCTTAACAAACACTTGACTAA
This sequence comes from Avena eriantha, assembly GCA_910589775.1. Taxonomy (NCBI): domain Eukaryota; kingdom Viridiplantae; phylum Streptophyta; class Magnoliopsida; order Poales; family Poaceae; genus Avena; species Avena eriantha. The sequence goes on from OU342744.1 coordinate 241,132,304, forward strand.
CGAACTAGTCAGAAGAGGCTCACTAGGGACATTGTGTTGTTTATTTATCCACACATATATTTAGTTTCCAGTACATACAATTATAGCATGGATAATATACACTTATCATGAACAATGAATATAATAATAACAACTTTATTATTGCCTCTTGGGTATATTACCAATAGTCTCCCACTTGCACCAAATTCAGTAGTCTAGTTTACATCGGTAAAGATCTAACACCCATGGAGTCTTCGTGGTGATCATGTTTTGCTCGTGGAAGAGGTTCAGTCAACAGGTCTGCGACATTCAAATTCACATGTACATTGCAAATCTCTATGTCTCCTTCTAGGACATGCTCACATATGTTATGAAAGTGGCACTTGATATGCTAGGTATTCTTGTGTTCCTGTGGCTCTTGAGCAAGGGAAATGGCACCTATGTTGTGACAATACATGGCTAGTGGACTCAATGCACTAGGAACCACAGCCATCTCGGAGAGGAACTCTTTCATACAAACTGCTTCCCGTGTTGCTTCTGAAGTAGCCACATATTCTGCTTTAGTTAAAGATGTGCCACCGCGCTTGGCTTGGATCTCTCCATCTTATTGCTCCTCTATTCAAAATTAATACGTATCCAGACTAAGACTTAGAGTCTTCCAGATCCTTGTCCCAACTAGCATTGGCGTAACCCTTTATAGTGAGGTCTTGGTCACCTCCATAAAGAAGAAACATTTCCTTAGCCCTATTTAGATACTTAAGGATATTTTTAACTGCCATCCAGTGTTCCACTTCTAGATCACTCTGGTACCCGCTGGTCAAACTAACAACATGGCACACATATGGTCTAGTACACAACATGAAATACATGATAAAGCCTATGGCTGAGGCATATGGGATGTTGCTCATCTTTTCTTTATCTTCTGCCATCACCGGACTCTGAGTCTTACTCAAAGTCTTACCTTAGAACATTGGAAATAACCCTATCATCAAATTACCCATTCTAAACTTCTTCAAAACTTTGTTAAGGTATGTACTCTAGGAAAGTCCTATTAGACGTCTTAACCTATCTATATAGGTATTGATGCCTAATATATAAGCTACAATAGGAGTGATATCCGTAACTTCAGGGACATAGTTTAGTTTAAGGGGGAGAGAATGTAATGCCCAGCATTTAGGGATGTAGAAGAGAGTTTGTGCATGTGCATTCATGCATAAGAAAATTTGGGGTAAATTTTTCACAAACTAAAACCCTGTGGATATCATAGTTTCTTTCACTATGTTGAGATAAGCTTTAGCTCATTCTGGTGATTGCTAATGTTTTTGACATGATCTCTAGGTATTTTGAGTATTTTGGGGTAATAATTTTAATTTACATTTGAATTTGAAAATACTTTTGAATTAATCCAAACCAAAAGCATTTAGGAGTTTATTGTTTTAAAAAGAACATTCAAATATTATAGTTTGAAGTATTGATATTATATTATATAATAAGTGTAGAAGTAAATGGAATGCCAGACATTATAAAATGATAGAAATATACAAATAATTGGAATTCTTATTCTTTTCTTATTACATAATTACAAATATGGAAAGAATACAATTGAGTAAGAAAATCTTATACTAATGAATAATTGAAAGTGAGAATAAAGTAAAATTTATTGAATAATAAATCTATATTACATTGTTCTTTATAGAAAAGGATTGAAATTACAAAACTAGATAAAAGAAAAGCCCTATACTAATTCCTAACTAGTCCTACATATCTATCTTCTCAATCTTCTCTATAGAAGTTTGTTCCTGCAAATAAAACAAAGAAAACAGAAATAAAAGGAAAATATTATGGTTAGTTTCCCCCCAACTTTGAATAGTGAAGTGCGCTGTTTAAATTGCACCATTGAGTAATTATAAAATAATTGGGGGCAAGTGAAAGATCACGGATGTTGCCTAGAGGGGGGGGGTGAATAGGCGATTAAAAACATCTACTAGATGGGCTTAACAATGGCGGAATAAAACTAGCGTTTTGTTTTGTTAAGAACAAAGCCTAGATATACTAAGGTTCACCTATGTGCACCAACAACTGATGCTAAGAAAGACAAGCAACAATATGATAGGAATATAGATTACTTAAAGAACGATGGCTATCACAATGTAAAGTGCATAAGTAAAGAGCTCGGATATAGAGATAACCGAGGCACACAGGGACGACGATATTTTACCGAGTTCCTCCCAACAAGGGAGTACGTCTCGTTGGAGGGGTGGGCGGTACTAAGACCACCAATGCACAAAGGCCTCACCCTATTCTCCTGAGCACCCACCACGCGGGCAAGCACCCGTTCCACTATGGGACACTTGAGGATGATCACCGAACCCGTACAAGATTGGGGCTATCTCCACAACTTAATTGGAGGCTCCCAATAATCGCCACCAAGGACTCAAACTTGGGGGAGCTTCACAACTTAATTGAAGACCCCAAAAACACGCCACAAAGGCCACACAACCGTCTAGGGTTCCAAGAACCCAAGAGGGACATGCAACGATGAATATCACCAAACAAATCCTCTGGAGAGAACACAAACCGATGCACCTAATGCAAATGGCAAGAACACCACAAACATGCCCCAAATCTTCACTCTCAAGTTCCAATAAGACTACTAAAGCAATTGGGGAACAAGAGAGGAAGAACACAAAAGGGGAACACAAAATGCCCCAAAGATCTAGATCCCAAAGATTCACTCACAAAGAAGTGATGTGGTTTGGTCAAAATATAGATCTAGATCTCCTCTATCTTCCCCTCAAATATTGGCAAGAATCATTGGAGGGGGACCAAGAAATCAAGCACAAGAGATATGAGTCAAATAGACAAAAGGGCTTGAGAAAATAAGAGCAAGAACTAGCTAAAAAGAACAAGAGGAAAAGCTATTTAAAGGCCCCCCTCAAACTTCTCGTTGGGGTAGATCGACCAGGAGCCCGCTAGTAACAGTGCTAGGAAAGAGCGAGCCAAGCAGTAGTGCTAGAAGCTAGCGAGCGAACGCCAGCAAGCGCAGGGGATCGGGGGCGTGCTGCGGGAGCGGGCGAGAGCGAGCTGCGCTACGTGGCCAGCGCGAGGGAGCGAGGCAGCGAGCTAGGGGGAGCGGCGACCTGCTAGCGGGGCAGCTGGGCCGGGAACGCATGCGGCCCAGCAAGCGACGGCATAAAGTGGCAAGGCGGAGCAGGAAGTGAGCAGGAGCACGGCTAGGCGCGGGAAAGGGGATCGGGGGAAGGATGGAGAGCGGAGCGAGGCGACTGTACGAGCGCGCATGCGGGAGTGGAGCGAAGCGGGAGCAAGGGAGGCTGGGCTGGGGAGATGCTGGGCCGGCCGGTACTACCGGCCCACTGGGCAGTAGTGTTGCTCTGGGCCGGTAGTGCCGGTTGGTGCAGCCGAGCCAGGCAGAGAAGAAACACTGCAGCTCAGGTGCGGCCATTACTACATGCGGTAGTACCGCCTGGCCCAGAAAAAACCGATCCCTCTTTTTTCTTTTTAAATCAAAGGCAAATATTCAAATGATCATAACTTTAGTTTGGTAACTCCGATTGACCCGAATCCAATTGCGTTGGAAAGAGAACAACAAGAGCTACCCAACTAGATGAAATATTGGATATCACCAAGTGAGGAAGTATCAAGTATTATAATGTGGGATACTTCACTCGGTGAGCATCCGGAAAACCTCCGAGATAAAAAACGCAACAAGGTACAAAAGGCAAATCCGTTTTTGATGATCAAGATCTTGTTATGAAGATTACCAAATCCTCTATATCCTCACATGGATAGCACCAACAAACAACCAAGAAAGATGATGCTAAGAATGCAAAGGTTTGAGCTCTCTCCGAACGATATGTTTGAGTTACTCAATTGAGAGCTCCTCTTGATAGTACGGCTGTCTATCCTAAACCTGGTCTCTCAACTACCAACACAAGACCAGAAAAAGGGAAAACCTATCATGAGTACCTTTGCCTTGAGCATACTTTGACTTTGTCTTCATCGATCCATGAACACCGAGGATGGCAAGCATCAAACATGAGATCTTCTAAAGATGGCGCATTTTGAGCTTACACAACACTCCTTCATCATTTCATCTACCTTGAAGCCAACACATGCTCCAAGCGATGCCAATGGACAATTCCTACAAGTACAACTTAATACACACATTAGTCCATAAAGATTGTCATTAATTACCAAAACCACACATAGGGGCCCACATGCTCTTTTAGCAAGTTTCACTATGCCCCCCCGGATTAATCCTCCGAGAATCCCTATTATGCATACACCATGATCCCATGATCAGTTAGTCGTGGCACATAACCGACAAATATCAAAGTAAACATCCATTACTTAAGCAGATACATGTCATACCTTACATACCCTTATGGTTACATCAATCATCATCAGCAGAACTTCATCAAGCGTAGAGCCCGAGCCATGCCTTAATCTACAGGCAACTGACTGGGAGAACGTCCTAGCTTGCATAGTCGTCAACTTCACCTTCTTCTTGATATCTGACCAAGTTAATATCCAGGGACAACGCCAGTGGGTAATTTGAATGTACTTGCAAACCACCTTAAGAGAAATAATAATAACAAGAGGATATGCAATATGGCTGTGGTAGTAGGTGGGATCTAAGAGAGATTATTTTCTCACATAGTTTCTCTTGTAGATATAGCATCTACATAAGTTTGTTGAAAACTTTGGTAAAACATTTTTGGAGACCTTTTTGAAAAGTTTCAGAAAACACTAGGACTTAGTCACCCATTTGTTTCTTCCTTCCGGTCATCTCATGACCAAACTCCTTTCCTTCGTTTCTGACCATCCCATGGTCAAATCATTTCCAAATCCTTTTCTTTTTCGAAGTCCTTTTTGAAATCAAAACCAGCACCACTCTACAGTAGTTTGTCCAACTGTCCATAACCACGGACACAGCTATTCGAATAGATTTACACTCTACAGAGGTTGTACACTTTAGCCACACCAACCGAGTACCCTGCCCTGATCCTCACTGTTCATGGGTCGAGTAACCGATCAAGACTCTCCGGATGCCACTCTACCATATTCCCTACCATATGAGTTGTTCGTCTCAACACCAGGACATCGGGGCCACAGACCAACCAGAGCGCATTTCGACTCCTCCAGAGTGGGCACTTTCAATGAGAGGCTCATAATATCGCCCGGTCACTCGCATGGGTGATCCTGATTCCTCCAGGTGACTGTCTAAGAGTTGACCCTTTTTGTAAAGGCAAGCCCGGGATTAGAGGGAGATGATCCCTTATTAGTAGTTATGAGAATTCCCACACCAGAGTAGCAAACTTCAAGTCTAGCCCTGTCCCATTCCAGAGTAGTGTGGTTGCACAGGTTAAGTTGTTATAGCTAAAGCTGCAAAGAACTGGGTGCGTTTTTGTAAACATTTTTCCTCCATATTTTGTAAAACGAAAACCTTTTTCTTTCTCAAACTTCTCTTGGTTGGTCAATCATCACCAAGGTTTTTCCATAAACATTTGTAAAACTTTTTCGCGGGTCTTCCCATCCTCTAGTTTTGCTTCGGCTAAAATGGGGTCTCCAAAGGGGTTATGGTGTTATACACCATCTACCATTCTAGGGACAAATAGGTGCGTCAAGGGGATTGTACTTAGTAGTACGCAGGTGTAATGGTTTGTAGGAGCCAAGCCACTACCCGATATAGATCTTCATAATATAAAACAATGCAGTTTACATAAACAGTAGATAAAACACGCATAAGTAAAATAGTAGGACAAGTCTTATGAGCGAGAAGGTGGCTTGCCTAAGATCAGCAAACTGGCAATATATGTCCCTGGACTTCTTCTTAGAATACCATAATAACCAATAATAACATCATCTTCTTCTGGTCTCCGATATAATCGCATATATCGTCGTTATGGATCACATGCAAGCAAACAAAGGGCACAATCAACACAAGGCATACAATCACCAATATCATAAAGCAAACAAACACACCAAACATTATTCACTTCAGTAGATTTTGATAGATTGAGATCATAGCATTTGGAAATACTTTACTTGCCTTTGTGGTTTTGCCTTTGTGATTTATTTGTCTAATACCACCTAATGAAGGGGTTTTGACTAAGGATTGGGTTTGGGGTGATATAAATGTACAAAAATGATATCTACAGATATGTATTGGAATAACAAGACCAACAAAAGTGGTTTCATGATTTTATCAATATCATATATTTAGTTATGATTTTTCTAGTGAAATAACCTCTAGTTTAGGTGAATAAATCACCAGAAAATATCTAGAGGTCCAAAAATTATTTACTTGGATGGTTAGGTAAGGTTTGATGGGATGATTCATTGAGAGTTGGTATCACCTCAAAATATTAACCAGAATGCCCTCAGCAAATTCCCAAAGGAAGTTATGGAGGTTTTTTTTTCTTCTTTTTCACCATATTTAATCTACAGTATATATTGATGTTATTACAAAGTCACATGTTAGGTATTTAGAATACCTTTCTATAGAAATTGGCAGCATCCTTTTTGGAGTTGTAAAACTCCTGCGGTGAGTTTATTAGTTAATGAACTCTACACAAAACAGTTTAATTCCTAATAAATCAACCATGCTTCATAAATTTTTGGGTTCCTTGGGTTTGATAGATATTAGTGGGAAGGTCTCCTGGGAGTTTGAACTAGATCAATACCTATCTTGGTTTGACCTAGAGAAATTCCTCAAGTCATATCTGTGCTGTGTTTTTTATTTTTACTTTGGGCAATATATGAAGTAACTGACTATGGGGCCAGGGTTACATTCAAGGTATGACTCACTGATACATTGCAAATGTATCTATAATTTTTGATGTTCCATTCTTGGTTTTATTTACTTTCTTGTGTTTTGTTCCAACTTTGGAGTACTTTTATTATGATTTCTTGGACTAACCTATTAACAAGAGCCACAGTGCCAGCTGCCTGTTTCTGCTGTTTTTGGTTCCAAGAAAGTCAGAAAATGAATATTCTCGGAATTGGATGGGACAAAAGCCAAAGTGCCTATTTTTCCGGAAGGGATCAAGTGCCAGAATACGATACGGAGAAGGGCTAGGAGCCGGCCACACCACCTGGCCGTGCGGCCAGGCCTGGCCCGCGCCAGGGGGTGGTATGGTTGACCCCAGCACCCCCTCGGCCTCTCCTTCCGCCTATAAGTTTCCTTCAGGATGAAAACCCTAAGTACCCGATCAAAAATCCACGAAAGAGTCTGTAGCCACCGTCATCTCTGCCCCTAGATCGGGGGGATCTGAAGCTCTTCTCGGCACCCTGCCGGAGAGGGGAATTCACCCTAGAGGCCTTCTTCATCACCATGCAAGCCTCCGGTGTGATGCGTGAGTAGTTCATCCTTGGACTACGGATCCATGTAGTAGCTAGATGGCTGGTTTCTCCTCCTTTGTGCTTTCATATTTAGATCTTGTGAGCTCCGTTCATGATCAAGATCATCTATTTGTAATTCATACATGTTGTGTTTGCGGGGATCCGATGGATATTGAGATGCTATTTCAGATTGATTATTGATTCTATCATGTCTTTGTTATTTGAGATCTTGCATGCTTTCTGTTGTTAGTAGCTATCTTGGCCAAGTAGATGCTAGCAACTCCAAGAGTTAGTATTTATGCTCGATAGTGGGTTCATGCCTCTGGTAATCTGGGGAAGTGACAGAAATCTCTAAGGTACTAGATGTGCTGTTGCTACTAGGGAGAAAACAACAATCCTTTGTTCATAGAACAATCATATTGTTTACTTTACACGCAATTCGTAAAGCAATAATCTGTTGCTTGCAACTTAATACTGGAGGGGGTTCGGATGATAACCTGAAGGTGGATTATTAGTCATAGATGCAGTTGGATGGCGGTCTATGTATTATGTTGTAATGCCCAATCAAGTCTCAGAGGAGTCAAGATGATTAGTATATGCATGTATTGCTTTCTCGGTGTTTGTCAATTGCCCTGCTGTAATTTGTTCACCCAGCATGTTATCTATCTTAAGGAGAGCCACCTCTAGTGAAGTATGGATCCCGGTCCTTTTACTCTACATACAATCTACAATCTTTTACTGCTTTGTGTTTACTTTCTGCAAACTTTTACTTCTTTGCATTCGATACGTTTAATCCTTTGTTTTCTGCAAAACACGGTGAGATTGACAACCTCATCGCAAGTTGGGGACAAAGTTACGTGGTTGTGTTGTGAAGGTCTCCACGTTGCTACTAGCACCGGTAGTGCGCCCTGCCAAAGCTCGGCTAGTAACACCTTTGGGGTGTTTCCTTGCTCCTACTGGTTCGATTAAACCTTGGTTTCATAATTGAGGGAAGACTTGCTGCTGTATTCATCGTACCTTCCTCTTGGGGTTCCCAACGAGCTCTACATCAAAAGTCGAGCGCATCACTCATACCTTTCAGTACAAAAAGGATTCAATTCAGTTGGATTTGTAAATCTTACAAAAAGATTTATTTTGTGAAAAGGATACATCTAGGGGCTGGGATTACTCTATTTATTTTTGACCACCACTTGACCAAACAGGGGTACTGCATGTTATAGAAGTCAATGATGCATATGGGAAAATTTAGTTCTGGGCAATAACTTGCATTTTTCATTTTCTTACGCAATTAAATCTAGCCGTGTTTTAACAGGACCTGGAAAAAGAAATTGAAAAAGAAAGGGGTTAGGGCAACAGTGGGCCGTAGTGCGACAGCTCTGCCGGGCCGGCCCAACGTCGCCGCGGGCACGCGAGTTTGAACGTGAGCGTGGGGCCCGACCGTCAATGAGGGTTGCTGCCGAAGGGTTATTAGGCGCCGCTGGCCATTGGATCTGGTAGAGATCGACGGCTGCTGGCCGTCTTCCACCTCTGTCTACGCGGAAAAGAACCAGGGAACCCTAGGTCAGGCAGGGGGTTGTGGGGCGCTCACCTTAGGGGCGGAGATGGGCTGGGAGATGGTGGCGTGGATGCGGCGTCTCACGGGGAGCACAGGAGGGGTGGAAGTGGTGCCTTTGGTGCAGATCAAGGGCTCGCGCGATGCGAACAGTACCAAGCTCGTCGGAGCTCGACGGTGGTGGTCTGTGGAGGCTGTCCTGAGCCAAAGAAGAAGTAGGGTTAGATACAAACAGGGAGGGGGGGAGTACCAAGAGGAAACATGCAGCGAAGGAGGAGTGGAGAGGGGAGCACCTCGAGCATATCTTGAAGAAGGCCGAGAAGGGAGTTCCTCCTTCTCCCGGTCAACATAGAGGGAGAGAGGGACTGGGCTTCCAAGAGGGGTGGTGTAGTAGTGCATGGGAGTGGAATGGGGGTAAGGTGAGAGGATGGGGTGGCCTCTGCTTTTATCCCCGAGGAGAGGTTGTACACAATGGACTAGGTCCATTTGGATAGGGTGGAGATGATGTGAGGCCCTGGTTGGTCTAGGAGGGCGGTGGTGAGGTCGGGGTAGTGCCATAGGAGGGCAGGGAGAGGTGGGGACGCAGTAGACTACGAGCTTCCTTTCTCCTTCTTTAATTTGTCGATAGAAAGAAAGTGGAGAAAGGGAGGGATGGGGCCAGCCATGGGGGCTTGCAGGCGGGGTAGGGGTTGGCTGTGGGTTCAGGTACACGCCCACCTACTGGCTGGAGGGGAGGTGTTGTAGCTGCATTTACTTTACAAGATTTAACAAAGATATGGCAAATTACTCTCTAGCTCTTCTTCCAAGCAAAAAGGGACAAAGGGAGGGTGTTGCTACATTGTAGATACAGTGTATACGACCAGGGAGTGATGGTGGCTGCTGTGGTGGAGCACATGTCTAGTTTTGGTGAGGGTTTGATTGAGTTTTGGTTTAAAATTGATAAATGCTCAAATCTGCCATATTGATGGATCATGATGTACTTCTCCAAACATGATCTTGGCAAGATGGGATGAGGGTTCTGGTAGATAGACGTGATCATGATACACCCTCAAGAATTTATTGAGATTTTTCAGATGATTTTTGGTGCATTTAATATCAAATATTCAAAAACTTCCGAATCTGTTTCATTGGATTTATCTGAGATTTTTGAATTGGGAAAGGATGGTTTTTGGTTTGTGATGGTCCCAAATATGAATTTACACATTGGTGAATTTTTACAAGATTTATTGAAAAGTAAAACTATTTAATATATTTATTTTCTTGTTTCTGATATTTAAGAAAATGGGAAAAACGAATTATTAATACTCTTCAATTTTTTTTGAAGTGGGAGGATAGGCTATGATATATAGGCCTCAAATGAGCCTAAAGTTGGAGGTGTGATTTGGAGGAAAACAAACTTGCCTTTAGAGAGGGAGTTTTGGAGGTGTTATCCAATAAAGGAATTAAATGGTTTTGGGGCTAATTTAATTAGGGATGACCTTTGATAAATTGATATCTCCATGCTATAAGATGTCCAACGTATTTATACATCAGGTGGTACCTGGGGTTTTGTGAAGTTGATTTGATTTGGGTAGAAGCAAGATAAGAGGATCTTGTGCTCTATTATTTTTATACCTTCAAAACCTTGTTGGATCTTGGAGCTCCCCTTGGGTCAGGATCTATATGGATGGATATAACAAGTGATTAGATCACCAAGGAGCAAAGAGTTTAGGTTTTTCCTGGTTGGGCTCTTCAAGAATTTATTCCAAACTTTGAATAAAATAAGGGTACCAAAGCAGATTATCAAATAGCCTTCAAAACCATGTGGGTTTTAGAAGCACAATGATCCAATTGGAATAAGTGAAGTAGGTATTGCTAGACCTTTATGAATATATTACAATCATGCAAAGAGTTGGACAAAATAATATAGTATGGGTATGTGAGCTTCTTCCAAAGTAGGCTAGTTGATAAAATTTGCTGGAATTGTTATTTTCTTGCCTGCAAAACCATCAAGAACAAGTGGGTTAAAAGATGATCTAGCCAAGGGAAAGGGTGGGCCTTGGTATTCCTTAGGATGGACTACACAATGGTTTAAGTGTTTTTCCAAAATTTCACAAGGGTTGAGAAGGAGAGAGTCTCAAATAGGTGATGTTGATAACCGTTTTCTAGACTTAGCCTAATTTGGCAGATTTGGTGATTTTGACTAGAATATAAGAGTTGATGTTTTTGATTAGTTGCAAGGTTCCAAATCATCATCCAATGGATGAGGTTTAAGTGTAGATTTAGTAGAAAGGATCCATGCTTGGGATTAGTCTTTATTGACTTGGAAGCTTCTAGAATGGATCACTTTGGAATTGATTTGGTTAAGGGTTTTAGATGATCACCTAGGGCTAGATATAAGATCCAGCTTGTATTCTTGCTTAGGGTTTGGTGATCTTAAGTATCTTGATCTTAGAGGATGAGCTCCTAGGGTAGCTCATACTACTTCCTAAGCAAACAAGTCAAACAACAGATCACGACAGTTCATCTTAGCAGATTAAGGCAACTCATCTTACAAGCAAAGCAAATCTACTACTAGGGTTACCATCAAGCCTAGCTTGACGTAAGGATGGGTATTTTGAAGAGGTTATGTTTTGAAGTGGATGAGAGTCTCTTGGTATTTCTACCAAGAGTGGAATTCAAAAGCTTATAAAAGGTTTTGTAGAAACCTAGAGGTAAGAGTAGTTGAAGGTTCTGTCTTAGAAAACATAGGGAGATTATATCATATCGGTCTCCATAACTTTGTCAATAGAAGCTACTAAAAAGGATTTAGGGTTTCAAGGAATCTTGGCTCAGGTTTTTGAAATGACAGAATATTTGAGAATATGAAACATAAGCCAAGACAAACTTTGTGAAATAGCTTTTATCAACTGAGGTCAAGGTAAGTAGTATATCATTTTCTACACACTCAATGCATAAGCATCAACAAACAAGAAAGCAAACATTGCATCACTAAACAAGAAATTTTTTTGTTCCCCCTGATTTTTGCATTCTAGACAACAAATCAAGGTTGCTGAAATTGGGGTGTTACATTCACCAAAGTGTAATATCTGTTCTTTTATAAGCTTTAGTACAACATCCTTAGACAATGGGGCAAGTTTCACCAGAAGGAGTAAGAGAGAGGTAGAAAGTTAAAGTGAAAATATTCCTAGTAAAACTACTCGAGCTCATCCCAAATAGGGAAGAAGCTCACTCGCTCACATGTAGAGTGTGTGTCGTCAGAACAAGAAGGACTCGGGGAGAGGGGGATAAGTCCCAATCATACACAAAGAGAGAACATCTCTCTCTGAAGCGTGTATCACGAGAACCAAGCTAGCCAAGAATAACAAGTATACCTAAGAGCTCTAATACTAAGATTCATGAGACCAATCCATAGAAACACCACAGAAACCACTAGATCATCAGCCAAGATGGTCACTTGAGGAGGGGGTGGATCTGGTGTTGAGAAAGTGTAGGCCAGGAGAGGATCCAGAGGAGGAGAACACATATGTTCTAGGAAATTGCTGAGCAAGATCAACACTGGGATAAGAATCCATCATGCATCACAATAGCATCACCGACATCATCAAATTGGTGAGTCACAAAAAATCACTAGTCATATCTGTTCTTATCATGTGTAAGAGAATGATCTATTGGTGAATTTAAATCCTCATAGGTACACCCAGATGGGGTGTATGGTCATCACTGGATTTCTCAAAGAACCACAAATGGTATCCTTTCCAATCATCAGATTAGGTCTCAACCTGGGGCATCCTTGACCTTGTTTCTACTAGTTTTGCAACTAGAAGAAAGTAAATCCATTGATGGGTTGCTACTGGGCACATTCTAGTTATTTGTAGAACCTCAGTAGCATCCAACATAATAGACATTCCTCCAATATATAGCCACAACTACATGTTTCCATAAGAAAGATAATCAAATCATTTTCCTAAGAAAGCTAGGAATCATTTATGTTTGTCAAAAACTTCCACATAGTTTCATCAGCATATGAATCAAACGTATCATCATTTAAAGAGTTAAATCTTTATCTGATATATATATGCAAGCAAATAGTTACAATACTTGTTATGTATGACAACAAGTAATTGTTTCCATATATCATCAAGTTCCTTTTCTGAGCAAGGCAACAAGAAACTATCTTATACAAATCATCAACATGGCTCAGTACTAATAGCATATACCAGACATCATTTATATATTACCCTTCAACATATAGCATGTTCTTTTCATCACTGCCAAGATAGGTACAAGCAAATAAAGAACATAGGCCATTGACAGAACATCTCATAGTCTAATTCCAGGAAGGAATCCACCCTAGCACAGCCAGTAACAACACTAAGATAACATCATCTTCCTAACCAAGAGGCCAGGAATTATATTGCATTACTTATCAGTATACAAGCAACAACTAAACATCCAGGACACAGCCTATACCTTAATTAAATCTAGGAAAACATCATATCGATAATCATAAGCTCATACTGGTAATGCCTATCTCCAAACTATGAGCCAACATAGCAAGGATATGAATATCATCATAGATAGTAGTACTAAATCAAATAGTCCAAGCATCATCATCATTAGCAGATGAACATAATACCAGATTCACAGATCATACCACAATTAGAACTAAGTTCAATAGAATCCATCACCAGCTCATGAATATAACATATATTATCAAATAATCCAAACATCATCTTCCTAAGATTAGTAATTTCCAGGGGAGAGGATAGAACCCTAGAACATAGCACGCACCCTAATTAGGGTTACACACAACATCATCGTGAGGAACTAGTGAAAGACAGAGAGAAGTAAGGAAAGGGAGTAACTTACTCAAGGTCCTCGCTTAATTTAGAAGATGCAGTGAAGTGTTGGCTGATGGTGAGGTCACGGCGACATGGGGAGCACCTGGAAGCGCTACAACCCACGCCATGACACAACCTCGGTGACCAAAGGACGGTGGTGCTAGGCACCACTACACCCTAGGTCACCAACGTCGCACTCGAGAGTCATCGGAGCACAGCTCGCAAGGGTGGCCATAAACTCTAGGCACCTGAGAGGGGGAGACGTGGCTAGAGAATAGCAGGAGCGACGAATCGAACACAGTCAGTCAATGTAGCATCATCGACTGCATCAGCAAACACGGTGGTGGCCGAGGAGGCTAGAGTCGGCCATAATCGAGCACATCAGCGGCAGCGAGGCGAGTTGCCAGAGGAGAGCGAAGCTCGAATAGGGGAGAGATCACAAATGCTCTAGGTTGGTCGGCCGACCTAGAGCGACACTATGGGGTTTGGCCCAACCCAATGGGCTGAGCCAGGGCTGGGCTAGCCCAATGGGCCAGGCCTAGCTAGCCCAATGGGCTAGGCCCAGGTTTTAATAAGAAATAATATAATTAATAATTTACAAATTACAAAATACCCCTGAAGGTATTTTGACTCTAGAAAATTAAAAAAATGTCCTAAAAATACAAACTATATCTCTAAATGTTCGTAAAAATGTGAGTTATTCAATAAAACACACTAACTTCTATTTTAGAATCATAAAATTAACTTAATTATTTTAGGGCAATAATTGATTCATGGAATTTTAAAAAATAGAGAATAATACTTAAAAATAAATAAAATTTATTTTTAAAGATCCTAAATAAATACTTTATGTAATAAAAATACTAGTTGGTATTTTAAACCGATAAAAGTTAAAATGTGTATTTGAAACACTTATTTCTTTATGGAATTTTACTAAAATAAGAGTAAGGCTGAAAAATACATAAGAACCACTTTTAAGATCTTGAAAAGGTACATTTTACTTGAAAAATGCTAACCATGTTAAGATCTTGAAAAGATTTTAATATTTCTAAAGTAATAAGTCCTTAGTTGTTTATTTTATTCAAATAAAATACTTGTATTGTCATAAAGATAACACTTCAACATTATTTCCTAAGTAAGAATAAATATATGATCCTATAAAATGTTGTATTTCTAAAAAGTAATCCTTGAAGTCTAAATACTAAACCTAAAACCATGATTATGGTTTATAATAATATTTAACTGCAAAATACTAATTATTTAATGCTCCTTTAGAGTCTTAAATCAACTATAACCAATAACTTCAATCTAACCTTTAACATCATTCACTTATAATAGGAATGAATGATCTCTTTCCTTTAACCATACTTAACATAACTATAAAGCCTAATAGAAGTTAAGCAAACTATAAAATGAGATCACCATATCTCATAATTAGCTCTAACTCTATAACTCACCTAACCTCAACTTGCTAGGTATAGATTCTTAGAGCTATACTCAATATCTATACAATCTCGTTATCGATCATATCTAAGAAAACTTTTGAACTAGACCATAATATAAAAGTACTATATCTTAGTCCTAGTTATATTTTATATTTAACTTTGGCCTGTTACTCAACCACCGAGGAACACATTTGCTTAAGATTGTTAGAGCGATTCAAATAACCATCAAATGTGTTATGAGAACACTACAAATTGTTAAACTTAATGTAATAAGTATTTTCTATGAAAGTTATTCTTTTTGCCACTACAAACAAAAGCTTTGGCCATTCTGCTAAAAACACCAACTTGAAATGTGATTATCCTTAAGAATACATGTTAATCAATATTTACCATCTACTGTTGTTGTGTTTTACTTTACCAATTCATTTTAGAATCTCAGTATGTATTTATTTGTAAAGTAAACTTGATTGTAACAAAAACCTTTCATAAATCACTAAAGTGAATCCATGCTGAAACATGGAAATTTACTTTGGGATTTATACAATATGCATATAACTATCTATGCATAATAGCAAATAACATGGTACTTACTGGACCAATGCTACTGTTTTTAGATATTGGAGTTTATACCGACTAGAATACCTTGACTACATAATCTTGTAGTCAAAAAGGCAAGTTCACACTTGCTCATGTCCTTTGGTTATTTTCTATCATGTATTTGCAAACTATTACTGTGAACAACTGCATTTCAAAAAGGATGACTGAAAACACTTTTTTTCTTTATTAACATGCAGCAAGTTTTCCCTTAAGTGGATCACCCAAGGTTTATCAAACTCAGGGAGGAAGTGGTCAAAGGTATCCCCTCTCAAGTAACCCTGCAATCAAGATACAAGAAGTCTCTTGTGTCCCCAACACACCCAATACACTTGTCAGGTGTATAGGTGCACTAGTTCGGCGAAGAGATAGTGAAATACAAGTGGTATAGATAATTATAAGTGGTAACGGTGATAGAAAATAACTTAATGGCGTGGAAGAGACTAAAAGAAAACTAAAATAAAGATGGAAGCAAGCAAACATGTAACAGATCTAGTAGCAAACGGTGTATCAATGCTAGGAAACAAGGCCTAGGGATCATACTTTCACTAGTGAACACTCTCATATAAATATATCATCTTCATGATACTACTCTTAACTACTCTACGGTTGGACACTCTAATCAACGGTAGGGCTATAACAGCACACCTCAAAGTCCATATTTCCCATCTAGAAAACCCCACACTGTCACCTTGAGTACTAGATGAGTCCAACAAACACCACAATTTCATAAAGACA
Organism: Avena eriantha; assembly: GCA_910589775.1. NCBI lineage: Eukaryota > Viridiplantae > Streptophyta > Magnoliopsida > Poales > Poaceae > Avena > Avena eriantha. The sequence goes on from OU342744.1 coordinate 241,148,800, forward strand.
TCCAACTCCAAATATAACTCATTAAAAGTATTTGTAATCTCTAGCCTAAGTGCCACCATGGTGAGCACGCTGTCACTTTCACACACATGGGGAGAGCAGAGATCTATTAAGCACTTGAGTAGCAAGGTAGATCTATAGATTACAAGCTCATGATCACAATATGATCACGCATAGAGAGAGAGATGAACACATAGCTACCGGTAGAACCCTTAGCCTCGAGAGAGAACTACTCCCTCCTCATCATGGGAATCAGCAATGGTGATGGAGATGGAAGTGAAGATCGATGGAGATGGCTCCGGGGGCACTTCCCCGTCCCGGCAGGGTGCCGGAACAGAGACTTTCTGTCCCCCGAATGTCCCCTTCAGTGGCGGCGGCGCTGCGGAACTTTTCGTGGACGGAGGCTTGACTTTTTAGGGTTTTGGTATCAGGAGGCTCTTATAGGCGAAGGAGGCAAGGTCGGTGGAGTGCCAGGGGGCCCACACTACCTGGTGGCGCGGGTAGGGCTAGCCCGCGCCTGGGGGGGGGGGGTGTGGCCAGGCCCTGGACCTCCTACGTCTCGTATTCTGGCTCCATGAGTCTTCCGGTAAAATAGGAACTTTTGGTTTTGTCCCGTCCAATTCCGAGAACATTGATTTTCTGACTTTCCTGGAACCAAAAACAGCAGAAAACAGGCAACTGGCACTGTGGCTCTTGTTAATAGGTTAGTCTAAGAAATCATATGAAAAGTACTCCAAAGTTGGAACAAAACACAAGAAAGTAGATAAAACCAAGCATGGAACATCAAAAATTATAGATACATTTACAATGTATCAACATCCCCAAGCTTAACTCCTGCTCGTCCTCGAGTAGGTAAGTGATAAAAAGAAAGAATAATTTTTGAGGTGACATGCACCATCATAAACTTGATCAAAGTATTTGTAAAACATTGATAGCTGGGATCATAGTACTTCAATCATAACATGAAAGACAAAGTTCGAGCAATAAGACAAAGAAACTATGATGCAACATGAAAAGGCACAAACAAAAGGTTCATGAATAACAATGATTTGCAAGACGTTTGTTTGTTTCACATAAAGAAAACATGGCATAATAGTATTCAGCTTGTCCCTCATAGAGTAGCAAACATAATTGCATAGGACACCTTCAAAGTTCATAAGAGTGACTAGATACATATAGTTTAAAACAAGAAATATCAAGTTATGCATCAATCAACTAGTCTTGGGACAATGCACATAGAACTAAAAATGGCCACTATGCTCTCAAAGTAGGTGCATAAAGATAGAAGGTGGAGACTCAATATAATGGTGGAAGAAAGGCCTTTGTAAAAGGAAGTAGGGATTCAAGTCTCATAAAGAGCTTCCAAAAATTATGGTAATTATAGCTTCCAGCTCTCATTGCCCCTATCATAAGCATCTTGAAGGTGATTAAGGTTAAAGTGACACAACTAAGAGGATATGCTTGACAAGTTATAAACTGAAATCTCATGCCGCTTACTTATGAAGACCGAACCTCATGCTACTCAACTTCAGTCATGAGTAAGCTCTTGTCATTGTAAGTATATGTGTATCATTAAAAACCGCCAACGGGGTACCCCTTGCACATGATACGGGAGCTTTCCCATAATCAAAATGACAAGGCAAGCAGACAATGAACATCTCAGCGATCTTTTTATTTGCTATTTGCATAGGTTTTTATTGAGGATGCTTCATAGATTGCTCATTATGGTGATGCTGCAAGTTTCCACCGTGATTAGGCATGGCTTAGGCTAGCGGCCCAGGCGTTTCTCTAACAAACATACAAACTCTATGATCTTACAAGTTCCACTTTTATTTCACACCGCCGGGATCCATAAGCAAAAGAACATGATATCAACAGGGTACAAAGTACAAGTTCAATGTTGAAAGCGTTCCCCATGATTCATGGTTATGCTAATTTCAACTTATAAAGCGCAAGCACATATGCAACAAAGAAGGACCCAATGGTTAAAGTTTATTAAATGCAGAAAGTAAAGTGTGCCATCAAGTTCGTGAGAGCTTTAGTCACTAGTTTTCTCATAACAAGTTTAATTTGGAAGGTAAACAAAAGCATGAATATACTTGGAATAGCATATGCTAGTAGGTAGGTATGGTGGACTCTTTGTAATAACTTGGTTTAGGGAGTTGGATGCATGAGTCGAACTCATACTTGGTTGTGGAGGCTAGCAAAAGACTGGGAGCGACCAACTAAGAGAGCAATATGGCCATAATCGTGCAGAGAGACAAAACATCATTGATCAAAGCATAAAGTGATACTACAAGTTGAAAACTAAAGGATCATAAAGGCTATGGTGACTTGGGATAGTCATAACATGGTGTGAGCATGTGCCAAGTCAACCCAAATAAAGCATCAAAGAAGAATACCACAATACTATGCTTTAATATGCTAAAACAACGCATGATTCATCCAAAGCACATTAAGCAATCTCAATTGTTTATAACAAGTCATGCTACAGCAAAGAATACTAAGAATAAAGCCAAAACAATATCAAGCATGGCATGACAGAGCATAGGCCACAGTCAAAAACAAGCTCTTTTTACCACATAAGCATGAACTTGCCTACTCTTTTCCAAACCAAACCAACCTATTTGCAAACCAATGTATGAAAGAGGGGGTCCAACCAATTTATTCATAAAACTAAGCAAACCAATCAAACAAAAACTAACACGAAAACAAAAAAGAATACGCTCCAAGAAAAGCACAATTGTGCATGAAACAATAAAAATGAAGCGTTTGGAAGAAACCTGGGATTTTTATTGATGAAGAAGGGGATGCCTTGGGCATCCCCAAGCTTTGACGCTTGTACTTCTTGGATATTTCTTGGGGTGACACGCGTGGCATCCCCAAGTTTGAGCTTTAGTCCATCCTTCATCTCATTACTCATTCCTTCCATACACCTGAAATTTTTCCTTCATACAAAACTTCACACAATCTCATTAGCAACATTAGTGCACTCCAGATAAATAAGTCTTAAGGTTCAGTTCTAACACCAATTAAACTTCGATTAGAACACTAGATACTGTAGCACTTCCCTCAAAAAGCTCAATTCCCCAAAAGAACTCAAAAAGTAACCAACAAGAAGCAAATGCAAATAATGGCAGAAATCTGTCAAAATAGACTAGCAGGTAAATACGAATTTTTTCGAAGACCTTCTGTTGCTCAAATAGAAACGTGTTGAACTATCGAAAGTTAGATAACAACCTGGGGCAGAAGCACAAAAAATTACAGCTCAATCCAACTTACAGAGCTCTCTCATGAATTTTACGGTGAAGCACAAAAATCTGTTTCGGGACAGCGACTTTCCCAAGCATTACTTCTCTCTCATTAGAGGTTACTCTTGGCACAAAAAGCAAATAAAAAGGATAACACACTTTTGGGTTATCTCCCAATAAGTACTTTTCTTTAACGCCTTTAAGTTAGGCTTGATAGTTTGAGAAGATGCTCACATAAGAAATATGAATTGAAGTAAAAGAGAGCATCAAGAAGAAAATTCAAAACACATTTAAGTCTAAACCACTTCCTATGCAAAGGAATCTTGTAAAGAAACAAGTCATGAAAGCACAAAGCAAGCAGCATAGGAAAGCAAAACAAGTGCAACTTCAAAATTTTCAACATAAAGAGGGGAATTTTAATATTGTTGAGATACATAAAACCATGTTTCCCTCTCTTATAATAACTTTCAGTAGCATCATGAATAAAATTAACAATATAACTATCACAAGAAACATTCTTATCATGAGCCACATGCATAAAAGAATTAATACTCCCCACATAAACATAGTCATTCTTATTGATTGTAGTGGGAGCAAATTCAACAAAATAGCTATCATTATTATTATCATCACCATAATCATCAAATATAGGAGGCATATTGTAGTCAAAATTAATTTCCTCCTCAATAGTTGGTGGACTGAAAATATCATACTCATCATTGTAATCATCATATATTGGAGGCATAGTATCATCAAAGTAAATTTTCTCCTCCATGCTTGGGGGACTAAAAATATCATGCTCATCAAAACTAGCTTCCCCAAGCTTAGACTTTTCCATAGCATTAGCAATAATGGTGTTCAAAGAATTCATACTAATAACATTGCTATTAGCACGCAAATAAAGTTTCATAGGTTTTTTAATTTTCTCTTCAAACACTTCATGTCCTAACTCAAGATAAATACTATAAAGCTCTCTAATTTTGTTGTTGTTTTCCATTAAGCCTAACTAGTGAAAACAAGAAACAAAAAGACAAAATTGCAGAATCTAAAGGAAATAACTTCGAGCACTCACACCGGAGGATGTGAGTACCTTTTACCTTACCTCCCCGGCAACAACGCCAGAACATAGCTTGATGTCTACGCACTTGTATTTTTGTAGACAGTTGTTGGGCCTCCAAGTGCAGAGGTTTGTAGAACAGCAACAAGTTTTCCCTTAAGTGGATCACCCAAGGTTTATCAAACTCACGGAGGAAGTGGTGAAAGGTATCCCCTCTCAAGTAACCCTGCAATCAAGATACAAGAAGTCTCTTGTGTCCCCAACACACCCAATACACTTGTCAGGTGTATAGGTGCACTAGTTCGGCGAAGAGATAGTGAAATACAAGTGGTATAGATAATTATAAGTGGTAACGGTGATAGAGAATAACTTGATGGCATGGAAGAGACTAAAAGCAAACTAAAATAAAGATGGAAGCAAGCAAACATGTAACAAATCTAGTAGCAAACAGTGTATCAATGCTAAGAAACAAGGCCTAGGGATCATACTTTCAGTAGTGAACACTCTCATATAAATATATCATCTTCATGATACTACTCTTAACTACTCTCCGGTTGGACACTCTAATCAACGGTAGGGCTATAACAGCACACCTCAAAGTCCATCTTTCCCATCTAGAAAACCTCACACTATCACCTTGAGTACTAGATGAGTCCAACAAACACCACAATTTCATAAAGACATCCAACACCAAATATAACTCATAAAAAGTATTTGTATTCTCTAGCCTAAGTGTCACCATGGTGAGCACGCTGCCACTTTCACACACATGGGGAGAGCAGAGATCTATTAAGCACTTGAGTAGCAAGGTAGATCTATTGATTACAAGCTCATGATCACAATATGATCACGCATAGAGAGAGATGAACACATAGCTACCGGTAGAACCCTTAGCCTCGAGAGAGAAATACTCCCTCCTCATCATGGGAATCAGCAATGGTGATGGAGATGGCGGTGGAGATCGATGGAGATGGCTCCGGGGGCACTTCCCCGTCCCGACAGGGTGCCAGAACAGATACTTTCTGTCCCCCGAATCTTCCCTTCGGTGGCGGCGGCGCTGCGGAACTTTTCGTGGCTGGAGGCTTGACTTTTTAGGGTTTTGGTATCGGGAGGCTCTTATAGGTGAAGAAGGCAAGGTCGGTGGAGTGCCAGGGGCCCACACCACCTGGTGGCGCGGGTAGGGCTAGCCCGCGCCTGGGGGGGGGGGAGGGTGTGGCCAGGCCCTAGCCCTCCTCCGTGTCGTATTCTGGCTCCGTAGTCTTCCAGTAAAATTGGAACTTTGGCTTTTGTCCCGTCCAATTCCGAGAATATTGATTTTCTGACTTTCCTGGAACCAAAAACAGCAGAAAACAGGCAACCGGCACTGTGGCTCTTGTTAATAGGTTAGTCCAAGAAATCATATGAAAAGTACTCCAAAGTTGGAACAAAACACAAGAAAGTAGATAAAACCAAGCATGGAACATCAAAAATTATAGATACATTTACAATGTATCAGGCCTAGACCTAGGTAAACGAGGCCTAAACCTAGGTAACCTTGCGTCCCTGTGTGCTTGTTTTCTAGCCGATTGATGCCTCTAGCGCTCCCTCCTTCTCCAAAACCCAAGTCCATAACAATGGGCATTGATGATTTCAACCCTCGTCAATTGGCGCCGTCTATGGGAATTGTGAGTGCTGATGTCGTGGCTTCTTCGGCCCCGTCAAACGTGATCTACAACTCCGCAACAACAGAGTTCCGCCTCCTCTTTGGTGCCTTTGATTCACCGTTCACACGCCGGCCACTTGCCCGGCTTTCGAGTCTGTGGGCAAGGGAATCGGCCTGGCGATCGGGAGCATACGCTTCCAAGTTGGTCAGCTGGGCACGCTCCGCCTCCCTAACCAGCCAACAGTTCCCGCGATTGCTCCAACATCGTGGTTTCTGTCGCCGATCGACACTATGAGCGAAATCAACGCCCCGACAACAGTCAGGAACGCGATCAGCGACATCAGTTGCGGATCTGATCTGGGCGATCTAGCCACTGAAGATGGAGCCTAGGGCTCTGGATTTGAAAGTTGCGGAAGCAACAGCTTCCCCAATCACTACATGTGCGCCGTCATCAACGCAGGAAACATCAGCGCTAGTTGAGAAAATGCCAGCACTGGTTCGACCAACGGCGGCATCCCAGTCACAAACGGTGGTCCCGCCAACAGCGCACCCATCAACAATGGGAAGGGTGGAGAACCGTACTTCACGACGAATGAGAATGCCGGGGAGCGCGTGCAGATCCACCTCAATGATACCGAGTGGGCTCTTTATCGAGAAGCTCTACGGGGTAACCCTCTGCCCCCAAACTCATCGCAAGACATGCTGATGGGTTGACATTGGCTGCTCAAAGAAGAATACAAGCGCCAACATCAAGTGATCACGCAAATCGATGCGCATAGAATGGCGGCGGACGAGTTGAGTCTTCCATGGGCTAAACTCTCTTCCCTAGGAGGATCCTCCTCCAAGGGCAACAACCACGTGGCCGCCAAAAGACGCTCTCGACTGGCCCACCTCACCGATAAGGAACAAGAAGAGGCCGCGCGAGTCCTCGACTTCTCGTCCATGATGGTGGATACGCGAGGCAATGTGCTCCCGAAGACGCCGTAGGCAGCGGTGACTGCAGCCACCATGTACCTCCTCAATAACCAACCTCCGGCTAGGGATCCGCGAGCTGTGATGCACCGATCTATGATCACAGGCTTGGGGCTAGTCGAAGCCGCCCTCATCAAGGATCCAAAGCCAAAGCCGAAAAAGAGCAAAGCTCTGGCCAAACGCCACTCCTCGCCCTCGTCTAGTGATGATAGCCACGATTTATCTTGACGTTGCCGCTCACAGCGACACGACCAGGACTACGACACGCATGATGACATCACACAATGCAAGGTCGACAAGATGCGCGCGAGGCGTGCTTGTTCGACTGACTCATAGGATGATGACATAGAGCTCTGCGGTGCCAGATGCTTCAGTAGAGCCATTAGGTAGAAGCGAATGCCTAAGGGGTTCAAACTCCCATCAGAGAACCAGAAATTCGACAACCTGCAGGACCCGAAAATCTGGCTAGAAGATCACATCTCTTCCATCAGACTACATGGCGGAAGCTCGAGTATAGTGATGCAATGCCTCCAGCTACAGCTGCAAGGTGCCGCTCGAGTGTGGCTTAATAACCTCCTGCGCGGATCCATTCACAGCTGGGAAGAGCTGGTCTACAGCTTCGTGTGAAACTTCAAGGGCACCTACAAAAGGCCCACATCAATCGAAGAGTTAAGAGGCTGCCACCAAAGGTCTAGCGAGTCGCTGCGCTCATACATCCAGATATGGTTCATCATCAAGAATTCTGCAGAAGACATCTCCGAGGATTGTGCAATCGACACGTTCAACGGTAGCATGCGCCATAGAGAGCTCAAGGAGGAGCTGGGCTGCTCGAAGCCCAAGAAAATCGACCACCTGATGGAGATAGCGAATAGGTGGGCCGATGGAGAGGACTCGGTGAAAAACCGCGCCTACTCCGATGATGACGACGACCTCGGGCGTAGACGCAACCACCGAGGAAAACGTCGAATGCGCGGTTACAAGGACCGCGAAGAGGTCGACATGGTCGCATCTGGCTACGCTGACAAATGCGACAACAACCGCAACATCGGATACCGTAGCAGTGGATACCACGACAGCAGGAAAACCACGCAAGTGTGGTAGCACCGCACTCGCGATGAGGCACCCGCAACATCCATCTAGGACAAACTGTCCGGACCATGCAACGTGCACTTCTACATCGACAAACACGATGGGAAGAAAAAGTCAAGCCACCTCCTAAAGGACTGCCGCGAATTCCTCAAGATCCAATAGGGCCTGGCCCAGATGAATCGCGACGTGATTAACTAAGGCTATGGAGCCCATGGAGAATAAGTGAAGTCCTGGAAGCATTTGTCAGACAAAAGTGTGCCTTAGCAATCAAGAAAGAAGTAAAAACCAACGTAACCTTAGTGTTGTAATTGTAACTTGTAACCTATCCGTATACAGCATCAGGACCCAACCTATTATATAAAGGCTAGGAGGAGCCAACGGAGAGGTACCAAATCTTTGAGCAATCTATAATTATACTCTCCACGATAATCAGACGAATTCGAATCCCTTGTTTGTCTGATCAGCCAACGAAAGTGATACCTTTGATCTGGATTACGGATGTAGTATATCTTATTTTTCCCTAGTAGACCTAGGTTATCGAATCCTCGGGAAGCGAATGCGTAGTGAAGTTACTTTAATGGACCTTCAGGAGTTTTAGAATTCCTTTTGTGTTTTTACCGGACCAATAGCTTGCGTCTTTTCGTTGTTGTTGATGATGGAGAGAGAGGGCCTAGGGCGTTTGGTTTCACCTATAGCTGTGCAAAACATCTGATGGGAATAAAAGATAGAAATAAAGTATGTGTGTACTTGTTAGAGAAAGATAAATTATATGTGGGTAGTGCATCCATAATTGCTATTACCTCCACAACCGCTTATAGCAATAACCTACTAGTCTCATCCATGGAAGAAAGAGAACTAATGATATGCATAGTGATGTCACAGTTAATCCCAAGCAAAACCCTCACATACAGCCGTACTACCCCTTCTGTCACTGGGGTTCCCAACCTGCAGATCAGTCATCACTCATACTCCCTATACCTGACTCAACCCTCGGGGCCTTGGGTACCTGTCAAGTCCTCAGATTGAGGCAAGAGAGGATACAATAATCATCATGTCATACAAACTAATACACGACCCCATCTATGATAAATAACATGCACAATTGCTACATGGCTAGGCCGAAGCCCTTAGCCCAAGGAGAATTACTCACACATAGAGATGAGCTCAACAATCACAAACATTGTAATGAAAATCATAAGATTGATAGCAATAGTCTTACAATGTCGCCAATGGAAGAAGATATCTACTATTACAAGTGGTGGAATATGGCTATGGAGATGGAGAAGGGTTTGGAGATCTAGAGGCGGCTGGTGATCTGTGGTAGAGTCTTTTTGGTGAGGTCTGGCTTGTTTTCTCGTCGCCCGAGGCTTCTTTATATAGGGGTCCCTTCACGAAAGTTGTTCTGTTTGACCTAACAGTGGGGGCGCCAACTATACGGCCAGAATTTTTGCTCCAGTCGTATAGTTGGTTGTTAAAGCGTCTGCCTCTATTGTACGGCACTTGGTTTCTTCTGGTTGTTGGAAATCTCGTATATTTAACTTTAATGTAGTGATTCCCTCCTTTAAATGGCATTATCTGCATAGGAAAAATATAAAAGAAAGGATTGCATACCCCTCTAAATATTAGCATTAGTGGCAGGGTTTAGAGAGATATTTCATTAAGAATATGAGTAATATCCTGTTTAAATGTGGACGTAGATGGCTATATTTCAGAGCCATCAACCTCCCCAAGCTTAAACTTGATTGTCCCGAGCAAGAAAACCAAAAAAAGGAACTGAACATTTAAACTGAAATAACGAGATGATGATCTTACTCATGATTAGTAGTCTCATGTTTCCTCCACTTCATAAATTTGAAAAAATTCAGCATATATAGAGTAATGGCAAGCATATCATACGACTTTCATGCATCCTTATAGTGCAGCAAAATTATTGTAAGCATGGATGATTCAAATGAGTAAAATTTATTCCATGTCAAGTAATCAACTTATGGGCTTGCCTTTGAATGATAAAGTATAATCATGTAATTTAAGAGTGTGAGAGTTCTCATGAAAAGAATATACACTAGAGTATCTCAATTCTCCCACATCAATAAATCAAGACTTTTCAAGCACTACTTTTCTATTCATTGTCCTTCAAGAATTTTAGTTTTTAAGTAATTGAGAGCATGCCAAAAAAAATTAGTTTATCGGGGTGTGATGGACACTCGTGGAATCACTAAGGTTTTGTTCCTTTTGCATAATGATTGCTCATAACAGCTAGAGGAGTGATTCCATCATGATTACAGCTACCCGGGAGTGCCAAGAATCTTACCCACTATAGGAATGCTGCTACAAGTGTTTAATAAACTCATAGCCGAAATCTAGGAGTTTCCTCCATTAAGACCGCCCGTAGTCCAGCGGAGTTGTTGGCATCCCATGAAGTTTGACACGCGTAAAGCTATATCATTCTTATGATTAACAAGTAAAACTTTGGCATGATCACAAAAACCGCTAAACATTAATTCAATCGAACAGATCTTTTCAAAGAGAGCTATCAAGTCAATCAACATTTTCAGTGGTGTTGAGTGTCTCTAGAAATAAGCCTTCAAGACTAAGCACTACAACACCCAAGCCTTCAATTGGTTAATTACGAGAGTTGGAACAAAACGTACCCAATTAAATACCCATGCAAACAAAAATCTTACTACGATACAAAGACTCACTCCACCAATATAATATCACAACATTTACTACTAACTAGCATGGGCTTCTCAAACTTCAAAAGTGGGGAGTCATAAGGCATACCTCTCATGTTTGGTTCCACTTCTCTCTTCCTTTTTTATTTGTTTCTTGGAAACTCGAAGTCAACCACTCTCCTGCAAATATATGAAGACCTCGAGGCGGAAAGAAAAGAAAGAGGGAAAATAAGGAAAAATGGAGAATTCTTTTTGTGGTTTTTAAGAGAGGAACTTTAAAGAATAGAAAATTGGTGGCAAAGCTCGGCTAGAAAATTTCGAAAGCAAATAGAAAGAACTAAAAATAATGTGTTGGGGAAACCAACACTAGTGCTTATAAACTCAAATAAAAACACAACCTCTAAATAAAAGCAAATAAACGCCAAATAAAGATACATGAGGAAACTTCCCCAAGCTTAGGCTTTTGCAAGCCCTTCAAATCATTATGGTGGCGGGAAAAAAGTCGTTACTCCAGTTCGCAAATTTAGTTGAGAGGTTACTTGTTGATTCTTGGAGGTTCAAAGAGAGGCTATGCATCCTCTCCATAGTCCCTCCAAGTCCTTGGAAATCTTGGTATGTAGAGAACCGGGTTTGTGGCTGCTCCTCTTGATAAGGAACTTCTTGCTCCTCCTCTTGGTTCTCATCCTCCTCCGTAATCTCTTCCTCGGATTGGTGTTGCTCAACCCGCAGATCATATAGAAAACATCCTTCCTCGATAGGGAAAATACCATTAGGCATAGGAGCGAGGTAGATATGCCTAACTCTAGCAATATCCAGGTAATAAGCACCACCGCTCCTAGTGAGCATTCCACAGGATCTCAAAGTTGAGAAACCAACACGTGTCTCACCTAGTACGGGTTGCAACTCACCTAGATCGAGGTCTAGGGCAGTGGCAAGCACAGTGATGATGCCTCCACCTGTGATTGGCCCTTGGCTTTGGGAGGCTTGGTGCTCCAAGTAGCGCACAAAGATGGCGCGCAAGTTGAGTGACAAGCCGCAGTTGATGTAAGCAGTCTTTGAAAGGACTAAGATGTCCTCCTCATTGAGTCCCGTGAACTCATTTCGTGCCTGCAAGGTGTTAGCAATAACATAGAACAAATAGCGAATTGCAGGGTGTTGAATATTCTTCCCCTTGTTTACTCTACTAGTGAAACTCATTCCATTATAGTATCGTTCTGGGGTAGGTTCTAAACCAGTAAAGGATGCGCGTAAAGCATGGATATCATTGTTTGGAAAATTAAAACATGTGCACCCTTCATCTAAAGTTAAAGTGTACTTGTTGTTCATAAGTCGGAAAGAAATAGTAACCTCTCCTTGCCATTGTTTAACAGTGCTTTGCAACAAACTTAGGAATTCAATGCTTAAGCGGCGATAAGTAGGTACATCATTGTACACAAAGTTTTGCAGGCCAACTCTATTACAAAGTAAATTAAATTCATTAGAAATACCGAGTTGGTTCAATATGACGGGACAAGCCCACTTGGTGGCCTTCAGTTCGCGGTTCATGATCTTGTTGAAGCGATCACGATGGGCCTCATCCCTGAACCGTATCCCCATGCGTTCCTGAGCGGCAGCACGAGAAGCGCTAGCGGGGGCACGAGCATGAGTTTGGCTCCTTGTGTTCATCATCTAAAACATTGAAGAAAGGCAAAAATAAAACTATTGATCCAACAACAGTAAGTGCATCATATTCCTCATCATATCACACTAAAGAATTCTCCTCAAAATAGTAATCTAGGCAAGAAAATCATGGCAATTGGTTCATAGTAGGTATCACCCCAGATTGATAATGAAAATAGATCAAAGATGAATTTGCAAAAAGTAATTGGAGGATCGGAGGAGAAACATACCGTAGATCACTCGTGTGCGAGGAAATCGAACGAAATTGAGTAGAGATGAAGATCTCTTGAGGTTTTGAGAGAGTTTGGAGGTAGAATAAAGAAAAAGGATTGGAGTTTTGGAGTTGGGAGTACCTTCCCGTGCGATTTTGTGGTCGAACGCAACTATATGGGCAGAACTATATGGTCAGAACAATGTGTTCTGGCCGTATAGTTGGCCTTTTGTCAAATTTTACGGTTTCCTCCTGGAGACGTAACTATACAGACGCAACTATACGAGCAGGACAAAATGTTCTGGCCGTATAGTTGGTCGTTAAACTGTTTGTATCTGCGAATGAAAATATACAAAGGCATCGATATCTATATGGTCGGAACTATACGGCTAGAATTTTTATTCCCGCCATATAGTTAGTCGTTAAACTCTCAGTACATTAGAAAAGAAATTGTACGGAGGCACTAATATCTATACGATCGGAGCTATCCGACCGGAATTTTTATTCCCGCCATATAGTTGGTCGTTAAACTCTCAGTTCATATGGCAGAATAATTTTTGATGACAAAGATATCTATACGACCAGAACTATACAGCCGGAATTTTTATTCCCGCTGTATAGTTGGTCGTTAAACTCTCTGTGTGCATCAAAAAAATTCTGTTTCTTCGAAAACTATTTATTTTCCTATAACTTAGTGATATACCTTGTTTTTGAAAAAAAATTTGACAGTAAATATTGTCAACCAACAATAGCATGAATAAAGCAGAATTTCAAGTACTACCGAACTTCTTCTCCTCAAATGGAGTTTTCTAGCACTCTTTATTAATCATAAACTTAAACTAAAACTAAAAAATTAACTCAAACCTTTATTTCACATGGGTTGCCTCCCATGGAGCGCTCTTGTATGGTCAATAGCTTGACCTTGATGATACTCACTTGGACCAGATGACTGGAACACCCACTCCAAAGTAGTTGGACTTCAAAGTGATGGCCTCCTTTTCATCATGCTTGACTTTCTTCTTCCTGGGGAAATGAATAACAAAAGGATCCCGCAAAGGCAATTGCAGCTTCACGTTCCCTTCATGTAGATTAATCAAATCCTTAATAGTTCTTAAGAAAGGATGGCCTAATATAATAGGAGCAGTAGCATCTTTAGGCATGTCAACAATAACAAAATCAGTGAGAGCGGGACAACCTTTAATGTATACTAAAGTGTTCTCCTTAATTCCTACAGCTTGTTTGTAGGTAGAATCTGCTAGATGTAATTTTAACTCAGTAATTTCAAAGGAGCCTAGATTTAACTTGTTAAAAAGACTCTTTGGAATTGTTGAGACGCTCGCACCTAGATCACAAAGTGCAGCTATCTCATTGGTTCCAATTTTAATCTTAATAGTAGGCTCAAATATGTCATCTAATTTTAACAGGTATTTTTTCAGCAATTTGCTTGTATTCTTCCTCAAGCTCACGTACCTTAATTGCAACTTGATTGACAAAGTGTTGGTACATAGCTTCCTCACTACCTTCACTTCCCGGAATCTTGATGTTGGTCCTTTCTACGATATCTTCAACGATGTAGCTTGGTGAAGGGGCTTTACTATAGTCAAGTTCTTCAGGCTCCTCCCTTTGGATCCTCATCATTTTGAGTTCTTCAACAGGGTTAGGTTCAACTTTACCTGCAAATTTAGCTATAATGAGAGTTTGACTCTCGGTTATCTTACCTAGCTGTGCCTCAACGATCCTCGTTCTCTCTTGGAGGGCCTGCAAATCATTTCTCAAACTAATAGCTTGGTTAGATAATTTATCAAGCATGACATCATGGTTCTCCGTTACTTTAACAAGAATATTGTTTTGTTCATTTTGTGAGTCTAGGAAAGACTTAAGTGTTTCTTGGAGACTACCATTACTAGTTCCCATATTATTATTAGAGTTACCTGCAGGACTAGCATAATGTTTCTGAAAGTTAAGATTGTAGCTCTTCTTCCAAACAGGGTTATAATCATTACGAGCTACGAAGTCTATTTCTTCAATATTTTTTTCAGGGGTGGCTCTTACCTGAGTTTCCTTACCTTTTACGGCTAGTATGATCTCATCGAACTTGTGAGATCTTCGTTTTCTTGTGGTGAAATAGAGCTCACCTTCTTCGTGTTTGATCATTCCACATGCCATTGAGCATGGTTGTCTTGCATATTGTCTAGCAGCTGCTTTGCCTCGGTAATATGCTTACCCATGAATGTTCCTCTAGCTACAGTATCAAGCATAGACTTAGACACAGGATTAAGAGCATTATAAAATAAATGGAGGATTAACCAATCTTCCATCCCATGACTAGGACAGTTTCTTAAGCATTCTTTCATCCTCTCCCATGCAAGCGCTAGTGGCTCACGCTCTTCCTGTCTAAAGCCAGTAATATTAGATCGGAGTTGCATAGTCTTTGCAGGTGGGAAAAATTTAATCATAAATAAATAAGTACATCCCACCCATGATGTAATAGTATTTTTAGGCAAAGATAGCAACCATTCTTTTGCTCTCCCTCTTAGAGAGAAAGGAAATAAACGCAATTTGACCATATCAGGATCAACATCTTTTATACGCATCATATCACATATTTTAGTGAAAGTATTCAAGTGCATACCTACGTCTTCAACAATAGAGCCTCCAAATTGATTATGTTGAACCAAACTTAAGTAATGGGGCTTAATTTTATAGTCATCAACAGCGATTGCTGGCTGAGTAATAGGAGTATGCAAATAATCATTATTGCGAGTAGCAAACTCCCCAAACTTCTTTTCAGCCATATTTCCTATGTTTTTGGGTTTTCTTAGACAAAGAATTATAATAGTAAAAGCAAGAATTTAAAGGCTAACTAATTTTTTTGGTTTATCAAATAAAGACTGAAAGCAAACTAACAAAATTAAAAACAAGAATTAAAACTAGCAAGGTTCCTAATAACCTCACTAGGGTAGCTATTTCTTCCCCGACAATGGCGCCAGAAAAGGGTTGATACCTTCAATCCGGATTATGGATGTACTATAGCTTATTTTTCCCTAGTAGACCTAGGTTATCGAATCCTCGGGAAGTGCATGCGTAGTGAAGTTACTTTAACGGACCTTCAGGAGTTTTAGAATTCCTTTTGTGTTTTTACCGGACCAATATCTTGCGTGTTTTCGTTGTTGTTGATGATGGAGAGTAGTTGTGCAAAACATCTGATGGGAGTAAAAGATAGAAATAAAGTATGCGTGTACTTGTTAGAGCAAGATAAATTATATGTGGGCAGTGCATCCATAATTGCTATTGCCTCCTCAACCGCTTATAGAAATAACCTACTAGTCTCATCCATGGAAGAGAGAGAACTAATGATATGCATAGTGATGTCACCGTTAATCCCAAGCAAATCCCTCACATACAACTGACTACCCCTTCTGTCACTAGGGTTCCCAACCTGCAAATCACTCATCACTCATACTCCCTATACTTGGTTCAACCCTCGGGGTCTTGGGTACTTGACAAGTCCTTGGATTGAGGCAAGAGAGGATACAATAATCATCATGTCATACAAACTAATACACGATCTCATCTATGATAAATAACATGCACAATTGCTACATGGCTAGGCCAAAGCCCTTATCCCAAGGAGAATTACTCACACATAGAGATGAGATCAACAATCACAAACATTATAATGAAAATCATAAGATTGATAGCAATAGTCTTACAATGTCGCCAATCGGAGAAGATATCTACTATTACAAGTGGTGGAATATGGCTATGGCGATGGAGAAGGGTTTGGAGAGCTGGAGGCGTCTGGTGATCTGTGGTAGAGACTTTTTGGCAAGGTCTAGCTTGTTTTCTCATCGCTCGAGGCTTCTTTATATAGGGGTCCCTTCACAAAAGTTGTTCTATTTGACCTAACGGTGGCGGTGCCAACTATACGACCAGAGCTATACGGCCGGAATTTTGGCTCCGGTCGTATAGTTGGTCGTTAAAGCGTCTGCCTTCATTGTACGGCTCCTGGTTTCTTCTGGTTGTTAGAAATCTCGTATATTTGACTTTAATGTAGTGATTCCCTCCTTTAAACGACATTATCTGTATAGGAAAAATATAAAAGAAAGGATTGCATACCCCTGTGAATATTAGCATTAATGGCAGGGTTTAGAGAGATATTTCATCAAGAATATGAGTAATATCCAGTTTAAATGTGGACGTAGATGGCTATATTTCAGAGCCATCATAAAGCCCCAGCGTTCTATTTTCCACAAAACCCTAAATCCATAACCATGGGCATTTTCGAGGTTACCCCTCGTCACATAAAGTTCTTATTTGCTCCTTATGGCTCAGAGATAAACCATTGGAAAAGAGAAAAGTGAAATTCGTGAAGACTCTACGCTAGTAGAAGTTGACTTTGGTTTCTCCTACTACCGCTCCCTTGACTCCTAACCCCAAACCAATGCCAGCGCCGGAGGATGTTCCATCTCCATGTGCCAGGGATGTTGAGGCTTATCCTGAAGAGCCAGTGAACTCTGGTTCACAAACCAACATTATCATTGGTGACTCGGAAATCAATAAGGGTGAATCCTCTAAGAGTAATGATCCCTCAGCTGAAACTTTCGATGACAATCCCCTGAAGATTCCTGGTGCTGCCAATCTTGGCCTTACCAGGATAAGTGCAGAAGATCTCCGGAAGCTTGCACTGAATTGCTTGGAATCTCGGAATATTTCTGCTGAGGAAGAGGATCAAGAAGCTAAAGATGTAAAGCTTGAAGATCTACTGGGTCAAGTTCGTATTTGCAACAAGAAGCTAAATGCTGGTGCAGTTCCACGTCCACCAATTATACCTTTAACTTTGGCCCAGAAGGTTTTTGCTGAGATCAACAACAGTCTTAACAAGTTGCAACATGAGAACTTTGTAAGTCAGTTTCCGACTCTTTATTGTATTTATATCATATCCTCTAGCCCCCAAGCATGAAGTTGGATAGAGATAGAATCCGAGTTTATGCTTTTATAGGATGCCAAATAACCAAGTAGTGTAGCCCCAAGACTCGTGCTAAAAAGTAACAGCCCGAGTCTTAGTAGACTTCTGACTCTGGTTACCTTTCTAACTTACAGAAAGTTAATGTTTACAACCAAGAATTGCTAAAGAACATCTGGAACAAGGATTCGGCTAAAGAGTTTAGCGAGTCAGATTGACCCATATTGAGATACAAACAAGTGGTCATTTGCATGTCACAATCAATGTAATCCTTATACCTGAGGTGATTGCAAAATCCGAGTTGAGGATCACTGACTTAGGTTCTATCATACACTATTCTGTCAAAAGGGCAGTTCTAAAGGCAAAATTCGGTTTGACTGAGAATCAAGTTACGTGATGTGAATGACCAAGATGGGATTTTGCCCCTCCGACTAGAGAGATATTCTCTAGGCCCTCTCGGATGATATGATTCATAGAGCATGGCCATTGACGACTCGATTAAGTGTTATCGAGGCGGCCGACTAAGAGTTAGTCAGATGAATCACTTATCTCGGATCGAAAGAGAGTTGAGTTATTCGAAGGATGATGATTATTCGCCTATAGCTTGACAAGATGTATCATGAGGCGAAAGGGACTCAAACAAAGGCCGCATTGGAAGGTATGTCATCATGACTCTTTGGTACTGGGAGCTGACACGTTCTGCTAGGAGCCGCTACCGACTGATCGATTACGAGTGAGACTCGGATCATGTCCAAGTCACCATGAGCTTGTCGGGTCACACACTTAAGAGAGGGAGCAAGTTTGGGTTAGACCTGAACCAGAAATATATTTGGATTGTACTCGAATCGAATACGGATTGTGTCAGTGAGTTGGACTCGCAGTGACTAATATGGGCTTTAGTGAATGGGCCACAAGTGACGGGAGTCCACTTTCACTCCCTATATATATACTGGGGCACACTATCCTAGAGAAGTGTGGCGATTAGGTCATTCCATGCGTTGGAAACCCTAGCTCCAGTCAATCCTGTCTTGCCGCCATACCAGACCTAGTTGTCCACCGCCAGCGCTCCTCCTCGTACGTGTGGATACTGGTGGAGGTGTTGTACGTACAACACTTCGATGATTGGATCATGAGGACTACACTGCATCGAGCGATGCGCTTCATCAATTCCACAACTACGTGTCTAGTGGTAATTCTCGCGGCCTTTGGTAATTATCGTGAGCTCAGCTAGATCTTGGGATCACCGCGTAGGGAAAAAGTTTTGTTTATCTCTACGTGGCCCAACAACCATCACCGCTAGGACAAATAAATCTAGGATCTGAAGGTGGAAATGGTAGGTTGGCTGATACCACTCAAGCACTTCGGGAAGAACTCTAGAGTTTGAGGGAGGAAAGGACAAAGCTATATGAAACCATCTTTGGTAAGTTTTGCTGCCAAGCCATATACTTTTCCCACTTCGATGTTTTCCGACTGTACTTGGTCTGTTTTGCTAATATTGGCTTTTCACATCCCTCAATATTCTGGATTCATCATCGTCCGAGTCCCGCCTAGAATGACTCATCGCAGTCAAATATCTGATCCATGATTTCTGCCAACCTCTTGAAGAGGTTGGCGAAACTGTTGATCAATCCAACCTGCACATGCTATCTGCCTTTGAACTGTGGGACAAGGCAAAGTAATTTCCGAAGCTGGTTGAGGACTGGAAGATTTCGTATGCCCGGACTGCTACCTAGAACGCCCTTACCATGGTGATGAGTCACCATGGTAGCATGGAAATATGGCATGTCACAAAAGGGTATCTCGACCGTTGACGAAGACGGTAACGCTCAAGATATTGGAGCTATTTGGGAGTCTTGTGCTGGATACTCCAGTCGCATGGCCGAGATGACCAACTATGATAAGACGTTCTTCCAGTCCGTCACAGTACCACCTAGCCCCCTAGCCGAAGATGCTTCTGACGATGACGAGAATACTGAGTCTGACGCCATCGTCTCGGATAAACATCAGGGCGACATGGATGCTGGTACCAACGAATTGGCAAATCCTTTGTCTCCTCCACGTGCAGCATAGGATTGAAACAAACTACGCATTATTCTAAAGCAAGTGTTGTAATAATTAAACTTATTTATCTGGTGGTGTTGTTTTTGTAAGAATTTATGGATTTACACTAGCACTTGGTTGTACTTTGTTGTGCTTGAAAATCTCTGAAGCACTTTTTGTTCATACTTATCGTTTATCTCACTTTCTACCTTGTCCCTTTCATGAGCCGACAAACTTTTAGCATGGAAACTCTATCGAGAAACAAAGCTCAATTGCTAAACTAGTTTAAACTCGAAATTAGAGCCGGCTAGCAGTACCAAGAATTCACTACTTGAAAAATACCCGCATCTAAGCAATCAAACAAAAACCAAAGTAAAAATAGAAAATGAGACTTACACCCAAAGGTGGCATTTTTTAGTGAATCGGAAATCTAACCAGAACAAACATGAGCATAAAGTACTTTCAAGTATTCTAGGATTTTCGACTATGACATGATCATTCAGAATAAGATGGTATTTAAAATTTCTTAGAAAAAACATCGAGGGCACCAATACTTTATTGCACTTTAAACATGTACAATTATTAGATTACAAAGAAAGAAAACTTAAGAATAAATTGGATGTAGCTAAGAAATATTCCATGGATGGTCTAAGTCATCTGGATCTATACTGCCTCTAGCTCTCTTTCTTTTCCTAGTAGCATGTCTTTCTTTGTCTAGTCTCATGTCTGTTAGATAATATGACCCGTTGTGAAGTACTTTGCTAACCATAAAGGGTCCTTCCTAGATTAGGGAAAGTTTGTTCATTCTTTGCTACACTAGTTGGAGAACTAGACCACCCTTTGTAAATGACCGATTTTGACTCCCTAACTATTTATACTTGCGTAACTTCTACTAATAGGTTGTAGATCTCTGTTCAGCAACTACGCGAACTTCCTCGAGCGCATCAAGGTCATCTTGTCAAGACAATTCAACATCTTCTTCAATATATGTAGCAACTTGGGGATAAATATGAATAAGATCACTCGAAAGAACTACCATGGCGCCATAGACCTGTTACGAGTAGTTCGTAAGCTGTTAGGAGTAGTTCGTAAGCTCCATATACCATACGGCAATTCGTCCACCAGAGCGCCCGCAGCATGATGAAGTGGTGTTTCGAGCCAAGGTCAGAGGCTTTGTAGAATGAAACCATTTGCCCTTTCAACTTGTCCGTTGGCTTGTGGGTGTGCAACTGATGCAATATCAAGTCAGATCCCTTGATCTTTGGAAAAATCGGCAAGTTCTCCCATTGAAAAGTTGCCCCCATTGTCCATAATGATACTGTGCCAATAGCCGAATCAGATTATGATGTCCTCGATGGATCTTTTGGATGTAGCTCCATCACAACTTATGACTGGGTTTAGCCTCAACCATTTTGTAAATTTATCCACCATCACTAGTAGGTGAGTAAATCCACTTGGATCATGTTTAAACGGTCCTACCATATGAAGCCCCTAGACTACAAATGGACATATAATTGGAATTGTTCGCAGCTGATCAGCCAGAACATGGGCTTGCTTGGCGTATTCCTAGCAGCCTTTGCATGTCTTGACCAGCCTCTCGGCATCCGCCTTAGCTGTAAGCCAGAAAAATCCGTGTCAGAAATCTTTTGCCACTAAGGATTTGGTTGCGGCGTGATGTCCGCATTCGCCCTCATGGATTTCCCTTAGGATTTCCACTCCTTCTTCCGGAGTAACATAACGCCGAAAACCCCCAGACACACTCCGCTTATAGAGATCACTACTGATTATCGTATATGATTTTGCTCGTTGGACGATCTTTCGGCTCAGTACTTCATATTTGGGTAATTTTCCGTCTACGAACAAATCGAGGTAGGGTTTTGTCTAGCTAGGAATAACAACCAGAACTACTATAAGCGGTGAGTCGGATTTGATCAGATACTCCTCATCAACTCCTGTGATAGAGGGAACTTGGAGTTGCTCCAAAAAAGCGCCAATCGGGACATGTTTCCGTGCATAGCCTATTCTTGATAATACATCTTCTTCCTTCTTTTCTGTCTGGGGAATTTGTTGAACTTCAAACCCTTCGAACAATTTTGCTAGTTCATCCATGACAGCTCAATATGCTGCCATGTGCTTATTTGCCCTACAATGATCGGATACTTGCTGAGCAAATAGATCCGAGTCTCCTTAGCACATGAGTCGGCGAATGCCGATGTATTTTGAGATTCGAATTCCATGTAGCAGTGCTTCTTAATCAGCAATGTTATTAGTTGTCGTGAACTAAATCTACAACACATAGAAAAGTTTGTCTCCTTGGGCTGATTTGAGCACCACGCTAGCCCTAGAGCTCCCGAGCGCTTTCGACCCATCAAAATGTAAGGTCCATTATTCCGACTCTGGGGTGTTAGTGTTTTCTACCGTCTCTGTTCAATCAGCAACAAAGTTAGCAAGGAACTAACATTTGTTCGCTATTCGTGGTTTATACTCGATATCAAAAGTTGCTAGCTTGATTCTCGACTTAGCAACGCGTCATGTGGCATATTTGTTGTTGATTATATCTCTGATGGGAGTTATGCTCACCACGGTAATCACTTGATCTTGAAAATATTGTCATAGTTTTCTGGCTGCAAAAAAACACCATAGTCTAAATTTTGGTAATGAGTATACTGTTGTTTCGATTCTGTAAGAATCTCGCTGAGGTAGTAAGTCGGACACTGCACCAACTATTCCTGTTTTTCCTCCTTTCGTTTCACCACCATGATGATGCTGACGACTCTATTTGTCACAACAATGTAGAGAAACATGGGGTCTTGAGGTTCTGGTGCTGCAAGAATAGGGGTGGATGAGAGTACCACTTTTAGGTCTTAGAGTGCAGCCTTAGCTTCGTCAGTCCAGACAAATTTGTTGGTATCCTTCAAGAGCTTGTATAATAGTACAGCTCTTTCACCGAGCTGGCTAACAAACCGACTACTATTATGATGCAGCCAGTGAGCCATTGTACATCCTTCGGGCGAGTTATCCTGGTAATGTTGAGTATAGCCTTTATTTTGTCCCGGTTCACCTCTATGCCTCCCTAAGACACAATGAAACCTGACAATTTTCCGACTGGAATTCCAAAGAAACACTATTTACAGTTAAGCATTATGTTGTATTTTCGTAAATTCGTGAACATTTCCTCCAAGTCAGAAATTAGAGTTTCCTTCTTTTTTTTACATCACGACTATGTCATCCATGTATGCATGTACATTGTGTCTGATTTGATCGTGGAGGCAACATTGCACAGTGCGCTAATAAGTAGGTCCAGCATATTTGAGCCTGAAAGGCATCGTTACGCAGAATAAGGTTCCGAAGGGGGTGATGATTGAAGTCTTTAGTTTGTCTGACTCCTTCCGCATATTTGGTGATAATCGGAAGATGCATCGAGAAAACATAGGAGTTCCGAGCCTGTCGTTGAGTCAATAACTTGGTCAATTCTAGGCAGACCAAACGGATCTTTGGGACAAGCCTTGTTCAAGGTAGTATAATCGATATACATTCTTAAATCAGTGGTGTCCTTTTTAGGGACCATTACAGGATTGGCTGACCATCAGTGTGGATGACCTCTTCAATGAATCTGGATAGTTCTAATTGGGCTAACTCCTTAGTTATAGATTTACGCTTTTCATCACTGAAACATCGTAAGGACTGTTTGATGGGTCTAGTGTCAGGATACACATTCAGAGAGTGCTCGGCAAGTTCCCTAGGTACTCTGGTCATGTCAGAAGGTTGTCATGCAAAGATATATTTATTATCTTTGAGGAACTCGATGAGCGTGCTTTCCTATGCACGATATAAACCTATGCCTATCTATGTCACCTTGGAGGGGTCATCATCCTTCAACGGTGTTGTCTTTGTCTCTTCTGATGTCTTGAATTTCGGATTCAGCTTTAGCACCTCCTTCTTCGTAGTAGGCATCTCGGATAGGTCGGTGTTGTTCTTGATCTCCTGGTACTCCTTGGCGTGTAGCACGGCTTCGGCAAATGCGCCAGCTCTGTCCTTGCATTCTCATGCTTTGTTCGGGTTCCCCAGCTCTGTCCTTGCAAATGTTGTGATAACTACAACATGATGAAATTCATGGCTCTCCCGTGCTATATTGTCCTTTCATCATGTTGTAGTTGTAGCACGGGAGAGCCATGAATTTCCAGTAGGATAGGCGCCCTAATATAGCATGGTATGTGCTCTTGAATGACACCACTTCAAAATATAGTGGTTTAGTCCGATAATTCTCTGGCATTCCAAAAGTAATGTTTAGAGTGATTTCTCCGAGAGAGTTTGCTTGTCTTCCGGGGACGATTCCTTGGAGAACCACGTTGCTGTGATTCAGCTGGGTTTCTGATATCCTCAAATGCTTTAGTGTTTCGATGTAGAGGATGTTGATGCTGCTGCCACCATCCATGAGGGTCTTTGAGAACTCATAGCCGTCAATCAGTGGATTGGCAACTAGAGCATACTTTCCTCGCTTGTGAGGCTTAGGTGGATTGTCACTTCGGTCAAAGGTGATCTTCACTTCCGACCAGTCTAGATATTGGGGAACAGCCAGAATAGTTGTGTTGAGCTCATGCATTACTACTTTCTTGACCTTGGCGGGCTGTGATCCGAGGAAGCAGACGTAAGTGTCTTTCTTGATTGGATAATTCTTCTTACCTTCCGACCTGGGGTTAACGGTGTCCACTTCTTCCATGTCAGACTCTTTATCTTTATCGATACTTTTTTACTTTTTGTCGCTTGCCCCTGTAGCCAGCGACTTCATATTTCTTGATGTTATCATTGAAACGACACTCAGCATTTGTGTGGTAAGAATCCTCGTTACCATGTGGGTGATGGACACGTGGGTTGTTGGCAATATCGGTCCATGATTAGGTTTTACCAAGATGCTATTCTCCTCTACCTTGGACCTAGGAAGTTCCGTGGCCTCATCCCCGGCCTCCTCCGCGCCCTCCTCGGCCTCATGATCTGAAAGTTGCATTGACAGTTGCATTTTCCAGGTTGGGTTTATCCTCCGAGGTGTTCTTGCACTTCTAGGTTTGCTGCTGTTTTGGCTATTTTGCTGATTGTGGCACAGCTAGGGTGTTCAACAGTCCTTCTAACTAATCATCGACATCTGCATATTTGCTCATCGTTTCTATCATCTACCCCAAGTCGGTAACCTTGTCGCGTTTCAGCTGGTGACATAGTAATCCGATTGGGAGCCCTGCAATGAAATCTTCGATCATGGTTTGGTCATTGACTCCTTCACAGGAGTTACTTGTGTCGATCCATCGTCTGAGTTAGTCCTGGTAGGTTTCTCCGGTTTTCTGGATGCAATGCTACAAGTCTCCGACTGTGTAGGTCCTCCTATAGGTGTTGGGTTTGCAGCATAGAAAACAAAAAAATTCCTACGATGAGAACTATATGCCAAGATCTATCTACTAGATACAGAGCAACAAGTCGATATACATCCATAGAGAAGTTACCCTCGAAGACAATAGAGTTTTGTTAACGAGTTGGAACTCGTGGATGATGTAGTCGTACGCTTGCCGATCTCAATATCGTGTGGAAGTCCTAGCACCGCAAATCAACATCGCATCTGTCCTTGCACACACGTTCAAGCCACCGGACAACCTCCACCTCCTTGCTCCAGCGAATCAGCGGAAGCAGCAACTCCTTCCAGACGCAAGGCCACCGGGAACATGTATCTCGCTAATCCGAG
Organism: Avena eriantha; assembly: GCA_910589775.1. Taxonomy (NCBI): domain Eukaryota; kingdom Viridiplantae; phylum Streptophyta; class Magnoliopsida; order Poales; family Poaceae; genus Avena; species Avena eriantha. The sequence goes on from OU342744.1 coordinate 241,174,087, forward strand.
ACCATGGAGGAATATATCTAGAGGGGAGAGGGATCCTTCACGAGGAGGTGTGCTTTGTGAGGGAGGAGAGGGGGGCTCCTCCCCTCCCATGGCCGACGGCCAAGGGGGGTTCCCCCACCTCTTCCTCATTCATGTGGTGGAAGCTCCACTCACATCAATTCAAGCTCCACCCAAAATTCCACTCACATGCATTAAATTTCCACCAAATTTAATGCAACTCTCAATTAATAAAACAGTTTTATTTATTTTATTCAGAATTTTGTTAATTACTTCAATCAACATTCACATAAAACCCCTTGCAACATTTCAATATCACATGCAGAACCACTTTCTGCAATTTCACCCGAAACAATTCCGGTTTCCATCGAAACAATTCCTGTGCTTTGCAATTCTTTCATTTGAAAGATATGTGCTCCAAAATGGTGTCCGGCAACCCTTAAGTGTGTCACCCTACAGTTCGCGAATAATGCAGACATGATTGAGACTCCTCTCAGATCAATAATCAGAAGCGGGACCTGGAGATCCATACTGACTCCTGCACATTCAACGATGACTTCTATGATCGTAAGAACATTTAATGCTAGTAACTTAATCCCTTTGTCTCATGATATAATACATGTCCGAGATTCGATCATCGGTATCCAAATACCTAGTTTGATCTCGTTACGGACATGCACTATTTTCTCGTTCCTGTGATATAACATTCTAGTGATCACATCACTTGCTTGCAAGATATCTTAATGTGATATCACCGAGAGGGCCCAGAGTATATCTATCCGTCAACGGGATTGACAAATTCCACTCTTGATCCATGAGCCTCAACATAACACATTCGTAGCACTGAACCCACCTTTATTGTCACCCTGTTACAGTGTGACGTCTGATGTTATCAAGATACTCTTCCGGTGTTAGCAATTAACATGATCTCATGGTCTAAGGACTAAGATTACTTCCTATGATGTTATAGCCGTATAAACATAATGACTTTTATCGTAATGCTATACTTAGGATGAATGTTCATCACATCATTTCACAAATGCTGTGACCTCGTTATTAACACCATCCAATGTCCATGATTAGGAAACTTTGATCATCTTGTTAATCAACGAGCTAGTCTATGAGAGAGGCATAACTAGGAACCTTTTTGTTTATTAAACACACATGTATTGATGTTTCCTATCAATATAATTATAGTATGCAAAATAAACATCTATCATATAGAAGGAATACATAACAACTTTATTATTGCCTCTCAGGGCATATTTCTTTCCGTCTCCCACTTGTACTAGAGACAATAATCTAGTTCACATAGTAATAAATCTAACACCCATGGAGTTCTGCTATTGATCATGTTTTGCCCTAGGGAGAACTTTAGTCAGCGGATCTGCTGCATTTATGTCCGTGTGTACTTTAAAAATCTTTATATCTCCATCCTTGACATGCTCGCGGATGGAGTGAAACCGACGCTTAATATGCTTGGAATTCTTCTGAGACTTTGGTTCCTTGGCGTTGGCTATGGCTCCATTGTTGTCACAATTGATCACCATTGGGTCCAATGCACTAGGAACCACACCTAGTTCCATTATGAACTCCTTCATCCAAACCGCTTCCTGCGCTGCTTCTGAAGCAGCAACATATTCCGCCTCCGTCGTTGATCCAGCCACCACAGGTTGTTTGGAACTCCTCCAACTAACGGATGCTCCGTTCAAGAGAAATACATATTCGGATTGAGACTTAGAGTCATCCGGATCGGTGTCAAAGCTAGCATCGACATAACACTTAGCGACTAGCTCGTCTTCACCTTCGTATACAAGAAACATATCCTTAGTTCTTCTTAAGTACTTAAGGATATTCTTGACCGCTATCCAGTGTTATGAACCTGGATCAAATAGGTACCTACTAGTCAAACTAATAGCATGTGCCACATCCGGTCTTGTACATAGCATGGCGTACATTATAGAGCCTATGGTGAGGCATAGGGGATCTTATCCATTATCTCTCTTTCTTCTGCCGTAGCTGGACTTTGAGTCTTACTCAATGTCTTGCCTTGCAACATAGGTAAGATCCCCTTCTTACTTCCGTCCATATTAAACTTCTTTAGTATCTTATCGAGGTATGTACTTTGCAATAGCCCAATTAGGCGTCTTGATCTATCTCTATAGATTTTAATGCCTAATATATATGAAGCTTCACCAAGGTCTTTCATCGAAAATTTGTTGTTTAGATAACTTTTAACACTATTTAAAAGATCTATATCATTTCCAATCAATAATATGTCATTCACATATAATATCAGAAATGCCACATTGCTCCCACTCACTTTATTGTAAATACAAGCCTCTCCATACGTTTGGACAAATCCAAACTCTTTGATCACCTCATCAAAGCGGAGATTCCAACTCCGGGATGCTTGCTTCAGTCCATAGATGGATCTCTGAAGCTTGCATACCTTATCAGCATCTTTAGGATCGACAAAACCCTTAGGTTGTATCATATACAACTCTTCTTCAATATTACCATTGAGGAACGCGGTTTTGACATCCATCTGCCATATTTCATAATCGAAATATGCAGCAATTGCTAACATAATCCTAACCGACTTTAGCATCGCTACAGAGAGAATGTCTCATCATAGTCAACTCCTTGAATTTGTCGAAACCCTTTTGCGACAAGTCGAGGTTTATAGATGGTCACATTACCATCAGCATCAGTTTTTCTTTTGAAAATCCATTTATTCTCAACGGCCTTTTGAGCGTGAGGTAAGTGCACCAAGGTCCAAACCATTGTTTTCGTACATGGATTCCATCTCGGATTTCATGGCTTCTAGCCATTTGTTGGAATCCGAGCTCATCATCACTTCTTCATACGTTGCAGGGTCATCTATTTCATCAATCAGGAAATTCATAACAGGATTACCATACAGTTCAGGAGCTGCACGTGTCCTTCTTGACCTGCGAGGTTCGGTAGTGTCCTCTTTCGGAGTTTCATGATCAATATCATCAGCTCTCTCTTCATTAGGTGAATTCAACTCCGAAACAACTTCCGGTGCTGCGCTACTCGCCATTTCATGAAGAGAAGGTTCAATAACCTCTTCGAGTTCTACCTTCCGACTACTCACACCTTTCACGAGAAACTCATTCTCAAGAAAGGATCCATTATTGGCAACAAAAACCTTGACCTCGGATCTGTGATAGAAGGTATACCCAATCGTTTCCTTAGGGTATCCTATGAAGACGCATTTTTCCGCTTTGGGTTCGAGTTTATCTGACTGAAGTTTCTTCACATAAACATAGCATCCCCAAACTTTAAGAAATGACAACTTAGGTTTGTTTCCAAACCATAATTCATACGGTGTCGTTTCAACGGATTTAGATGTTGCCTGATTTAAAGTGAATGCAGCGGTTTCTAGTGCATAACCCCAAAATGACAATGGCAAGTCAGTCAGAGACATCATAAATCAAACCATATCCAATAAAGTACGATTACGACGTTCCTTCACACCATTACGTTGTGGTGTTCCGGTAGGCGTGAGTTGTGAAACAATTCCACAGTCTTTCATATGTGTGCTAAACTCGTAACTAAGATACTCTCCTCCACGGTCGGACCACAGAAATTTGATCTTTCCGTTACGATGATTTTCCACTTCATTCTGAAATTCCTTGAACTTTTCAAAGGTTTCAGACTTATGTTTCATCAAATAGATATACCCGTATCTACTCAAATCATCCGTGAAAGTAACAAAATAACGATATCCACCTCGCGCCGACAGACTCATTGGTCCACACACATCAGTATGTATGATTTCCAATAAATCTGTCACCCGTTCCATTGAACCGGAAAACGGCGTTCTAGTCATCTTGCCCATAAGGCATGGCTCACATGTATCAAATGATTCAAAATCAAGTGATTCCAAAATTCCATCAGAATGGAGTTTCTTCATGCGTTTAGCGCCAATATGACATAAATGGAAGTGCCACATATATGCAGATTTATCATTATCAAGTTTAATCCTTTTAGCATCAACATTATGAATATGCGTAATACTACTATCGAGATCCAACAGAAATAAACCATTCAACATAGGTGCATGACCATAAAATATATTATTCATATAAATCGAACAACCATTGTTTTCATATTTAAAGGAATAACCACTTTGCATCAAACACGATCCGGATACAATGTTCATGCTCAGTGCAGGCACCAAATAACAATTATTTAGATTTATCACTAATCCCGACGACATATGGAGAGGCAGTGTTCCGACGGCAATCACATCAACTCTTGATCCATTGCCGACCCGCATCGTGACCTCATCCCTTGCTAGCTGTCGCTTGTTCCGCAGCCCCTGAATCGAGTTACATATATTAGCAACTGGTCCCATATCAAATACCCAGGTGCTACTACAAGTACTAGTCAAGTACACATCAATAACATGTATATCACATATACCTTTGTTTGCCTTGCCGGCCTTCTTGTCCGCCAAATACTTGGGGCAGTTGCGCTTCCAATTGCGAGTCCACTTGCAATAGTAGCACTCGGTATCAGACATAGGGCCAGCTCGGGATTTCTTTTCAGGTGCGGCAACAGATTTTCCGCCCTTCTTTCCCTTCCGCTTACCTTTCTTGTCCTTCTTGAAACCGGTGGTCTTATTGATCATTGATACATTGCAAATGTATCTATAATTTTTGATGTTCCATGCTTGGTTTTTATCTACTTTCTTATGTTTTGTTCCAACTTTGGAGTACTTTTCATATGATTTGTTGGACTAACCTATTAACAAGAGCCATAGTGCCAGCTGCCTGTTTTCTACTGTTTTTGGTTCCAGGAAAGTCAAAAAATGAATATTCTCGGAATTGGACCGGACAAAAGCCAAAGTTGTTATTTTCCCAGAAGATACTTGGAGCCAAAATACGAGACGGAGAAGGGCCAGAGGGTGGCAACACCACCTGGTGGCGCGGGCCAGGCCAGGCCACGCCAGGGGGTGGTGTGGGTCCCACCGACACCCCCTCAGTCTCCCCTCTCGCCTATAAGAGCCTCTCGATGTATAAACCCTAAATCGACAAGCCTCCAGCCATGAAAAGTTCCGTAGCGCCACCGCCACCGAAGGGGAGATTCGGGGGACATAAAATCTCTGATCCGGCACCCTGCCAGGACAGGGAAGTGCCCCCAGAGCCATCTCCATCAAGTCCACCACCCTCTCCATCGCCGTTGCTGATTCCCATGATGATGAGGGAGTAGTTCTTCCTCAAGCCTAAGGGTTCTACCTGTAGCTATGTGTTCATCTCTCTCTATGCGTGACCATATGGTGATCATGAGCTTTGTAATCTATAGATCTACCTTGCTACTCAAGTGCTTTAATAGATCTCTGCTCTCCCCATGTGTGTGAAAGTGACAGCGTGCACACCATGGTGGCACTTAGGCTAGAGATTACAAATACTTGTTATGAGTTATATTTGGAGTTGGATGTCTTTATGAAATTGTGGTGTTCGTTTGAACCATCTAGTGCTCAAGGTGACAGTGTGGGGTTATCTAGATGCGGAAAGCGAACTTTGAGGTGTGCTGTTATAGCCCTACCATGGATTAGAGTGTCCAACCGAAGAGTAGTATCATAAAGAGAAGATATTTCTATGAGAGTGTTCACTAATGAAAGTATGATCCCTATGCCTTGTTTCTAAACATTGAAACTTCGTTTGCAACTAGATCTGTTACATGTTTGCTTGCTGCCATCTTTATTTCAGTTTTACTTTAGTCTTTTCCACGCCATCAAGCTATTTTCTATCACCGATAGCACTTATAATTATCCATACCACTTGTATTTCACTATCTCTTCGCCGAACTAGTGCACCTATACACTTGACAAGTGTATTGGGTGTGTTGGGGACACAAGAGACTTCTTGTATCTTGATTGCAGGGTTGCTTGAGAGGGGATACCTTTGACCACTTCCTCCCTGAGTTCGATAAACCTTGGGTGATCCACTTAAGGGAAAACTTGCTGCTGTTCTACAAACCACTTGTAACATCCCAAATTTTTCATTTCAAAATCATCATCATTGCATTCAAATCAGCATGGCATGTACTACATTGCATTAGATTTGTCCTCCAAAAATTTGGTGAAATTTTGAGACTTTTTGGAGCATATTTGCTAAATTCAAACAAAACCTAGAAAAGAATTCGAAAAGAAAAAGAAAAGGAGGGAAAAGAATTTCAAACAGCAGCACCAACTTTTGGCCTTTTGCTGCACACCCCCTCGACCTACCCCCTCCCACTTACCACTGGGCCCCGTGCCACGTCACCACCACCCCGTCGTCTTCAACCCCCGGCGAGGAACAGCCCCACTCCCCTCTGCCGTTTCTAAAACCCGGCCGAATTCGGGCGTTACCGCGATTAAATCGCCGTCACGACGTCCCCTTCTTAATCCCCTCCCGCTCCTCGTCAGTTTCCCCTCAGCCACTTCCCCCGGAGAGCCCCTAGGCTCCCCAATTGCGAGCTCGAACCGCCGCTGTCCGACACCACTCCGGCGACGATTCCGGTGAGCTCCGGCCGCGCCGCACCCTCTTCTCTGCCCTATCTCCTTTGTCATGTCCTGGCGCATCTTTTAACTTCGGCCGTGTGCTTTCTCTTGCCCCAGGTCGACGACACGGTTTACTCCGGCGAAACTCCCTCTGCCGCCGCCGTCCGTCGAGTTCTCCGGTGAGGTTAAGGTTCCCGCCGCCCCTTGGTCTTTGCTAGGTCGTGCTGATCCAGGCGCACCTCACTGACCCCTCTCCTTACCTGTTCGAGCCCCAGATCATCGTCACCGACGCGGGGACACGAGCTCCGCCGTCGATAGAACTCCGGCAAGGAATCGGGATCGAAACAGAGCACCCCTCCCTCCACCATGACCTCCATCGAGACCGCCACGACCGTCTCGACCTCTGGTACGTGTCCACGGTCTCCTTGCCCCTGTAGAACCACCGGACCGCCGTCAGCCGACGCTCCGCCGCCGCGCGCAGCTGGTCAGCGCCGCCCGTTCCCGGCCAGGCCCTAGGGACCGTTAGATCTCGCGTCTGCGGCTAAGATTAAAACGCAGACGAAGCGGTACGGGCTAATCAGATCCGTCCGTAGTCACTTAAGATCTGACGGCCCGCAGCGATCGATCTGACCGAACCGGTATAGACCAATCAGGTTACGCCATGTCGGCTAGGGTGTCTGTTTAATTAGAAAAATAGACAGATTATATATTAAACTTAGAAAATTCATAACTTTTGTTCCACAATTCAGAAAAATACAAATTTGGTGTCCATGGATTCAGAAAAATAAGACCTTTATTATGGAGGCCTTGTTTCACACTTTTGCCTCTGAAAAAATTGAATTATAGGCAGAACCTTTTTAGGGGTATTTTGCTCACAAAAATTGTTCTATAAATTATTTTGGGGTATTTCTTATGCATTTAGATGAGGTATTTTACCCTCTGTACTGTAGAATCTTTAAATTATAGAGTTGTGATCATATCATTGCATTTTGCATGCATTCATGTTTTTGTAATACTTTATTGATTGAATTATTGTTGTTGTATTGATCTTGTGTAGATTGTGTGGATTGTGAAGTTTGTTGCTGTGAGGATTGTACCTATTCCCCTAGCTACCAAGGCAAGTGATATTTCATCTCATGTCCTATTATTTTCACTATTGCACTAGTGTTATTTTGCTAGATCTTAGCATGGTAGGATTATTTATTGTTACTATGCTATGCTATCCTATAGATTATATCTTGGTAGTGTCTCCTAGTTGAAAGACTTCATATGCTAGAGTGCTTAGCCATGCTATTAGAATTCGTGGGTGGAATACACATATAAGATAGTATGGAAAGATATTATTTTTGTTTGACTAAGAAAACAACTAATGTTAGTGAAACACCTAGGTGGAATGGGACTTGCTTGGATTATGTTGAGTGGTTACTCAGGGGCCATGTCTATGGTCAGCTGGTGTATCACACTTGTGGATAGCCACCCAGGAACAAAGAGATTGGAGACATTCTTGTCATGAAGCTTCCAGTGGAGCCACATGGCATATGGGCTCTACCTTGACCAACTATGTTGCAAGAACTCAGCCAGACGGACAGAAGGTGGTAGATGTGATAGGATGGAACGCGTGCGTGGTGGTCTGAGGGATTGCTTCTGAAAGGTCTTGTATCGATGCATGTCGAGTCTTGTGGGGAAAGTGCACCACCTCTTGAGAGGGTAAAACTAAGTACTTAGCCGTGTCCCCGGTTATGGACAATTTCTGAGCCTCAAGACAGTGAAGTAGTTCAATAATCTCCTCATCCAAATTTCTCTAAATTAAAACTTGTGGGTGAACATGGGTAGAGGTTTAGTGATGTCTATCATTGGTACCTTAGAGTTTGAATGAGAAAAACTTACTCTTCAAAAACTATAGGTTAAACTAGCTTTTGCAAAGCCAGCCATAACCCCACTTAGCCATATATTCATGTAGTTGTTGGATTACACTAAGTATCTATGGTACCACTTGCCAATACAATTCCAAATGTATTGACCCTTGTGGCTGTAACTTATTATGTTGTAGGATACTCTGATGATGAGTAGGGTTGCGGGTCTACACTCGACATGCTTGCCTGTGGCACATGAAGACTAAAGACTCTATTATTATTATGCTATGTAATGTGAACTTGTGTCTTAGCCTTGGGCTAAGTGAGTTGTAAGAACCATTATATTCCTGGATATGCGATGTAATAATGACCTTTGTTTCTGTGTACTTCATCTTAAACTGTGGGTGCTAGCATTTCGATCCAGGGACTAGCACTGCAATCACAGGGATCTTACCTTATTATGGTGAGATCTTACAGATGGTATCAGAGCACTGTGTTGCCTGTAGGTTCGTGACCCTAGAATGGATTAGACAAAGGAAAACCCTTAGGAAAAATAACTCTATATTCGAACTTTACACTTGTCTTTTTATCTCGTAAAACTTTCCCTAATCGTCCTTCTCATCTATTTTGTAGATGTCCACCATCAATGAATCTGTCGAGAAGGGACCACTGATGACTATGACCCTGGAGTGTGAGACAGAATTTCCCAATGTACTCAAGAACCTCATGCTTGGCTTGGGGATGAATGGTGAAGCCGTGTACAAGGGATTTCCTGTGATAGACGGAGGACAAGAGTATTGGTGGATGCAACTCCATTTGTACAAGGACAAGGAGGACGATTCCAAGAGTACGGGATTCTGCATGTTCACCAACTCTGAAATGCACCCGTCATTCTTTGACTCTGCAAGAAATGCTGCATGGAAAGCTATTAAGGAACTTGGGGAGAGACTCAAGTATAGAATGCTCAATACTCAGGAGGATCTCAAGGAGGAGAAGCGTCTTGTCCAAGACTCAAAGGCCATTGTGAAACACCTAAGTAAGGATATCATAGGCCTAGCTTTGTAACAATGTGACCAAGACAAGCAGATTGCTGCCAAGGATGCCCAGATTGCCACCTTGGTTAAGAAGGAGTGAGCTATATATTAGTTGGACCACCACCTTGGTGTTTCATCACGTTAGCATTTTGATCATACCAACTTAATATGGCAAAAATAAGTTATGTCTGGAACCTTGAGTGCTTGAGTTGAATAATGTATTGCTACTTGGAATGTTCTGTTGGTTGATTTTCATTTTGTGACTTGTGTTTACTTTCTCTCTTGTGTGTTACTAATTTTCTCCATATGCAAAAGATGCCGAATTTTGTCTACAACACGGCCGAGGATTTCAAGGGGACTCGCTTCGGGACTCGCCTATTGGAGCTAGTCCAAGTGCTCGCTCTTCTAATCCCTACCATTCAGGGACTTCAGCTGAGGAAGTTTCAGAGGAAGGACTTATGGGGATTCAGAGTTACCCAGCCAGGACGTGAGACAGAGCCCCAAACTGGGGAGATTGCCTTCAAGATACTCCATGATGACATGGAGAGGGGCCTCGACGTCGCTATGCAGGAGCTGTTGGGACGCCTATGTGGACGTCACTCTTCTGAGATCAGGAGCCAGTACTTCCATTTCTTTGGGAGACGCGACGAGGATGGATAGCCTATTGAGTTGGACGAGGCCACTAAGGATTCCATCAAGCCCGTGCGTTACTACCTCCAGGATTTAGAGAGCCTTATTAGACACCTTGATACTGATAGGACTAATGTGATGCTTAGCAACGACGAACTACGAGTCCAACTTAAGGAGAAGGACAAGGCCTTCCTGGAGCAGGAAAATTGAATCAAGGAAATGGAGAAGAAGTTTGAAGACCAAGAGAAGAAATTCAAGAGCCAAGAGAAGAGAGCTTAGGAAAAGAACAAGAAGATTAGAGACTTAGAGACCGAGCTAGAGCTTGAGGACATTGAGATGGAAGCGGATCACGAGGTGATAGAGAGGCTACGCACTCAGAAGAGAGAGTTACAGGCAAAGATCGATGCTTTGACTACAAGCTTGGAGGAATACAAGGCAGGGTTCGCAGCAGCAGGACTTGCACTAGTGGAGGAGGAAGTCGACATGGAGGAATAGTGATGCTATTCCATCTACCTATCATTCTACTATTATTGAGTTGCATAGGTCATACCGACTTGTGGGTGACTATGCTAGTATGTTTATTTTTGCAAACTCTGTCATTGCTATGTTGTTGAATTTACATGTGCTTGTTTGTTTGATTGTTGTTTTATTTGGGGTTATCTATCATTACTTACCCTTATTAAACCCACAGATGCCTCCCCGACGCAACAACGAGGATGACAATGGCAATGGAATGCAGCAGATGATGGTTGCGCAGACCCAATTGATGCAAATGATGACTCAATTCATGGCAACCTAGAATCAGAACAACAACAATAATAACAATAACAACAACTAGAACAATCCACCGCCCCTGGATATGCTGACCAGATTTCTAAGGCTGAGACCTGCTAAGTTTTTCGGGTACCACTGACCCCATGGTAGCAAATGATTGGCTACGCTCTATGAATAAGGACCTAGTCACGGTTGGATGCACGGATGCAGAAAATGTCAGATTTGCAGCACACTTATTGGAAGGTCATGCAGCTGCTTGGTGGGATAACTTCCAAATTACCCACCCTATTGAGGAAGTGACTTGGGCAATGTTTGAAGATGGGTTTCGCACCACTCATATCTCTTCTAGAATAATGGGGTTGAAGAAAAAGGAGTTTCATAACCTCAAGCAACGCCACCGCAGTATTTCTGAATACATCGAAGAGTTCAATAATTTGTCACGTTATGCACCCGATGATGTTGACACTGATGCAAAGAGAAAGGAGAAGTTCCTAGATGGGCTAAATGATGAAATTTCTATGCAACTATCTGTTGCATATGTTCCAACTTATCAATCCTTGTGTGATAAAGCTACCATCCTAGAAAACAAGATGAAACAAGTTGAGGGTAGAAAGAGGAAGCACCATTTTGATAAGTATGGATCAGGATCTCCTCACAAGCGCTCTCATGGAGAAGGAAGTGGGAGTTCAGGATTCCACAAGAATGGGAATCATAATAACCATCGTAACAATAACCACAACCATGATGGAAACAATCATCATGGGCATAACAAAGGTGGATTCAGGAACAACCACAATGGTCATGGCCATGGAAACCAAAATGGTCAGAATCGTCAAAATCAGCCAGCAAAGAAAGACATCAGTCAGGTGGAATGCTTCAAGTGCAAGAAGACGGGGCACTATGCCAATCAATGCCCAGAGAAGAAGACTGATGGGACTAAACCAAACCCATTCCAAAAGGGTCATGTGAATCACATTAATGTGGAAGAAATCCAAGAAGGATCTGATGCCGTGATCAGTAAGTTCAAGATTAATTCCTTTCCTGCACTTATCCTTTTCGTTACTGGCGCATCGCATTCATTCATTTCAAGAGCATTTGTAATCAAAAACGAACTCTCCACTGAAACCATTGGATGTCCCATTAAAGTAAGCTCCCCGGGTGGAGAAATGATAGTAACTTCTGGGTGCCGACAGATCATCCTAGAAATTGGAAAGAACAAGTTTCCGGTTAGTTTAATAATCCTAGAGTCCCAAGGATTAGATGTCATATTAGGGATGGACTGGTTGACCCGTTATGAAGGGGTGATTGATTGTGCCAAGCGGACTATTATGCTTACCACCCCAGAAAAGAAAAGGATCAGGTTCAAGTCTAACTTTGAACCCAAGGGGAGCAAGGTTAATTCTCTTAAGGGGGTTAGCCTAGACAGTGTGCCAATAGTGAAGGAATACCCAGATGTGGTCCCCGAAGAATTACCTGGCATGCCACCAGATAGGGATGTGGAGTTTCTGATAGACCTACTGCCAGGAACATGACCTATAGCAAAGAGACCTTATAAGATGTCAGTGGACGAGTTAAAAGAACTCAACAAACAGCTGGGAGAACAATTGAAAAAGGGATTTATGCAACCAAGTTCATCGTCTTGGGGAGCACCAGTCTTGTTTTTTGAGAAGAAGGACCGAAGTCAAAGGCTATGCATAGATTATCGTTCACTTAATGAGGTGACCATAAAGAATAAGTATCCCCTGCCTAGAATAAATGATCTCTTCGATCAGCTAGAGGGAGCATGTGTGTTCTCAAAAATTGATCTTCGATCAGGATACTTTCAACTAAAGATTAGAGAATATGACATACCCAAGACTGCATTCACCACTAGATATGGGTTGTATGAATACACAGTGATGCCGTTTGGATTGACTAATGCACCAGCCTACTTCATGAACATGATGAATAAGGTATTCATGGAATTTCTTGACAAGTTCGTAGTGGTATTCATCGATGGTATATTAGTATATTCCAGGAGCAACAAAGAACATGAAGAACATCTACGCCTGATTCTAGAGAAACTCAGAGAACATAAACTTTATGCCAAGTTCAGTAAATGTGAATTCTGGCTGAATGAAGTGGGTTTTCTTGGGCACATAGTATCTGGAAATGGTATAGCTGTTGATCCAGCAAAAGTGGTAGCTGTGACAGAATGGGAACCTTCTAAATCGGTTAAAGAAATCCGTAGTTTCCTTGGCCTAGCAGGGTACTATCGGAGGTTCATTGAAAACTTCTCTTAAGATAGCAAAGCCCATGACTGATCTACTAAAGAAGGAGAAGAAGTTTAATTGGACAGAAGCTTGCGAAACCAGCTTTCAGGAATTGAAAAAGAGACTTGTGTCAGCACCAGTGTTATGTTTGCCAGACCTTGAGAAAGACTTCCAAGTGTATTGTGATGCATCTCACCAAGGATTAGGAGGTGTACTGATGCAGGAAGGTAGAGTTGTAGCTTATGCATCAAGGCAACTCAAAAATCATGAAGTGAACTATCCTACTCATGATCTAGAGTTGGCATCTGTTGTACATGCCCTAAAAACATGGAGGCATTACCTCATGGGAAAACGTTGTGAAATGTTCACTGATCATAAGAGTCTGAAATACATTTTTACACAGAAAGAACTCAACATGAGACAAAGAAGATGGCTAGAACTTATCAAAGATTACGACTTAAGTTTGCAATACCATCCTAGAAAGGCAAACGTCGTAGCTGATGCATTAAGCCGCAAAGTTTATGTGAATGGCCTCCACAAAGGAGAGTTGCCGGAGGAGTTGTGTGCCCAATTTAGAGAGCCGAGACTTGAGATTGTGCCTGAAGGGTACCTTGCATCCTTGGAAGTGCAACCCACACTAATGGACATAATTCAAGAAGCTCAAAAGTTGGACAAAGAGATAGAAGAAATCAGAAGTAAAGTTAGAGAAGGCAAGGCAAAAGGATTCCATGTAGATGATCAAGGAATCTTATGGTACGAAAAACGTATCTATGTTCCGCAGGATCTTGAACTTAAGAAGTTGATCTTACAAGAAGCGCACAACTCACCATATTCAATTCATCCTGGCAATACTAAGATGTATATGGATGTTAAGGAGAGGTTTTGGTGGAATAATTTAAAGAAGGACATAGCAGAGCACATTGCCTTGTGCGACGTGTGCAGTCACGTAAAGGCAGAACATCAGAAACCGGCAGGATTATTACAACCACTACCAATACCTGATTGGAAATGGGATAAAATTGGTATGGACTTTATTACCGGACTGCCCAGGACTAAATTTGGATGCGATTCTATATGGGTCATCGTTGATCGCTTGACAAAAGTGGCCCATTTCATACCAGTAAAGACCACTTATACAAGTGCAAAGTTAGCCAAGATATACATGAATAGAATTGTATGTTTGCATGGGGTACCTAAAAGTATCGTATCTGACAGAGGGACTCAGTTCACTTCGCACTTTTGGCGACAACTTCACGAGTCACTGGGAACTCGGTTAGAATTCAGCACTACATTTCATCTGCAAACAGATGGGCAGACAGAAAGGACCAATCAAATATTAGAGGATATGCTGAGAGCATGTGCGTTAGATTATGGATCCAGTTGGGATGAAAGTCTACCGTACGCAGAATTTTCCTACAATAACAGCTATCAATCAAGCATAGAAATGGCTCCGTTTGAATTTCTTTATGGAAGGAAGTGTACTACACCATTGCTATGGAATGGAGTAGGAGAAAGAAATTTGTTCGGGCCTGACCTAATCAAAGAGGCTGAAGAGAAGGTCAAGATGGTAAGGGATAGGCTAAAGGTAGCCCAATCTCGGCAAAAGAGCTATGCTGATCCAAAACGTAGAGAGGTTACCTATGAGGTTGGTGATAGAGCTTATCTCAGGGTATCACCACTTCGTGGGGTGAAAAGATTTGGAATCAAAGGAAAATTAGCACCACGCTATGTAGGACCTTTCAAGATTTTGAGCCGCAAAGGAGAAGTGGCATATGATATAGAATTACCAGAATCTCTGTCAGCGGTTCATAATGTATTCCATGTCAGTCAGCTGAAGAAGTGTCACCCAGAGGTGGAAGAAACTTCGTTGAAAGACACTATACCATTGGAGGAAGTTCAGCTAGATAATGATCTCACTTATGAAGAGAAACCTATTAAGATTCTAGAGACTGCAAAAAGAATTACCTGTACCACGACAATCAAATTCTGCAAAGTGCAGTGGAATCATCACACTTAATTAGAAGCAACCTGGGAGCGAGAGGATGAACTTCGGAGAGATCACCCTCACCTATTTGCTAGCCAACCCGAATATCGAGGGCGAGATTCATCTTAAGGGGGTTAGATTTGTAACATCCCAAATTTTTCATTTGAAAATCATCATCATTGCATTCAAATCAGCATGGCATGTACTACATTGCATTAGATTTGTCCTCCAAAAGTTTGGTGAAATTTTGAGACTTTTTGGAGCATATTTGCTAAATTCAAACAAAACCTAGAAAAGAATTCGAAAAGAAAAAGAAAAGGAGGGAAAAGAATTTCAAACAGCAGCACCAACTTCTGGCCTTTGGCCCAATCCGGCCCAGCAGCCCACCCGGGCCACTCCTCTCCCCCTCTCTGTTTTGCTGCACACCCCCTCGACCTACCCCCTCCCACTTACCACTGGGCCCCGTGCCACGTCACCACCACCCCGTCGTCTTCAACCCCCGGCGACGAACAGCCCCACTCCCCTCTGCCGTTTCTAAAACCCGGCCGAATTCGGGCGTTACCGCGATTAAATCACCATCACGATGCCCCCTTTTTAATCCCCTCCCCCTCCTCATCAGTTTCCCCTCAGCCACTTCCCCCGGAGAGCCCCTAGGCTCCCTAATTGCGAGCTCGAACCGCCGCTGTTCGACGCCACTCCAGCGACGATTCCGGTGAGCTCCGGTCGCGCCGCACCCTCTTCTCTGCCCTATCTCCTTTGCCATGTCCTGGCGCGTCTTTTAACTCCGGCCGTGTGCTTTCTCCTGCCCCAGGTCGACGACACGGTCTACTCCGGCGAAACTCCCTCTACCGCCGCCGTCCGTCAAATTCTCCGGTGAAATTAAGGTTCCCGCCACCCCCTTTTGGTCTCTGCTAGGTCGTTCTGATCTAGGCGCACCTCACTGACCCCTCTCCTTACCTGTTCGAGCCCCATATCATCGTCACCGACGCGGGGACACGAGCTCCGCCGTCGATAGAACTCCGGCGAGGAATCGGGGTCGAAACAGAGCACCCCTCCCTCCACTGTGACCTCCATCGAGACCGCCATGACCGCCTCGACCTCTGGTACGTGTCCACGGTCTCCTTGCCCCTGTAGAACCACCGGACCGCCGTCAGCCGACGCTCCGCCACCGCGCGCAGCTGGTAAGCGCCGCCCGTTCCTGGCCAGGCCCTAGGGACCGTTAGATCTCGCGTCTGCGGCTAAGATTAGAACGCAGACGAAGCGGTACGGGCTAATGAGATCCATCCGTAGTCACTTAAGATCTGACGGCCCGCAGCGATCGATCCGACCTAACCGGTACAGACCAATCAGGTTACGCCATGTCGGCTAGGGTATCTGTTTAATTAGAAAAATAGATAAATTATATATTAAACTTAGAAAATTCATAACTTTTGTTCCACAATTCAAAAAAATACAAATTTGGTGTCTATGGATTCAGAAAAATAAGACCTTTATTATGGAAGCCTTGTTTCACACTTTTGCCTCTGAAAAAATTGAATTATAGGCAGAACCTTTTTAGGGGTATTTTGCTCACAAAAATTGTTCTATAAATTATTTTGGGGTATTTCTTATGCATTTAGATGAGGTATTTTACCCTCTGTACTGTAGAATCTTTAAATTATAGAGTTGTGATCATATCATTGCATTTTGCATGCATTCATGTTTTTGTAATACTTTATTGATTGAATTATTGTTGTTGTATTGATCTTGTGTAGATTGTGTGGATTGTGAAGTTTGTTGCTGTGAGGATTGTACCTATTCCCCTAGCTACCAAGGCAAGTGATATTTCATCTCATGTCCTATTATTTTCACTATTGCACTAGTGTTATTTTGGTAGATCTTAGCATGGTAGGATTATTTATTGTTACTATGCTATGCTATCATATATATTATATCTTGGTAGTATCTCCTAGTTGAAAGACTTCGTATGCTAGAGTGCTTAACCATGCTATTAGAATTCGTGGGTGGAATACACATATAAGATAGTATGTAAAGATATTATTTTTGTTTGACTAAGAAAACAACTAATGTTAATGAAACACCTGGGTGGAATGGGACTTGCTTGGATTATGTTGAGTGGTTACTCAGGGGCCATGTCTATGGTCAGCTGGTGTATCACACTTGTGGATGGCCACCCAGGAACAAAGAGACTGGAGACATTCTTGTCGTGAAGCTTCCAGTGCAGCCACATGGCATATGGGCTCTACCTTGACCAACTAAGTTGCAAGAACTCAGCCAGACGAACAGAAGGTGGTAGACGTGATAGGATGGAACGCGTCCGTGGTGGTCTGAGGGATTGCTTCTGAAAGGTCTTGTCTCGATGCATGTCGAGTCTTGTGGGGAAAGTGCACCACCTCTCGAGAGGGTAAAACTAAGTACTTAGCCGTGTCCCCTGTTATGGACAATTTCTGAGCCTCAAGACAGTGAAGTAGTTCAATAATCTCCTCATCCAAATTTCTCTAAATTATAACTTGTGGGTGAACATGGGTAGAGGTTTAGTGATGTCTATCATTGGTACCTTAGAGTTTGAATGAGAAAAACTTACTCTTCAAAAACTATAGGTTAAACTAGCTTTTGCAAAGCCAGCCATAACCCCACTTAGCCATATATTCATGTAGTTATTGGATTACACTAAGTATCTATGGTACCACTTGCCAATACAATTCCAAATGTATTGACCCTTGTGGCTGTAACTTATTATGTTGTAGGATACTCTGATGATGAGTAGGGTTGCGGGTCTACACTCGACATGCTTGCCTGTGGCACATGAAGACTAAAGACTCTATTATTATTAAGATATGTAATGTGAACTTGTGTCTTAGCCTTGGGCTAAGTGAGTTGTAAGAACCATTATATTCCTGGATATGCGATGTAATAATGACCTTTGTTTCTGTGTACTTCATCTTAAACTGTGGGTGCTAGCATTTCGATCTAGGGACTAGCACTGCAACCACAGGGATCTTACCTTATTATGGTGAGATCTTACACCTCTGCACTTGAGGCCCAACAACTGTCTACAAGAATAGAAGTGCGTAGACATCAAGCTATTTTCTGGCGCCATTGCCGGGGAGCTAAGGTAAAAGGTGCTCACATCCTCCGGTGTGAGTGCTCGAAGTTATTTCCTTTAGATTTTGAAATTTTGTCTTTTTGTTTCTTGTTTTTATTTTCACTTGTTAGGCTTAATGGAAAACAACAAAATAATTAGAGAGCTCTTTAGTATTTTCCCTAAGGTAGAACATGAATTCTTTGAAAAGAAAATTAAAAAACCCTTGGAACCTTCTTTGCATGGTAATAGCAATGTTATTAGCATGAATATTTTGAACACCTTTGTTACTAATGCTATGGAAACGTCTAAGCTTGGGGAAGTTAGTTTTTATGAAAATGATCTTTTTACTTCCTGAGTTTTAAAGAAGAAAATTTGCTCTGATGATACTTTATCTCCCATATGTGGTAATTCTAATGATACTTGTGATATTTTAAATCCACATACTGAAAGCATCCCTTTTAAAATACCTATAAAAATTGTTGAACGTGTTATGAATAACTCTTATTTTGGAGATGGAACTGTCCATCCTGGTGATCATTTACTCTTTATACATGAATTATGCGGGTTGTTCAAGTGTGCAGGTATTTCAATGAACCAAGTTAAGAGGAAGCTATTCTCTTTATCACTTAAGGGTAAAGAAAGGGATTGGTATGAGCTACTAGATGATCCTTATCATTTGGAGTGGAAGGAACTTGAATATCTCTTTTACTCTAAATTTATCCTCCTCATGAAATTCATAAAGATCGGAATTATATTTATAATTTTCATCCTCATGATAGAGAAAGTATTGCCCAAGCATGGGGGAGATTGAAGTCACTAATGCTCAAATGTCCCATTCATGAGCTCCCCAGGAATATTGTTATTAATAATTTCTATGCAAGGCTTTCAGGACATTACAAGGACTATCTAGATACTTGTTTAGAGGGATCCTTCACGAGTAAGGAGGTCAAAGATAAGTGGGATCTTCTTGAAACAATTCAAAGCAATACCGAAGATTGGGATAACAACAAAGGTAAATTAACCAGGTATAAACTATGAGTATGATTGCATTAAGTCTTTCACTGAAGCTGCTGATTTTGAAGAGCTTAGTGCTAAATATGGTCTTGATCCTCCAATTCTTATTGATTTTTTTAGAGCCTTTGCTTCTCATATTAATGCTCCTAAAGAAAAATGGGACATGTATCATGAGCCTTTTAAAGACACTTGCAGTGAAAATGAAATTGTTATTAATGATAGCAATAAACATGCTCAAACCTCTGAAAGTACTATTTCTTATAAGCATGTTAATTTTTGTGGAATACATAGACCTTGTGAGAATAATCAAATTGAAGAAGAATATTGTATCACCCACAAGAATGAAAAAACTAGAATGTGGTATAGGGCTTTAAATGATCTTGGTAAAAAAGTTTGTGCCCTTTATCCTTTTATTTGTGAACTTTTCTTTGAAGTGGGTCATTTCAATTTTCAATGCTCAGGCCATAATAATAGCCCTTCTAATCCAATGAGTACTGCAAGTTTGTATTTTGATGACATGATCACTCCTAATCAGCATGATAAACTTACATTATTTTTGGGGTGTGAAGAATTATCAAGAAAAACTTCTTCGGTAGATATGAGTGCTTTTGATATGAATAGTGTCCTGCAAGGTTGTCATCTTTCTTGTGTTGACAATTGTCACACAAATACTTACATACAAAATATTATAGAAGATGAGATTTTACCAAAATAAGACAAGGCTAATATGTGTTTTGATCTTATTAATGAAAAGAAGGATTCCTCCAAAGTTTCTTCTGTTGTCTCTAACAATAAACCAGGGTATATGGAGAAGCTTCCTTTCAAGCCTCTCCCTCCTAGAGAGAAGAAAAAAAAGAAGAAAAGGAGGAGTAAAAGAAGAGAGGAAACTGTATTTTCCCCTAAACATGTTGCTCCTATTATAGTTTTTGATGAGTCTGAACTCGATGATGTTCCTATGCCTATTACCTATAGTAGTGATCATGATTGGGAAAAGCACACTACTTTTGATATTGAAAATCTTTTCGGTACCAATTCTGAAAATGATGATATTAATAACTATTATATTTCTTATAATGATACTATACCTCCAATATATGATGATTGCAATGATGAATATGATATTTTCAGTCCACCTACTATTGAGGAAGAAATTAATTATGATTACAATATGCCTCCTATATTTGATGATTATGGTGATGAGAATAATAATGATAGTTATTTTGTTCAATTTGCTCCCACTACAATTAATAAGAATGACTATGTTTATGTGGGGAGTATTAATTATTTTATTCATGTGGCTCATCATAAGAATGTTTCATGTGATTGTTATATTGTTAATTTTATACATGATGCTACTGAAAGTTATTATGAGAGAGGGAAACATGGTTTTATTGATGTCAATAATATTAAATTTCCCCTCTTTGTGTTGAAAGTCTTGAAGTTGCACTTGTTTTGCTTTACTATGCTTGTTGCTTTGTGCTTTCATGACTTGTTTATTTATAATATTCTTATGCATAGGAAGTGGGTTAGACTTAAATGTGTTTTGAATTTGCTTCTTGATGCTCTCTTTTACTTCAATTCATATTTCTTATGTGAGCATCTTCTCAAACTATCATGCCTAACTTAAAGGCGTTAAATAAAAGTACTTATTGGGACATAACCCAGTAGTTTTAGATGAGTCTTGGAAGTTATTACCTCTGTAATAACCGCTCCTTATCCTTTTTATTTGCTTTTTTTCCAAGAGTAACCTCTAATGAGAGGGAAGTAATGCTTGGGAAAGTTGCTATCCCGAAACAGATTTTTGTGCTTCACCTTAAAAGATTCGTGTACAATGTCGGTACGTCCTTTTGAGGCGTGAATTTTTGTGCTTCTGCACCAGGTTGTTTTCTAACTTTCGTTATTTCAATACTTTTTGATTTTAGCAACACAAGGTCTTCTAAAAAATTTGTCTTTACCTACTGGTCTTTTTTGACAGATTTCTGCCATTATTTGCATTTGCTTCTTGTTGGTTCCTTTTTGAGTTCTTTTGGGGAATTGAGCTTTTTGAGGGAAGTGCTACAGTATCTAGTGTTTTAATGGAAGTTTTATTGGTGTTGGAACTGGACCTAAAGACTTATTATCTTGATTGCACTAATGTTGCTAATAAAGATTGTGTGAAGTTTTGTATGAAGGAAAATTTTTAGGTGTTTGGAAGGAATGAGTAATGAGATGAAGGATGGACTAAAGCTCAAGCTTGGGGATTCCACGCGTGTCACCCCAAGAAATATCCAAGAAGTACAAACATCAAAGCTTGGGGATGCCCAAGGCATCCCCTTCTTCATCAATAAAAATCCCAGGTTTCTTCCAAACACTTCATTTTTATTGTTTCATGCACAGCTGTGTTGTTCTTGGAGCGTCTTCGTTTTTGTTTTTGTTTTTTTTGTTTGCTTGGTTTTCTTAGTTTGCTTCAATAAATTGGTTGGACCCCCTCTTTCATACATTGCTTTTCAAATAGTTTGGTTTGGATTGGAAAAGAGTTGGAAAGCTCATGCTTAAGTCGTAAAGAGAGCTTGTTTTTGACTGTGGACTATGCTTTGTCATGCCATGGTTGATATTGTTTTGGCTTTAGGCTTAGTATTCTTTGCTGTAGCATGACATGTTATAAACAATTGAGATTGCTTAATGTGCCTTGGAAGAATCATGCGTTGTTTTAGCATATTAAAGCATATTATTGTGGTATTCTCCTTTGATGCTTTATTTGGGTTGACTTGGCACATGCTCACACCATGTTATGACTATCCCAAGTCACCATAGCCTTTATGATCCTTTAGTTTTCGACTTGTAGTATCACTTTATGCATTGATCAATGATGTTTTGTCGCTTTGCATGATTATGGCCATTATTGCTCTCTTAGTTGGTCGCTCCCAGTCTTTTGCTAGCCTCCGTAACCAAGTATGAGTTTCACTCATGCATCCAATTCCTTAACCAAGTTATTCCAAAGAGTCCACCATACCTACCTATTAGAATTTGCTATTCCAAGTATATTCATGTTTTTATCTACCTTCCGAATTAAACTTGTTATGAGAAAACTAGTGATTAAAGCTCTCACAAACTTGATGGCACACTTTACTTTTCTTGCCCTTAATAAACTTGAACCATTGTGTCGTCTATGTTGTATATGCTTGCACTTATTTGTTGGGGATTAGCGGAACCATGTTTTCATGGGGAACGCTTTCAACATTGCACTTGTACTTTGTACCTAGTTGATATCATGCTCTTTTGTCTATGGATGTCGTCAGTGTGAAATGAAAGGGGAGCTTGTAAGTCCATGGAGTTATGTATATGTGTTAGAGAAACGCCTGGGCCGCTGGTCTAATCCATGCTGTCATGGTGGAAACCTACAGCGTAACCATAATGAGCTGTCTATGAAGCATTCTTCTTATAAAAAAAGAGTCAGATGTTGAGAAAAAAGAGAAAAGAAAAAAAGAGATATGAGAAAAGAGGAAAGAGATAAAAAGGCACCATTCTCCCATGGTAAATAAGAAGATTGCTGAGATGCTCATTGTCTGCTTGCCTTGTCATTTTGATATGGGGATTCTTCCGTATCATCGGGCAAGGGGTACCCCGTTGGCGGTTCTCTATGATACACATGTACTTACGATGACAAGAACTTACCGGTGACTAAACTTGAGTACCATGAGGAGCGACCCTCGTATTCAAGAGACATGAGATTTTCAACTTGTACTTCATCAAGCATATACTCCATAGTTTGTCCACTTTAACCTTAAGCACTTCAAGATGCTTATGATAGGGGCAATGCAAGCTGAAAGCTATTAAGTACCATAATTTTTGGAAGCTCTTTATGAAACTTGAATCCGTACTTCCTTCTATGAAGGCCTTTCTTCCACTTATATGTTGAGTCTCCACCTTCTATCTTTATGCACCTACTTTGAGAGCATAGTGACCATTCTTAGTTCTATGTGCATTGTCCCAAGACTTGTTGATTGATGCATAGCTTTGATATTGCTTGTTTTAAACTATTTGTATCTAGTCACTCTTATGAACTTTCAAGGTGTCCTATGCATTTATATTTGCTACTCTATGAGGGACACGCTGAATACTACTATGCTATGTTTTCTTTATGTGAAACAAACAAACGTCTTTCAAGGCATTGTTATTCATGAATCTTTTGTTTGTGCCTTTTCATGTTACAACATAGTTGCTATGTCTTATTGTTAGAACTTTATCTTTCATGCTATGTTAGAGTACTATGATCCTAGCTTTCAATGCTTGCAAATGGTTTGATCTTGATTGTGATGGTGCATTTCACCTCAAAAATTATTCTTTCTTCTTATCACTTAACTACTCGAGGACGAGCAGGAGTTAAGCTTGGGGATGTTGATACATTGCAAATGTATCTATAATTTTTGATGTTCCATGCTTGGTTTTTATCTACTTTCTTATGTTTTGTTCCAACTTTGGAGTACTTTTCATATGATTTCTTGGACTAACCTATTAACAAGAGCCATAGTGCCAGCTGCCTGTTTTCTACTGTTTTTGGTTCCAGGAAAGTCATAAAGTGAATATTCTCGGAATTGGACCGGACAAAAGCCAAAGTTGTTATTTTCCTGGAAGACACTTGGAGCCAGAATACGAGACAGAGAAGGGCTAGAGGGTGACCACACCACCTGGTGGCGCGGGCCAGGCCAGGCCGCTCCAGGGGGTGGTGTGGGCCCCTCCGGCACCCCCTCGGTCTCCCCTCTCGCCTATAAGAGCCCCCCGATGCATAAACCCAAATCGACAAGCCTCCAGCCATGAAAAGTTCCGCAGCGCTGCCGCCACCGAAGGGGAGATTCAGGGGACAGAAAGTCTCTGTTTCGGCACCCTGCCGGTACGAGGAAGTGCCCCCGGAGCCATCTCCATCGACTCCACCACCATCTCCATCGCCGTTGCTGATTCCCATGATGATGAGGGAGTAGTTCTTACTCAAGGCTAAGGGTTCTACCGGTAGCTATGTGTTCATCTCTCTCTCTATGTGTGATCATATTGTGATCATGAGCTTTGTAAGCTATAGATCTACCTTGCTACTCAAGTGCTTCAATAGATCTCTGCTCTCCCCATTTGTGTGAAAGTGACAGCGTGCACACCATGGTGGCACTTAGGCTAGAGATTACAAATACTTGTTATGAGTTATATTTGGAGTTGGATGTCTTTATGAAATTGTGGTGTTTGTTTGAACCATCTAGTGCTCAAGGTGACAATGTGGGGTTATCTAGATGCGGAAAGCGAACTTTGAGGTGTGCTGGTATAGCCCTACCATGGATTAGAGTGTCCAACCGAAGAGTAGTATCATAAAGAGAAGATATTTCTATGAGAGTGTTCACTAGTGAAAGTATGATCCCTAGGCCTTGTTTCTAAACATTGAAACTTCGTTTGCAACTAGATCTGTTACATGTTTGCTTGCTGCCATCTTTATTTCAGTTTTAGTTTAGTCTTTTCCACGCCATCAAGCTATTTTCTATCACCGATACCACTTATAATTATCTATACCACTTGTATTTCACTATATCTTCGCCGAACTAGTGCACCTATACACCTGACAAGTGTATTGGGTGTGTTGGGGACACAAGAGACTTCTTGTATCTTGATTGTAGGGTTGCTTGAGAGGGGATACCTTTGACCACTTCCTCCCTGAGTTCGATAAACCTTGGGTGATCCACTTAAGGGAAATCTTGCTGCTGTTCTACAAACCTCTGCACATGGAGGCCCAATAACTGTCTACAAGAATATAAGTGCGTAGACATCAATCATCAACACTTGATGTTCTTTCCTAATCTCCACTTCTGCAGTCTTAAGCATCGACAGAAGCTCGGGAAGAGACTTCTTCATGCCCTTAATGTTATAGTTCATCACGAAGCTCTTGTAGCTAGTTGGCAGAGATTGGAGAACACGATGTATGCCTAAGTCAATGGGAATCGTTATTCCCAAGGACACAAGCTTATCGGTGTACCCAGACATTTTGAGTACGTGCTCACTAACGGAGCTGTTCTCCTCCATCATGCAGCTAAAGAACTTTTCAGAAGCATTATAAATCTCTACGGCAGCATGGGTATCGAAAATCATTTTCAATTCTCCCATGGTATCAAACGCATTGCCATTTTTGAAACGCTTTTGAAGTTCTGGCTCTAGCCCATACAGTATGCCGCAATGAACAAAGTTGTGGTCCTCTTGACGAGTTATATAGACATTCTTTTCCTCGTCAGGGGCATCAGGAGCTGGTGGGGGGCCTAGTGGCGCCTCTAGCACATATTGCTTTTGTGTAGTAGTGAGGAGAATCCTCAAATTCATAGCCCAGTTGGTGAAGTTGCTACCATTCGCAGCAAGTTTCTCTTTCTCCATGAACACATTGAAATTAAAAGCAGGTGGTGCCATCTACAACAGAATTTGTAAA
The DNA here is from genome assembly GCA_910589775.1 of Avena eriantha. Classification (NCBI taxonomy): domain Eukaryota; kingdom Viridiplantae; phylum Streptophyta; class Magnoliopsida; order Poales; family Poaceae; genus Avena; species Avena eriantha. Next base: position 241,199,657 of record OU342744.1, read on the forward strand.
GTTTATATAGACTAAGTTTATGATAGATTGAGTTTAACTAATCCAAATTACTAATGAACTCCCACTCAAAAACGACATCCCTCGTGTCTTTTTGGTGATTACATGAACCAAATCCACTACACCAAGTCCGATCATCACGTGAGTCGGTGTAGCTTCAAAGGCGAGCATCTATATGGGCATCATATCAACTATATGACTCATGCTTAACCTTTAGGTCCGTGTTCCGAGGCCATGCCTGTACATGCTAGGTTCGCCAAGTAAGAACCTTAGTATTCGCGTGTGTAAAACTGTCTTACACCCGTTGTATGAAAGCGTAGAGTCGAGTACACCCGAGCATCACGTGATGTCTCGAAACACGATCCATAGAACTGTGCATACTTAAGGAAGAACACATTTTATCTTGATATCTAAATGAGGGATCATCTTACAATGCTACCAAAAACGCCAAACTAGCAATATAAATGCAAACATCTAATGTGTAAAGTGAGATGATATGGTCCATGCATTTGATCTCTATCATTTGCATCGTGGTATGATCTCTATCATTCCTTTGTGTGTAAGGCCAAGGTCTATGGAACTTACACGTTAAGTGTGTTGTAAGAGTATCTATCATACATCTACTTACAACATTACCATATCAAGACACTAGCCCAGCAACGATCTAAACTAGACGCCTCTAATTTATCCATTGCAAGTTTTACGTGGATTAGGGCTTTCGGAGATAGAACCGGTCTTACCTACGAACATGGAACCACAACAAGGATAACCAAGTTATTAGCAACTCATTGTAAATCAGATATTGACTATAGTAGGAGAGACAGACACCCGCCAGCCACTTATGCAAAACTAGTTGCATGTCAGTCGTGGAACCGGTCTCATGTGCGATGACATGTAAGGTTGGCCCGAGCCGCTTCATCCCACTATGCCACCAATATCGAAAATACATAGAAGATGCAATAACATGATCATCATCGCCCACATATAAACATATGTGTACTACCCGTGCAAAGCACCTACGCATAGATCAGGCTCTGATACCATTGTTGGGTTCGCAGCATACAAAACAAAAAATTTCCTATGATGAGAACTATACGCCAAGATCTATCTACTAGATACAGAGCACCGGGTGGATATACATCCATAGAGAACTTACCCTTGAAGACAACATAGTTTTGTTAACAAGTTGGAACTCGTGGATTATGTAGTCGTACGCTTGCCGATCTCAAGATCGTGTGGAAGTCCTAGCACTGCAAATCAGCAGCGCACCGTCCTCGCACACACGTTCAAGCCACCGAACAACCTCCACCTCCTCGCTCCAGCGAATCAGCGGAAGAAGCAACTCCTTCTAGACGCAAGGCCACCGGGAACATGTATCTCGCTAATCTGAGACCATGGGGGAATATATCTAGAGGGGAGAGAGATCCTTCACGAGGAGGTGCGCTTTGTGAGGGAGGAGAGGAGGCTTTTTATAGGAGAGGGGGGATCCTCCCCTCCCATGGCTGGCGGCCAAGGGGGTGCCCCCACCTCTTCCTCATTCAAACATAAAGGCATGGTGCTACGAGTTGTTGTGGAACCAATTTTGCTATCGCATCTAGCTCTATGGCTGGGGCGATGTTGCTCCAATCATGTGCGGTTCTGCATCGCTGCCCCGAAGGTACGGTTCTTGAATAAGTATCATTTTGAGGGTCAGAACGGTGATGCCGATTTGGTTCCTAACAGGGCCTTGATTTGTGTCGCAGGTCCGCATCGGTGCAGCATTGGTCAGATTTCGACCCACAGAAGGACGTGGTGACTTTCTGTTGTTATAGGCCCTTGTTGAGTAGTGTTACGCACTGCTGTACCTGCCTTGGAGTTGGATTATTTGCCAGGATCTCTCAGGCTGTGGTAGTGTTTTCCTCTGGTGTGTTATACACCCGGTTACCCTTATTGTCGAGCCGAGGCTCTTCCATGACTATGTCTATTTTCTAGCCCTTGCAAAGGGTCTTGTGAATGTCTGGGTTTTTATTTGCCAGCTCAGGGCCATTCCAGGTCTTCTAATGCTGTAGGGAACTGAACTTCTATGCATTTTTTTATTGATATGATGATTTTCCTCGACGAGATGTGATGCTTCATCTAGAAGTTGCAAGTGGTATGCTTATAAAGCTTGAGCCCTATCCTGTAGCTCTTGTGGTGTAAGTTCTGAGGCAGTTGGGATTGGAGTTGTTAATGCTTCTCTGTAGATTTCACGGGCACTAGAAGTTACCACATGTCCACCCACTAGAGATTTTTTAAGCATCTGGTGGATCAAGAGTGCCATCCGAATCCTCCATCTGGAGCTCTTTGTCAACTTTCTCCTCCGCCAAAAGATCCTCCATCGAAGTTTTGTTTTTTATTCTTTGCCTTGTTGGACCTTTGGGTAGAGGTGGAAAAGACGACTTTTGGTTCGTTTCCTGGAGATAAACTTCTATCAATACTTTTGTACATTTGGATGTCGAAATTTCTCCGAGATCCATATCATCCTGCGAGTCGGGAAAATTTTCGTCATATATTTCGTCCATACTATTGTAGGACTTGGATCCGACTATTCTCTCTTTCGCGTAGCCCTGGAGCTGAGTTCTTTTATGAATTCTTCTTCGCACGTCTAGAGTTCAGCCAGCGTCATAGATTCCTCTAGGGAATCCAGTGTGTCGGTGTTTGTTTCGATTGCGTCCAAAACCGAGTCATTGTCATCTCCAGCATCGGCCGAGCCAGATCCATAGCCGACGAAGTGAGATCCATGCACTTTAAGGTGGGTGAGGCCTTCTTCTTTTTCTTCCTCAAAACTTTTGATGATCTCGAGAACAACGTCCATAGTGGCATTGCCACGCAACATCATACGCCTCACTATGTGCCTCAGAAGCGATTTTCCTGCTCTAGCATCGGCAAAGTCGGATCTAGAGTTGTTGCATCTCTGATCTTCCTGAGATTCGACCTCCTACAGGAGATCTTCTTCTGATATGATCTTCTCTTTCTCCACGATCTCCTCTTTAGGTGCAGGTTGGGCGGGATTAGGGTTTTCTGAGATTTGGAACTCTGCCACCTCCGTGAACAAAGTAGATCAAGAAGTTTCTTCCGCCTCTATCATCACCACTATGGTGGGTTGGGCAGGTTTAGCGAAACCAAGGTAAATGTCGATCTCGCCGAAAGACATGATGGTGTAGCTAGTCACGGCCTCCCCAGCCAGAATCCAAGTCTAGTCGAGAAGGACGAGAGGCACTAGCATAGAGTACATGATGGATGATGATTGTTTTGCTGATTCCGATACGCATAGATTCTGCCCGGAATGTAGATCTGAAGGTCACCTACCCCACGGTGGGCGCCAACTATTGTCATATTGAATACAAGTATGCCATGAGCCATGAGGGGGTTCTCGAGGCATGGAAAAAGGTGGGGTGTGAGACATACGGTTCTCTGGGATGGTGACCACACAAGCTTACCTAGGTTCAGATCTGACTGCGGTGGATGGATCCTACTCCTGCTAGCAATCTAGTATATTGGCAGAGCCAGAAGTACAGATTACAAAAGAGGTTTTGCCTGTGCGAGTTGTGATTGTAGTGCATTGTGCCCTAAATGTATATCCCTATGACGGCTTATATAGTCATCCAGTCCTAGGCGAAAGATCAGTATAAGCGACTAGAGGGTGGTGAATTGGCACTACTCAATTTTTAGCTTCTTTTCAAATTAAGGCGTAACACAAAGTAAGTTCTCTATATGTGCAACTAGGTGAGATAACTTATATGACAAGCAAACAAGCAAAAATAAGTAAGGAGTAAAGGATAGAAATAACCAAGAGTAGACATGGAGATGTTTTCCTGAAGTTCCTTCCTTTAAGGGGAAGTACGTCTCCGTTTGACGGGTGGGTGGTACTAAGACCACCAGCACCACAGAAAGCCTCACCCTATTATCCCAAGCACCCGCCTCACGGAAAGCACCCGTTCCACTATGCGGTGACCTTGAAGGTGGCGACTGAAACCTTTACAAACTTGTTGAGTAGACCTCCACCACACTTGGAGTCTCCCAACATGATCCCGAAGCTTTACAACCAATGCCCGAGCTCTGAGGCCGACCTCTTACGTCTAGGGATCAAAGAACCCAAGAGTAACAAGATCCACAAAGGAAAAAGGGGGAATCAACTTTGCTTTGGTGAAACCCTAGATCTAGACCTCCTCCACCAAATCCCAAAGAATCAAGTAGATTGGATCACTAGGGGAGGAGATCTGGGGAAATTACAGCTCAAGAACAGTGGAGGGGAGAGATAAAAGAGGCAAACTTCTCGTTGGAGAAGAAAGGCCCTTTTATACCCAGAGGGGGGAATCTGCTTGTTGTTGCCCGACCCAAGTGGTGTAGGGGTTCGCGTATGAAAACGATAAATTTTCCCTACACCAATAACCATAATGCCAAGATCTATCTATTAGTAATGCAGTAACGAGAGAGGGTATTTTTGCAAACTTACCCTTGAAGACCGAAAAGCATTGTCAATGCTTGGGGGAGCGTGGTTGATGTAGACGAACTGAAGCCGATATCAAGGTCGTGTTGAAGTCCCGACAGCTCCTATAGCTCCAACGACTCCTAGTGCCCCAAGTGTTGCACCTCGCAGGGAGTTACACACATCCGGGGCCTGACGATGACTCCCGCTCTTCCGATCCAGCAGCAGTTGTGGAAGTAGAGCTCCTGGATCCGAATCACACAACACGGCGGTGCTTCGCGGTGAAAATACTCATGCTCGCGTGATCCGGACTTGGCAACATGGTCACAGGAGAGAGAGAATCAACTGGAGGTCTCCCCAAAAGAGAGGGAACCTTTTATTGATTATTGTGTATTTAATTTGCCGAAATACCTCTCTTTATATAGGGAAAAACCACCCCATAGCTAACTAGCTTATCCATGTGGGACTAAACAAGGGAGAGGGGAGAGGGGGAGGGCTGGCCGCCAATGACCAGGGCCCAAGTGGGCCCCACGTGGGGTGCCTTGGCCCATCCGGCCACCCCCTCCTCCTTCCTCCCTTCGGTCTTTCCCTCATGGACCCTTTTCCTCCGGATTTGGCCCAATAAGGTATTTGACCCTTTTTAATATTTTTCTTTTATTGAATAAACATAATGAATGATTAAATCAATATTTAACATTCACTTACATATTATTCAATACTCATTGATGTGGAACTCATTCCAGACATCCTCCGGACTTACCTAAAACCCTTCCGGTTTTCTCTCTTCTCTTTTTTCGGTGATTCTGCCGATCCCAAAACACTCTCTGAGCATCATCAAGCCCTTAAGTGTGATACCCCACATTTCGAGAACACTCCAGACATGGTCGGGACCCTCTCGCACTAATGATCAACAGAGGGACCTCGATGGCCATGTGACCCCTATGCATTCCATGAAATCTTTCGTCGTTTGAACCATGAATGTTGTGTCACATTCCTTTTATCTCTCGACACTTGCATTGTCCGGGATCTGATCAATGGCATCACAATGTCATGTTCAATATCGTTATCAACCAATGCTACTTGACTCGTTCCGACAAGTGATATCCCCATGATCAAATCACACGTCACGCATCTATTGGATATAACTTCTCCGAGTAGGCCCTCGAGTATCTTTTTCGTCACGCGGATGGACAAATCCCGCTCTTGACGCATATTGCCTCAACTATTCCTCCAAGTACCTGAACACACCTTTATGATCACCGAGTCACCAGATGTTGTTTGAGGCTATCAAAGTACCCTCGGGTAATAGTGATTGATATGGCCTCACGGTCTAAGAAATAGGACACTAGGTCTAGTATAATCATCATAACTTGAACTTCGTGACATGATCGGATCATGATGCTTAGGTTGGGTATAGCTCATCATCTCATTCTCGCAATGAGGTGACTCCATTTCCAACAGGCATAAATGCCACATGATCAGGAAACCTTGATCATCTATTGACCAATGAACCAGTGACTAAAGTTTCACCGGGAACTTCTGGTTGTTTATATATCACACATGTATTGATGTTTCCTTTCAATACAATTATAGCATGATATAAAACTTAATCACAAACTTTAAGAAATATGATAATAATCCATATTATTGTTTGTCTCCAGGGAATATTTCCAACAGTCTCCCACTTGCACTAGAGTACAAATAAACTTGTCGCATTTGTTCCTAATCATCGGCACCATATATCCCGGCACCTTTGATCATGCTTGCTCATGGAAGAGGTTGAGTCTTGGGCCTATACTTTACAGTCTCAAATCCTTTGAAACTTACTAATATCACCTTGATTGACATTAATACTTTATCATCACATGATAACATCTTTGTGTATGCATCGTAGTCATGGCAAAAGAATGAGGTCAGTTTGCAGGAGCCAACACTGACTTTAGATCAGCCACTTCGAGCTTTCTCATGGGAACTATGCCCTGGGACACACCTTCTACGTAAATATAAACTAGTCCCGCCATAACATTATGCATCACTTTAGATGGTACACTTATCTATTATTATAAATGTAATCATCAAAACACTAGAAATCCTATGCAACTTTCGATGTTTTTATCACCTCGCTTCCTACTTGACTTTAGTCGGTATTATCGATACAGGAGTTTCCAATCTTCTAAGGTTAACACATTCCCTTATAACATACCCCTTTATGCTTTAAGATATGTCATCCTTCATAGATTTAAAAACACGTCTAAAGTTCTCAATTAGACACTACGGACAAACTTAGCTGAATGTTCCGTGATTCATACTTAATCACTTTTTCAAATGTTCCTTCTTGGATCATATATTATGTTAAGTTGTCATCATGGTTTTCAAGATAGAACCCACGTCTCAATGATGGCCCACAAGTATAGGGGGTGTATCGCAGTATTTTTGAGGGAAGTGAAACCCAATTTATTGATTTGACACAAGGAGAGACAAAGAATATTTATAAGCCTTAACAACTGACTTGTCAATTCAGCTGCACCTAGAAACAATCTTGCTCACAACAGTTTATTAGTAGCAATAGTTTTGTAGTACCAATAGTAAAGTAATAGCAGTAGTAAAGTAAAGACATCAGTGACAATAGCTATAACAGAAGCATTCGAGTGCGGTAGGCATAGGGATGGATGGACGGGCATTGCATGGACAAGACAATTCACATAGCAATCAGAACATCGGGCAATTGCAGATAAATAAGATAAAGCACCCAAGTACTAGATAATCCTAGGCATGTGTTCCAAATATAGTCATACTTGCTCGCAATGAGAACTTGCACAACATCTTTTGTCCTGCCAGCCCGTTTGCAGCGGGGCCTCAAGGGAACTACTGGCAATTAAGGTGCTCCTTTTAATAGAGCACCAGAGCAAAGCATTACACTCCGTGAACACATGTGATCCTCACATCAAAGCCATTCCCTCCGGTTATCCCGATTTCTGTCACTTCGGGGCCATTGGTTCCGGACAACAACGTGTGTATACAACTTGCAGGTAAGACCATAAACAATACTATCATAATGAATCAATAACATGTTCAGATCTGAAATCATGGCACTCGGGCCCTAGTGACAAGCATTAAGCATAACAAGTTACAACAAAGTCATAAAGCACTAATAAAAGATACTAGGCACCACGCCCTAACAATCTGATGCCATTACATGAACAATCTCATCCAATCCCAACCATCCCCATAGCCTACATCAGAGGATTACTCACTCATAGATGGAGGAAACATGGATGGTCGATGGAGAAGCGATGGTGATGATGATGGCGATGATGTCCTCCAATTCCCCGTCCCGGCAGGGTGCCAGAACGGAGTTTCTGGTGCTGTTTCGTGGAATCTGGTGGTGGCGGCGGAGCGGAAATCCTTCTGGAAAAACATCGACCCCCCCTGATTTTTTAGGTCAGAAGGCAACTTATAGGCGAAGAGGGAGACCGAGGGGGTGTCTGGGGCGGCCAGACCACCCCCTGGCACGGCCAGGTGGTGTGGCTGGGCCCCAGCCCCACTCCGTCTCATATTCTGGCTCCGGGAGTCTTCTGATGAAATAAGATTTTTGGTTTTTGTCCCGTCCAATTCCGAGAATATTCATTTTCTGACTTTCCTGGAACCAAAAACAACAGAAAACAGGCAGCTGACACTGTGGCTCTTGTTAATAGGTTAGAAATCATATGAAAAGTACTCCAAAGTGTGGACAAAACATATGAAAGTAGATAAAACCAAGCATGGAACATCAAAAATTATGGATACGTTGCAACGTATCACTCAACATAGTGGATGACGATCGTCCTTTTCTTTATTTCAACCATTGATGTTTAACTTAATGTTATTCCTAATTTGAGTGACCAAGTACCAGTCCTTAATCAATTCCTATTCTGAAACTCCTTTCAGAATTCTTTTAGGAATACAACACAATATCGTAACATACTTATTATCAACTTCTAATCCCTATAAATTATTATTTATCGGTACTTGCACTTTTATTTATTAACTAGAACAGTGGCCCGTGCACATGCACGGGCAGTGCTTTTTTGCCCTTTCAATTTATCATATTAAATAAAAAATTCTATCTTACAGTACACATTATTGCCTAGAAACCATTACTAAGTTGAATTTTAGAATCAACCATGAAATCAAATTTTGGATATATTCTTATCAGAATTCGAGGAAGAGAGCAAGAGTAGTACTCCCTATGTTTTTATTTTCCATTCATTTTAGGTTTAGTCATAATGATTTTTTGTGAAGTTTTACTAAAGTATGTAGCAAAAATACCAAAACCCATAATACCAATTTTATATGATATGAAATTTATGATGATTCTAATAATACCGATTGGATATTGTATTTGTTGATATATTTTTCAATATGTTTAGTCAAATTTTGACTATGACTGTCCAAAAAGAAAGGAAACTGTGGACATAGTGAGTATTTGCATGGGAAACCAACTTCATTGATGGGAATCACCCCTTGAATACGACACTATCTCCAACGACAGGTTTAGTGCTCAGAAAATCGATATCGTTACTATCTTGTTGATGAAACATCGTTTCTACAGGAATAGGACATGCATATGGGACATCTATGGTCAGTTTCTGCAAAAACACAACCATTATGGCTGATTATTCAATGTCATGGAGCATGGAAATGATATATTCCGCGGTGTCTTGGTTGTAGTAGGATAAATATTCTATCACAATAAATATACATGCCATGGATAAATGTCTGGAAACAAAAATGCCATTGCTAAATTTCGCCATAATATTTTCTTAGCTGTGAAATAATTAATAGCTTTTGTATGGTTGGCAACCCGAAGTACCTAATATTGGATCATTTGTGGCTTTATCTACGTGAGTGTTTTCCCATACAACATAGAAACAATGTAGAAAGGGTGAAACTATTTCTTAATAGGTCTAATATTTATAGTTCAAAACATTGGCCCTTAAAAAGTAGAACTGGATATTTTAGGTATGCATATCTTAAGGTAACTATTCTCGCTGAACAGAGTCATTCCAAAATTCTCTCTTATTTTGTGTAGTATAGTACGTCACATTGTATATAGAACCTTATTTGATCTGAAACTATATAACATCATATCTCTATGCTCTCGTGTCTCTTTTCTTCTCATCTAGTATTGGTTTTTCATCTCATCAAGAAGGAAGTATATCAAAATATTTCAACAATAGACATAGAAAATATTGAATTTTATGAGGTTTGTTGGCTTACGGCCGAAAACTGGGGATGCCAAATTACACTTGCCAAACACTCGCAACTTCTTTACAGGCTCATGCCGCAATTTGACAGATCACACATACCAACATAATAATCTCTTTGTTCCAAATTAATTGACACTGATTCAAGAAAAATCTTCTTATCTACCAAAGCACATCTTCTTAGAAAAGTATTCAACAACATTACCAAGTATTAGTAGATCAATTTTGCATGATAAAATATATGTTAATTCCATGATAATTGTAGTACATTGAAACTGTACATACTATTTAATTAAGACACTTAATACTTCATGTTTATTGGGTGCAAATGTATGTTTCTGTCTAAATCCACACAACCTTTTTGTTCTCTGACAAAATTATTTATAGATTAAATCTTGCATGAATCTAAATATTTCAAAGCAACCGATTAGTATAAGTTGTATTTCCCTTGTCTATCATCAAAGTAAATTCAGGTAAGTAGAAAGGTTATAAGTACTTGATTAAATTATAGGCATAATTTTGAAAGGTGAGGCCATACCTATATAATTTTTTTTAACATACTTGAGAAAGATAAGCCACAAAGTAACCGATACGAAATTTCAGTAAACTAATATCATTTAACAATGCATATAATCTACCTAGAAGTAGCCACTTTTATGTTAACATAAGATAGCTAGCTAGTTTCAACACCACGGGAGGTAGCTATATAACGTTATCAAATTTGAGAAGTGAATATACTACAAAGTTTAAAAAGAGATAAACCAAACTGTTAACTTCCGTTAGTAACAGCTACATGGTGAATAGTATATGAATGTCTACGGCACAGCTTATCTTTCTTAGTCATATCAACACAAACTTCATGAAACAACGAATCAACTCATTCAAAATATTCCGATTCTCGGCAAACCGCGACATGTTCAATATGTACAAAGAATTATCTTTCCTTTGTACACAAAATGTCACTATTGATCAAATCCATACACCTTATACATAACAGAAAGAGTTATCACGAAGCGTGATTATGTGGTGAAGTATAATAGTTTTGTCCACTGTCCACATTATGGAGTTTGACCCGGCACAATAATTATTGCAACTCTTTTATTAATACTCTGTTATCTCTAAATTGCTTCATGTTAACGGCGTAAAAACAATTATTCCTCCCTTGGAAAACTGATCACGTTTTTCTACAAAAACCATCAAAATTAATCAATTTCACACAATTCAAATATCATTAAAAAAATTATCAATCAAATCTCATGTGAGAATACACTCCAAGAAATATTCTTGTGAAGTAGAAGTGTAAAGAGTTTATTCACAACCTATCTCACAAGGGATTTCCATAAGGCACATACCTGCAACTATAAATACATTATTAATTTCCGATAGAAAGAAAAAATGTACTCCCTTGCTCTGGAAATAAATGATTTGGATTTGTCTAGATTCATGTATCTAGACGTGTTTCAGTGTATAGATACATACGAATTTAGACAAATATAAGTCACTTATTTTAGAATGTAGGGTGTAACACATTGATCACTTGCACTCACCTTTGAGCTACATTTTTTCCTATTCCAGCAGCACCATCTCATGCACGTTTACATTTTGTAGCATATGAACCTGCTAGACTGCCATGATTAAAATACCTCGTGTTAAGTTCAGATTGAAAACCTGCACATGTATACAAAGTTAATTCCACTGTATCGATGGAGCAGTACTATTGTACTCCCTCCCTTCTAAAAAGGATGTCAGAAGATTTCCTTAAATTTAGATGTATTTAGAACTATTTAGGATATAAATATATTCAAATTTGGATAAATTTTTCGGGACGAAGGGAGTACTTTCTTTTGAAAAGAACGATCGAATTCAAGATCAGGTGTAGAAATCAGGGAGACTATTTATTGAGCCCAAGATCCATAGATGGGGTATGGGCAGAGGCCCAGAGGACAAGATAAATTTGTGCCCCCGTCTAGTGCGACATAATACATGTTAGTATATGCATTACCAAGAAATTTACATGATCAACAAACTTTTATATGCAGAATCTTCTGGCATGCGGCATACTCCCTTTGTCCTCAAATAACTGATTTGACTTTGTCTAGATTTTCATGTATTTATATAAAAAACATCTGGATACATATAAATCTAGACAAATGCATATCACTTATTTTAGGACGGCGGGAGTATTATTTTCACCCGAGACGAAATAGTAAAAGACAAACGAATCAAACCTGCCGGTGATCTAGTGATTCGGTGCATGAATTTAAATCTGCAGCCAATTACCGTGCCTACATGTTTTGTGTTTCGGATCCATCTTCTACCTGGCCTCCGTTTTCCCCAATAAACACGATCCATTATTGTTGTATTAAACATCCTGAGATCTGAGAGATAAATCTGCAATTAGAGAGAGAGCAAACCGTTAATCCCCAGGTGTATAATATAGGCCACACGACGAACATGGAAGGCCGCGATTGCCGAATATGACGGTTGAGGCCACCTAACCCTAATATTTTTGCAGCAATGCAACGGGTGGAGCTGTACATGCAAGTTTAGTCAAACTTGCCTTTGATTAGGCATACCCATGTCGCTCATCCGTGTAGTGTACAGGAGCAGCTAGCGAACATCTCAACGTTTCTCATCCGACAAGGTCGGCCGACTGTACGCACCGACGCAAAGTACGACAGTGACGGCGGCGTGGGTGTAGCTTTTCTTTCGATAGAGTCGATAGCTTTTCTTTCGATAGAGTCGATAACTTTTCCACACAGAGTAAAAACATCCAAGGATACTTAAAAAAGTTACGGAGAGCATTGATGGGTAATTATTTCCAACTTTAATGTCAATAGATTATTTCTAAGATCCATCGGCTGAAAAAAAAGTTACATAGGGCATTGGTGGGTATTTATTTCTAACTTTACAATAGATTATTTCTAAGATCCATTGGCTGATATCAGCTAAATAGTTAAATTGATGGCTAGATGTTTCTGTTTTTTGTGGAATTTCATAGGCTATTCTCTTTTTTCTGGTTGTCCGTCATGTACTTTTAATATATAATAGATAGATGTGTTGTACACACACTTAAAATCAATCTTTAAGCTCCCATTCAAAGTATGTTGCCAATATATTTGAGTCCGAAACTTTATATTGCTCCCACTCAAAATATGGCATTCACATATTGTTTTAGGAAGACTTTCACAGCTCCCACTCAATTTCATGCAAATTGCATATCCACTCACTATTTTAAATAACTTCAAAATCTTTTGATCAATTATCAGACTGAGAGATTTATTACGAGAGATTTATTACGAGACATTAATATCTTACTAGTATTAAATCCACTAAACTTTCAGCATTTTTGAATCAAATTCACTTTTTGAATTAAATTTGTCCAATACATTATTCATGACAAATCGTGTCTTTGTCATTCATTTTTTCCTTCATGACTTTGCAGTCGTTTGGAAAATTCAAGTAACCCATTACTTGGTAAGATTCAACAGTAAATTGCTTTCTAATTTTAAGTGCATTTTGCCTCTAGGATTTCTCATAACCAGGGACGGAGCCAGAAGTTGACAATAAGGGGGGTGAGAAAGAAAATAGGCACTGAATGGTACACACGATTTTTTATAGGACCAAACGGGCATATAAAATAGTAGAACATGATATATGATATCTCACATATAGCATTATCATCCAAATATGATTATCTGGAACATTGACTAGCGGGGAAATCATATATCCCTTGGACATCTCCAGCGTGTCCTTTTAGCACGGGATAACACCCTGGTAAGTTTGAGCACTTCCCGCGTCTCAAACCAAATATGATATTTTGACAAATCCTTTGTCTTTTTCTTTAGTTCTGAAGATATCTCTTCTGAAAAAATTGTACATCTAGTTCTTCTCTTGCTTTTTTTCTTTCAACTATATTAAAGTACACAAATCCATATATAATTCATGTTCCATCTAATAGAAAAATTCAATTGGTAATACACTACATACCTTAGATCCATGAAATCCATATATAATTCCAGTCCATGAAAAATTCAATTGGTAATACACAAATCCATATATAATTCCAGTCCATTGAATCTCTATGGCTAGGTATGCTGCAACTTTTGATCCATGAAAACAAGGCCATATGGGAGATGGGCTACTCGACTTTAGTACGCTAGACAAGATTTGATTCAATTAGGCAATGGACTAATTAATCATCAAGGTATCTCTGGTAATTAGCATGCACATACTGATATACTGAAGGAAATATGTCCGAGAGGCAATAATAAAGTGGTTATTATCCTATTCTATGTTTATGATAAATGTTTATTTTGCATGCTATAACTGTATTAATTGGAAACGTTAATACATATGTGTTTAATAAACAAAATACAAAGTTAATGCCTCTCATATAAACTAGCTCGTTGATTAACAAGATGATCAAGGTTTCCTGATCATGGACATTGGATGTTGTTAATAACGAGTTCACAACATTGGTGGAATGATGTGATGAACATTCGTCCGAAGTATAGCATTACGATCAAAGTTATTATGTTTATATTGCTATAACATCATACGAAATAATCTTAGTCCTTAGACCATGAGATCATGTTAATTGCTAACACCGGAAGAGTATCTTGATAACATCAAACGTCACATCATAACAGGGCGACTATAAAGGTGGGTTCAGTGCTATGAAGGTGTTATGTTGAGGCTCATGGATCAAGAGTGGGATTTGTCCATCCCGATGACGGATAGATATACTCTGGCCCCTCTCGGTGATATCACATTAAGATAGCTTGCAAGCAAGTGATGTGATCACTAGAATGTTATATCACGGGAACGAGAAAAGAGTACATGTCGGTAACGAGATCAAACTAGGTATGGAGATACCGATAATCGAATCTCGGACATGTAATATATCGCGAGACAAAGGGATTTAGTTACTAGTGTTAAAGGTTCTCACGATCACATAAGTCGTCGTTGAATGTGTAGGAGTCAGTATTGATCTCCAGGTCCTGCTTCTGACTATTGATCTGAGAAGGGTCTCGATCATGTCTGCATTATTCACGAACCGTAGGGTGACATACTTAAGAGATACTGACACCATTTGCAGCAAATATGTTTCAGATAAAGATTTAAGAAAGCGCTGGAATTATTTCAATAAACACCGAAACTGTTTCGGGTGAAATTGCTGAAATTGGTTCTGCATGTAATATTGAAATATTGCAGGGGGGGTTTATGTGAATGTTTGTTAATTAAAGTAATTAACAAAATTCTGAATAAAATTAATAAAAGAGTTTTATTAAATGACAGCATTAAATTTGGAGAAATTTAATGCATTTAAAGTGGAGGCTTTAAAAGAGAATGTGAAGGGGCATTTTAATGTGGAGGGGGTTACCACCACATAAATGGGGAGGTGAAGAGACACCCTCCATGGGCACCGGCCATGGGAGGGGTACCCTACCCTCCTCCTATAAAATGCCCCCCTCTCACTCCTTCTTCCTCACACCTCCTCGTGAAGGATCTCTCTCCCCCTCTAGTATTTTTTCCCCATGGTCTCGGATTAGCGAGATATATGTTCCCGGTGGCTTTATCTGGAAAGGAGTTGCTGCTTCCGCTGCTTTGCTGGAGCGAGGGACGGAGGTTGTCAGGGTACCGGACGTGTGTGCGATCACGGATGCACCGCTGCTTTGCGGTGCTGGACTTGGTGGTGATGGACATGCTGGAGCTGGATCTGATGGATGTGCTGGAGCTAGACCTGCTGGACTTCATCACAATCTTGAGATCGGCAAGTGTACGACTACATCATCCACGAGTTCCAACTCGTTAACAAAGCTTTGTTGTCTTCGAGGGTGAGTTCTCTATGGATGTATATCTAACTGTTGCTTGTATCTAGTAGATAGATCTTGGCGTATAGTTCCCATCGTAGGAATTTTTTTGTTTTCTATGATGCAAACTCAACAGTGGTATCAGAGCCTGATCTATGCGTAGGTGCTTTGCACGGGTAGTACACATATGTTTATATGTGGGCGATGATGATCATGTTATTACATCTTCTATGTATTTTGGATATTGGTGGCATAGTGGGATGAAGTGACCCGAACCAACCTTACATGTCATCGTACATGAGACCGGTTCCACGACTGACATGCAACTAGTTTTGCATAAGTGGATGGCGGGTGTCTGTTTCTCCTACTATAGTCAATATCTGATTTACAACGAGCTACTAATAACTTGGTTATCCTCATTGTGGTTCATGTTCGTAGGTAAGACCGGTTCTATCTCCGAAAGCCCTAAGCCACGTAAAACTTGCAATTGATCAATTAGAGGCGTCTAGTTTAGATCGTTGCTAGGCTAGTGTCTTGATATGGTATTGTTGTAAGTAGATGTATGATAGATACTCTTACAACACACTTAACGTGTAAGTTCCATAGACCTTGGCCTTACATACAAAGGAATGATAGAGATCATACCACGATGCAAATGATAGAGATCAAATGCATGGACCATATCATCTCACTTTACACATTAGATGTTTGCATCTTACTGCTAGTTTGGTGCTTTTAGTAGCATTTTAAGATGATCCCTCATTTAGATATCAAGATAAAAATGTGTTCTTCCTTAAGTATGCACCGTTATATGGATCGTGTTTCGAGACATCACGTGATGATCGGGTGTACTCGACTCGGCGCTTTCATACAACGGGTGTAAGACAGTTTTACACACACGGAATACTAAGGTTCTTACTTGACGAGCCTAGCATGTACAGACATGGCCTCGGAACACGGACCGAAAGGTTAAGCATGAGTCATATAGTTGATATGATGCCCATATAGATGCTCGCCTTTGAAGCTACACCGACTCACGTGATGATCGGACTTGGTGTAGTGGATTTGGTTCATGTAATCACCAAAAAGGCACGAGGGATGTCGTTTTTGAGTGGGAGTTCATTTCTAATTTGGATTAGTCGAACTCAATTTGTCATAAACTAAATCGAAGTGAATTTTCATAATTTGTTGTAGTCATTGGCGTATGTTCACTACCTTATGCTTAGTTTTAATTGAGATAATAGAACTATAGAATTCTGGATATTTACTTTACGAACTGGTATCGTATTGTTTTGAATGTCAATTTAAAGTTTAGAAGTCCTATTGCAATCTTTCAGCAAACTCTATTTACTCCATGAAGTTTAATAAGTAGTATTAAATCAAGAGTAAGAATTCCAATGTTAGTATCTAAAGTATCATGTTTGCCTCCATGATTATTGATATTCAAAAGTTGTTTTAATATCAAGATTATCTAAGATCTGAAAACTTGTTTCAGAAACCATCATGTGTGGAAGATATTGTGATATCTGAAACAATGTTTTTGGTTGCATTGTGATAGAGTATAATTTATCAAAATACATGTTCTCATAATATATGAAAATTTGTGAAGGTTGGAGACGCTAGGTGTCCTAATCTACCAAAAGGTTTTGGGAACTGATATTATACTCACGATTCATCCTTATAGGCTATAGTAGTTTGATCATAAAAGTTGTCATGATAAGGATGAATAGAAGATGTAAGTAAAATGTTTACTACACTAATAGATTACTAAAGAATGGATTTTTGAAAGAACACCAAACATTTGATGATGGTGATCCACTTCAAAGTGCAAGTCCAAAGGTTTAAGTATTTGACTATATACACTTTGTACTATGTGTCATGTGAATGACACCACTATTGATGTTGATAGATTCTTTTAAAAGAAAAAAGGAATTGCTGAAAGAGAATCTATAAAATATTTGGCAGAAAAGAAAAGGTTGGAGATGTCCAACTTAGGTATATAGAAGATATACATGTTATGGCTGTATTCTTTGCTTGTTAAACAATGTGGTTCTTAGGTATTGGATACCGAATTGGTTGGTATGAAGTGTCATACAGGACAATGCAATTCATGAACTGCAATGGCCCAAGTAACTAGCAAGAGAATAAGTGATGATGTTCATCGAAAACAAATAAAGTGTTATTGTGCTTTTCGTTGGCGTCAAACCTAGCCTTCAAGATTTGTTTTAAATAATTTTTATTTTGTTCCGGTATTACGAGAACAATGGTTGTTCACATAATTATTGTATTCCATAAAGGATGGATGAACTTTTACAAGTCTAGTTGGAGAAATCACATCCATAAACACTATTGCTAAAATGTCGCAGACAAATGATTGAAAGATCACTTATGAAGTGACATCGCTGTTTAAATTATATTGAAAAGAAAACATGAAGAAACTTCATGTTGATCGATTTTTTGAGTCTTTGATTTTGATCAATTGACGCTTATGAGACTTTTCTCGAGATAATTGAAACTCTGTTCATAGGCCAAAGATGAACAGATGACTAACTTATTGGATATTATGCTTGTTGATGTATATAGTCCATTATGTGTAGCCATATGCGATGGATCTTTTTGCTTCATATGCTTTCTCCAGAAATTTAAGTAAATATATCTATATATTTACTTAATAAGGAAGAAGTATGAAACATTTGAAAATTGTTCAAAGACTTTCAAGATGAAGTGAAAAATCATTGTAACAAGAAAATAAAAGAGGTTATGATTTGATCATAAAGGAAGATATTTGAGTTACAGGTTTAGCAAAACACCTAAGATTTCATGAATTGTTCCATGAATTTGCATTTCCCGATAAATCACAGGAGTATGGTATGTTCGAGAGATCAAATCAAACCTTTTTTGACATGGTAAGATCCAGGGTGTCATTTATAAACTGCCATTATGTTTTAAGGATTAAAGCTTTAGAGACTACCGCTTTTACACGGAAAAGAGCACCATCGTGATCCATTGAAATGACACCATATGAGTTATGGTTTGGGATAAAACCCGAATTGTCTTTTCTTAAATTTTGATATGCTATGCATAAGTAAAATATTTACAACCAAAGTCGTATAAGCACGTCTTTGTAGGTTATCCCAAAGAATTTGTTGGGAATTCCTCCATAACACCGAGGACAAAAGAGTTTGTCGCTTGGAACGTCAAATTTTCTTGAGAAGGAATTTTTCGTGAAAAGTTAAGTGGGAGGACAATAGAACTTTGATAAGGCTATTGAGCCTTAGCTATATGTGCTAAATAGCGCAGCGCCAGAAAGTGTCCCGGTGGCGGCCACAATGCTCATGGCTCCCGTGATTACAAAGCTTGTGATCTCGGAGATTAGAGTTCCTATTGAACCGTGTGGGTTGGTAAGAATCAAATAGTGAGATTTGATAAACAAGTCGTTATTGTTTTGACAATGATGAACCGACTACATGCAAAGAAGCGATGATGGGCCCTGACTCCATAAAATGACTAGAAGTCATAGAATCCGTGATAGTATCCATACACGAGAAATCAAGTTTCGGAACTTGGAAGACCCTCCGGAAAGGCGTGAAGCCTATCGGTCGTGTTTGGATCTATAAAGAAATAGACATGGATGTTTAACATCTATGAAATAGTCGAGATGTCGGAAATAAGTTTACGGCAATGTTCAAGGAGTTGACTATGATAAGATTTGATCTTTCATAGCGATATTTAGTCTTGACGGATTAATGTAGCAACCACTATATAATTTGATATATGGTAGTTGAATAAACAAAATAAGGTTCTTCTAATAGAATGGTTACCTAGGACGTGTACATGACATGGTCTGAAGGGTTTTGTTAATTCAAAGGGTGCTAAAAGGGCATGTAAACTTCAATAGTTGAAGTGAGCATAGCAGAGTTGGAATCTTCACCATGATGAAAATGTTAAAGGAGTTTAATTTCATCGGAGATGATGGAGATGCTTGCATTTGCAAGAAATTAAGTTGGAGCGCTGAGACAAATTTCCAATACATTATGCAGAGTACATATTGTTGATTGGAAATGATGTATCTTTTATTGACACAAGTTAAGAATTTCATTAAAATAGGATTTCGATGAAAGACTTGGGCAAAACTAGAATATTTGGCATCAATGTCTATATGGATAGATTGAGGCGCTAATAGGGTTATGCCAGACATACATATATGAGATATTGATAGGGTTCAATATTGAAACAACAAGAAAGGTTCTTGCTGCATGGAAAGGATTGTATCAAGATTCAAGTGCATCAACACTTGGTGAGTAAAATCACATGAATATGTTGATCGATTATACCATGATATGTATATATCCAAATATGTCCTATGCTCTAAATGTTATGATCACATACCAGAATGATTCATAAGATGATCATTGGACGATAGTAAAGATATTCTTATGAGATTTGGAAGAACTAAGAATATATCATGTATAAGTGACAAATAGTTAAAGGTAGTTCATTGTAAAGTGTTACATTGATACTAGTTTTGTCACAAGATACAACTTAAAATTTATCTCAATTTAGATTATGGGTGGCACAATGTAATGGAAAGGATATTCCATGATGGATTTGGATGAGATCCAAAGTTGAGACATTGTGACGGATACTACAACAAAAGGCTAAGTATATGACTGCTATAGTAGCAGCAAAGGAGGGCATTTGTGTTAAGTAGTTTGTTATCAAACTAGGTGTGGTTCTAAGTGGGCTAATACTATGAAGATATATTGTATGACAGTAATATCAACATATTTTAACCTGAACGAACTAAAGGTCTCACCAAAGGACCAAATTTATACAATGCCATCTCATTTGAGAATGAGTGATGTGTAGAGACGCGAAGACATGCAAATACAAATGGACCTGAAAGTGTCAGATCCAGAGATTATGTTAACCACTAGAAAACACGTATATTCAACTCCTAGGTGTTGTATATACAAGTTTACAAACTAGATTATTGACTCTAGTGCAAGTGGGAGACTGAAGGGAATATGCCCGAGAGGCAATAATAAAGTGGTTATTATCCTATTCCATGTTTATGATAAATGTTTATTTTGCATGCTATAATTGTATTAATTGGAAACGTTAATACATGTGTGTTTAATAAAAAAATACAAAGTTCCTAGTAATGCCTCTCATATAAACTAGCTCGTTGATTAACAAGATGATCAAGGTTTCCTGATCATGGACATTGGATGTTGTTAATAACGAGGTCACAACATTGGTGGAATGATGTGATGAACATTCATCCGAAGTATAGCATTACGATCAAAGTCATTATGTTTATATTTCTATAACATCATACGAAGTAATCTTAGTCCTTAGACCATGAGATCATGTTAATTGCTAACACCAGAAGAGTATCTTGATAACATCAAACGTCACACCGTAATAGGGTGACTATAAACGTGGGTTCAGTGCTACGAAGGTGTTATGTTGAGGTTCATGGATCAAGAGTGGGATTTGTCCATCCCGATGACGGATAGATATACTCTAGGCCCTCTATGTGATATCACATTAAGATAGCTTGCAAGCAAGTGATGTGATCACTAGAATGTTATATCACGGGAACGAGAAAAGAGTACATGTCGGTAACAAGATCAAACTAGGTATGGAGATACCGATGATCGAATCTCAGACATGTAATATATCACGAGACAAAGGGATTTAATTACTAGTGTTAAAGGTTCTCACGATCACATAAGTCATCGTTGAATGTGTAGGAGTCAGTATGGATCTCTAGGTCCCGATTCTGATAATTGATCTAAGAAGGGTATCGATCATGTCTGCATTATTCACGAACCGTAGGGTGACACACTTAAGGGATACCGACACCATTTGGAGCAAATATGTTTCAGATAAAGATTTAAGAAAGCGCTGGAATTATTTCAATAGACACCAAAACTGTTTCGGGTGAAATTGCTAAAATTGGTTCTGCATGTAATATTGAAATATTGCAGGGGGTTTTATGTGAATATTTGTTAATTAAAGTAATTAACAAAATTCTGAATAAAATTAATTAAAGAGTTTTATTAAATGAGAGAGCATTAAATTTGGAGAAATTTAATGCATTTAAAGTGGAGACTTTAAAAGAAAATGTGAAGGGGCATTTTAATGTGGAGGGGGTTACCACCACATGAATGGGGAGGTGAAGGGACACCCTCCATGAGCGTCGGCCATGGGAGGGTACCCTCCCCTCCTCCTATAAAAGGCCCCCCTCTCACTCCTTCCTCACACCTCCTCGTGAAGGATCTCTCTCCCCCTCTAGTATTTTTCCACATGGTATCGGATTAGCGAGATACATGTTCCCGATGGCTTTATCTGGAAAGGAGTTGCTACTTCCACTGCTTTGCTGGAGCGAGGGATGGAGGTTGTCGGGGTACCGGACGTGTGTGGGATGACGGATGCACCGCTGCTTTGCGGTGCTGGACTTGGTGGTGCTGGACATGCTGGAGCTGGATCTGATGGACGTGCTAGAGCCGGACCTGCTGGACTTCATCACAATCTTGAGATCGGCAAGTGTACGACTACATCATACACGAGTTCCAACTCGTTAACAAAGCTTTGTTCTCTTCGAGGGTAAGTTCTCTATGATGTATATCAACCCGTTGCTTGTATCTAGTAGATAGATCTTGGTGTATAGTTCCCATCGTAGGAATTTTTTTATTTTCTATGCTGCAAACCCAACATATACGAGTACCATAAGCTACTACAAAATGTTTAGGGGGGCAACGAATTGGGGGGTGTCTAACCTCTGCTCGCCTCCCCTTGTCTCTGCCCCTGCTCATAACTTTAGTTTACCATTACTATCCTTTGTAGTTCGTTGGTATGCCATATTCTCGAAATATGAAATGTGATTCACAAATGTCTCCACACAAGATGTAGGGTACATTTTGAATCCTACTTTATGTAGTGAAAACATTACTGGGGAAAACACAATGATCATTATCATTGATTCTTTCCTTTATGAAGAGAAACGTTCAGGAACGCTTTCCGTTGCACTTCTCAACACTCTGATGGAGGGTTTTAAATCCTCATCGTGTTTTTCACTATCTTCCATAAGCTTCACAGTCGAGAACACAAACTTTCTCGAGAAAGCGCCAAAATTCAAGCAACACTAGTTTTTCCTTTATTTTGGTTCTATCCTTGGATTTTGTATTCAAAGTTTCTAATGAACACTCTACAAGGACTTATTTGCTATTGTTTTGGTGATATTTAATAACTCCAAAACATCCACGACAATCCTACAAGATATGGCATCGATCTCACAAATCTAGATGGTTCACTATATATACAAATTGAGTGTTTACTATTTCTAACTTATGGTCTCTACACTTACCCTACAATGATTTATTCGACGCTATCTATTCACCACTTGATAATTAATATCACATTGTGATGCTTTGCATTTCGTCGTATCAAATGCATTGCATTTCGTCGTATCAAATGCATTGCATTTCACAATTCCCTTATGCCAATCTTATAATATCGAATTTCATTACTATTGATCAAATCATAGTAATTAACTCTCTTTTATCTTTAATACCCTTGGATGATGAAATACTTTGATCATATCAAATAGTTTCATACTCATTTTTCTTTTGGTAAACTCTTTTAATAAATTCAAACAATCACAAAATAATAATCACCACTTTGTTGAAATATGATACATCGAATATAAGTTGTCTTTCAACAACTCATCAAACACTTTGCATTCATGCAATACATGGTGTTTAAGTTATCTTGCCAAACATGGCATGATTTATACGTGACAAGAAATCAAATGTATTTCACATATTATCAACATAACTTTGAATTTAAACAATGGTTTCATTCAAAATGAATATATCATTAAGTTGGGTATTCAAGGAATTTTCAATATTTTACAAATGTTCATGCATTATCAATTAGTTTCATAACTAGGATAATTCACACATAATCGAACAACATATGAGCGCAAATAGAAATCATTCATAGAAGCAGAACAACTATTTGCTACAATCTCATATGAATAACTGTCTCACGAAGTGTGAGACACACTAAAGAAGTTCACAATCTATCAATTACAATAATCATCCAAAACAACAAACTAAGTGATAAATGTCGAGGGAGAGTGTCGCTGGCCATCATCATTATGCTCGCCATCAACACGCAACGACACCTCCTCTCCAGCAAGCAGCTCTCATGCAGAAGGACCTGTTTTCACCAAAACAGAACAAGTATCAAATACTTTAACACTACAGTATGTGTTTGCAAGATTATAACATTTGTAAATCTGTATATCAAATATATACCTTTGTCATCGATGACCTCTCCAGCAATGGGTTCAACCTCCACATTCCTGAAATGTGTTATGAACTCGTGGAAATCCTATGTTTCCCCATAACCTCTCATGATGCAAGTCCTGGCGTGTGCTTGGTAGCTGGGAATCAGCGACCGAAGCACCACGCTATTTGCAAAAGAGCTCGTCAACCAGTTGATACACCGTAAACGTATCTATAATTTTTGATGTTCCATGCTTGTTTAGTATCTACTTTCTTATGTTTTGATCATACTTTGAGGTATTTTTATACATATTCTGGGACTAACCTATTAACAAGATGCCACAGTGCCAGTTGCCTGTTTTCTGCTGTTTTTGGTTTCAGAAAAGCTAGAAAGGAAATATTCCTAGAATTGGATGCGGCAAAAGCCAAAGTCAGTATTTTACCCGAAGAAACACGGAGTCCGGAGGGGAGACAAAGTGGCGCACCAGGGCAGCCACACTTGGTGGCTGTGCAGCCTGGGGGGTGTGCCACCAGGCGGTGTGGGCCCCCTGGTGCCCCACCAACCTTGCCCCTTCTCCTATAAGAGCCTCCCGGGACGAAAACCCTAAGTACCTAATCAAAATTCCATGAAAGAGTCTGTAGCCGCCGCCATCTCCATCCCAAGATCGGGAGGGATCTGAAGCTCTTCCCGACACCCTGCCGGAGGGGAGAGATCACCCTGGAGGCCTTCTTCATCACCATGCCTACCTCCGGTGTGATGCGTGAGTAGTTCATCCTTGGACTATGGGTCCATGTAGTAGCTAGATAGTTGGTTCTCCTCCTTTGTGCTATCATGTTTGATCTTGTGAGCTCCGTTCATGATCAAAATCATCTATTTGTAATCTTACATGTTGTGTTTGCGGGGATCAGATGGATATTGAGATGCTATTTCAGATTTATTATTGATTCTATCATGTCTATGTTATTTGTGATCTTACATGCTCTACGTTGTTTGTAACTATCTTGGCCAAGTAGATGCTTGCAACTCCAAGAGGGAGTATTTATGCGCGATAGTGGGTTCATGCCTCTAGTAATCTGGGGAAGTGACAGAAATCTCTAAGGTTGTAGATGTGCTGTTGCTACTAGGGAGAAAACAACAATCCTTTGTCCATGGGATAATCATATTGTTTACTTTACACACTTTGCTTAATGCAATTATCTGTTGCTTACAACTTAATACTAGAAGGGGTTCGGATGATAACCTGAAGGTGGATTATTAGTCATAGATGAAGTTGGATTACAGTCTATGTATAATGTTGTAGTGCCCAATCAAATCTCATAGGAGTCAAGATGTCTAGTATATGCATTGTTATGCTTTCTCAAATCCGTGAATTGCCCCGCTGTAATTTGTTCACCCAACATGGTATTTATCTTAAGAAGAATCACCTCTAGTGAACGATGGACCCCGGTCCATGATTTTACCATTGCTATACCTTCTACTGTTACTATTTACTATTTACTTTCTGCAAACAATTACTATCTTCCACACAATATGTTTAATCCTTTGTTTTCAGCAAAATCGATGAGATTGACAACCTCACTGTAAGTTGGGAGCAAAGTTTTGTGGTTGTGTTGTGCAGGATTCCAAGTTCCTAGCAACACCTTACAGTTGTTTCCTTGCTCCTACTGGTTCAATAACCTTGGTTTCATAATTGAGGGAAAACTTGCTGCTATGCTCATCATACTTTCCTCTTGGGGTTCCCAACGAGCTCTACATTTTGAGAAAATACTATCCTCCTGCTAAGATTACATCTATGAGAAGTGAAATAATGAAATTTAAACAATTTGATAATGAACATGTTGCTCAAGCTTGGGAAAGAATGAAATATTTGGTAAAGAATTGTCCAACTCATGGACTGGCTACTTGGATGATTATCCAGACCTTTTATGCAGGACTGAATTATTATTCAAGAAATCTATTGGATTCTGCTACTAGAGGCACCTTTATGACCATTACTCTGGGTGCTACAACAAAGCTCCTTGATAATATGATGGTTAACTATTCTGAATGGCACACTGAGAGAGGTCCACAAGGTAAGAAGGTAAATTCCGTTGAAGAAACCTCCTCCTTGAGTGATAAAATTGATGTTATTATGTCTATGCTTGTTAATGGAAAAACTCATATTGATCCAAATCATGTTCCCTTAGCCTCTTTGGTTGCTCAAGAAGAGCAAGTTGATGTGAACTTCATTACAAATAATAATTTTAGCAACAATGCTTATAGGAATAATTTTGGTAATAACAATTATAGGCCATATCCTCCCAATAATGGTAATGCTTATGAAAATTCCTACAACAACAATAGAAGTGCACCCTTTGTACTTGAAGTCATGCTTAAGTATTTTATTAGTAAACAAATTGCTTTCAATAAAACTATTGAGGAAAAACTTTCGAATGCTAAAAAATATCATCTTTGTGTGAAGCACAATCTTCTTTGATTAATAAAATGGTTGCTAAACCTGAAACTATGGAAAACCCCTTTGCTGCTACCAATGCCATACAAGTTAGAATTGATGAAAATGTTAGATTGTTAGCTAAATTGCATGCTAAGTGGGAAAGATAAGATGAAATTTCTAGAAATAGTAGTATGTGTACTATCATCACCACTAATGATGATGCTAGGAAACCACATGAAGTCCCCATTAATATGGGAGACTATAGTTCTACTTCCTTAGATGGTAATTTTGGTTTTTTTATTGATGGTTGCAATATTTCTGAAGTAGTTAAGTTCCTACAAAAGCTTGCTAGAAGTCCTAATGCTAGTGCTATGAATATGTCCTTTACAAAACACATTACATATGCTCTCATGAAAATTAAAGGAGAGAAGTTGAAACATAAAGCATCTATTCCTAGGAAATTAGAAGATGGTTGGGAACCCATCATTAATACGAAAGTGAATGATTTTGATCTTAAATCTTTATGTGACCTTGATAGTAGTGTCTCTATTATGCCTAGAAGGATTTATGAAATGCTTGATTTGCCACCATTGGAAGATTGTTATTTAGATGTCCAACTTGATGATAATGCTAAAAAGAAATTCATGGGGAGTATTAATGATGTTCTTATTATGGTTAACAATACCTATGTCCCCGTTGATTTCTATGTTTTGGATGTTAAATGCAATGCTTCTTGTCCTATTACCTTGGGAAGACCTTTTCTTAGCGTAGTTGGTTCTATTATTGATATGAAGGAAAGCACCATTAAATATCAACTCCCACTCAAGAAAGGTATATAATACTTCCCTAGGAAGAGAAATAAGATACCTTTTGCCTCTCCTATTAAAAGGAAATTTGGTCTTAATGCTTCTTCATTCAAAAATACTTGAATCTTGCTTCCTATGCCTAGCTCAAAGGCGTTAAAGCAAATCACTAATTGGGAGATAACTCAAATTTTTATTCAGTATGTTTTTTTTGTTGAGTCTTGGAAGTTATTGATTCAGTAATAACCTCTTCTTATCCTTTTTGTGTGGTTTTTGTGCCAATAATAACCTCTAATGAGAGGGAAGTAAGACTTGAGAAAGTTGCTCTCCCGAAACAGATTTCTGTGCTCCACTGTAAAAAATCGTGAAACATCTATGAACGTCAGATTGAGCTGTAAGTTTTCGTGCTTATGAACCAGGTTATTATCTAACTTTCGTTAGTTCAGCACTTTTCGAATTGACCAACATAAGGTCTTCGAAAAAATGGTTTTTACGTGCTAGTCTGTTTTGACAGATTTCTGCCATTATTTGCATTTGCCTCTTAATCTCTTTCTCTTTGAGTTCTCTTTGATCACTTGAGCTTTTAGAAGGAATTGCTACAGTAGCTTTTGTTTTAATGGAAGTTTTACTTGTGATGAAACTAAACCATAGGACCAATTATCTTGAATACACTAATGTTGCTAATGAGGATTGTGTGAAGTTTTGTATGAAGGAAAATTTTCAAGTGTAGGGGAAGAACAATGTGATAAGATGAAATATGGACAAAAGCTCAAGCTTGGGGATGCAACTTGTGTCACCCCAAGAAATATTCAAGAAGTACAAGCGTCAAAGCTTGGGATGCCTTCTTCATCAATAAAAATCTCAGGTTTTCTTCCAAACACTTCACTTTTATTGTTTCATACACAATTGTGTCTTCGGCTTTGCTTTTAGTTTTCTTTTATTTAGTTTTCTTAAATAAATTTGATGGACCCCCCGCATTCATATATGATATTTCAAATAAGTTGATTGGTGATTGGAAAAGAGTAGGGAAGTTCATGCTTATAAGTGTTACAAAAGGAGTTTTGCTTTGACTGTGGCCTAGACTTTATCATGGCATGTTTGATATTGCTTTGACTTTATTCTTAGTAATTATTGTGGTAGCGTGACTTGTTCCAAACAATTGAGATTGCATAATGAGCCTTGAAAGAATCATGCATTGTATTAGCATACAAAAGCATAATATTGTGGTATTCTCCTACGATGCTTTATTTGGGTTGACTTGGCACATGCTTACACCATGTTAAGACTATGTATCAGTCACCTTAGCCTCTATGATCATTTAGTTTTTTGACTTGTAATATCACTTTACTCTTTAGTTAATGATGTTTTATCGCTTTGCATGATTATGGCCATTAGTGCTCTCTTAGTTGGTCGCTCCCAGTCTTTTGCTAAGCCTCCACATGTACTAAGTATGAGTTCCACTCATGCATCCAACCCCCAAGAAACCAAGTTATTCCAAAGATTCCACTATAAATTCCTATGCATGGTGTGTTACAGCATTCCAAGTATATTCATGCTTTTATCTACCCTTCCAAATTATTATGTGAAAATTATGGATTAAGGCTCTCACGAACTTGATGGCACACTTTACTTTCTTGCACTTAATAAACTTGAACCATTGCGTCCATCTATGTTGCATATATGCTTGCACTTTATAAGTTGAGAATTAGCAGAACCATGTTGTCATGGGGAACATTTTCAACATTGCACTTATTATTCAGTTGATATCATGTTCTTTTGTTTATGGATCCTGGCAGTGTGAAATAAAAGGGGAGCTTGTAAGCTCATGGAGTTTGTATATGTGTTAGAGAAACGCCTAGGCGGCTAGCCTAAGCCATGCCTAATCATGGTGGAAACTTGCAGCATAACCATAGTGAGCATTTTGTGAAGCATCCTCAATAAAAACCTATGCAAATAGCAAATAAAAAGATCGCTGTGATGCTCATTATCTATTGCCTTGTCATTTTGATATGGGATAGCTCTTGTATCATGGGGCAAGGGGTACCCCATTGGCGGTTCTCCATGATACACATGTACTTACAATGACAAGAACGTACTTGTGACTAAAGTTGAGTAGCATGAGGTCCGGGACTCGTAGGCAAGGGGCATGAGATTTTTGACTTATAACTTGCAAGCATATCCTCATATTTGTTCACTTTAACCTTAATCACCTAAAATATGCTTATGATAGGGTAATGAGAGCTGAAAGCTAACAAGTACCATAATTTTTGGAAGCTCTTTATGAAACTTGAAATTCCAGCTTCCCTCTTATAAAGGGCCTTTCATTTTACTTTTATGTTGAGTCTCCATCTTCTATCTTTATGCACCAATTGAGAGAGAATAGTGACCATTATTAGTTTAATGTGCATTGTTCCAAAACTTGTTGGTTGATTCATAACTGCGATATTGCTTGTTTTTAAAATTATTTGTATCTAGTCACCCTTATGAACTTTGAAGGTATCCTATGCATTTATGTTTTTCTATAACATGAGGGACAAGCTGAATACCATTCTTATTATGTTTTCTATATGTGAAACAAACAAATGTCTTTTAATTCATTGCTATTCATGAACCTTTTGTTTGTATCTTTTTCATGTTACAACATAGTTGCTATGTCTTATTGTTAGAACTCTATCTTTTATGTTCATGTTAGAGTACTTTGATCCCACCCATCAATGATTTACAAATACCTTGATCAAGATTATGATGGTGCATGTCACCTCAAAAATTATTCTTTTTATCACTTACCTACTCGAGGACGAGCAGGAGTTAAGCTTGGGGATGTTGATACGTCGTAAACGTATCTCTAATTTTTGATGTTCCATGCTTGTTTAGTATCTACTTTCGTATGTTTTGTTCATACTTTGAGGTATTTTTATACACTTTATGGGACTAACCTATTAACAATATGCCACAGTGCCAGTTGCCTGTTTTCTGCTGTTTTTGGTTTCAGAAAAGCTAGTAAGGAAATATTCTCGGAATTGGACGGAACAAAAGCCAAAGTCAGTATTTTACCCGAAGCAACACAGAGTCCCAAGGGGAGACAAAGTGGCGCACCAGGGCGGCCACACCTGGTGGCCGCGCGGCCTGGGGGCGCGCCACCAGGGGGTGTGGGCCTCCTGGTGCTCCACCGACATTGCCCCTTCGCCTATAAGAGCCTCCCGGGACAAAAACCCTAAGTACCAGATCAAAATTCCATGAAAGAGTCTGTAGCCACCGCCATCTCCATCCCTAGATCGGGACGGATCTGAAGATCGTCCTGGCACCCCGCCAAAGGGGAGAGATCACCCTGGAGGCCTTATTCATCACCATGCCTGCCTCCGGTGTGATGCGTGAGTAGTTCATCCTTGGACTATGAGTCCATGTAGTAGCTAGATGGTTGGTTCTCCTCCTTTGTGCTATCATGTTTAGATCTTGTGAGCTCCGTTCACAATCAAGATCATCTATTTGTAATCTTACATGTTGTTTTTGCGGGGATCCGATGGATATTGAGATGCTATTTTAGATTGATTATTGATTCTATCATGTCTATGCTATTTGTGATCTTGCATGCTCTCCGTTGTTTGTAACTATCTTGGCTAAGTAGATGCTTGCAACTCCAAGAGGGAGTATTTATGCTCGATAGTGGGTTCATGCCTCTAGTAATCTGGGGAAGTGATAGAAATCTCTAAGGTTGTAGATGTGTTGTTGCTACTAGGGAGAAAACAACAATCCTTTGTCCATGGGACAATTGTATTGTTTACTTTACACACTTTGCTTAATGCAATTATCTGTTGCTTGCAACTTAATACTGGAATGGATTCGGATGATAACCTGAAGGTGGATTATTAGTCATAGATGCAGTTTGATTACGGTCTATGAATAATGTTGTAATGCCCAATAAAATCGCATAGGAGTCAAGATGTCTAGTATTGGCATTGTTATGCTTTCTCAAAACTATCAATTGCCCCGCTGTAATTTGTTCACCTAGCATGTTATTTATCTTAAGGAGAATCACCTCTAGTGAACTACGGACCCCGGTCCATGCTTTTACCATTGCTATACCTTCTACTGTTACTATTTACTATTTACTTTTTGCAAACAATTACTATCTTCCACACAATACGTTTAATCCTTTGTTTTCAGCAAAACCGGTGAGATTGACAACCTCACTGTAAGTTGGGAGCAAATTTCTGTGGTTGTGTTGTGCAGGATTCCAAGTTTATAGCAACACCTTGCAGTTGTTTCCTTGCTCCTACTGGTTCGATAACCTTAGTTTCATAACTGCGGGAAAACTTGCTGCTGTGATCATCATACCTTACTCTTGGGGTTCCCAACAAGCTCTACATTTTTAGCCATCGCCAGTTATCTAGGAAGTATGCAAGCCTTATGTACGCATCATGCATGCGCTCCAAGTGGTCGTCAAGTAAAGAGTTCTCCTCCATCTTTATGGAGAGGAAATCTCCCATCAGCTCATGCTCCCATATGCGCACTTGTTCCACAAAATGTGATCTAAGCTATACCATAACCATACAAGGGTCAAGGTTACCCACAATTAGCCACAGCTCATCAACCATTCTGAAACGCATCGTCACTAATATGAAGGTGGACATATCACGACGGTAATAGTGGTCTTCCCGCTATTCTGGGGTCTCATAGAAACAGGGTTGTACCAAATCCATCTCATAGAGCATATAGTTGACCACATCATTCTCACTAAGGAGAACATGGAGATGCACAACCCACATAGAAAAGTTTGATCCGTCTAGTTTGAGATTCTCTCCATCTAACCAATCATCAATAAGGAAGGTAGCATCAGGGAGAACCATTTTCTACATTTATAACTACAAAAGGAATTTAGACTAAGTTTATAATTGTATGAGTTAAAACATAATAAATAGACTAAAAACTCCTATTCTTAGAATGGTTTTAGCGATTACACGATCCCTATTCACTACACCACCCCCGATTGTCACGGCCGGCGATATAGTTGCAAAGGTGGACGCGGAAACGTCGTTCACATCATTCATGTGACTTGTGCTAGATCTTTCGACCATCCGTGTTCCGAGGCCATGTCTACACATGCTAGGCTCACCAACTCAACCTTAGTGTATTTGCTGTGCAACATGGCTTATACACCCACTGTATGCGAACGCAGATATGTCTGATACCCGATCGTCATGACCTGCCTCATATCGGAGAACTTTCTTGGTGGTGCACACTAAGGGAGAACACTTATATTGGTATTTTGATTAGGGATACTCTTATTAGGCTTCCGTCGAGTATCTAATACTAGCACACAATAAGATGCACAAACAAAAAACATTGAATGTAAGTGTGATGCGATACGGTCCTTCTCGCTGTGATCTCCATCTCGTGCCTCCGGATTCCGGTGCTAGGATTCTGGCTCCGTAGGCACCAGGGTACCGGTGCCTTTAGGCATGGTAATCCATCATCTCCATGACCATCTACTACTACTTAGCAACATAAAGTAAACTACTTTACCTTTGCCACAACCATATCACATCACAACACACCCTACAAAACAAAGTTAGACGCCTCTACTTTATCTTTGCATGTTTTACATGGCTGATAGGGCTTTTGCACAAGAAACGTTCTTACCTACGAACTTCAACCGCAACGCTCATCAAGCAGTTGTCTATACTACACCCCTTTTGGGGCCCTCCGTTGCAAATGGCATACCAACTAATGCGAGAGAGACAGACACCCCCCAAGCCACTTTATACGGTACACGTCGTATGTCAAGCGTGGACCAGTCTCGCGAATGAACGTGTAAAGTCGGTTGGGGCCGCTTCATCAAGCATTACTATGGTTTACACAAGTACACGTGGGAGGGTAACAACTAAAAGATCAACGCCCACGCGCTACATCTCGTGTGTTCTACCCGTACTAGAAATACTACGCATTGATCTAGCTCTGATACCACTGTAGGGGTTCGCGTATGAAAACAATAAATTTTCCCTACGCCAATAACCCTAATGCTAGGAATATCTATTAGTAATGAGGTAATGGGAGAGGGGATTTTCGCGTACTTACCCTTGAAAACCGAAAAGCATTGTCAATGCTCGGGAGAGCATGGCTGATGTAGATGAACCAAAGCCGACTTCAAGGTTATGTTGAAGTCCCAGCAGCTCCTGTGGCTCCAACGACTCCTAGTGCCCCAAGTGTTGCACCTCGCAGGGAGTTACACACGTCTGGTGCCTAATGATGAATCCCACTCCACTGATCCAGCAGTAGTTGCGGAAGTAGAGCTCCTGAATCCGAAGCTCGCAGCGTGACAGCGCTCCGCGGTGAAGAAGACTCCTTCTCATGCGATCCGGACATGGGACCACGGTCACGAGAGAGAGAGAGAGAGGGAATCAACCGGAGGTCTCCCCAAAAGAGAGGGAACCTTTTATTGGTTATTGTGTATTTAATTTGACAAAATACCTTTCTTTATATAGTGGAAAAACCACCCCACAGTTAACTAGCTTAGCCATGTGGGACTAAACAGAGGGGAGAGGGGAGGGCTGGCCACCACCGGCCAGGCCCCAAGTGGGCACCACGTGGGGCGCCTTGGCTCAGTCGGCCACCCCTCTTCCTTCCTACCTGCAGTCTTTCCCTCATGGGCCCTTCCCCCCCCCCCCCCCCCCGGATTTAGCCCAATAAGGTATTTGAACCTTCTTAATTCTTTTTATTTTATTGAATAAATATAATTGAATGATTAAATCAATATTTAATGTTCACTTACATATTATTCAATCCCCGTTGATGTGGAACTCATTCACTCTCATTTCGAACATCCTCCGGACTTACCAAAAACCCTTCTGGTTTTCTCTCTTCTCTTTTCTTCGGTGATTCTGCCGATCCCAAAATATTCTCTGAGCATCATCAAGCCCTTAAGCATGATACCTGATGGCTCCGATTTTTTCCATCTTCCACTGCTTTTCAACGTTGCTTTTGGTCAAGCAATTGCCAAATAAACTCTCAACCTTGCCACTAATGACTAATAATTGCAAAGATATGCAAATCCCGTCTTTGATTTATGTTGTGCAAGAAACCACTGCTTTTAAGGCGAAATAGGAGTCATAATGAAGGATTTTGAGGAAGTATGCATGGCCAAGTAATTGGAGAAGCCAACCAAGGCGTCAGTGTGCATAACGACCACTGGTACGGGCGCGGTCCTCCCATACCGCCCGCCTGTACTAGGTGGTGACGGCTTCGTCTCGTCAAACCCTACAACTTTCGTGAAGACACCTATATATTTTGAGTCTCTAGCCACCGGCCAGAGGGTTGCCATTCTCAGATTGCATCACAATACCCCTAAGTAGACCCACACCATTATTCATCCATTGTTCATCACTTCCACCATCCATCCCTCCACTAGCCATAGCCATTGCATTGTACTTTTGGATCTCCTTGTGATTTGTTGACCATTGTAAGAATATTTGATTTCAATCTAAGTAATTGCATGATGTTTTCTATCTCCGATCTATTTGTTATGAGTGAGTAGTCTTCACGGGCTGCGGGTTGGAGAGAAACCTTGCAGCAATTATGTGCATCAGATCATGGGAGAATTGTATTTTGTTGGGATTTGTGATTTGTATCTTTTGTTTCTTCATCTCTCGCCTCGATCTGTGGACTTGTAGGTACCCAAGATCCCATAGATTGATAAAGTCTTGAGGTGAGATACTTGGCTAGCGCCGATCTCATAGGAAACTCAATGATAGAAAGGAAAGTACGGTCTTCGCTTAGCGCCCCATTCGGGATCAACAACAAACATCACCACTTAAAGATTTAATTTGTGTTTACACTTAATAATCGTTTGCAACCCGTGGCTTCGGTGTGTTCTCGGTTGGATTAAAGGTCTATTGCTATGCCCGCTACATCATGGATGCTCTAGAATATTAGGATGTGTTGCCCATAAAAGATTATCTCAATACAAACACTATCCATGACTATGCTTATTAGTATCTTTCATCCCATTTGTTGTGCAGCTGCAGGTGGATCTTCAACCCTGGCATATCTCCATCCATTGATTCAACCCCATTATAAAGTAAACTACATTGGTCCAGTCAACTAAGGTAAAACTAACAAACAAAGTCTTGTAGACGTGTCCTTTTTTATTACATTTTAGTAGTGCTTTCCAAGGTTCGATTAAACCTAGGCTTTCTAGGAAAAAAGCTATTATATTACATCCATGAATCCAGATCGAAGGTATCAATACCCGATGGTTCGAGAACACTCCAGACATGGTCGAGACCCTCCTGCACCAATGATCAACAGAGGCACCTGGATGACCATGTGACCCCTGTGCATTCCACTAAATCATTCGTCGTTTGAACCATGAACGTCATGTCACATTACTTTTGTGAATTGATACTTGCATTGTTCGGGATCTGATCAATGACATCACCATGTCGTGTTCAATCTCGTTATAAACAAATTCTACTTGAATTGTTCCGACAAGTGACATCCCTGTGATCAAATCACACATTGCGCATCTATTGGATACAACTTCTCCGAGTGGGCCCTCGAGTATCTTTTCCATCACGTGGATGGACAAATCCTGCTCTTGACGCATATTGCCTCAACTGTTCCTCCGAATACCTGAACACACCTTTATGATCACCGAGTCACCAGATGACGTCTGATGCTATCAAAGTACCCTCGGGTAACGGTGATTGATATGGCCTCACGGTCTAAGAAATAGGACACTAGGTCTATTCTAATCATCATAACTTGAACTTCGTGACATGATCGGATCACGATGCTTAGGTTTGGTATACCTCATCATCTCATTCTCGCAATGAGGTGAATCCATTTTCAACTGGCATAAATGCCACATGATCAGGAAACCTTGATCATCTGTTGACCAATGAACCAACGACTAGAGTTTCACCGGGAACTTCTGCTTGTTTATATATCACACATGTATTCATGTTTCCTTTGAATACAGTTATAGCATGATATAAAATTTAATCATAATCTTTATGAAATATGATAATAATCCATATTATTATTTGTCTCTCAAGCATATTTTGAACAAGCGGTACTACCGGAACTAGAGGCGGTAGTACCGAAAAATACCGGTACTACCGGTCAGGTATTGGACATGGTACCGCAAGGGGACAAAAGGAACATGAGTGCTCTTTGTCTCCCTCGGTATAACTAGCTGGAACCAGCGGTACCTCTTCCCTCAGTTATGAAACCAAGGTTTAATCGAACCAGTAGGATCAAGGAAACACCCCAAAGGTGTTACTAGCTGAGCTTTGGCAGGGCGCACTACCGGTGCTAGTAGCAACGTGGAGACCTGCACAACACAACCATAGAACTTTGTCCCCAACTTGCGATGAGGTTGTCAATCTCACCGTGTTTTGCGGAAAACAAAGGATTAAACGTATCGAATGGAAAGAAGTAAAAGTTTGTAGAAAGTAAACACAAAGAAGTAAACAGTTGTAGATTGTATGTAAAGAAAAGGGACCAGGATCCATAGTTCACTAGAGGTGGCTCTCCTTAGATAGATAACATGCTAGGTGAACAAATTACAGCGGGGCAATTGACAAACACCGAGAAAGCAATACATGCATATACTAATCATCTTGACTCCTCTGAGACTTGATTGGGAATTACAACACAATACATAGACCGCCATCCAACTGCATCTATGACTAATAATCCACCTTCAGGTTATCATCCGAACCCCCTCCAGTATTAAGTTACAAGCAATAGATTATTGCTTTACGAACTGCGTGTAAAGTAAACAATACGATTGTTCTATGAACAAAGGATTGTTGTTTTCTCCCTAGTAGCAACAGCACATCTAGTACCTTAGAGATTTCTGTCACTTCCCCAGATTACCAGTGGCATGAACCCACTATCGAGCATAAATACTTACTCTTGGAGTTGCTAGCATCTACTTGGCCAAGATAGCTACTAACAATGGAAAGCATGCAAGATCTCAAATAACAAAGACATGATAGAATCAATAATCAATCTGAAATAGCATCTCAATCCATTGGATCCCCGCAAACACAACATGTATGAATTACAAACAGATGATCTTGATCATGAACGGAGCTCACAAGATCTAAACATGAAAGCACAAAGGAGGAGAAACCAGCCATCTAGCTAATACATGGATCCGTAGTCAAGGATGAACTACTCACGCATCACACCGGAGGCTTGCATGGTGATGAAGAAAGCCTCCAGGGTGAATTCCCCTCTCCAGCAGGGTGTCGGGAAAAGCTTCATATCCCTCCTGATCTAGGGATGGAGATGATGGCGGCTACAAACTCTTTCGTGGATTTTTGATTGGGTACTTAGGGTTTTCGTCCCGAGGGCAACTTATAGGCGGAAGGAGAGGCCGAGGGGGTGCAGGGAGCCACCACACCACCCCCTGGCGCGGGCCCAGCCTGGCCGCGCGGCCAGGTGGTGTGGCCGGCCCCTGGCCCTTCTCCGTCTCGTATTCTGGCACTTGATCACTTCCGAAAAAATAGGCTCTTTGGCTTTTGTCCCGTCCAATTCCGAGAATATTCATTTTCTAACTTTCCTGGAACCAAAAACAGCAGAAAACAGGCAGCTAGCACTGTGGCTCTTGTTAATAGGTTAGTCCAAGAAATCATATGAAAAGTACTCCAAAGTTGGAACAAAACACAATAAAGTGGATTAAACCAAGCATGGAACATCAAAAATTATAGATACATTTGCAATGTATCAACATCCCCAAGCTTAACTCCTGCTTGTCCTCGAGTAGGTACATGATAAAAAGAAATAATTTTTGAGGTGACATGCACCATCAAAGACTTGATCAAAGTATTTGCAAAACATTCAAAGCTGGGATCAAAGTACTTCAATCATAACATGAAAGACAAAGTTCTAGAAATAAGCAAAGAGACTATGATGCAACATGAAAAGGCACAAACAAAAGGTTCATGAATAACAATGCTTTGCAAGACATTTGTTTGTTTCACATAAAGAAAACATAGCATAATAGTATTCAGCTTGTCCCTCAATAGAGTAGCAAATATAATTGCATAGGACACCTTCAAAGTTCATAAGAGTGACTAGATACAATAGTTTCAAAAAAGCAATAACAAGTTATACATCAATCAACTAGTCTTGGGACAATGCACATAGAACTAAGAATGGCCACTATGCTCTCAAAGTAGGTGCATAAAGGTCTTTTGTAAAAGCTAGTAGGGATTCAAGTCTCATAAAGAGCTTCCAAAAATTATGGTACTCATAGGTTTCAGCTCTCATTGCCCCTATCATAAGCATCTTGAAGTGATTAAGGTTAAAGTGAACAAACTATGGTGTACATGCTTGACGAAGTATAAGTCAGAAATCTCATGTCCCTTGTATACGAGGGTCGCTCCTCATGCTACTCAAGTTTAGTCACCCGTAAGTTCTTGTCATCATAAGTATATGTGTATCATTGAGAACCGCCAATGGGGTACCCCTTGCCCGATGATACGGAAGAATCCCCATATCAAAATGACAAGGCAAGCATACAACAAGCATCTCAGCATTCTTCTTATTTACCATGGGAATATGGTGCTTTTTTCTCTCTTTCCTCTTTTCATAGTATCTCTTTTTTCACTTTTTTTTCTCAGTATAGGACTCCTTTTTATAAGAAGAATGCTTCATAGACAGCTCATTATGGTTATGCTGCAAGTTTCCACCATGTCAGCATGGATTAGACCAGCGGCCCAGGCGTTTCTCTAACACATATACATAACTCCATGGACTTACAAGCTCCCCTTTCATTTCACACCGACGACATCCATATACAAAGAGCATGATATCAACTAGGTACAAGTACCAAGTGCAATGTTGAAAGCGTTCCCCATGAAAGCATGGTTCTGCTAATTCCCGACAAATAAGTGCAAGCATATACAACATAGAAGACACAATGGTTCAAGTTTATTAAGGGCAAGTAAAGTAAAGTGTGCCATCAAGTTCGTGAGAGCTTTAATCACTAGTTTTTTCATAACAAGTGGAAGGTAAACAAAAGCATGAATATACTTGGAATAGCATAAGCTAGTAGGTAGGTATGGTGGACTCTTTGGAATAACTTGGTTTAGGGAGTTGGATGCATGAGTGGAACTCATACTTTGTTGTGGAGGCTAGCAAAAGACTGGGAGCGACAAACTAAGAGAGCAATAATGGCCATAATCATGCAGAGCGACAAAACAACATTGATCAAAGCATAAAGTGATACTACAAGTTGAAAACTAAAGGATCATAAAGGCTATGGTGACTTGAGATAGTCATAACATGGTGTGAGCATGTGCCAAGTCAACCCAAATAAAGCATCAAAGGAGAATACCACTATACTATGCTTTAATATGCTAAAACAACGCATGATTCATCCAAGGCACATTAAGCAATCTCAATTGTTTATAACAAGTCATGCTACAACAAATAATACTAAGCATAAATCCAAAACAATATCAAGCATGGCATGATAAAGCATAGGCCATAGTCAAAAACAAGCTCTTTTTACCACATAAGTATGAACTTTCCTACTCTTTTCCAAACCAAACCAAACTATTTGCAAACCAATGTATGAAAGAGGGGGTCCAACCAATTTATTCAGAAAACTAAGAAAACAAAGCAAACTAAAAACCAAAACAAGAACGAAAAAGAAGACGCTCCAAGAAAAACACAACTGTGCAGGAAACAATAAAAATGAAGCGTTTGGAAGAAACCTGGAATTTTTATTGATGAAGAAGGGGATGCCTTGGGCATCCCCGAGCTTTGACGCTTGTACTTCTTGGATGTTTCTTGGGGTGACACGCGTGGCATCCCCAAGCTTAAGCTTTAGTCCATCCTTCATCTTATTACTCATTCCTTCCATACACCTGGAATATTTCCTTCATACAAAACTTCACCAATCTCATTAGCAACATTAGTGCACTTAAGATAAATAAGTCTCAAGGTTCAGTTCTAACACCAAATAAACTTCCACTAGAACACTAGATACTGTAGAACTTCCCTAAAAAATCTCAATTCCCCAAAGGAACTCAAGAAGGAACTAACAAGAAGCAAATGCAGAAAATGGCAGAAATCTGTCAAAACAGACCATCAGATAAAGACGAATTTTTTCAAAGACCTTACATTTCTCAAATCAAAAAGTGTTGAACTAACGAAAGTTATATAACAACCTGGGGCAGAAGCACAAAAAATTACAGCTCAATCCGACGTATAGAACTCTCTCAGGAATATTTATGGTGAAGCACATAAATCTGTTTCGAGACAACAACTTTCCCAATCATTACTTCACTCTCATTAGAGGTTACTCTTGGCACAAAAGGCAAATAAAAATGATAAGGAGAGGTTATTACAGAGGTAATAACTTACAAGACTCAACAAAAACTCTTGGGTTATCTCCCAACAAGTACTTTTCTTTAATGCCTTTAAGTTAGGCATAAGAAGCAAAGAAAGAATCAAGTGTTCTCAAATGAAGAAGCATTAATACCAAATTTAGTTTTCATAGGAGAAGCAAAAGAAATCTTTTCTCTCTTTTTGGGGAAGTGTTCTATACCTTTCTTGAGTGGGAGTTGATATTTAATGGTGCCTTCTTTCATATCAATGATGGCACCAACAGTTCGAAGAAAAGGTCTTCCCAAAGTAATAGGACAAGAAGCATTGTATTCAACATCCAAAACATAGAAATCAACGGGGACATAGGAATCGTTAACCATAATAAGAACATCATTAAGAATCCCCATGAGTTTCTTTTTATCATTAGCATTAAGTGGGACATTCAAATAACAATCTTCAAGAGGAGGGAAATCAAGCATATCATAAATCCCTCTAGGCATAATAGAAACACTACTATCAAGATCACACAAAGCTTTGAAATCAAAGTCATTCACTTTCATATTAATTATGGGTTCCCAACCATCCTCTTGTTTTATAGGAATAGAAGCTTTATGTTTCATCTTTTCTTCTTTAATCTTTATGCGAGCATCAGTAATGTGTTTTGTAAAAGCCATGTTCATAGCACTAGCATTAGGACTTTTAGAAAGCTTTTCTAGGAACTTAATAACTTCAGAGATATTGCAGCCATCAAGATCAAAATCAACTTTATCATCTAAAGTAGTAGAACTATTAATAGCCTCAACACTAGTGGTGGTAATAGTAGAAACACTAATGTTTCTAGCAATTTCATCTTCTCTTTCCCACTTAGCATGTAATTCAGCTAATAGTCTAACATTTTCATCAATTCTTACTTGTATGGCATTAGTAGCTGCAAAGGGATTCTCATTAGTTTCAGGTTTATCAGCCATTTTATTCAAAGTAGATTGAGCTTCAGCCAAAGATGCTATATTTCTTTCAGCATTAGAGAGTTTTTCCTCAATAGTTTTATTGAAAGCAGTTTGTTTACTAATAAACTCTTTAAGCATAACTTCAAGTTCAGAGGGAGCTCTCTTATTATTTTTGTAAGAATTTCCATAAGCATTACCATTGTTGGGAGGATATGGCTTATAATTGTTGTTACCAAAATTGTTCCTATAAGCATTATTACCATAAGCATTATTGCCAAAATTATTATTTCTTATGAAGTTCACATCAACTTGCTCTTCTTGAGCAACCAAAGAGGCTGAAGGAACATTATTTGGATCAATATGGGCTTTCCCATTAACAAGCATAGACATAATAATATCAATCTTATCACTCAAGGAGGAGGTTTCTTCAACAGAATTTACCTTCTTACCTTGTGGAGCTCTCTCAGTATGCCATTCAGAATAATTAACCATCATATTGTCAAATAGTTTTGTTGCAGCACCCAAAGTGATGGTCATAAAGGTACCTCCAGCAGCAGAATCCAATAGGTTCCTTGAAGAATAGTTCAATCCTGCATATAAAGTTTGGATGATCATCCAAGCAGTCAGTCCATTAGTGGGACAATTCTTTACCA
Organism: Avena eriantha; assembly: GCA_910589775.1. Lineage (NCBI taxonomy): Eukaryota > Viridiplantae > Streptophyta > Magnoliopsida > Poales > Poaceae > Avena > Avena eriantha. The sequence continues at coordinate 241,241,648 of OU342744.1, forward strand.
AAGATTTCATTCTTTCCCAAGCTTGAGAAACTGCTCATTATTAAGTTGTTTAAACTTCATTATTTCACTTCTCATGGATATAATCTTAGCAGGAGGATAGTACTTTCCAATAAAAGCATCTTTGCACTTAGTCCAAGAATCAATACTATTCTTAGTTAAGGAATGCAACCACTCTTTAGCTTTTCCTCTCAAAGAGAAAGGAAATAATTTCAGTTTAATAATATCACCATCTATATCCCTATGCTTTTGCGTTTCACAAAGTTCAACCAAGTTATTTAGATGGGAAGCAGCATCTTCATTACCAATACCAGAAAATTGTTCTCTCATAACAAGATTGAGCAAAGTAGGTTTTATCTCAAAGAAAGTATTTTCAGCCACAGGTGGAGCAATAGGAGTGCTCATAAAATCATTGTTGTTGGTGCTAGTGAAGTCACACAACTTAGTGTTTTCAAGAGTAGTCATTTTTTTGGGTTTTCAAATAAGAAAGCAAACAAGTAAAACTATTTTTTTTGTTTTTTTGTGTTTTGAAGAACAAAACAAGCAAACAAAGCAAAAAGAAAACTAAGCAAAACAAAAACAACAAAGTAAAGAGATCGGTTATGAGGGACTCCCCTTGTGAAGATGTCCTTGAATCCCCGGTAACGGCGCTAGAAAATCTTGATGCGCTCGACTTTCGACGTAGAGCTCGTTGGGAACCCCAAGAGGAAGGTACGATGAATACAGCAGCAAGTCTTCCCTCAGTTATGAAACCAAGGTTTAATCGAACCAGTAGGAGCAAGGAAACACCCCAAAGGTGTTACTAGCTGAGCTTTGGCAGGGCGCACTACCGGTGCTAGTAGCAACGTGGAGACCTGCACAACACAACCATAGAACTTTGTCCCCAACTTGCGATGAGGTTGTCAATCTCACCGCGTTTTGCGGAAAACAAAGGATTAAACGTATCGAATGGAAAGAAGTAAAAGTTTGTAGAAAGTAAACACAAAGAAGTAAACAGTTGTAGATTGTATGTAAAGAAAAGGGACCAGGATCCATAGTTCACTAGAGGTGGCTCTCCTTAGATAGATAACATGCTAGGTGAACAAATTACAGCGGGGCAATTGACAAACACAGAGAAAGCAATACATGCATATACTAATCATCTTGACTCCTCTGAGACTTGATTGGGCATTACAACACAATACATAGACCGCCATCCAACTGCATCTATGACTAATAATCCACCTTCAGGTTATCATCCGAACCCCCTCCAGTATTAAGTTACAAGCAATAGATTATTGCTTTACGAACTGCGTGTAAAGTAAACAATACGATTGTTCTATGAACAAAGGATTGTTGTTTTCTCCCTAGTAGCAACAGCACATCTAGTACCTTAGAGATTTCTGTCACTTCCCCAGATTACCAGAGGCATGAACCCACTATCGAGCATAAATACTTACTCTTGGAGTTGCTAGCATCTACTTGGCCAAGATAGCTACTAACAATGGAAAGCATGCAAGATCTCAAATAACAAAGACATGATAGAATCAATAATCAATCTGAAATAGCATCTCAATCCATTGGATCCCCGCAAACACAACATGTATGAATTACAAACAGATGATCTTGATCATGAACGGAGCTCACAAGATCTAAACATGAAAGCACAAAGGAGGAGAAACCAGCCATCTAGCTAATACATGGATCCGTAGTCAAGGATGAACTACTCACGCATCACACCGGAGGCTTGCATGGTGATGAAGAAAGCCTCCAGGGTGAATTCCCCTCTCCAGCAGGGTGTCGGGAAAAGCTTCATATCCCTCCTGATCTAGGGATGGAGATGATGGCGGCTACAAACTCTTTCGTGGATTTTTGATTGGGTACTTAGGGTTTTCGTCCCGAGGGCAACTTATAGGCGGAAGGAGAGGCCGAGGGGGTGCAGGGAGCCACCACACCACCCCCTGGCGCGGGCCCAGCCTGGCCGCGCGGCCAGGTGGTGTGGCCGGCCCCTGGCCCTTCTCCGTCTCGTATTCTGGCACTTGATCACTTCCGAAAAAATAGGCTCTTTGGCTTTTGTCCCGTCCAATTCCGAGAATATTCATTTTCTAACTTTCCTGGAACCAAAAACAGCAGAAAACAGGCAGCTAGCACTGTGGCTCTTGTTAATAGGTTAGTCCAAGAAATCATATGAAAAGTACTCCAAAGGTTGAACAAAACACAAGAAAGTGGATGAAACCATGCATGGACCATCAAAAATTATAGATACATTTGCAATGTATCAGTACCACTGCGAAGCGGTAGTACCGGCGGTAGTACCGGATACGGTGGTAGTACCGGGTGAATCCGTATAGGAGACAAGGCTCGCCGGAGCAATCAGAGATGACCAGTACCGCAAAGGTGTACTACCGGTGTGAAGCGGTCGTACCCAAAATATATTCTGGTACTACTAGACCACACAGACAGAGCAGGCCACAACAAAGGGATAGAAAACCTCCGAATACTCAACCGTTGAGGAAAGCTCGAAGGGCTGAAAAATAAGAGTTGATTCAATCAAACTTTCTAATGCGGACCCCCTCTTAAAGTACGGTTTTCCGACTACTCAAACGGAGATCTAAGAAAAACAACGTCGTGCTATTGATCCTTTAGAGGGTAAAACTAATGCATTGCAAACATGAATGGCCCGAAAGACACTTAGCAAACGATTAGTCCGACACGTGTGGTATCATCAAACATCAAAACCACTTAGGGAAGCAAATGCCTTTCAATCTCCCCATTTTTGGTGTCTGATGACAACACACACAATTGCATGATAGATATTATGATAATGCACAAGGTTTGAAAAATAGAGATGGGCTCCCCCTAGATATGTGCACCATCAAGCATATACTAGGATCAACACTCCCCCTCTATTTTGCAAACCAACCAAGGGTGCAAAGAAAGGACGAAAATGGCTTGAAACTCGTACCTTTGCACAGCATTACATGATGATAAATAGATGGCATAAATTAGATAGCATCAACACATAAGATGGATACACAAAACCACATAGTCTTCACTTACATAGTTCACACAAAGGTAACACATAGAATTCACAAATAATAGGAGGCGAAAAAAGTGCACAATCAACCAAAGATCAAAGAAAGAACGAGCTTGTGACTTTCCCATGCAAGTTCCTACAAGTCCTATATTGCAACTTCTCCCATTTGGAATCAAGACGCCAAAAAGGGGCAAGAGCAAGGCTAACATCCCAACGATCACTTGTCCTCATCATCATCGTCATCCTCAGTAGCATGGAAGACCGGGGCACGGAAGGAGGAGGAGGAATCATCATCATCATCCCAGTTGCTATGCTTGGAGATCCATTCCTCATGAGGGGTGATTTTGTTCTCTGAGCCATCTGATACAATCATACCTTGGGATTCCATCCACTCTTTCTAATGGGCACAGGCTTTCTTGGCATAGACATGGGCTTCATACATACGCTTTTGATTGTTGACTTGAAAGCAGAAAATTTTCTTGAGCTTGGTTTCAAGTATCTTGGCCCATGAGGGCAGAGTAGCCGCACGACGACAAACAACAAAATCATGGCCACCACAACCACCCACATCATCATCGAAGTCTTCATCAACCACATTGCCTTCTGCATCAACAATTTGGCCAGTTGCGTTGCATGGCTTAGAATGCTTCTTGATTAGTAGAGCCTTGGACTTGTGATGATAGAGCTAGCAGTTGGGGAGGTCATTGGCAATGAAGGTGCACTTGTTGATGATAAGAGCCATAACATAGGGAGCAAAAGGGGGCACCCTCCAAGTGTGAGCGGAAATGACCATCTCATTCCACAAGAATCCATCACATCAAGAGGAGTACCGGAGTCGTGGTTAAGGTACGTGGTGTACATGAGGTCCACCGTATAGCCATGAATCTCATCCTTGTTCCCTGCCCGAGGGTAAATAGTCTCACAAAATATGTGGGCCACGATATCATAGGTAGGAAGAAGATCCATGATCTTGCCACACACACCATGGCCTCGCACTACAAGAAATGTGTCAACTAGTGACCTTTACTTAATGACTATGGATTTTTTCGTCATAGATCTATGACCATTTCAAACCAAATGGTCATAGGATATTTGGGAGGGTTCAAACCTTGAAAAACAACGACCTTTTTTTGTCAGAAAGGTCATAACTTGGTTCCACCAATTGGTCATAACATAGACAACAGTAGTCTAAGACCTTAATTTTAGATGACTACGGCCAGTTTAAAAGGTCATGTCAGTTCTTTCATATGTGTCATGTTTCATGTCTAGGTGTCACTCAATGACTAATTATAGTTTTTTATTTAAGCACCACAGCGAGCTACAGACAGGCCCCTCCGCGACCTGCAGGCGGGACCGCTCGTCAAATCCATGCAAAAAGGAGCCGGTGAGGAGGCTCGAACCTGCGACCTACCTCCTTCTGCTAACGGTGCTAACCACCACATCAAGTCTTTCTTTTCTGCTTCGTATGCACACCCGCCCTATAAGTTTATAGACTCAGTGGCTGACTTGAGCCTCGGACGGATGTGACCTCCGGTTGGTTGGGCTGATCCTAGGCCGGCCTTGGGCTGAGGATGGTGTGATGCGCGCATAGATTCTGGTCGTGCAAGGTGGGCCTGGGGCTGAGGACCTCCAATTCTTTTTTTATTTTTGTTCTTTTCTAAAAACAATTGTATCTTTTTATTCATAACTCCAAATTGAGTCAAACACAATTCATAGAACTTATAAAATTCCAGAGGATGTTTTAAGGACATATTTTTCAAGGAAATATACAAGACACATTTTTCATAAAAAATCATAATAGGTGTAAACATGGATTTTTCGTCTAGGGATTGAGGCCGTGACTATGGTCAAAAATGCGGGCATAAACATTCTTAGCTCGGTGTTGAGCCTCATTAAACTTGCATTTCTGAGAAGGTTTTTTCGAGATGTTTACGATATACCAAGTTTGGTATTTTTCGAACCATTTTTACCTTGTTCGAACCATTTTTGAATTTCTTATACCTATTTCAAACTATGTACAAAACGGTTGGCACGAAGGATCATAGATAGGGGATGAACCTTGCTAAACTTGCACTGGATCTCTACAGAAACATCATATTGTGAGTCTGAAAATGATTTTTTCAAAAATTCATGAGCATCAAATCATGTACATGTAGTCAAACCGGACCCACTTCCTACCGATTCGGTGGACATTTGTCTTTTTCGTTAGGGGTGTACAGAAAGGTTTGAGATATCCCGGTTGGGACATTGGCCATGTAATATGGTATAGTATTTTAAAAAAATGGAGTGGGACCATTTTGAAACTCTCACTTGGTGGTTCCTTCACAAAACACCCTGTTTTTCGCACTCAAAAAATGGAAAATGTATTTTTTGAGCGACGAATTGGAAAACTTCTTCCTGCAACATTGTTCTCCATCCCAATATACACGTGTGTGCACAATAGGAGCACCTTATCACAAAATATGCCGTGATTCTGGCCATAACATTGGTCGTTTGACCCGAAAGCCATGAAACCTTGAACATGATATGTCATTTCTGAGAAGGTTTTTTCAGACACTTGCAATATACCAACTTTGGTATTTTTCCTTATAACTATGTCACATAATATGACGCCACGCAAAGGATTCATCTTGTTTGGACCGTTTTTGAATTTCGTATGCCTGTTTCATAATATGGTCAAAACGGCGGGCGTGAAGGTTCTTCGCTAGGGGATGAGCCTCACTAAACTTGCATTGGATATCTGATAAAACAGCATATTGTGAGTCTAAAAATGATTTTTTCAAAAAATCATGAGCAATATATAAAGTACCTGTAGTTCAAATTGGACCCGCTTCCTATCGACACGGCATGAATTTGTGTTTTTCGCCATGGGTGGACGGAAATGTTTTAGATACCCTAGTTAGGACATTGGCCATGTAATATGGTCTAGTATTTTTGAAAAATAGGGAGCTACCATTTTGAAACTTTCACTTGGTAGTTGCTTAACAAAACGTCTCGCTTTTGGCACTCGAAAAATAGAAAATGGCCTTTCTATGCGATAAAAAGGAAAACTTCCTCCTGCAACATTGTTCGCCATCCCAAGATACACGTGTGTGCACAACACGGGCACATTATCACAAAATATGCCATGATTCTGGCCATAACATTGGTCGTTTGGCCAGAAAGCCATGAAACCTTGAACATGATAGGTCATTTCTGAGAAGGTTTTTTCCAGACACTTGCAATATACCAACTTTGGTATTTTTCCTTGTAACTGTGTCACATAATATGACGCCACACGAAGGATTCACCTTGTTTGGACCATTTTGAATTTCTTATGCCCGTTTCAAAATATGGTCAATACGGCGGGCGTGAAGGTTCTTCGCTAGGGGATGAGCCTCGCTAAACTTGCATTGCATCTCTGATAAAACAGCATATTGTGAGTCTAAAAATGATTTTTGCAAAAAATCATGCGCATTATATAATGTACCTGTAGTTCAAATTGGACACGCTTCCTACCGATTCGGTATGAATTTGTCTTTTTCGCCATGGGTGGACGAAAAGGTTTTAGATATCCTAGTTGGGACATTGGCCATGTAACATGGTCTAGTATTTTTGAAAAATAGGGTGGTACCATTTTCAAACTTTCACTTGATAGTTGCTTAACAAAACGTCCCGTTTTTGGCACTCGGAAAATAGAAAATGGCTTTTCCGTGCGACAAAATGGAAAACTTCCTCCTGCAACATTGTTCGTCATTCCAATATACACGTGCGTGCACAATATGGGCATATTATCACAAACTATGCCGTGATTCTGGCCATAACATTGGTCGTTTGCCCGAAAGCCATGAAACCTCGAACATGATAGGTCATTTCTGAGAAGGTTTTTTTGAGACACTTGCAACATACCAAGTTTGGTATTTTACCTTGTAACTATGTCACAAAATTTGACACCACATGAAAGGTTTACCTCGTTTGGACCGTTTTTGAATTTTTTATGCCCGTTTCAAAATATGGTCAAAATGGCGGGCCAATCAGAAGAGAGAATAGGGCTACCCACGGATCAACCCAATGAAGGAGATATCAACCATTCAGATGCCCTCCATCCAATGACACAATGTGGTGCTCGCCGAAGTGGACAGGGGTAGTTTAGTAAAATCACAGGCAATCGAGAGGGAACATCCATGCGGACCACGCCCCCAAACCCTAGCATTCTTCCTCTACCTTCACGCGTGAGACCCCACCTCCTCTCTTGGTCTCTCCAGATCCCCACCAAACCCTACTACTGCCGCACCCCACCGCCGTTCCGGCACCTGGACGTCCCGCCGCCTGCTCGCTAAACACCACCGCCTCGCTAACCCTAGCCCTAGATTGCCCCCAAGACGGTGTCGAAAATGATGGGGCTAGGCCTCGGGCTGGGAGTGGTCTTCTACCGGTTCTGGATGGGTCGAATCCACAGCAACCGTGGCTAGCTTGGTCGCTGATGCGCGCGTGCATCGCTAGGACGATGTGCGACGCTCTGTCGAGCTCGCCTGCCAGCGTCCTTGGTGCCGGTGGCCGCAAGATCTAGCGAGGGATGGATGGATGGAGGGGACGGCGGCCACTTCCTTCAACGCCGCCAGGCTCCTCGCGTCGGTGGCCTCGAGATTCAGCGCCGCCCTCCTTCCGCGCGTCCTCAATCCCACGTTAGGCCACATCTCCACCGTAGCTGCCCGTCAACTCTGACCACCTCGCCTCTCGCCATGTCGTAGGTACTGCTTCTCCCCTCCAACTACTACTCCTCTTCGATCTGCTCTGCTACCTAGGCTTTTAATGCTCCAACAGTAGTATATGTGTAATTCTTGTGAAATGTGCATGCTAGGCGAAACAGATGACTATGTTATTTAGTATATGTGTAATTATATTGTCAGTATTCATTAAATTCCTATTTAAGTAAGATCTGTAGTTGGAAGGTGGTGTTCTTATGCTTAATAGTTAATAATGGGATCGATTTGAGCAAGTGGTTTTATTTATAGAAGATAAACATATCTCTAGTTGCAACTTACATGGATCTCTGGTTGATTCTTTGCTCACTCTTGTGACCAAAGGAAAGTATCTTTGTTGGGTTGGTGGGGTGTTAATGTGGCTCTGATCTACCTCCTGATTAATACAGATCAATGGATGCGTGCATGAATGAATGGTGATGGTTGTCTGGGTTAAATGTGCTCATGCGTGGTGTTATTGCCGTGTTCTAATCTGGGTTCGGTGTTTTGGTGGTGACTCGCAGGTTGGCAAGGTCGGTGGTGAGAAGTGGAAGTCCCTGACCGATGCTATAAGTTTGTTTCCCCTTCCTGCTCTCTCGGGCTGCTAGGTTGTCAGTCTCGATCTCATCCTGTAGTTCAGTGATTTGAATTCATGCCATGTAATGGGTTGGTGTTACGGAATTAAACAACTAGGCTAGTGCCGGCTAGAGATCCCAAGTTTTAGTTTTCGAGGGACCAAATCACATCCGTCGTATGATTTTTGATTGATATTAGAACTGCGGTGCTACAACATGCTAATATTGCTGCCACGAAAATATAATACGACATCTAATGGCAATGTAATGAGTGTTCATGTTATTCAGTTATGTATTTCTTTGTCGAAGTTAAAGAAAGCCATTGAGAAAGAATTGTATGTGATGCTTTTTTCTTATTATTCCTATAGGTTCCGTGCTTTGTTGATGATTAAGAATCTTCTGTAACACCAATAGAAAATGCTTTTTCACATAATATGTCAATGTCACCTTTATATTAGTGTTCTTGCAAACTTGAAGCATAGTTCTTGTCTATTGTTTTTCATAGGATTTGTTGTTCCTTTTCATGACTAGCATACTTCTTGTGTCATCTTTGCTGCTTCTATTAATATGCACCCATTGTCTTTGTTATAAGATATAAATAAAAATGAGCGCACTTTTAGTTGCTTCTCTAGTCTGCATTGTTGTATGAGCTTCAATTTTTATCTCATTTTCCAATACTGAAAGTAAGAAGTATACTTGTAGAATTTGGGTTATTATTAGTTCTTGTATCTATGGAAATATTATTACTTGGTGTTTCCTATGTGCATGATGTTTAATTTCTTTATTTGCTGTACCTGTAGGTGGTGGGCTGGGGATTGGGTTTCCTGTGCATCTGGGTTGTACATAATTTTAACAGGTTTTATCTCCTGGCTTCTCCTCCATTTCAGATTATGCTGCTCTTGACTGTATGATTTTCTTGTGTCGCTTTTGCTGCTTCTGGCTATTGCATCTTGTGGACCTAAACATACTTGTTTTAATTTACTAGGGCGAGCATACTTATTGAAAGTGCCAAGTTGTTGCTCTTTGGTATCATGTGCTTGTTTTGATGGTCATGTGCTTCTGGCCTGCAATGGTAGTTGCATAAATGTCTAATTTCTCTATCAGTTTGGTTAAATAGATTATATGTTTGGTGGCTTGAGAAACTGCTAGTTCGTAAGTTCTATGTAGGCTATATTTTGAGCTGCTAGTTTAGGCTAGGCTATCTCTACTTTGTCAACTATTGTTAGGTTTGCGATCTGGAACATTTTGTTTATTCGGGTATATGCATTGACCACAGTTCTCATTCTGTGATGAAAATCATGCCATGATCTAGAAATTAACATGTTTTTTAATACTTTGCTTCTCACTATTTTATTTTATATCCTATAGGTTCTGGCCTTCCTTCATCTAAAATTTATTTACAAAGCTCTAGAAGGAAAGAAGCAGGAACATACACCGATTGAAGCGTTAAAGCTTATTAGAGCCGGTAGCACCAAACAACGGCAGGCTGGCGAGGAGAGGAGCCACTGGAGGCGAATAAGACTGGATGCTGATGACATGCCGCAAAGCCCCGTGTGTGCTCCCGTGTGCGCTAATTGTTGTAGCTTGTGCTCCTGCGTGCATCTTTAGCATATTAGCTACACTTGTGTAGGTACTAGCTTTTTCTTGTGTAGATACTACATTTGTTGCCAGATTCTAGGATTTTATAATAATTACAGTTTCTCTTTGATGATTTTCTTTCTTAAATGTGCTTTATTTATTCTCAAATGTAGAAATCGAAACTTGGCTAACAAGTGGGGCCTAGTACTGTCTGGCCCAAATAATATTGAAAAAGGAAAAAAACTGGACCGTGTAAGGCTAAGCCTAAATAAAGGAATGAACCATAAAAAGGCCAAGGCCCAAAGGCCTAAATAGGAATAGACTAAATAAACTAAAAGGCCAAGAACTAAATAGAAATGGACTACAAATAACCAAGAAGGCCATGTAAAAAGGCTAAAATTATTGGGCTTGGCTCATGTGAAACACCTAATTGGACCGGGCTAAATTTGGTCGACGACCTTTTCAATTGGTCACAGATTTGCCACGTAGGATAGGCTACGTAGGATCTGACGTGGATAGGGAAGATAGTCTACGACCAATACAGTTGGTCATAAAATCTGTGACCATCTATATTGGTCATAGAATTCTATAACCAATTTAGAAAAAAGGTCGTGGTGTTTAACTAGTGACGCTCAGCTTTTGACCATCTGTATTTGGTCACAAAAAGGTTATAAATTAAAAACTATGACCTTTCAGTGACCAATATGGAGGGCCATGTATCACCAGATTTCTCGTAGTGTCAAATGTAGAGAGGTGCAAGAACATCCTTCTTCTTCAGTCTACCAATAGCATTAAAGCGAAAACCACAAGGGGTGTCTAGACCACGATCCTCATACCCTAGAATAGCCGCAAGCTTGGACAAAGTTGCTTCCTTGACAACTCCTTGGGTCATCCAAGTCATCTTCCTTGTGTTAGAGGTGCCAAAATGCACAGTGGCATAGAACTGAGCCACAAGTTGGGGGTCAAAGTCTTGTTGGAACTCTAGTAGAGGAAGCAAACCAATGTGGGTGCAAATCTCTTTGGCCTCCCCAAAGTAGTCAATATGTTTGCCCATGTGAGCCATATCAATCCATTTCTGATCCACAAACAGTTTATTATTGTGCATAAGAACTTCTTTGAACACCCTCTCCTGAAAGTCAGTGAAGAATAGGCTACCTTCACGGTCATGGTCACGATTACGAAGATACGGGTTCTTTTTCATCTGGACAGAAAAGTCATCCTCAGATAGATCTGACAGAAGCCTTGACCCTGCTCGCCCAGGACTCACACTCTTGGAGTCCCCAGTGGTAGGGGGAGCACGAGATGGAGGTGGAGCACGACCATGACTAGCGGACCGCTTGGAGGACTCTCCACGCCTACCCCGAGTTGACTTGAGCTTCATACGGCTGCTAGGTTGGGGCATGACCTATTCTTTCAACTCCTCCTCCTCCTCCACAATCTCGTGACTAGCCTTGCTCCTCTTCCGAGAGCCCGAGCCACCTACACTTGTGAAAGCAGTTGGGGAAAAGCACGGATATGAGGGCACAAGATCCAGAAACAAGAGATGCAAGTAATCCTGGTTTTGGGCTGGATTTGGGTTCTATGATGTCCGATAGTACCAAACGTGCGACCGGTAGTACCGCACACAAGCGGTAGTACCAGAAAAAATTCCAATACTACCAGAGGTGTGGGACTGAACGCAAATCTGGTAGGGAGGGACCTCAATAGAGCACAAATCCACACAAAAGGAGGATTCCCAAGTACAAGAGGTGTGTATTGGCGAGGTATGCAAAGGAAACAACCATCCAATGGAGATTTTGACCAACAAACCTGGATCTAGATTCAAGTAAAAATGCAGAGATCAGAGGAAAGAAGGTTGTACCAGTGTCCATGGTGGTGGAGATCGATGGGGAGGGTGCATGGAGGCCGGATCCGGGAGGAATCCGGCGGAGGTGCGGTTCTAGGCGATGGTAACGTTACGTGAGGGAGAGGGGGAAAAGTGAGGCACTAAGGGGTGCCTCCCCACCAAACCCCTCACTTCACCCAACCGGTAGTATCAGGTTTGTGTCTGGTAGTACCGGGCACCAGTAGTGCCGCAAAAATTCCTGGTACAGCTGGACCTGGGGCAGTTTCCAGGATATCTCCTTAGAACTGGCCTGGTCCGGTAGTACCGCCAAAATCCACAGTAGTACCATTCATCGGTAGTACCGCAGAATTTTCCGGTACAGCTGGACCGAGGGCAGTTTCTAGAATTTCTCCTAGGAACTGGCCCGGTCCAGTAGTACCGTAGAAAATCTGGTAGTACCGGTGAGGCTAGAAGTGCACTCCACAGTAAAAACAGGGGTAGGGTGGGATCTTGTGCAATAGAGGAGGGCTAAGGGATTTGAGAGAAAAAGGGCTTAGGATAAGATGTCCATGCTGATTGTGGGAACAATGCACTCAAACATGTTAAGAAGCGACAATAACCACCAAATGAGAGTTCAAGTTACCAAACGTCAAACAAAACCAAAACATGAAAACATGAGGAAAGAGCAACCTCTCGTGAGTCAGAGGGTTGGTGGCTACGGCCACCATGTTTGAGTATACTTGGCTTGGCACCGTGAAGATATATCTTTGCCCCATTACCAAAACGCTTCACTGAAGCTCACATATCACAAAATGATATTAAGAGAATGAATTTCTTACTTTAGGCATAATGGGGGACAGATAGCCCAATCAATTAGGACCACACTCCCCCTATATCCATGCCTACATCTAGATCAAATAACACATGAATGCATGGGTATGGGTGCATGATCTCAAGCCAAATTTCTTGAATATATGATATTTAGCTCATGCCTTAACTCTCGGAATCTCTTCTCATCAAGGGACTTGGTGAAAAAATCTGCTAGATTCTTCTCGGTGCTCACATATGAGAGGTCAATATCTCCATTGTTCACATGCTCCCAGATGAAGTGATGGTGAATATCAATATGCTTCGTTCTTGTGTGTTGCACTGGGTTGTAGGTGATCTTGATTGCACTTTCATTATTACAAAGAAGAGGTACTTTGTCACAAGTGACACCGTACTCATTTAAAGTTTTCCTCATCGACAATAATTGAGTACAACAACTAGCAGCCACAATATACTTGGCTTCAACAGAGGACAAGGAGACACAATTTTGTTTCTTTGATGACCAACACACCAAGGACCTACCAAGGAATTGGCAAGCCCTAGAGGTTGATTTCCTTCCAACTTTGTCTCCTGCCCAATCCGAATCCGTGAAACCATGAGGAACAAATCTTGCTCCCTTGGGATACAATAAGACAAAGTTTGGGGTATCAACTAAATATCGAAAGATTCGCTTGACTGCCACATGGTGGATTTCTTTTGGGGTGGCTTGAAACCGTGCACAAATACCCACACTTAACATGATATCTAGTCTAGATGCACAAAGATAAAGCAAATAACCAATCATAGATTGATATACCTTTTGATCCACATCTTTACCCTTAGTATCGAGAGTGAGATCACACTTCAGAGGCATGGGAATTTTGGCTCCATTTAAATCCGACAACTTGAACCTCTTGAGCATATCTTGAATGTATTTGGCTTGATTAATGAAGATACCTCCAATCAATTGCTTCACTTCAAATCCAAGAAAGAATTGCAATTTTCCCATCATAGACATTTCAAACTCATCGGTCATTAGCTTAAGAAAGACATCATTGAAGGCTTTGTTAGGAGAAACAAAGATAATATCATCAACATAAATATGACATATAAATAAGTTTCCTCCAACTCTCTTAGTAAAAAGAGTGGGGTCAATTAATTCAACTGCAAAACCACGGGCTACCAACAACTTTCTAAGGTATGGATACCACGCACGTGGAACTTGTTTAAGTCCATAGAGTGCCTTATCAAGTTTGTAGACATGATTTGGAAACTTGGGGTCCTTAAAACTCAAAGGTTGCATGACATACACCAACTCATTTAAGGGACTATTAATAAATGCAATTTGAACATCCATTTGTTTAACTTAAAGTTATGATGAGATGCAAATGAAAGCAAGATACGAATGGATTCAAGACGAGAAACAGGGCCGAAAGTTTCACTGTAGCCGATACCCTCGACTTGGGAGAAGCCTTGAGCCACCAATATTGCCTTGTTGCGAATGACCATCCCATTTGCATCTTGATTGTTCTTGAAGACCCACTTTGTTCCGATGACATTATGGCACTCCTTGTGATGAGGGTTTAACTCATCAATGCCCATTGTTATGGACTTGGGTTTGGGAGAAGGAGGGAGCGTTGGAGACATCTATCGGCTAGCAAACAAGCACACAGGGGACTCAAAGGTTTACCCAGGTTCCGGCCTCGTAGAGGTCCCTACTCCTGCTTGTCTGCTTGTGGAATTATCAAAGCAATCGCAGATTACAATGGTGCGCAGATGCAATATGGCGAGGGTTGTGGAAACTAGGGTTGCATTGTCCTCCTCGCCTTCCCCTCCTAGCCTTTATATAGATAGGCTATGTCTCGGGTAGTAGGTCAAGTCGGTTGCATGTTAGGGTTTTCCCCTTTTAACTTTCTATCTTTAGCTTCTTCTTATTCTTCAAGCAATCTAGAGTCCGTAGGTTACTTGAGTGCTTCATTTGGGCCTTGGCGACACCGTGGGCCTCTACACATTCAGGCCGTATATACCAAGCTCGAGTAACTGAAGGGTATACCCATGTCAGTAGCCCCCGAGTGTCCAGTGGAATCGCAGATTCGACTGGAGACTTTATGAAATCTTTCGAGTGCATGACTTAGTATGTTTTTCGACTGCTCTGTTTATGTCATAGGGATTGTTGATGTGCGTGCCTGATTTAACCGATGTACCGATATCAGTTAACTACCTTAGGGTAAAAGAACGCCATCTACTCAAATTCGAGTCCCCGGACTCGAATCCAGAAAAGTCCTGGTGTAATTCGACTCAAGCCGCGGAGGTCTTACAGGAGTCGAATTCCAGTTATATGGGTGTGAGCACTCGACGCGTCTGTCGAGGCATGTTCATCGTACCTGTAGGCACGGATATATTTCTGGTAGTGCACAACAGATGCGTTGCCAGGCCTTATTCAGTTCTTATCTTCACGCTGTAAGCACGGCATCCGAATTTTATCATCGCGTAGACGATTTGGGTGACCCAGGAGACGCAGTCTCTTTGTAGGGAAAAATTATGAGGCGGTGTCGCCATAAACTTTGAGTGTGGATGTTATCAACACACAGTACTTTGTACAAATAATCATAGGGTGCGCGACCAGCGCTCCCTATGGGAGTAGCCCCCAAGTGCCTGGTTGAGTCGAAGACTCAGACAGGGACTAAATGACTTTTGCGACTGCTGTCATCTTTTGTTTGCTTGTTTCAGTCGAATTTGTTTCCGGCGCTCCCTATGGGAGTAACCCATGTCCATAGTCGAACCGTGTTTCGAGTGGTTGGGTTTGCCTTGATTGTCCATATTCCTGCAAAAGGAGAAGAAAAATCGTAGGGTGCACGACGAGCGCTCCCTATGGGAGTAGCCCCCGTGTGCTTGGTGGAGTCGAAGACTCGAGCAAGGACTAAAGTAGTCGAAGTCTTCTGCTGCGTAGTTTTGATGACGTCAGTGTTGACGATTTCATGACCTCAGTTGCCTGCGTGAGCAAGTTTGACGGGACGTGACGAGCGTGTGTCCCACTCCCTGACTTTGATTTGACTGGGCGTGCGTAATCTTTATTTTAACTGCGCCTCCTCGATTTCTGTGTGTAATGGGAGTAGTGGGGGGACGGTTCGCGTTTCAGCTCTTCCACGTGTCGAGCGCGATGAACGCCACACGTTTGGTAGGGTTTTTCTAGGCCATTGGATTGCATCTTCGAGGGGTTAAGTAGTGACGCTGCGATGGTAAATTTCACATCTACTCTCATTCATCCTTTTCCTTCATCGCCATTCCCGCTCCTCCTCTGCTTTCTCTCGCTCTTTTCCCTCCACAGCGCTGGACCAGCTCCGCACATTTCCTAGCTACTTCCTCTGGTCGCATCGCCACCGCGTAATGGGGAAGAAGAAGGGAGGTGTTGTCGCTGATCCCACTGCTGCCGCTGCTGCGAAGAAGAAGAAGGGAAGCTCCGCCGCCACGGGCACCAGCACCACCACCAGCAGAAAGAAGAAAGGCACGGGCACCCGCGTCACGAATGGCGCGTGGCGTCCATCCGTCATCAAGTCCTATGATCTTTGTCTTCTTCGCCAGGACGGAGTGTTGTCCGCCATAGTCGCCGACGCGCGTGTCCCCAGCGGCGAGGTAATCCCCTCTCCTCCTGCCGGTTTTCGAGTGATGTTCCTAGCGTTCATCATTCGCGGCCTGTCGTTGCCCCTGCATCCTTTCTTCAGGGGCCTTCTTTGTTTTTACGAGCTCCAGCTCCATTAGCTGTCCCCTAATTCCATCCTCCACATTGCGTGCTACATCACCCTTTGCGAGTGCTGGCTCGGAATCAAGCCGCATTTCGGCCTTTTCAAGCGCCTCTTTAAGTTGAAGCGCCAATCGGCGTCTGGCTCCGTAGTCTACGATGTAGGCGGCTGCGGAATCCACGTCGATCCATCCGCCACATACTTCGACATCAAGCCGGTGATGTCCGTCCAAGGGTGGAGGGACAAGTGGTTCTACGTTTGCGACCAGAAGGCCGACGGAGACCACTTCGGACTCGCGCCCTTCGACCCCTTGACGCCATGCAAGAGGAGGCGCTCCTGGAAGAATGTGGTTATGCCCGGCGAGACCGCGGAGACAGATGTGCTGTACGAGCGCGTCTGCGACCTCGAGAGTCGCATAGGCAAAGAGGAAGGAGGTTGCGCCCTCATTCGCACGTGGCTGCGCCATCGCGTCCAGCCCCTGCAGGCCAGAGTTCATCCCATGTTTTAGTGGGCTGGTGCTGACGATGTCACTCGCGTGTCTGCCGATGGCATGTCCGTGAGTGAGGTAGATAAAAGGGTTCGACTGGTCACCAAGTACACCGCCAAGGATGTGCTCCCCAGTGAACCAGTCGTTCCTCCGTTCGATGCTGCTAATCCTCCCCCTGAGGTATAGTTGTGCTACGCAGTAGCTTAGTTTGTTGATGGCTTCTTTGATGTTTCTTAAATTTGTGCTAAATTGTGATCTGTATGCAGGATTGGGCGGTGTCACCCTGTATGCCCCCTCTTCCCGAGGGGGTTATCCCTCGCGGGGCCTTGGAAGAGGACGAGTCGGAGTCGACCGTCCCATCTGATGTGGAGGAGGAAGCCCTCGAGTCCGGTAGTCCGGATACTCACAAGCGTTCGCGTAGCAAGGATTCCGATGCGTCGTCTCCTTCAACCCCGAAAGGTGCAGGCGTTGGTGTAGAGTCGCCGATCCCTGCCATTCCTGTGAGTGCTGTGGCACCCTCTTCTCGCAAGAAGATGCGACTGCCAAAGGAGTCCTCGTCAGAGTCGGGGGAGCCAACCTTTGACTTTGATAAGTTTGATTGGTAAGTATTCAAATCTTCCTTTTTGGTTCTTCTTTTTGCAGTTGCCTTTTCTTGATGTTTGATTTTATCTTGCAGTCAGCAGGCGTCGTCATCTTCTGGCGACGTCCAATTTTTGAAAGAATCTGGAGTCGCGACCTCTAGAGCCAAGAAAGAGGTTGAGCGTGCTCCTTCTCCTCGGTTGGTGGCCCACTCCAGGCATAATTTATCAAGCTCTCCACACAATGGGGAGCATCGGATGGTTGCCCGGATGACTGTACACCAGTCGACTTCGGAGTCACTGGAGGATCATGTGAGTGTAGCCTCTCTTCTTCTCGTGGTGCAGTCGATGTTTCCTATGGCATCTACTGACTTTGTTGTTTTCTTTTTTGCGATAGCTCCTTGTGAAGGAAGCCGCTCATCTGGCGGACCAATTGCTTGCGATGGGTCGCCAGCATGGAATGCTGGATACATGATATCGCGTGGTGTAAAGTAAGTGCCCTTTTTTTCTCATTCGTCTACATCGTTGTCCTATAGTCGACTGATAATCAATCCCTTTTGTGCTGTCTTGCAGCTGAACATAATGCCCTTCTTCGCGACACTGCCGCCATGGAAAAGATGCTCGCCGCGGCTGTGAAGAGCCGCGATGAGGCAATCGCGGCGCGTGACGAGGCGCAAAAGCGCGAAGAGGGCCTGTGTGCCTCCATTGCAGCTAGGGAGAAGTTGTTCAAAGAACAACTTTTCTCTATTGCCAAGGCCCTCTTAGGTACCTTGCTTGGATATCATTATCGTTCTTTTGTTCGATTTTATCGCTGGTGGTGACTTTCGTGCCCCATGCGTGGGTTTATGTACATATGCTGGCGACTTGAGCTTCAATCCTCAGACCCTCCGTCGTGACGATGCCTTGGCGGGTGCACTTTCAGCAGTCGAGGACCACAGCGCCGTCGTTCAAGATATGCTTTCCAAGGCCAAGGGCGTGCTCAGTCGCCTTCGGGAGGAGCTGGCACCCAAGGCTGAACATATCGATAACATGGATGAGCTAGTGGATTCTCTCGCCGGGGGTGTCCCTGTAAGCTTCAAGAATTCGCTTCGTGTGGCTGGCGCATCAATGTCACTTGCTATGGTGCAGGCCCACGGAGTCGAAGTTGATCCTGCAGCGGTCTCGAGGGCGATGCCCATTAGCGCGGACGGCCAACAGGTAGTCTTTTCTCCCTTTGCGACTGCCTGTGGCAAGTATGGGCCGCAGCTGATTAGCACAGTTGCGAAGTACTATGAGGAGCTACAACGAGCCAAGAAGGCGGCAAAGGCTACGGGGTCAGGGGCTGGTGGAAACTTAGTGGCGTCTAATGCCACCACGGACTCGATGAGGCCCCCGAAGCTGTCCAAGTCGAAGAAGCCAATTGCTCCTCAGTAGCTTTGTAATAGTTAATTAGTTTATGTCCTTTGTCAAGAACATGCCTGTTGGCGAGTGTATCTGCTGATACTTTTGCTAATCTTGAATGAACTCGAATCTTTTGTGTATGCATCACTTTGGTCTTCTTATTTTTCTTCTTGCTTGGCTTGTGATAGGGCACGTCGAGTGAACCATTGAGGAAACCTCATTATTCGCCGCCCCTTGATGATACTTTGGCAGCGCCGCGCTCGAGGGTGGATGAGCTGTCTCTGCTGTCACGACTACGTGATCGTGTGAAGCAGTTGGAGCGTGAATTGCCCGTGCTCCGCGGTAACACAGATGTATGGAAGTCAAAGGCAGAGAAGGCCACCGCCCGAGAACAATATCTGCTGGGGGAGATGACGCAGCTGGGCAACCAATTTAAGTGTTAGTTTGCTTGCTCTTATCTTTTCTTTGTAGTCACTCCCAATGGTGTGCTGTCCTTATGCTTCCGTTGTTGCTTTGTATAGTTGTTAGCACGCGCCATCCGCATGATGAGAAAGATAGGATTGCCATTCGTATGCATGACCTGATCCAAGAGAAACTTCAGGAGAGTGGATACTTCTGGGTGGATCATGATCGTGGGATCGCACTGTGACCCTACAGGATCGTGCGTCGCGAGTGCTGCACTTTCTGAAGAAGTCGCAGTCATGCTTGAAGAACATTTATCGGACGATGTTTCCGCTGGATGTTACTCCTTCGAGCCTGCTGGCCCTTCTTGCGAAGTTCCAAGACCTGGCTGCGGTTCACGAGTGTGTAAGGCAGCAGTTGGTGGCTGGTGCCAAGGCCGCTTTGTCGCTGGTGCGACTGCATAGGCCTGATGTAGACGTTGCGGCGAGTGCGGCCGGTCCACCTACACCACCAGCGCGTTCTGTTTGGAATATGGTGCCACACTATCAGGCGGTGGATCGCCCAGCAGAGGAGATCGTCGACTTCTTCGAGGAGCAGACCAACGTTCTCTTTTTGCAATAGTAGCCAAGTTTGTATCCTGCACATAGACGTACCAATGCTGTAAAGTTTGTATGTAATGATGTGCATAATTGTTGATGACGTATAAAGAGCTTGTTAGCGTGTATGTTTTGTGAGTGCGTTGCACTATGTGACTCTTTTTCGTTAGCCTGGCCATGCGCTTATTTCATTCCCTTGTCAACCTGTCAGGTGCGTTGCAACTGGGTTGATGTTGTTCAAGGGTTTTGATTGATGCGCCAGCTACTCAGGATATCGCGTTTTAGTTCGTAGAACAGATGTGTAGGGTGGCGCAACCCCCGAGTGGATAAGTTGCGAAAAAAGAAAGGAGAAAACAGAGTTTTGGGGCACTTAGCTTTATTTATTCGTGAGACAGTACGAAGTACAATGTGTGGCTAAGTAGCCTTGGCTGAGTGCCTTATTTGCGATGTAAAGGTAAAAACGACTAAGGGTAGAAGCGTCGTAGTTGTGCGACGTTCCAGGGGTTGGAGTATGCGACTCCTGGCTCTAAATCTTGAAGGCGATAGGCGCCACCTAGGATTACTTCTGTAATCACGTATGGTCCCTCCCAGGGGGACTCGAGCTTGAGATGTCCTTGCTGCTTCAGTCGCAGGACCAGGTCGCCTTTGACGAAGGATCTGGGGCGTAGCCTCCTACTGTGATAGTTACGCAGGTTCTGCTGGTAGATCGTTGATCTTTCCGTGGCGATTTCCCTTGCCTCGTCAAGGAGGTTGACGGAGTCTTCGAGTGCCAAGGTTGACTCCTGCTCGCTGTAGGCAACCACGCGCGGCGCTTTGTACCGGACCTCAGCGAGTAGCACCGCTTCAGCCCCGTGCACCATAAAGAATGGGGTGTAGCCCGTAGCACTGTTTGGAGTTGTGCGTAGGCTCCAGAGTACTTATTGCAGTTCGTCTGGCCAGCCACCTGCGGCTTGTTCGAGTGGCCAGAGGAGTCGCTTCTTGATGCCGCCGTAGACGAGCCCGTTCGCCTTTTCAACATAACCGTTGGTCTGTGGGTGTGCCACCGAGGCGTAGCTGATGTTGATTCCCAGATTCTCGCAGAATTCTTGGAATTTCTTGGACATGAAGTTTGTCCCATTGTCGGTGATGATGTTGTGCGGCACTCCGAAGCGATAGACGATGGACTCGAAGAACTTTACTGCACTGTGCCCTGGTTGATTGGTCCCTGGCATGGCCTCTATCCACTTGGTGAATTTGTCAACTGCGACCAAGAGGTAAATGTAGCCTCCTTGTGAGGACCTTGGGAGCTTGCCAACCATATCGAGTCCCCATTGCGCGAAGGGCCAGGCCAATGGAATTGGCCGAAGCTCTGTGCCAGGTTTGTGCAGCTTGTCCGCGAATCGCTGGCAAGCGTTGCATTTTTGGACGATGTCCTTGGCATCGCGCATGGCTGTAGGCCAGTAGAATCCAGCTCGTAGAGCTTTGGCAACGAGGGCGCGACTGCCGGCTTGGTGCCCGCAGGTCCCCTCATGGATGTCGAGGAGAACAGCTCTTCCATCGGCCGTGGAGACGCATCGTTGGAGTACTCCTGTGATGCTGCGTTTATACAGTTCGTCGTTGATAACAGTGAATGCCTTGGATCACCGTGCGATGTGCCATGCATCAGTCGGATCGTCCGGTAGCCCTTTACTGAGGAGGTATGTGATGTACGGTTGAGTCCAGGATTGCTCAATCATCATGACGCTCATTAGTCCCTCGAGTCCTATGTCCAGCTCCAAGTCATCGAGTTCCATTGGCTCATTGGGCGGCGTAGCCCTCGAGTCCGTTGCTACGCTTGTTTTCTTCTCTACGGCCTTTGGCTTGATGGAGCGTTCGCAGATGCGCTCGAGAAATACCCCAGGTGGTATGGGGGCGCAGGTAGAGCCTATGTTGGCGAGTGCGTCCGCCTCTTCATTGCTTTTGCGACCTATGTGCCGCAGCTCGCAACCGTCGAAATCCCCTTTGAGTGTGTCGTAGAGGTCGTGGTAGGCGATCATGTTGTTGTTCTGTGCGTCGCACTGATGCGTTGTTTGGTTGACGACCAACTTGGAGTCGCCGCATATAATGAGCCTCTTGGCGCCACAGGATTTTGCCATCCTCATCCCGTGTAGCAGGGCCTCGTATTCAGCTTCGTTGTTGGAGGCTGTGAACTGCATTCGCAGGATGTACTTTAGCTTGTCCCCTTGGGGCGATGACAGTATGACACCTGCACCTGCTCCGTCCTTCCGCTTGGATCCATCAAAGTGCATTGTCCAGAGATAGGACATATCTGGTTTTTCGGGGAGTTGGTTTTCCATCCAGTGCACAAGGAAGTCAGGAAGAACTTGCGACTTGATTGCGTCGCGCTTTTCGTATGTAATGTCTCGTGGAGACAATTCGATTCCCCAAAGCACGACTCGTCCCGTGGCGTCGGGGTTATTGAGGATATGCCCCAGCGGGGCGTCGTTGACCACCACGATTGGGTGTTCCTGGAAGTAGTGGCGCAGTCACTGGGCGGTCATGAAGATGATGTATGCCAACTTCTGGTAGTGCGGGTACCGCTGTTTTGTTGGCGTGAGGACCTCGCTGAGGTAGTAGACTGGGCGCTGTACTCCGTGGACCTTGTTTTCCTCGGCTCGTTCCACCTCGAGCACTGTGCTGACCACCTGGTTGGTGGCGGAGATATATAGCAGTAGCGGTTCCCTTTCTCGTGGGGTCACCTGTACTGGCGAAGTGGATAGCAGGCGCTTGAGGTCTTCGAATGCTTCCTGTGCTTCGTTGGTCCACTCGAACTTTTCAGCTTTGCGGAGGAGTTGGTAGAAGGGCAGTGCCTTTTCACCCATCCGACTGATAAATCGGCTGAGGGCCGCGATCCGCCCAGCCAGCTGCTGGATGCCCCTTATGTTTTTTGGCTTCTCCATGGCCAGTATGGCTTTTATTTTCTTCGGGTTTGCCTCGATTCCTCTTGCGGAGATGAGATACCCGAGTAGTTGCCCAGATGGTACGCCGAAGGCGCATTTGTCCGTATTGAGCTTGATCCGGTAGCGGTCGAGGTTGGCGAAGGTTTCGCATAAATCGTCGATTAGGGAGGTTTCCTCCTTGGTCTTGATTACTATGTCGTCGACATGGACTTGAATATTGCAACCAAGTTGATCCTTGAGGCAAGCCTGCATGCACCCCTGGTAGGTGGCTCCTGTGGTTTTTAGCCCGAAAGGCATTGTGTTGTAGCAGAACACACCGAAGGGCATTGTAAACGCCGTTTTTTTCTTGATCTTCCTCCTTCATTCGAATCTGATTATAGCCTGAGTAGGCGTCGAGGAAGCAGAGGCGTTCGCATCCCGCGGTGGAGTCGATGATCTGGTCGATTCGTGGTAGCGGGAAGTGATCCTTTGGACAATGCTTATTTAAAGAGGTGAAGTCCACGCACATCCACAGGATATCCATGTCCTTTTTTGGTACTAGCATCGTGTTGGCGAGCCAAGAACTCTCCTTGATCACGCGTATGAATTTGGCATCGAGGAGTCTATTGATCTCCATTCCAACTGCCTTTGCTCTTGGCTCAGATAATCGACGTATTGTTTGCTTGATTATCCTTGCGTCTGGGTTGACGTTGAGTGCATGCTCGGTGAATTCCCTGGGAACTCTTGGCATGTCCGCTGGACACCACGCGAAGATTTCCCAGTGCTCACGGAGGAATTCGACGAGCGCGAGTTCCTATGCAGGACTCAAGTTGTTGGCGATGAGGGCCGTCTTAGTGGGATCCGATGGGTGGACCTGCACATTCTTTGTGTGCACCGATGATTCGAAGGACAGATCGGGCGAGCTTGGCCGGCTCAGGGGAGGCAGACTGTTGTCTGTCAACTCCTTTAGCCTCGCGAGTTCTTCCTGCATGCCGAAGGACTGGGAAATTCTGTTGAATTCCCTGTCGCAACTGTCGGATCTTTCGAAGCTCCCATTGATCGTGATGACGCCATTGGGACCTAGCATTTTCATCTGCAGGTAGGCGTAATGTGGCACTGCCATGAACCTAGTGAACGCGACGCGCCCGAGGATGCAGTGGTACTGTGATGGCCAGTCGAGGCGCTCGCGCCGGAAGTTTTTCGGTGTGCCGAAGATGACGTCGAGGTTGATTTTGCCCAGGGGATATACCCCTTTTCCTGGGATGATTTTGTGGAATGTTGTGTCCGAGGCCTCTAGGCAAGTTAGAGGGATCCTCATTGCTCGCAAGGTACTCACGAATATAAGGTTGATGCCGCTTTCGCCGTCCATGAAGACGCGACTCATGTCGAAGCCTCCGATTTGCGCCTCGAGTACGAGGTGACAATGGCCTGGACGAGGTACTTGAGGCGGATGATCGCGTTTGTCGAATGTGATGCAGGACTCGCTTCCGCTGAGGTACTCAGTAGTAGATGGTGGCGAGTGTGTGGCCAAGTTGACTTGGCGAGTGATGGCCTTCTGCACCCGATTCGAGGGGCGTCCCTTTTGGATCATCATGGTACCCATGGCCCGTGGGTATGGTTCGCCCCCGTGGTGCTGGTCCGACGCAGCTGCGTTTGGGGGTGGTGGTGGCGGAGCGCCCTGTGCCACGGTGCCTGGAGCGGCTCCATAGCCTCTTTCGACTGCGTTGCGATTCATCCAAACCAATTCCTCGTGTAGCTTGAGGAACTCGCGGCAGTCCTTGAGGAGGTGGCTGGACTTCTTATTTCCATCATGCTTGTCGATGTAGAAATGCACCGTACATGGCCGGGACGGTTTGTCTTCAATGGATGTCGCGGGTGCCTCATCATGATTGCGGCGTTGCCATACTTGCGTGGTTTTCCCAGAGTCGCGGTATCTGCCGCTACGGTATCCGTTGTTGCGGTTATCCTCGCGTTTGTCCGCATAGCCAACTACGACCATGTTGATGTCGTCACGGTCATCGTAGATGCGGATGCGGCGTTTGCCTCGGCGGTCGCGTCTTCGCTCGAGTTCTGCCTCCTCGTCGGAGTGTACGCGATTCTTCACCGAATCTTCTCCATCGGCCCACCGATTCGTGATTTCCATCAGGTGGTCGATGGTCTTGGGCTTTGAGCGGTCCAGCTCCTCCCTGAGCTCTAGGCGGCGGACGCCGCCATTGAACGCGTCAATCACGCGATACTCCGAGATGTTCTCTGCGGAGTTCTTGATGATGGACCACCTTTGGATGTAGGAGCGTAGCGATTCGCCTGATCTTTGCTGGCAGCATCTCAGCTCTTCGATTGATGCAGGTCGCTTGTATGTGCCCTTGAAGTTGCGCACGAAGCTGTAAACCAGCTCATCCCAACTGCGAATGGATCCGTGTGGGAGGTTGTTGAGCCATGCTCGAGCGGCGCCTTGCAGCTGTAGCTGTAGACATTGCATGGTCGTGCTTCGACTGCCGCCGTGGAGCCTGACAGAGGAGATGTGGTCCTCCAGCCAGATCTTCGGGTCCTGTAGGCCGTCAAACTTCGGGTTCTCCGACGGGAGTTTGAACCCCTTGGGCATTCGCTTTTGCCTGATGGACCTGCTAAAGCATCTGGCGCCGCAGAGCTCCACATCTTCCTCTTCTGAGTCTGTCGACCGGGCGGGTCGCGCCCTTGATTTGTCGATCTTGCGCTGCGTGAGGTCATCGCGTGCGTCATAGTCGCGGTCATGTCGCCGTGAGCTACGGTGTCGAGACAGGTCGTGACTGTCGTCATTGGATGAGGGCGAGGAGTAGCGCTTTGCTAGCGTTTTGCCTTTTTTCGGCTCTGGTGTTGGCTCCTTATCGAGAGCAGCCTCGATTAGTCCCAAGCTCGCGATCGTAGATCGGTGCATGGCGGCTCGGGGATCTCCAGCTGGTGGCTGGTTGTTGAGGAGGTACATGGTGGCTGCTGTCACCGCAGCCTTTGGCGTCTTGGGGACCACGTTGCCACGTGTATCGACTATCATAGAGCTGAAGTCGAGGACCTTTGCAGCTTTTATGCATTCTTGCTCAGTGAGATGGGCCATCCGCGACCGCCTCTTGTTTGCGAGGTACTCGTTGCCCTTTGAGGAGGATCCTCCATGAGAGGAGAGCCCAACACGTCGAAGGCTCGACTCGTCCGCCGCCTTTTTACGCGCTTCGAGCTACGCGATTGTTTGCGCTTGGCGCTTAAATTCCTCCTTCAGGAGCCAATGGTAACCCATTAGAAGTTCTTGCGAGGAACATGGGTAAAGGGTTCCCCTGTAGGGCTTCGCGGTAGCGAGCCCATTCAAGGTCGTTGAGCCTGACCACGACGCGTTCGCCAGTTTGCTCGTTGGTTATGGTTGGAGGTTCGATTGCCCCTCCATTGTTGACGGGGGTGCGATTGCCACCATTGCCACTGTTACCGCCGTTGCCACCATTCGGCGGGTCGGTTTTGTTGCCACGGTTACCCGTGTTGTCGCGATTGGCGGAGGTGTCACCCGCATTGATGACAGCGCACATGAAGTGATTGGGGAAGCTGCTGCTCCCGCAACTCTCAGATCCGGAGCCGTAGGCTTCATCTTCAGTTGCCAAATCGCTCAGGTCGGATTCGCAACTGCTGTCACTGACCGTGTTCTCAACTGTTGTCGGGGTGTTGAGTTCACTGAGGGTGCCGATCGATGGAGGGAACCACGATGCTGGGGCAATCGACGGCACCGTCGGCTGGTCAGGCATGCAAAGCGTGCCCATCTGACCAACTTGGAAGCGGAAGCTCCCAATCGCCAAGCTGATTCTGTCGCCTACGGACTTGAAAGCTGGGCGAGTGGCTGACGTGTGCACGGTGAAGTCGAACGCGCCGAAGAGCTGGCGAATCTCCGCTGTTGCGAAGTTGTAGATCGTGGTTGATGTGGCCGAAGAAGCCGCAACATCAGCACTCCCAATTCCCACAGACGGCGCCAATTGACGAGGGTTTAACTCAACAATGCCCATTGTTATGGACTTGGGTTTTGGAGAAGGAGGGAGCGCTAGAGCGGCTAGCAAACAAGCACACAGGGGACTCAAAGTTTTACCCAGGTTCAGGCCTCGTAGAGGTCCCTACTCCTTCTTGTCTTCTCATGGAATTATCAAAGGAATCGAAGATTACAATGGTGCACAGATGCAATCTGGCGAGGGTTGTGGAAACTAGGGTTGCATGTGTCCTCCTCGCCGCCCCTCCTAGCCTTTATATA
Organism: Avena eriantha; assembly: GCA_910589775.1. Classification (NCBI taxonomy): domain Eukaryota; kingdom Viridiplantae; phylum Streptophyta; class Magnoliopsida; order Poales; family Poaceae; genus Avena; species Avena eriantha. Next base: position 241,268,499 of record OU342744.1, read on the forward strand.
GATAGGCTAGGTCTTGGGTAGCAGGTCGAGTCGGTTACATGTTAGGGTTTCCCCCTTTTAACTTTCTATCTTTAGCTTCTTCTTGTTCTTCAAGCAATCAAGAGTCCGTAGGTTACTCGAGTTCTTCATTTGGGCCTTGGCGACACCGTGGACCTCTACGTATTCAGGCCGTATATACCAAGCTCGAGTACCTGTAGGGTATACCCATGTCACCTTGGGTCTCTCCACCAATGACCACACTTTGTTGTGTTCAAAGTTATGAAGCTCTTCATGCATACCCTCAAGCCAATCAGGGTCCTCAAGAGCTTCATACACCTTTTGGGTCTTTTCATAAGAAATGAAACTATTGTGTCCAACAAAGTTAGCCACTTTGTTACGAGTAGTAATTCTCCTTTCAAGGTCACGAACAACATTTTCAAGAGTAAGTCCTTCTCGAATGAGCTTGTGATCCTCCTTGCTTCACGACGAGCATGAGCTTCCTCAACGGATTCTTGAGAAGCTACTTGGTCATCACCACCATTTTGATCCTCGTCTTGACCTTGAAATTGAGCTTGCTCCTCTCCTTGAGCTTCCTCGTCATTTTAACCTTGTACATCTTCATGAGCATGACCTTGGTCCATAAGGGGTGATTGACACCCATCATTTACTTGAGCTTGACCTTGATCATGACTTATCTCTTCAACGATGGCATCTTGATGGCTATGGGGTTGATGTAGATCTTGTGTAGGTGAGGGCTACACTTGAGTAGAGCATTGTCTTCTCCTTTCACCACAAGGGGTTCCTCAACGGGGCAGAAAAATCCCACACCCATTCTTCTTATGGCTTGAGGAGGAATTTCATCACCTGCATCACCAAGATCAATTTGCCCCACTTGGGAGCCATTATGCTCATCAAACTTCACATTAGAGGATACTATAACTTTCCCGGTGGACTTGTTATAGATCCTATAGGCATGAGAGTCCGATTCATAGCCAATAAAGATACCTTCAATAGTACGAGGCTTGAATTTAGATAACCGGTTACCTGACTTGAGAATATAGCATTTGCACCCAAACACCCGAAGGTAGTGAATACTTGGCTTCTTACCAGTGAGGATCTCATATGGATTCATATCCAAATGCTTGCGAAGATAAAGCTGTTTAGCAATATGACAAGCGGTTGAGATAGCTTCGGCCCAAAAGTTATATGGAGCCTTCAACTCCACAATCATGGTTCTTGACATATCCATAAGAGTCTGGTTCTTCCTTTCCGCCACACCATTTTGTTTAGGGGTATAAGGAGCGGAATATTGATGCTTGACCCCTCATCACCAAGAAACTCATCATGGGTGTAGTTCTTGAACTCAGTCCCACTATCACTTCTACTGGCCAAAATCTTCTTGTTATGTTGATGTTGCACTTCATTGGAAAAGTTGATGACGGTTTGTTGAGTCTCAATCTTCTTTTTGAAAACATATACCCATGTGTATCTTGAGTAGTCATCAATAATAACCAAGCAATACTTCTTCCCCCAAGGCTATCAAAGGATGGAGGACCAAAGAGATCCATGTGAAGGAGCTCCAAGATCCCATCGGAATAGATGGTTGTAGTTGGGGGTATGTCGTCTCATGGAGCTTCCCTTCAATGCATGCCCTACACACACGATCTTTGACAACATGAAAATTATCTTTTAAACCAAGGATGTGACATCCCATGTGGAGATTTTGAAAAGACCTCATGTTGACATGGGTAAAACGGTGATGCTAAAGACATCCCACGTAACCTTTAGCCATTAGGCAAGTCACGGTAGGTGTTGGTTTCTTATCAGAATTTACCACATACAAACCATTCTCGGCATACCCAACAAAGGCTATAGAGATAGTCTTTCTCCACATGAGAACCACAACGTTTGGGGTAAAGTAGACATTAAACTCCATAAGCGTGAGTTGATGAACGGAAAGTAAATTGTATGAAAGGGTTTTGACAAGCATAATGTCCACAATGGATATATTCGGTGTGACCACTACCTTACCCAAACCCAATACCTTAGATGTTGATCCATCTCCATAAGTGACACACATATTGGAAGTATTAGGTCTCATCAAGCATCTCTTTGGTTCCAGTCATATGACTTGTGGCACCATTATCAACCACCCATTTTCTTCCACCGGAAGTATATCCCTACAAGAAGCCAATGCTTATTTTTAGGTACCCATTGTTGAATGGGTCCTCTTTTGTTAGTCATAAGAAGCTTTGGAACCCAAATAGCCCAATGGTAATCATCACCATAAGAGGTTCCTACATATTTAGCATAGACATGGCCATCTTAAGATTTCATAAGAACATAGGAAGGATTATATTTTCCCGCGAAATCATTGTGAGAGGGTTCATCACCACTCTTATGGACACTTGGCTCCTTATCTTTTGCCCTCTCCCCCTCCTTCACAAAGGTGATCATTTTGGAAGGGGGTGGGCAAGATCTTCTTCTTCTTCTTGCTCTTGTTATTCTTCTTCGACTTGGATGCAAATCCAAGTCCTTCTTTAGCCACATTGTCCCTTTGATTGCTCAAAAGGGCATTTAGGCTTTTCTCACCTTGTATGCAAGAGACAAGGCCTTTCTCAATTGTAGATTTCAACTTCTTGTTCTCCTCGAGAAGATCTCCATGCTCACAACAAGGGTTAGTAGAATATGAAGCAATACTCGATGACAAGGTTCAAACATCTTTTGTTACTCGAGTTTGAAGTTGTTCATGTGACTTTTAAAGAGTAGAGAATTTGCTCAACAAGTCCTCATGTTCCTTCTTGAGTTTCTCAAATCCTTCATTTAGTTTATCATGACCAGCAAGGCCTCATGGTCCTTCTTGAGTTTCTCAAATCCTTCATTTAGTTTATCATGACCAACCCAAACTCGAGCTTTTCCTTTTAAGCATATTAGATAATGCAAGAGCATGGTCACATTCTTTAACAAGTTTAGAGATATTCAAGTTAAAAGATTCTTCATGAGCAACATAGGTATCTTCAAGAGTAACTCTTTTATTTTTGTCTTCCTCAAGATCATCGGCTAAGGCGACAATCTCCATGGCAGCCTCCCGAGCATAACCAAACATTTCCAAGATGGAATCATCCCTCTCGTGAATGATATAGCGAGCTTCACCTAGTTGACTCATTAGTGCCTCAACACACATCTTGGATTCACCTTCTAGGTTATTCAAGCAACTGGTGGAATCCACTATCTCCTTAATATTAAGACTCATCTCATCATCATATGAAGATGCATTAATAGAAGATAGAATAGTGGGTGGAGGAGTTACCATAGAGGCTTTAGCCATGAGACATGTGGGATTGGTGACGAGCTTGTCCTCATTTGGAGAGTCAAAGAGGGATGTTGGTGAGGAGGTTGATGTAGTAGTAGCCACTAGACATATAGGCTTGGTGGCATGCTTGTTCTCATTCGGAGAGTCGAAGATATATTTTGGTGAAGAGGTTGTGGTAGTAGTAGCGGAAGTGGTGGAATTTGTGGCAATGGCGGCCACACCTAAAATCTCTCCATCGTCTTCATCATCACTATCAATCTCATTGTTCTCTTCATATTCTTCACGGTCCACCAACACATATTTTTGTGGCTCCTTGTTGGGGTAGTTCTTGTTTCCAAAGTTCTTGTTTTGGACTTTCTTGATGAAGTCCCTGTTTGGAGTGGGCTTGGACTTGGATTTCAAAATGAGCCTTCCTCCATGGTCTTCTCTCTTCTCATATGGGCACTCGGCGATGAAGTGGTGATACATTGCAAATGTATCTATAATTTTTGATGTTCCATGCTTGGTTTTATCCACTTTCTTGTGTTTTGTCCACACTTTGGAGTACTTTTCATATGATTTCTTGGACTAACCTATTAAAAAGAGTGTAACATCCCATTTTTATACATCCATGTTTGTTGAGGGTTGGGAAGCTAGAAAGTAGGGGGAAGTAAAACTTTTCTACTTGTGTGCTTATATGCCCGGCCTTTTAGAATTGTTTGACCACTTGTGTTGTTTTGGTAGTACTGTTTGCTAGTCAACATGCTTGCCTGACCACCAAGGGTTCACCAACCCATAAATTGGCTAAGTCTTGGAAAACAAAATTTTCCTCCAACTTTGGAGCCATGGTTTGAGTAAATCCTTCACCTTCCCTACCATGCAAGAGTACCAAGTGGTACTAGGCTACTAGTACCTGTGAACCACCCTTTAGTCTTGGTAAAACCATAAGCCCTAGCCTCTTGCATGTGGGTGCTTTCCTCTCTAGTGATCACTTAAGGAATGACATCCTTATTTTTATTCCAAGTTTGGTTGGCCCTGGTGAACATCTGGCTATGATCCAAGGATCAACCATGGCCTAAGCTTGATCACCAAGTCACCCTCTACCACCCTAAACCCTTCCCTCTGCCATTGGTGGCCCTAACCCGAAATGGCAAGCCTCCAAAGTGGCCACCTCACTAACCCTAATCTAGATCACCCCAAAACCCTCTCCCTCTTCCCTGCTCGTGCCACTCTCTCTCCCTGGCCTGGACACGCTGCTGCACCACCCCAACTACCACCGTGCACCACCCCCTAGCCCGCATGCACGCTCTAACACACTACAAAGAGGAGGGACACGAGAGATCATGCAAGATCTTGCCCACCTCGAAAACTAGCAACCCCCTCCCTCTCTCCTGTCCCATCTGGCCCCACCATGGACAGCTCCCCTCCCCAGGTGCTCCCTCCACCCTTACCCCTCTCTCTCCCGCGCGCGCAGTCACCCCCAACCCCCAGCGTCCACCTCTACCGACCACCCTCAGTCCCGTTCCCTCTTCTCTCTCTTGGTGCAAAACCATGTAGTGGACAGAGGAAAACCTCTCCACCCTACTGCCCCTACCCCTCCTACTTCCCCCAGGCCCTAGCCACATGGACAGCACACTGCCACTCCGTGCTGTCTCATCGAACAGCCTCCCTGCACAGCGCACCGGCCACCCCCTCTCGCTGTCTAGTAGGCCCAGCCAGCCCCCTGGGGTAAGACCGTCCCCAGGTCACCCCCACGGCATCGTCACCGTCCCTCCTGGCTAATCCCCAGCCCCCAGCGCGACCCCCCCACCTCGCCGTGCACCCAGTGCACCACCTCTGGCCTGACCCCTTTAAAAGCTCTCCTACCCCTCACGCGCTCTTCCCGCTCCTCATTTACAGCCCAGAGCTCCCCAGTACCACCCAGAGCGGAGGCAAAGCCTCTAGCTCTCTCCCCCTCTCTCTGCCGTTCCACCCCGTGTCGGTGTCGATGACGAACGGGAAGGTTCTCCCCTCCCTGCTCTGCCTCTCCTCCATGCACCCCTCCCACTGCACTCCTCTCCGTAAACCGGCCCTAATCCCCCTATCCTCTGGCTTTTCTTGTTGGCAGGCACACCAGAGCTGCGTGGAGGCCAGCGGACCCGAGCCACGCCGCTACTGTCGCGACGCATCCCGACGACCGGAGCCGTTGTGCCGTACCTCCTTCGATGCCCCTCCCTCGACCGCTTCGAACCACACCGTTGCCGACCCCTCTCCGCCCCTAGGTGAGCCACCCCGAGCCCCGCCCATGCCAGCTAGGGTTAGCTCGCCGGAGTTCTCGATCCGGGAAGAAGACGCGCTACGGGCTGTCGATCTGGATTTTAATCCAACGGCCAGCATCGCTAGATACCCCTTTGCCTCGCTGTGCCTATGACACGCGGGCCCTGGTGCGGGACTTAAATCCCCAGCACCCCGCACAGGCCACCGTGTATGCGGGCCGGCCCAGTTCCGTAGCGGGCTGCGACCTAGCCTCTGCACTGCCCCTTTTCTTTTCTTTTTAGGACATTTTAATTCCCAGAAACTTGTTCTGTAGCTTTAATTCCACCAAATAAAATCTGTGTAGTGTTCTGGCATGATTCCAATTTTGTAGAAGAGCCCTCGTAATTCCCTAGTGCATGTCCTTGGTATCTAGTCCAAAGCTTGTTTGTATCTTTACTGAGAATTTCTGTGGTAAATAGTGTCTGTTTAGAGTAATAAATGCATAGTTTCACTTTTAGAGCTCAGAAAAATGTGAAACCAAGTCCCAGACATTGCCCTTGCATTTTCCTTCTGTGCAAAACTTGAATCATCCGTTTTGGATGTATGAGGCCTCTGTTCTTATTTTTACAAGTTATGGATAGAGGGTTCTTGTTGATTTTCCAGAGGTAGTTGTGAAGCTAATTTTGGGATGAAACTAACTCCCAGAGTTAGGCATCTGTACATACTAGTATTTCCTGGAAAGTCATAAATTTTGGCCATGTAGATTTGCCCTGGTGATTTTAGTACAAGTTTCTGCTCTATATCCAGTATTTTATTTATTAAAAATCAACCCTTTTTGATAATATTGTGAAACCAGTGGAGTTAGCTTGGTTTCCTCTGTAGCTACTCAGTTATGTATTTTTTGGTCAACTTTCACCAACTTATATTGGTCGAAATATCTGCTTGAGTGCTAACCTAGTCTTAACCACAAAAACCACCATTTAAGTTTGATGAAACCTTTTTGATTGTTTTCAGTGGCCTAGGATTTCTAGAGTCAGTAGCTACTACCAAGTGGTTGGATTGGTTCAGTTGCGCAATTGTTCTGCACTGATTTCATTGTTTGTGCCTTGGGTGATGCTTGGTATAGTGGTTTGATTATAATTTCCCTTTTCGGCGATAGATACGAACAAGGACGAATTTGAGGAAGGTAATTGGGAGGATTTTGAAGAAGAGGACCAGGAACAAGCTGCCAACCAAGGCAAGCCACCTACAAGTTCATGAGACTTGTCCCATCTTTATTTCTATGCACCTTGATTTACTTATATTACTATTGCATTGGTTTTCCTCGCTAAATTATTATTATGGTATTAGTTTGGTTCCACCAAACTTATGCCTATGGTACTGTCTAAGTACTCCCCCTTGGACCTCCTACTCCTATCCTAGTAGTTCAGGTGGTCTAATATAACACAACCCCTTGGAAACCCCGATTTAGCCTAACAAAAACTCTAGGCTGGGAACCCGAAGGCAGGGATGGTTTTATAAAAAGTTTTTGACAGAAAACCAGGCAAGTGGGACTTGTCGAGGAATTTTTAAAATGTTTTGGTATTCATGTCACTGGTGGAGGCACCAAAGTTGAAGCAGGAGAAAAAACTGTTTTTGAAAACGCACCTGGTTCTTTGCAGTCTAGCTATCACAACTTAAACCCGTGCAACCACACTACTCCTATATGGGAAGGGGCTTGACCCGAAAGTGGTTCTCTCTGATACCGGTGCCTCGCAACTACTACAGGGGATCGGGGATCCCTGGAGGGTGGGCCTTCTCGGATAAAGGTGGGACCTGGAGAAGGAACAAAGGGTCGGCAGGCCTCCACGCGTTAATTTGGGCCCCTCATTGAAAGCGCACACTCTCGAGGAGTGGAAAAAACACTCTGGTTGGTCCTTGCCCGACGTCCCGGTTTTGAGGGGAATAAAACCCATAGGGTAAGTGCTGGTGTTAAGAGGGGATTATCCTGAAGGTCTTGTCCGGTTATCCGAAATCCGCAAACTGCTGTATGACGATCCACGACAGTTCGTGGCGTATGTATCGGATCTTGTGGGTAAAGTGTACAACCTCTATAGAGGCTAAAAATCTATTCGAATAGCCATGTCCGCGGTTAAGGACAGGTTGGACAAACTTCTGTAGAGCGGTGCTGGTTTTGGTTTATAAAAAAGTTTTATAAAAAGAAATTCGACCATGGGATGGTCGAAGGGCAAGGAGGATGGGCCATGGGATGGTCGGACCTAGTCGAAGTATGGGTCATGGGATGACCACAGTGGAAGTGGATAACAGGGTTGACCCCAGCCTAGTATTTTCATGTTTTACTAACTATTTTTTACCGAAAAAGGGCCTTTGCAAACAACAAGGGGTAGAGTTGAGAGTATACCGCAAGAGATTTATCAAATAGCCTCTTTGTACTTTCTTGTCTGGTGGTTTGCGAGTACATTCAAAGTACTCGGTGGCAATGTTCCCTGGCTATCAACTTGGTTAGACTTTGAGCAGGATGAAGAAGACAATGGAGGGTACGATGACGACTTCGCAAACTAGGGCGTTTCTCCGAGTCAGGCACCTGTTGGGCTATGGCTTGACTCAGGTCCTCCGTGTTATTTAGTACCGCTGCTATTATCTATTTTTGCCCATGGAGGCAAGGTTGTAAGACTATTACTGTAAGACTTGTTGTATCGTACTGTAATGGATGCGTGCACTTTGATATCATGTCGGTTATGCTCCACGATGCACTGATCATGGGATCATGGTGGTTTGCATAATTTGGTAATCTCGGGTGAGAACCCGGGGTCGCCACAAAGAGCCACAGTGCCAACTGCCTGTTTTCTACTGTTTTTGGTTCCAGGAAAGTCAGAAAATGAATATTCTCGGAATTGGACGGGACAAAAGCCAAAGTGCCTATTTTGCTGGAAGTCATCAGATGCCAGAATACGAGACAAAGAAGGGCTAGAGGGCGGCCACACCACCTGGCCGCGCGACCAGGCTTGGCCCGCACCAGGGGGTGGTGTGGCTAGCCCAGGCACCCCCTCGGCCTCTTCTTCCGCCTATATATTGCCCTCGGGACGAAAACCCTAAGTACCCGATCAAAAATCCACGAAAGAGTCTGTAGCCGCCGCCATCTCCATCCCTAGATCGGGAGGGATCTAAAGCTCTTCCCGGCACCCTGCCAGAGAGGGGAATTCACCCTGGAGGCCTTCTTCATCACCATGCAAGCCTCCGGTGTGATGCGTAAGTAGTTCATCCTTGGACTACGGACCCATGTAGTAGCTAGATGGTTGGTTCTCCTCCTTTGTGCTTTCATGTTTAGATCTTGTGAGCTCCGTTCATGATCAAGATCATCTATTTGTAATTTTGGATGTTGTGTTTGCGGGGATCCGCTGGATATTGAGATGCTATTTTAGATTGATTATTGATTCTATCATGTCTTTGTTATTTGTGATCTTGCATGCTTTCCGTTGTTAGTAGCTATCTTGGCCAAGTAGATGCTAGCAACTCCAAGAGTTATTATTTCTGCTCGATAGTGGGTTCATGCCTCTGGTAATCTGGGAAGTGACAGAAATCTCTAAGGTACTAGATGTGTTGTTGCTACTAGGGAGAAAACAAAAATCCTTTGTTCATAGAACAATCATATTGTTTACATTACACGCAGTTCGTAAAGCAATAATCTGTTGCTTGCAACTTAATACTGGAGGGGGTTCGGATGATAACCTGAAGGTGGATTATTAGTCATAGATGTAGTTGGATGGCAGTCTATGTATAATGTTGTAATGCCCAATTGAATCTCAAAGGAGTCAAGATGATTAGTATATGCATGTATTATTTTCTTGATGTTTGTCAATTTCCCCGCTGTAATTTCTTCACCCAGCATGTTATCTATCTTAAGGAGAGCCACCTCTAGTGAACTGTGGATCCCGGTCCTTTTCTTTTACATACAATCTATAAACTGTTTACTGCTTTGTGTTTACTTTCTGCAAACTATTACTTCCTTCCATTCGATACATTTAATCCTTTGATTTCAGAAAAACATGGTGATATTGACAACCTCATCGCAAGTTGGGGACATAGTTCTGTGGTTGTGTTGTGCAGGTCTCCACGTTGCTACTAGCACCGATAGCGCGCCCTGCCAAGGCTCAGCTAGCAACACCTTTGGGGTGTTTCCTTGCTCCTACTGGTTCGATTAAACCTTGGTTTCATAACTGAAGGAAACTTGCTGCTGTGCTCATCATACCTTCCTCTTGGGGTTCCCGAACGAGCTTGTTAATACACGAGCCATCAAGCACTTTTCTGGCGCCGTTGCCGGGGAGTCAAGGACATCTTCACAAGGGGAGTCCCTCATAACCAATCTCTTTACTTTGTTATTTTTGTTTTGCTTAGTTTCTTTTTGCTATGTTTGCTTGTTTCTTTATCAAAAACACAAAAAAATTAGTTCTACTAGTTTGCTTTCTTATTTTGAAAACACAATTTTTTTATTAAGTCTCCTTTAGTTGTTGCCTCGTCCTTAGCTCACCATGTTGATCCCTAAATTCACCCAGAAAGATCTTTCAATTGGTAGTGGTTCTATAATTGGGAAAGATAATATTGAATAATTTTTTAATCATGTTAGTAAGCATGAAGATACTGAGGATAGATCCCTTGCAGAACTTGCTCCAAACTATGAGATTTCTGCAGCTTCTTTAATTCATATGCTAGAAGCCAGGTTTGTTAACCTCAACCCCTTAATGCAAGTAATGTTTCTTAAGCTTAGAGAAATTGAGGACCCTGAAAAGAGGGATTTTATTCTAGAAACTTTATTTAAAGAGTTCTATGATGTTGCCAAGGAAGCTAGAAAAGTCTTTGAACGTTTCAATATGCTAGGCTCATGTGTAGATGTTATTGGTACACAAGATAAAACTGAACCTAATGGGGAGAAACCTAAGATACCAATAAACTTTAAACTAGCAGCAATACATGAAGCCATAGAAAATAATCTTGATTGGATTGTTCCTGAAAACCCTTTTGATGAAAATAGTGAACCTAAGAGCATTGAGAGAGGATCCTCTAGAACTTATTTGGATAATATACCTTGTCTTGTTGAAGATATCTTTAGTATTAATCTTAATGCTTCTTCATTTGAGAACACTTGATTCTTTTTCTTACTTCTTATGCCTAACTTAAAGGCGTTAAACAAAAGTACTTATTGGGAGATAACCCAAAAGTTTTAGATGAGTCTTGGAAGTTATTACCTCTCTAATAACCGCTCCTTATACTTTTTATTTGCTTTTTGTGCCAAGAGTAACCTCTAATGAGAGAGAAGTAATGATTGGGAAAGTTGTTGTCCCGAAACAGATTTCTGTGCTTCACCTTAAATATTCGTGTAAAATCTCTAAACTTATTTTTGAGGCATGAATTTTTGTGCTTCTGCCCCAGGTTGTTATCCAACTTTCGTTAGTTCAACACTTTTCGATTTGAGCAACAGAAGGTCTTCGAAAAAATTCGTCTTTACCTGTTGGTCTGTTTTGACAGATTTCTGCCGTTTTCTGCATTTGCTTCTTGTTGGTTCCTATTTGAGTTCTTTTGGAGAATTGAGATTTTTGAGGGAAGTTCTACTATAGCTTGTGTTTTAATGAAAGTTTTATTGGTGTTAGAACTGAACCTAAAGACTTATTATCTTGAGTGCACTAACGTTGCTAATAAAGATTGTGTGAAGTTTTGTATGAAGGAAAAATTTCAGGTGCATGGAAGGAATGAGTAATGAGATGAAGGATGGACTAAAGCTAAAGCTTGGGGATGCCACGCGTTTCACCCCAAGAAATATCCAAGAAGTACAAGCGTCGAAGCTTGGGGATGCCTTGGGCATCCCCTCTTCATCAATAAAAATCCCAGGTTTTTCCAAACGCTTTATTTTTATTGTTTCATGCATAGTTGTGTTGTTCTTGGAGCGTCTTCTTTTTCATTTTCGTTTTGGTTTTTCGTTTGCTTGGTTTTCTTAGTTTGCTGAATAAATTGGTTCATACATTGGTTTGCAAATAGTTTGGTTTGGTTTGGAAAAGAGTAGGTAAGTTCATGCTTATGTGGTAAAAAGATCTCGTTTTGACTGTGGCCTATGCTTTGTTATGCCATGCTTGATATTGTTTTGGCTTTATGCTTAGTATTCTTTGCTGTAGAATGACTTGTTATAAACAATTGAGATTTCTTAATGTGCCTTGGATGAATCATGCGTTGTTTTAGCATATTAAAGCATATCATAGTGGTATTCTCCTTTGATACTTTATTTGGGTTGACTTGGAGCATGCTCACACCATGTTATGACTATCCAAAGTCACCATAAGCCTTTATGATCCTTTAGTTTTCAACTTTTAGTATCACTTTATGCTTTGATCAATGATGTTTTGTCGCTCTGCATGATTATGGCCATTATTGCTCTCCTAGTTTGTCGCTCCCAGTCTTTTGCTAGCCTCCGTAACCAAGTATGAGTTCCACTCATGCATCCAACTCCCTAAACCAAGTTATTCCAAAGATTCCACCATACCTACCTACTAGATTATGCTATTCCAAGTATATTCATGTTTTTCTTTACCTTCCAAGTTAAACTTGTTATGAGAAAACTAGTGATTAAAGCTCTCACGAACTTGATGGCACACTTTACTTTTCTGGCACTTAATAAACTTGAACCATTGGGTCCTTCTTTGTTGCGTATATGCTTGCGCTTTAGAAGTTGAAGTTAGCAGAACCATGTATCATGGGGAACGCTTTCAACATTGCACTTGTACTTTGTACCCCATTGATATCATGTTCTTTTGCTTATGGATCCTGGCAGTGTGAAATAAAAGTGGAACTTGTAAGATCATGGAGTTTGTATGTGTGTTAGAGAAACGCCTGGGACGCTAGCCTAAGCCATGCCTAGTCATGGTGGAAACTTGCAGCAAACCATAATGAGCACTCTATGAAGCATCCTCAATAAAAACCTATGCAAATAGCAAATAAAAAGATCGCTGAGATGCTCATTGTCTGCTTGCCTTGTCATTTTGATTATGGTATAGCCCCTGTATCATGTGCAAGGGCTACCCCGTTGGCGGTTCTTTATGATACATATGTACTTACAATGACAAGAGCTTACTTGTGACTAAAGTTGAGTAGCATGAGGTTCGGTCTTCGTAAGTAAGGGGCATGAGACTTCGGTTTATAACTTGTCAAGCATATCCTCTTAGTTGTGTCACTTTAACCTTAATCACCTTCAAGATGCTTATGATAGGGGCAATGAGAGCTGAAAGCTATAAGTACCATAATTTTTGGAAGCTCTTTATGAGACTTGAATCCCTACTTCCTTCTATGAAGGGCCTTTCTTCCACCATTATATTGAGTCTCCACCTTGTATCTTTATGCACCTACTTTGAGAGCATAGTGGCCATTCTTAGTTCTATGTGCATTGTCCCAAGACTAGTTGATTGGTGCATAACTTGATATTGCTTGTTCTAAACTATTTGTATCTAGTCACTCTTATGAACTTTGAAGGTGTCCTATGCATTTATATTTTCTACTCTATGAGAGACAAGCTGAATACTATTATGCTATGTTTTCTTTATGTGAAACAAACAAACGTCTTGCAAAGCATTGTTATTCATGAATCTTTTGTTTGTGCCTTTTCATGTTGCAACATAGTTGCTATGTCTTATTGTTAGAACTTTGTCTTTCATGCTATGTTGAAGTACTATGATCCCAGCTATCATTGTTTTACAAATACTTCGATCAAGTTTATGATGGTGCATGTCACCTCAAAAATTATTCTTTCTTTTTATCACTTACCTACTCGAGGATGAGCAGGAGTTAAGCTTGGGGATGTTGATACATTGCAAATGTATCTATAATTTTTGATGTTCCATGCTTGGTTTTATCTACTTTCTTGTGTTTTGTCCACACTTTGGAGTACTTTTCATATGATTTCTTGGACTAACCTATTAACAAGAGCCATAGTGCCAGCTACCTGTTTTCTGCTGTTTTTGGTTCTAGAAAGCCAGAAAATGAATATTCTCGGAATTGGACGGGACAAAAGCCAAAGTCAACATTTCACCGAGGGGAACACGGAGCCAGAAGACGAGACGGAGAGGGGCCAGGGGCTGGCCACACCATAGGGTGGCGTAGGTCCCCCTTGGCCGCGCCACCAGGTGGTGTGGGCCACTCCGGCCTCCACCGACCTTGCCCTTTCGCCTATATATTCCTCCCGATACAGAAACCCTAAATAGTCAAGCCTCCAGCCATGAAAAGTTCCGCGGCGCCACCGCCACCGAAGGGGAGATTCGGGGGACAGAAAGTCTCTGTTCCGGCACCCTGCCAGGACGGGGAAGTGCCCCTGGAGCCATCTCCATCGATCTCTACCACCATCTCCATCACCGTTGCTGATTCCCATGATGAGGAGGGAGTAGTTCTCTCTCGAGGCTAAGGGTTCTACTGGTAGCTATTTGTTCATCTCTCTCTCTCTATGCATGACCATATTGTGATCATGAGCTTTGTAATCAAGTAGATCTAGCTTGCTACTCAAGTGCTTTAATACATCTCTGCTCTCCCCATGTGTGTGAAAGTGACAGCGTGCACACCATGGTGGCACTTAGGCTAGAGATTACAAATACTTGTTATGAGTTATATTTGGAGTTGGATGTCTTTATGAAATTGTGGTGTTTGTTGGAACCATCTAGTGATCAAGGTCACAGTGTGGGGTTATCTAGATGGGAAAGGCTTACTTTGAGGTGTGCTGTTATAGCCCTACCATGGATTAGAGTGTCCAATCGGAGAGTAGTTCAGCGTAGTATCATAAAGAAGAATATATTTATATGAGAGTGTTCACTAGTGAAAGTATGATCCCTAGGCCTTGTTTCTAAGCACTGAAACACCGTTTTCTATTATATCTATTACATGTTTGCTTGCTTCTATCTTTATTTCAGTTTTACTTTAGTCTTTTCCACGCCATCAAGCTATTTTCTGACACCGTTGTCTTTTATCCATACCACTTGTATTTCACTATCTCTTCGCTGAACTAGTGCACCTATACACCTGACAAGTGTATTTGGTGTGTTGGGGCAGAAGAGAATTCTTGTATCTTGATTGCAGGGTTGCTTGAGAGGGATACCTTTGACCACTTCCTCCCTGAGTTCGATAAATCTTGGGTAATCCACTTAAGGGAAAACTTGGTGCTGTTCTAAAAACCTCTGCACTTGGAGGCCCAACAACTGTCTACAAGAATAGAAGTGCGTAGACATCACCGTCCCACCTGGCCGCTGTTCCTGCTGGCCGCTGCTTCTGCGTGCTGGGCCGTGGTGGACGTCGCTGGCCCACCCGGCTGGCAGCTCTTTGCTGCTGCTGGTTGTTTGGCTGGCAGTCTTGGCCCAGCCAGCTGGCTGGCTCCTTTTTTCCTATTTTCCTTTGCCCTTTAGTCCCACATGGGAAACCCAAAGGGGAGGGCACACCCACTCCCCCTATATAATGGGTGCCCATGGTTGGGATAAAACACAACCAATATTTGGAGAAGTCCTTTGGTTGACTTCCTCCTTCCCTCTCTCTCTAGCCCTTGTGACCATGGCCCCAAGTTTGTGTTGTGCGATCAAGGCACACCTGCAGCACGCCGTTGCGCTACAGGGATTCCTAACCGGATATCAACTCCCGCACTCCCGACGGGATCAGGGAGCCGGAGGTCTCATCGTGCACCAGATGTGTACGAAGACACGAGGCGCAACACTTGGGGTGCTTAAATGTCGTGAGCCAGAGCTGTTGCA
The DNA here is from genome assembly GCA_910589775.1 of Avena eriantha. Taxonomy (NCBI): domain Eukaryota; kingdom Viridiplantae; phylum Streptophyta; class Magnoliopsida; order Poales; family Poaceae; genus Avena; species Avena eriantha. The sequence goes on from OU342744.1 coordinate 241,283,769, forward strand.
CGATGAAGATCAAGGAGGAGCAAGGGTGACCTGTGAGGAGCTTCGCGACCTTGAGGTCGGCTACGAGTACGACTACATCAACCATGTTCCCCGCGGAACGTTAACCGTATACGGTCTACAGGGGTATGTATTCTCTACGCATTGGCCATTACCGCATTACTACATAGATAGATCCTAGGCAGTTTTGGGGGTTCCATCGTAGGAAATTTTTTGTTCTCTGCTACGATCCCCTTCAGTTTCGTGGCCCTATAAGAAAAAGTGGCCTACTTTTCCATGTTCGCTAAGAGGAAAGAAGGAATATTCCTCTCAAAACACAAAGCTGCACGAGGTGCGATGGTTCAAAAAAAGTGCATGAGTCACCTATATACAAGCCATAAATAGTACTGAAAACTATAGTACATAAATCACGCTACAAAATAAGCACGGCTACATGGATTATACCGTGGAAGGCAATACTAAATACAAAAGCACGGCAGGGCTCATATAAACTGATTCAAGCTGGCCACTAAAACCAGTGTACTAACAGTCAACTGTTGAACCACGATGCAAACAAAGATGACACAACGATACACCAGAATAATCCACAGCTCAGTCTAGGAACGGCACAACGAGCATACCAAATCTAAACTAGGCCTAAACCAAATTGCCTCCTGTCGCATCGAGTTCCAACCATCTTTGGGAAGGCTGATAACTGCCACAGGCTCACCTTTAGTTGGCTGCAGGTTGCAGCGTTTAATCTGAGGGAATTGTATTCCGCGAAATCTCCTATATGTTGTGTACACATAGTTTTTCCTCATGAATGGGAACAATGTTCCATCAATAGCCTTGCATCCGCGTTTCTTCATCATCTTATCAATGATTGGATAATTGAGACTAAGAAACAGAGAGTTGTCCCCCAGGCTATGAACCTGCCTCCAAACGATGACCCCTGGAGGTCCAGCAGAGCTAGGATCCTCTTCAAAAAATGTAGACATGAGAGGTAGGATATAGGCATAGGTTAGTGCTATTTTGAGCATGATGAATGATTTCACCCTCTTCGCCATGGGCAACCCCCATGCCATACGTTGTAATTATGATCATCAAGTGTTCACCATCAGCCGATCGAGCGAGAAACCACATGCCTGGCCGATCATTCAGAATAGGTGTTGGGATTACAAACTGAAGCTCCTTGTTTCTGAACATCCGAATTCAAGACAAAAAGTGCATGGCATACATATTCTACCACCAGCATTCTTCATTGTTCATGCTAACAGTGTGAATAGGCAAATCCTGACAATAATATTACTCAATAAATTAACAACATTAGGAATTGCATTTCTTACTATGTTATTCCGAATATTGGGATTTCTTGCTTATCTTAGTTTCCTAGTTGTTTTAAGTTTCAAAAGAGGAAGCGCCACTTTTTTATAGAGGCATGTCCACTTGAATCCTATTGGATTAGATGCCTACAGTATTTTGGATCAAATGGTGTTTGATTGCACAGGAAAACCAAAGGAATTGTACAAAGAGGTTGGAGTGGATGTAAATTTTCCTCCAAAATAGAGTGCAAAGGAATCCTTTGAAGGATTTCCTAAGGATTATACTCTTTCGAATCAAAAAAAATTTTATAGAAAAAATCCTAAGTATCCAAATCCTACACAATTCCTCTGAATCACAAGGAAAAATCCAAAAAGGAAAATTTGGTGCCCTACAAAAATCCTATGTGATTTCTACAATCCGAGGAGGGCCTAAAAGTACAAACAGATAAAGAAACCTGGCTTCACTGTGTTGTGCTCACAATTGAGATGCTGGTTAATAATACCTTTCATATTTTGACAATGGACGAACTTAGTAGTGCATGGACGTTGTCATACACTATATTTTTGGAAGGCATATTACTGGTACTAATTCATTACTGGCAATGGTTCATTCTTTTATTAGGACATAAAGCGTGTGCTCATTCAGTCATATGAAAGGTAAAACATAAAGAAGCTAGTTAAAGAACAACTTCACTGAATCACTCGCAATGTATCATCATTGAACTAGAATTACCTTCCGATATGGGATCCCAGCAGTAGGTGCAGCCTTGACTTGTGACCACAAAAATGAGGCCACCGTGTTCAATCGAATCATAGTACTGTCGTCTTCCAAGACCTGAATGCTCTAGACATCTCCAAACTTGGCTACAGCCTTCCAGGTAGGCGATTTCACCGTCGAACAACGTGAGGATCTTATAGTCTGTGTAACCCCCACTTCTGTGGGCACTCTATAGATTACGATATTCAATAGCTCAAGAGATCCATCATACGACTTATTGAACTTTTCTCCATACCTGCGGATTTGCCAAAAAAACTTTTGAAATGTGAATGAGTTCAGAAATGACTACATGTAACTAGGGGAACCCTGGCTAGCTAGTAGCATTACAGGTTATATTGTGGATGTGATGCAGCCGCAATGTCACAAGTATCCATCGATGGAAGGTCGATTACTCGGTAGGTGTAGATGTTTGCTAGGCACCAGGCCCCGTGCTGGTCAACCACGGCGAGCCATTCGCCTTTCATGCCAACCCCGAATTTTGCGTGCATGAAGGGCACGATGGCGGTGCGCCGAGGATGGTCGAGAGGCACCACAGTGTACACCTTGTCGTGCAGACGATGTACCCTCGTATCGTCATAGTGCTCGTCGAATCAATAAGCAGGCTGAGGCATCAGTAGGCAGGGTTCATTCCAATGCTGAATAGTCAATTTCGTACCTTCGTTGTTGGCGATACGATCGTACAGGAGCTTGCAGCATGCGGCTAGCCTAACGGAGCTGGAAATGTTCAGACACTGAACGATGAGGTCGACATCATCCACGCTGAGGTTATCCCACTTGCATCGCCCGCTAAGCTTCAAATCGACCATCACAGCCGGATGGATTTAGGCGGATGCCAAGTGCGGTTGGGGTTTTCTACAGGAAGAGGGGAGCGTTAGAAGAGAGAGCGTGGGGGAGATTGTGGGCGGAGTGGGGACTGGGGAAGAAGATGGAGAGGCAAAGAAAAAACGAGGGAGGAGATTTTACTTGCTTGCTACGTCTAGCCAACAACAGCATCGAGGACACCGCCGCCTAGACTTCACTGTATATTAGACTAGCACGCCACACAGCTAGTAATTTGACAATACTCTTACTTACTATGTATCAGAGGTGCAGTATTGTCTAGTCACATCAGTTTGACCAGAGGATTTTCTTTTTACAGCTTTCATTTCAACATAGTGTACTAGTATTTTCAACGGAAAATAGGAGGACGAACTACTACTAGTAGTAGTAGCCGCGACATGGACACATGTACTTTCATCTTGTTCCCCTACATGTAGAACTCGTAGCACCGAACCGAAAATATATACACAGGATATAATGCATAGTACGGGTGTGTCCGTGGTATTTGTGGAATTTTGCATGTGTTCATATATGTTCTAGTACATGGTACATGGAATTACACGTGTACATCATGCAACCACGTAGCAAAATTAGAGACGTGCAAGGACACCAGATTTCGCTCAAGTCAGGCAACATGCATGACTTTGTGTGGCTCTGATTCACTGACATGTGGGCCTTGTTAAGGTCGGCTCGACCTGCCGGTGAGAATCTGCATGCACCATGCGCTTGGAGCCACTAGTTATGTCCATGACGGAAAATACAATTTGCAACTAGTTGCACCGGCAACAAGCTGTTGCATGTGGCACTTCCAAGTTTTCAGAAAATGTGAAATAAATCATAAACATAAATCATATTTATATAGTTCATCTATAAATTTCCATCTCAAAAATATTACTAGTACATGGCCTGGCCACCACAAAATGAACAAATGAACACAAGATATTGCTCTCTTAGGTTTTTTCTTTTTCATTGACACAGGTCACATAAGATCTTATTGTGGGACAGAATATTGTAGATGCACAAGATACAACATAGCCAATGTTTCAGATTTATTTCACATTTTTTGAGAACTCGATAGTGCAACAAATAATAAAGGGGTGCGGGCGCAACGAGTTCCCGAATATTCAACCCGCACTGACTAAAACTATGGCTTGCATATAGAAGGAGTTTTATCAAATCGTAGGCCTTGCACTACATTGCGGCGAAATGAGTGTTAGAGTACAGCAAGTTAACGGCTGAGGAAAACCCGTTTTGAAATAGTCACATGTAATAAAGAAAAACAGAAAACCAAATATTTACGCAATTTGACAACTTCTGGAAACCCGTTTCTATCACGTTTCATATGATCTCCCTTGAAATAAGGCGAAGGAAATAATTCAAGATACGCAAATTCCTATTCCATATGATGTGCCTTGAACAGTTAATTATGCTGGTTCCAATCATTTGCGTTGGCCAAGCTTGGGACGAACCACGACGGAGTCTGCCGCCAATTCCAGCCAATGTTTTTTTAAGGGACATTCCAGCCAATGTTTGTTGAGAAACCAACAACGGCGTCTTGAGCATTCATACTGATGCAGCATATTTCAGGACAAAGATTAAATCCACTGAGACTAACTGCATGCGGCGAGGTGTATACACAGTTGCTCCTCGTTAGATCTCCAGGGCCAAGTCCTGCCGTGCCAACTGGAATGGTAATCGGATAGTTCAATCCAGGGAAGATAGAAAATGCTCCAAGGTCAAAAACCCTCTGCCATTGCCTCGGTGGAAGTAACCTACTAGTGTCAATTGAGAACACATGGTAGGAAAACCCAGTAGAATAGGTGTGAGTATTGCGACCGTGATGATAAAACCAACATTTTTAGCCACATGATAACCACCATAATTAGTGTCATACCGCCTAGAACTAATGCCCACAGTATTGATCATAATAAGGTTACCACCATCAGGAGATCTTGCTAACCACGCCTCAAAATCGGGAAGATCGCTGGTAGGTGAATCCGGCGATGAGTGAACACATTCACAAGCTCCCAGTTCAAGGCGAGGCCAACAGTGGCGATCCAATCTCCATGGGCGCCTGCCCACTTCTTACCCTCACAATCTGGCATCACAACATCGGAGGAGGACCTGTCCAGCGGCGTCAGCTCACACAAGGTCCACTCGACCTTCTTCTGTGGCTTCTGCTTGCCCCTGCCGCAATAGTAGCTACCCCTGTAGAACTGCTTCATGCGATTGTTGCGGTAGAAGACATTGTAATCACGCGGTACCTCAGTTGAGTGAGAGTGAAGAACATAGGGGAGACCAAACGGATGAGATTTCGATAGGGATGCACTATGTGTTGCTGAATAAATATAACGTTTGCAGCAGGCGGTGAGGCTCGCGGCGGTGATGACATCGCATCTAGTAGAGATTTCTTCAAGGGGGCCATCGGAAAACACCCTAGAAGTGTCACTGTCATCGATCAATTGGGCCATCCCGAGGAGGAGCCCGAGCAGGTGGGGGCGATGGCGTATGGTTTTGATTGGGGGGTTTTGGAGGAGAGAGCGAGCGACAGCTGGCAGGGCGAGACGGAAAACAGTCTATCAAACTAGGCGCCGGAGCTGATCCTAAAGTGGCATGGTGTTGTTGGTGCGTGCCTGTATTGCTGTGCGAGTGGTAATGTCCGTCGTCGGGACACTAGAGGTGAAGTGAGGATGGAGATCAAGGCAAAGAGAAATACAGAATGAAATAAAACCAAGTGTGCCTTCTTTCTCTCTACTAAATCTACTGCCTATTGAACTGGGCTACGGAGATGCTCCAAAAGTGGCATGGCGGCATTGGCTTGTGCTAAAGGTGGGCGAGTGGGGATCAGCGAGAAGATGGAGAGGAAGAGGACGGAGAGCAAAGGAAAATACTAGAATAAATCAATTGAAATCGTACCGCCTACCGAGAGTGGTTTTTCTCTCTTCTCTATGTTTCCTGGTGCCTATCGAGTAAATAGGTCAGGCCTTTCTAGGTGGAGTAGTATAGCATAAGCTAGCCTGGCACGGGATGGAGCTGTACTGTCCTCTCAAATAAATGGTCATTGCAGAGAGACGGTTTGGAGTATACTCGGAGCTCCTCTTGCCGAACTTAATAATCCTTGGATCTTCTACATTCATCATCTTGTGCAGTCACATTTGGAACAAGTACTAATGTACTACTACTACTGTAACTAATAAACAAATAAAGGTTCCACTTGTAATTAAGGAACCAAAACTGGAATACTACTACTCTTGAACTCTTGTGTAGTACTACAACAACAAAATCCTCACAAAATGGGCTACCAGTATGGCAGTACCATCTGTACACCCACACGCTGCCACCTCAAATAAGCTTGCCTACAACACCGTCAATTTCATCTCCCCTGTCGGCCTCTATGCCCCCATTACCGAACCCAAAATCGAACATCTCTCAGTTCAATAAAGAAAAAAAGTCGACAATCTCTCAAAAAAATCAACCATCCACCAAAAGAAAATCCATTGTCTAATGCTTCCCGTGCATTATGAACGGACGGTCGAATTGCTCGAGCGCCGCGTGGGAGTTGTAGTCGTCTGAGCTACTGGTTGTAGCTCCGCGTAAGCACGCGCCTAGGTATGGCAGAAGAATTTATTCTCCGTTAGTGATGGAAGAAGATCGACGATATACAGTACCAAATCAACAAGTCAGTGGCTTTATCCGTCTGACTAGTGAGAGCCGACATGAGTGGTGAACAGCTTGAAGCGTAGCGGAACAGGTGCCTTTAAGGCATATAGTACGTACATCTCCGTTCTGATTTAGGATGGTCACATAGTGCTAAATAACTTGGACTACTCCTGTAACTTGCACATCTACCTTCATCATAGTGGGTAACAACATGTGTGTAGTGTCACACAAAGGCCTAATTAATTAGGTTGTACTCCCTCCGTTTAAAAATGTAAGACGTTTTAGCTTTGTGAATCGAATGTATCTAGACGTCTTTTAGTGTATGGATTCGTAGTGTTTAAGAGTGAACCTCTACACTAAAAGGTGTCTAGATACATTCATCTCACAAAGCTAAAGTGCCTTATATTTCTGAACGGAGGGAGTAGAATCACATATACCACTAGTCTTGGTATGTGTGATGTTATCGTAACTAGCTAAGTTATTGCGTCACTTTATTTTTTCATTAATTAACTCTGAAAAGACATTTAATTCGAGACAAGTATCTACGCATACTTGTAGCTCAAGTTTGTCAAGATGCAAAATCTTAGGAAGAAGTTCAACCTCTTGTCAAAACTCTCTGTGGTTTCTGATACGGAGTATATTAATTGACTGTCCGATGGGTGCCTCCAAAAGCTTTTTCTTAAAACTTTCAAAGTAACCTACAATTTACTTGTAGTTCAAATTTGACCTAATTTTGATGAATCTACATATAGTCATTCAAGTGGCGGAGTTAGCTAGGAAGTTTGAAAACTCATAAAACGTAGGAATCTTTAGTACAACATGTTGGTCCACTATATACACTAGTAAGTTGCACGTGCCTTGCACGTGAGACTCAAATAGTAGGCGTACGATATATCATCACTATATACAATTATAATTAGTAAAGCACAAAAAATAATAAATTCAATCAACATCTATAAAGTATGGGTGTATATTTGGTCCTTGTACTTTGTATCATCATGTAGAAGTCAAAGATTATTAGCTACCTAAGACATCAAATTATTGATAACATGGTCTAGAGAAACAAGGGAGAAGATTCTAGTATGGTGGAGAAGTGTGTTTTGAGGTTTGTGCATAGCATTCATTATGTCGAAGATTATCAATAGAATCTTCTAGATGCTAGAACGGAAAAGAAGATCCAACGGCTAGAAATGCTGGAATTCGCGAGTCTTGATCCAACCGTCAACATTCAAAGTTATCTATACACTATATAGTGGTTTGTAATGAAGACTATCAATAGAATCTTCAAGATTCTAGAATGGAAAAGAAGATCCAACGACTGGAAATGTTGGTATTCGCGAGTCTTGATCCAACGGTCAATATTCAAAGTTGTTTGTACACTATGTAGTGGTAATATCATGTAGAAGTCAATGATTATTAGCTACTACTAAGTTGCACGTGAGACTCAGATAGTAGACGTATGCCATATCATCACTATATACAATTGTAATTGGTAAAGCACAAAAAATATAAATTTGAGCAACATATATAAAGTATGGGTGTATATTTGGTCCTTGTACTTTGTATCATTATGTAGAAGTCTGAGATTATTAGCTGCCTAACACATGCAATTTTTGATCACATGCATGGTCTAGAGAAACAAGGGAGAAGCTTCTAGTATGACAGAGAAGTGTGTTTTGAGGTTTGTGCATAGTATTCATTATGCCAAAGACTATCAATAGAATGTTCTAGATGCTAGAATGGAATAGAAGATCCAACGGCTAGAAATGCAGGGATTCATGAGTCTTGATCCAACAGTCAACATTCAAAGTTATTCATACACTATATAATGGTAAGATAAGATAAGATAAGATACTAGTAAGTTACATGTGCCCTGCATGTGAGGCTCAGATAATAGACATCTGACATATCATCACTATATAAAATTATAATAGGTAGAGTGGAAAAAATATAAATTTGATCAACATCTATAAAGTATGGGTGTATATTTGGTTCTTCTACTTTGTATCATCATGTGTAGAAGTCAAAAATTATTAGCTGCCTAACACTTGAAATTTTTGGTAACATGGTCTAGAAACACTAGGGAGAAGATTCTAGTATGATGGAGACGTGTGTTTTGAGAGGTTTATGCATAGTGCATTCATTGTGTTCAAGACTATCAATAGAATCTTCAAGATGCTAGAATAGAAAAGAAGATCAAATGGCTAGAAATTTTTGGATTCGCGAGTCTCGATCCAACGGTCAATATTCAAAGTTATTCGTATACTATATAGTGGTAAGATAAGATGTCTAAAAACATGGCTTGTGGCATTCAGATCCATACTCTTCGGTCTGTCTTTACAGAAAGGAACAATCTCGTCGTCACTCGGAAAATTAAGAATGATATTTCCTGATATTTGGAAACTCACATCGATGAAATTGTTTACTACAAGAAGATGCACCCGTCTACCTCAGAAAAGATAATTAACTCAAGAGTAATCTATCGCATTTACTTGTAGCTAAAGTTTGATATAATTTCGTTAAATTGTCAAGATGCAAAATATTAGCAAGAAGTTGAACTTGTTGTTAAATCTATCGGTGATGGTTTGTGATATATTAAATCAGTCCCCAATGGTTACCTTCAAAAAATGTAAAACTTTCAATGCAACCTACAATTTACTTGTAGTTCAAAATTGAACTAATTTGAATAAATCGATAGAAAATCAATTTCAAGTGGGCAAAGTTAGCTATAGGAATAAGTTTGAAAACTCATAAAACATGGGAATCATAAGTACAACATGAGGGTCCACTATATATGTCTGAAAGCTTGGCTTGTGGCGTTCAGGTCCATATCCTTCGGACTTTATCTACGAAAACGAACAATAATCTCATCATCACTCGGAAAATTGAGAATGTTCTTTCCTGATAGTTGGAAACGCACACTGACGGTACTGATTACTACAAGAAGATGCATCCATCTACCTCCAAAGAGACATTTAATTAAATAAAAATCTATCGCGCTTACTTGTAGCTCAAGTTTGAGCTAATTTTTCGTTAAATTGTCAAGATGAAAATCTTAATTAGAAAGGAGTTAAAAACCTACTGTCAAAACTCTCGGTTGTTTTCTGATATATTAACTGAGCCCCCAATGGGTACACCTCCAAAAGCTTTTTGTAATTCTTTAGAAGCAACCTACAATAATTTAGTTGTTGTAGTTCAAGTTTGACCAAATTTCGATAAATATAGGCATGAAGTCATTCAAGTGGGGCAAAGTTAATTAGCTACATAGGGAGTTTGAAAACTCATAAAACATGGGAATCGTAAGTGAAACACGTTGGTCCACTTAATATGTCTAAAAGCTTGGCTTATGGCATTGAGATCCATAATCTTCAAACTTTCTTTACATAAAAGAACCATCTCGTCATCACTCAAAAAACTGAGGATTTTCTTTCCTCATAGTTAGAAACTCACATCGACGACATTATTTACTAGAAGAAGATGCACCCATCTACCTATGAAAATACATTTAATTCAAGAGCAATCTATTGTGCTTACTTGTAGCTCAAGTTATCGACAAGAAGTCACTAAAGTGTGCCAAGTTTGCTAGGAAGCTTGAAAAATCCTAGTACTAAAAATTTGGGAATTACGTATATGAAACCGTTGGTCCAGTTTGTGTGATAATTGGGGTGGTTGAATTTTATTTTAACTATGGTAGATCTCGTAGGGGAGAGGTGCTTGAGAGTTAACACGATTGATGGAAGTACAATTTACATCAAGGACCTCATAAAAATGAAAATTGCATCCAAGTCCATCCATTTAACACAATGACCCTAAAACTAAATAATGAAGTGTGTGTGTTTTGTGGTTTGTGCATACTAGCGTTCATCGTGCTAAGACTATCAATAGAATCTTTCTTGATGCTAAGGGAAAATAGAAGATCTAATGGTTAGCAATGTTTGGATTTGCCAGTAGATCTAGCGGTCAATGTTCGGAGTTAATTCGTACACTATACAATGGCCGTATGGTATTGTAAGAGATAAGACAAGATAAATATAAGATAAGAAGTACCACGAATGGCCGATCTAATGGTTGGTCTCGTAGGATCGAGGTGCTTGAGAGTTAAGACGGTCAGTGGAAGTACAAGTTACATTAAAGACCTCATAAAAATTGTAAATTGCATCCAAGTCCATGCATGCATTTAGCACAAGGACCCTGAAACCGAGCAATGAAGTGTGCGTTTTAAGGTTTGCGCATACTAGCGTCCATTGTGCTAAAAACTATCGGTAGAATCTTTCTAGATGCTAATAATGGAAAAGAAGATCCAACGACTAGCAAAGTTTGGATTTGCCTGTCTTGATCCAACGGTCGATGTTCAAAGTTGGGATTTGCCAGTCTTGATCCAATAGTCAATGTTCAAAACGGGTTCAAAATTGCCTTCCCTCTCGATGTTTGGCCGATCTTTTGGATAACCTTCCCTCCCGATGTTTGGGAAGCAAGTGAAAATTTTGAAAACCGGAAAACTTTGAATTTTTGTGCTGCCAAGGACCAAAGTGGTTTCCTTCCTATGTACTCCTCGTCCCTACTCCACACCAACGCACGGCTGTCAAACACGCCAGAGACACAGAGCCTCCATACCAAGGCACACGTGCGGAGCGCCACGCTGTGGACGAGGGGAGAGAGATCAGCCGGACGAGGGGAAAGGGGAGGAGAGATGGAGCATAGGGAAGGAGAGAGAAAACACACGATTTGTTTTGCGCCCATAGGTCCTAAAATTTACTACTACTAGTAGAGTGTAGATTGTAAGGCCGCAGGAGTACCTCGTGTCAGAAACCCATCATAACTTTGCTCTGACATGGAACCTCCTTCAACTTCTCTTCGCTGCTGCCCTCTTCCCCTGCTAACATTTTATTCTCTTAGCATGTACAGAACGTGGACAGAAGTGACCGTATGTCTAAGCAAAGAAATATACTACTCCCGCATTGTGTAAAAAAGCACACCTTAATAAGGCTCAGATAGTAAATCGTATGACATATCATCACTATATAATATTATGATTGGTAAAGCACAAAAAATTATAAATTTGATCAACATCTATAAAGTATGGGTGTATATTTGGTCCTTGTACTTTCTATCATGATGTGTAGAAGTCAAATATTATTAGCTACCTAACACTTGAAATTTTTGGTAACATGGTCTAGAGAAACGAGGGAGAAGATTCTAGTATGATGGAGAAGTGTGTTTTGAGAGGTTTATACATAGTGCATTCATTATGTTCAAGACTATCATAGAATCTTCTAGATGCTAGAATGGAAAAGAAGATCCAAGGGCTATAAATACTAGGATTCACGAGTCTTGATCCAACGGTTAACATTCAAACTTATCCGTACACTATATACTGGTAAGATAAGATAAGATAAGATCATGTAGAAGTCAACGATTATTAGCTACGAGGGAGAAGATTCTAGTATGATGGAGAAGTGTGTTTTGAGGTTTGTGCATAGCATTCATTATGCTGAAGACTATCAATAGAATCTTCTAGATGCTAGAATGGAAAAGAGGATCCAACGGCTAGAAATGTTAGGATTCACGAGTCTTGATCCAACGGTCAATATAAAAAGTTATTCGTACACTATATAGTTGTAAGATAAGATAAGATAAGATATCTCTATCTCTACTACTATCAAGAGCGAGTTCTTGAGAGTTAACACGGTCGGTGTAAGTACAAGTTACATTAAGGACCTCACAAAAAATGAAAATCGAATCCAACAAGTCTGTGCATTTAGCACAAGGACCCTTAAACCGACTAATGAAGTACTATGTGTTTTGAGGTTTGCGCATACTAGTGTTCATCGTGCTAAATACTATCAGTTAGCAATGTTAAGAATGGAAAATAAGATCCAACGGTTAGCAATGTTTGGATTTGCCAGTGTTGATCCAACGGACAATGTTCAAAAAATTTAATCCCTACACTATTTAGTGGTGGCATGCATGGTATTGTAAGAGATAAGAGACAAGATAAAGGTAAGATAATAAGTACTATGAATGGCCGATCTAATGGTATGTCTCGTAGAAGAGAGGTGATTGAGATTTAACACGGTTGGTGGAAGTACAAGTTACATGAAGAACCTCGTAAAAAATGAAAAATGCATCCATGTCCATGCATTTTAGTATAAGGACCCTGACACTGAGCAATGAAGTACTGTGTGTTTTTAGGTTTGCGCATACTAGCGTTCATCGTGCTAAATACTATCAATAAATCGAATCTTTCTCGATGCTAAGAATGGAAAAAATATCCAACGGTTATCAATGTTTGGATTTGCTAGTCTTGATCTAACGGTTAATATGTTCAAAGTTAATCCCTACATATGTAGTGGTATGGTATTGTAAGAGATATGAGACAATATAAAAGATAAGATAAGAAGTACTGCGAATGGCCAATCTAATGGTAGGTCTCATAAGAGCGAGGTGCTTGAGAGTTAACACGGTGGGTATAATTACAATTTACATCAAGGACCTCATAAAAAATGAAAATTGCATCCAAGTCCATGCATTTATCACAAGGACCCTGAAACCGAGTAACGAAGTACTGTGTGTTTTGAGGTTTGCGCATACTAGTGTTCATCATGCTAAAGACTATCAATAGAATCTTTATAGATGCTAAGAATTGAAAACAAGATCCAACTGTTAGCAACGTTTGGATTTGCTAGTCTTGAGATCCAACGGTCAATGTTCAAAATAAATTAATCCCTACATTATGTAGTGGTGGTATATATGGAATTGTAAGAGATAAGATACAAGATAAAGATAAGAAGTATTGTGAATGGCTGATCTAGTGGTAGCCTCGTAAGAGCGAGGTGCTCAGGTGGATGGTGGAAGTACAAGTTACATCAAGGACCTCATAAAAATGAAAATTCCATCCAAGTCTGTGCATTTGGCACAAGAACCCTGAAACCGAGTAATAATGAAGTACTGTGTGTTTTGAGGTTTGCGCATACTAGTGTTCATCGTGCTAAAGACTATTAGTAGAATCTTTCTAGATGCTAAGAATGGAAAATAATATCCATCGGGTAGCAATGTTTGGATTTGCCAGTCTTGATCCAACGGTCAAATTTCAAATAAGTTAATCCCTACACTCTGTAGTGGTGGTATGCATGGTATTGTAAGAGATAAGAGACAAAGATAAAGGTAAGATAAGAAGTACTGTGAATGGCACATCTAATGTTATGTCTCATAGGAAGCTGATACGTTGCAAACGTATCTCTAATTTTTTATTTTCCATGCTTGTTTTATATCTACTTTCTTATGTTTTCCCACACTTTGGAGTATTTTTATATGTTTTCTGGGACTAACCTATTAACAAGATGCCACAGTGCCACTTTCCTGTTTTCTTCTGTTTTTGGTTCCAGAAAAGCCAGAAAAGAAATATTCTCGGAATTGGACTAGACAACAACCAAAGTTGATATTTTACCGGAAGACTCACAGAGCTAGAAGACGAGACGAAGAGGGGCCAGGGGCTGGACACACCATGTGGTGGCACGGGTCCCCCTAGCCACGCCACCAGGTGGTTTGGCCCCCTAGTGCACCCTCTAACATCGCCTCTTCACCTATAAGAAGCCTTCCGATGAGAAAACCCTAAATAATCCGGGAGAAAGCCATGGAAACCTCCACAGCTCCGCCGCCACCGAAGGGGAGATTTGGGGGGCAGAAAGTCTCTGCTCCGGCACCTTGCCGGGACGGGGAATTGCTCCCGTAGCCATCTCCAGCGATCTCCACCACCATCTCCAGTCTTGATCCAACGGTCATTGTTGAAAGTTAATCGGTTAGCAAAGTTTGACCTAATTTCATGAAACAGTGAGCAAAGTTTGACCTAATTTCATTAAATAGTTAGGATGCAAAATCTTAGTAAGAAGATGAACCTATTTTCAAAACTCTCAGTGGTTTCTGATATATATTAATTGACCCTTCCCCCCGATGGGTACCTCCAAGAGCTTTTTCGTAAAACTTTCAAAGCAACCTACAATTTACCTGTAGTAGTCCAAACTTTAACTAATTTCGATAAATCGACATAAAATCATTCAATTGGGTGAACTTAGCTAGGAAATTTGAGAACTGATAAAACATGGGAAATCATAAGTGCATCGTGTTGGTCCAATATATATGTGTGAAAACTTGGCTTGTGGCATTCAGATCCATAGTCTTTGGACTTTCTTTAGGGGAAAGAAAAATCTACTCATCACTCAAAAAATTAAGAATGTTCTTTCCTAAGATAGTTGGAAACTCACACTGGCGGCATTGTCTACTACAAGAAGATGCACCTATATCTACCTCCGAAAAGACTTTTAAATCAAGAGGAATCTATTGCACTTACTTGTAGCTAAAGTTTCTCCTAGTTTTATTAAACTGGCAAGATGCAAAATCTTAGCAAGAAGTTGAATTTGCCGTCAAAAATCTCGCTGGATGGTTTCTCATATATTAATTGTGACCCCTGATGGGTACCTTCAAAAGCTTTTTCGTAAAACTTTCACAGTAACCTACAATTTGCTTGTAGTACTTCAAATTTGACCTAATTTTGATAAATCGACATAAGGTCATTCAAGTGGGCAAAGTTAGGTAGCGAGTTTGAGAATTCATAAAACACAAGAAATCATAAGTACAATATGTTGGTCCACTATATATATATGTGTGTGTGAAAACTTGGCTTCTTGAATTTAGATCGATATTCTTAGAACTTCCTTTACGAGAGAGAATTGTAACATCCCAATTTCTGCAACCCTGATTTGTTGTCCAGAATGCAAAAATCAGGGGGAACAAAAACATTTTCTTGTTTAATGCTGAAGTGTTGGCTTGTTGTTTGGTTATTCTTATGAATATGAATGAGTATTAGATGGTATACTCCTTACCTCAACATCAGTTGTCAAAAAGCTATTTAACAAAACTGTCTTGGCTTAATTTCCATATTCTCAAATGTTCTGGCATTTCAAAACCTGAGCCAAGAAGCCTTTGCAAACCAACTATTTTAGTAGCTTCTATTTCCCTAAACTATGGAGAGCAACCTATTATAATCACCTTATGTTTTATAGACAGAACCTTCAACCATTCTTATCTCTAGATTTCCCAAAACCTCCTTTTAAAGCTTTTGAATTCTACTCTTGGTATAGATACCAAGGACTCTCATCTTATCCAAACCACAATCTTTTCAAAATACCCATCCTTACCTCGAGCTAGGATTGATGGTAACCCTAGTAGTAGGTTTGCTTTGATGAATTACTTTGATCTGCTGTTTGACTTGTTTGCTTAGGAGCTAGGTGAGCCACTATAGGAGCTCATCACTAGGATCAAAATGTTTCCAAATCATCACACCCCAAGCAAGAATACAAAGCTGGATCTGTTCTCTAACTACTAGGTGATCATCTAAAAACCCCTAACCAAACCCCTTCTGAAGTGATCCCTTCTAGAAGCTTCCAAGTCAATAAAGACCAATATCAAGAAAGGATCCTTCCTACTCCATCTACACTTCGACATCATCCACTTGATGATGATTTGGTACCTTGCATTCCATCAGAATCATCACCACCCACATACTAGTCAAAAACCCTAAATATGCCAAATTTGGCTAAGTCTGGAATCTGTTCCAACATCACCTTTTTGAATGCCTCCTGTTCTAAACCTTTGTGCATTTTTTGAAAATGCATTTGAACCATCTTGCTAAACATCCTAAGGAATAACAAGGACCACTCTTTCCCTTACTTAGATCATCCTCCAACCCACTTGTTCTTGATGGTTTTGTAGGCAAGAAAATAACTTTTCCTGCAAATCTTATCAACATGCCTACTTTGACAGAAGCTCCCACCATCATCCAACCTTCTACTGACCAAATCTTTGCATGGTTGTGATCTACTCATATAGGTCTACCAATACCTACTTCACTTATTCCAAGTGGATCTTTCTGCTTCTTAAACCCACAAGGTTTTGAAGGCTAGTTGATAATCTGCTTTGGCAGGCTTATTTTATTCAAAGTTTGAAATCTATTATTGGTGAGCTCAAGAAGGATCAAGCTCAAACCTCTATACCATGTTGATTTAAATCACTTGGTCTATCCATCCATATATCGCATGCCCCAAGGGAAGATCTGAGCTCCAAGATCCAATAAGGTTTTGGTGGCATGAAAACAATCTTACCCAAGATCCTTAAATCTCTAGTTTTCACCAAAATCAACTTGGATTCTCCAATCCCAAGGTTGAAAATGCTTGTTACACCTTGTCTACATCATCTAGATTGATCATCAAGATCTATCAATAATTATCCATATTTATTATGGACCAAAACTATTTAATTCCTTTAATAGGCAAAACCTCCAAAACCTCTTCCATAAAGGAAAGTTTGGTTTTTGCCAAAACACCTCTCCAACTTTTGGCTCAATTGAGATCATAAATATCATACTCTATCTTCCCACCTCAAAAATAACTATTTTTGAAGACTTTCATTATTTCTTTTTGCCTATTTTTTTAAATGGCAGAAATGGAATAATAATGGTTTTAAATACTTTTAATCCCCAATAAATCATGGGAAAATTCCTAAAAGTGTGGATTCATATTTAGAATCATCTCACCTCAAAAACCAACTATGTCCAATGTAAATTTATAAAATGAGCTTCTAGAAACTACTTCTGCAATTTCTGAATAAAGGATTTTAAGTGAACTAAAAATCATCTAAAAAATCCCAAATTATTAGAAGAGGTATATCTTGGCTATACCCTTCTACTAGGACCATCTCCTCATCTAACAAAGATCAAGTTTCGAGAAAGCTCTTGATGAACATCATCTATGGCAAGTGGAGTATGATCAAAACATCAAATAAATCACTCTCAAAATCACTCCAATCTTGCAAAGCACTTCTCCACAGAACCCAACCCTCTCTCCTGGTCGACCATACCACTGTAGCAAGGACTGTAGCAAACCCTAGATATTTGTCTTTTTTTCTTGGAAGCAAACCAAAGGAAGGGACACCCACATCTTGCCAAAGTCCCTTAAAAGCTCTTGCAACAGCAGCACCACTCCCTCTCTGCTCCCCTGCCACGACCCAGTACCTCTCCACCGCCCCTAGCCACCAATAGGAGGGCCATGGACCTGCCCAAGCTCTCACGTGATCATAGTCCACCATAGACCTTTCTCCTCTCAATTAAATAGGCCAAGACCACCCCCGAGCCTCTCAGGGCCTCATTTGCCTCCTATCCCACTCACCTACCTCCCTAGGGCATCCTCTCCCTCTCCCCTGCCCTGTGCAACTCGCGAGAGAGAGAGAGAGAGAGAGAGAGCAGAGCTTCGGACTTCTCCTAAAATTGAGCTAAGATCCCTCTCCTTTTCTCCTCTCCCACTCCATGCTACGTTTTGAGAACCTCCTCGCCGTACTGACTTTTCCATGCCCTCCTCCCTAGCGAGCCCGAAGCTGGCGCCACCGCGACCCCTGCGCGAGCTCGGTTCTAGCGTCGAACCAGGCCCTGCCGCCCTCTCCGGACTCGTCGCCGCACACCGCATCGACCTGGACCGCCCCCGTCGCCTTCCAGCCACCGGTGAGCTCCCCCTCCGCTGGACCTCGCCGCAGTTAGGGTTCCGCCCCGCTGTCTCGGGCGTGAGGTAGGAGACGGCCCGCGGCCGTCGATCCTGACTATATCGGACGGCCGACGATGCCCGGTACCCCTTCACCCCCACCAGCCGCTGACAGCCGGGGCCCACATGGCAGTCCTTCGAATTGTTTTTCCTCCCGCGCATAGCCCCGCTTGCTGGGCCAAATTGGCACTGTGCGGCCTAGCTCCGTTCTAACTCTAGCCCAAAACTAGTGTTCTTTTAATCTTTTCCCAGAAACTATTTAGAGGCTGCTAGGATTAAATGCTTATGAAAATGGAAGATGCCCGCTATTTTCCATTTACAAATTTCTTTGTATGCCTGAATGTTTTGTCAAACGTTCAGAGCAACCCCTAGGTCAAAAATCGTTTTCAATATTGTTTGACAACTAATCTACCAACTAGGGTGTTTTTCACTCCATAAATTCTCTAGGGTCGTGCACATATCCTTTTTGAGAAAATCCAATTTCTAATTGTAGATAAGGGGAGTACCCACCTTCTAGATCTGATCCCAAGCCAAGTGGAGCCATATTTTTTACTTGAGTAAAAATAACAAAAGATCCTCATTTCTGCATTTAGAAAATTCAATAGATAAATATACACCATATCTTGGGTTGTTTCCCAATCTCTGTGATGTGGTACACTCAGTACTACCAAAATCCAGGAGATCAAGATTTATTGATCTTCTGAGGAATTTTAATGAATTAAACATTTCTATGCATGGTTTATCCATCAATAAAATCACTACAAGATCTATATAAATCCAAATAAGTTGATTCCAATTTCTACAGAAAGGTATTCCAAGTACCTATCATTTTCCCTTGGAATCATATCAAAAGCTTCTATAGAATTAATATGGTGAAAAAGACAAAACAGATACATAATTAACTTTAGGAATTTCCAGAGGGCATTCTGGTAATAAATTTGACATGATTCCAACTCTCAGTGAACAAGTACATCAAGCGCTACCTAACCACCCAAGGAAATAATTTTTGGACATACAGAACATTTGGGGTGAATTATTTCCTAAAACTAGAGTTTTTCCCACTAGAAAATTCATTATAAATCAATGGAAATTGATAATTTGATGAAACCACTTTTGTTGGTTTCATATTATCACTACCTATATGGTGGTATAATTTCTATACAAAGGTATCCTATAGAACTTGAGCCTTATAATTAAACCCCTTAATTAAGTAGTTTAGGCATCCAAATCATTAAAGAAAACTCACAAAGGCATTTCAAGTAATTCCACTTGTGTAGAAGCCAACCACTCAAAACCTACTGAATTGTAAAATTATATTGTCCATTGCTTGCTATACGTATTGATGCTCATATGCCTTATGTTGATTGTGGTTTGGTTTGCTTGCATGTGCTATCTTGACGACGATAGTTGCACTCGTATTGACGCCGAGAAGAGGAGATCTTATTATTATTGGTATTGGTATTCTTGGTTATCTAAAGAAGAAGTCCAGGGACATATATTGCCATATTGCTGATCATCAGGAAAGCCACCTTATTGCTCATAAGCCTTATCCTACTGTTTTACTTATGCATGTTTTATCTTCGGTTTATTTAAAACTACATTGTTTTACTATATGTTGATGTATATATGGTAGTGGTTTGGCTCCTTCGAACTATTACACTTTTGTACTATTAAGTACAACCCCCTTGGTGACACCTACTTGTCCCTAGTAGAATAGATGGTGTATATCACCATAACCCTTTGGAGACCCCGTTTTAGCCGAAGCAGAAACTAGAGGATGGGAAGACCCCGGAAAAAGTTTTATCAAATGTGTTATGATAAAACCTTGGTGAGGTGGGACCTCCCAAGAGATGTTGAGAAAGAAAAAGGTTTTGTTTTACAAAATACTGAAGGAAAGATGGAGGAAAAAGGTTTACAAAAACGCACCAGGTTCTTTGCAGTTTTGCTAGAACAATTAAACTTGTGCAACCACATTACTCTGGAATGGGACAGAGCTGGATTTGATGTTTGGCTATTCTGGTATAAGCTGCCTCGCAACTACTACAGGGGATTGCGATCCCCGGAGGCTGGGCCTTCTCCCATAAAGGTCCATGTGGGACATCGACCTGGAGAAGGAACGAAATGTCTGCTGGTAGCCAGGCGTTACTATGAGCCCCTCATTGAAAGCGCCCACTGTGTAAAGTGTAAAATGCACTCCGGTTGGTCCTCGGTACCCAACATCCTGGTTTTGAGGGGAGTAACACTCATAGGGTAGGCACTTATACTGGAGTGGGCATCCGGAGAGTCTTGATCGGTTACTCGACCCACGATCGGTGTAGATCAGGGTAGTGTACCCGGATGGTGTGGGTAAAGTGTGCAACCTCTGTAGAGTGTAAATCTATTCGAATAGCTATGTCCATGGTCATGGACAGTTGGGAAGGTTGCTGTAGAGTGGTGCTGGTTTGGTTTTCAAAAAGGGTTTCGTAAAAGAAATGGACTTGGAAATGTTTTGACCATGGGATGGTCGTAAAGGAGAAAGGTTTTCACCATGGGATGGTTGGAAGGAGGAGAAAGGAGTTTGGTCGTGGGACGACCTGAAGACGGGAACAAATGGGTACCCCAATCCTAGTGTTTACAAAACTTTTCAAAAGGTTTCCAAAATGGTTTACAAAAGTTCTCAACAAAGATATGTAGATGCTATATCTACAAGAGAAACTATTTAAGAAAAGAACCTCTCTTGGAGCCCTCCTATTACCAAAGCCATATCGCATATCCGCTTGTTATTTATTATTCTCTTAAGGTGGTTTGGGAGTACATTCAAAGTACTCACTGGCATTGTCCTTGGATATTAACTTGGTCAAATACCAAGAAGCATATGAAGTTGACGGCTAAGGTAGCTAAGATGTTCTCCCAGTCAGTTTCCTGTAGGTTAAGGCATGGCTCGGGCTCTACGCTTAATGAAGTTCCACTGATGTTGATCGATGTAGCCCTAATGGAAACTAAGGTATGACATGTATTCGTTATGTATTGAATATTTACTTTGATACTTGTCTATTATGTGCCACGACTAACTGATCATGGGATCGTGGTTGTATGCATAACAAGGATTCTCGGAGGATTAATCCGGGGCCCCACAAGAATAATCTTAACATCACTCAGAAAATTGAGAATGGTCTTTCCTGATAATTGGAAACTCACACCAACGACATTTTTACTACAAGAAGATGCACCCATCTACCTCTGAAAAGACATTTAATTCAAGAGCAATCTATCGCGCTTACATGTAACTCAATTCTGACTTAATTTTATTAAATTGTCAAGATACAAAATCTTAAAAAGAAGTTGAACCTATCATCAAAGCTCATAGTGGTTTCTAATATATTAATTCACCCCTCCCCTGAAGGGTACCTCCAAAAGCTTTTTCATGAAACTTTCAAAGCAACGTACAATTTACTTGTAGTTCAAATTCGACCTAATATAATTTTGATAAATCGTTCAAGTTGGCAGAGTTAGATAGGAAGTTTGAAAGCACATAAAACATGGGTATTGTCAGTACAACATTTCGGTCCACTATATATATATGTCTGAAAACCTGGATTGTGGCATTGAGATCCATATTCTTCGGACTTTCTTGACGAAAAATAACAACCTCGCTTGTCATCTCTCGAAAAATAACAACCACGCCACTGTGTGAAATGAATGTATCTAGACGCCTTTTAGTGTATGGGTGTCGAGATAGATTCGATTCACAAAGCTAAAACGTCTTATATTTCTGAACAGAGGGAGTATTAAATAACTGGAGAATAGGATAACATTAGGAAAACAACATTTTTTTAGAACCCTCACCTGGTTTTTCTTAGTATCACAGATCTGAATATTACATTGACACTAATGATTAACCAAACTGCAAATAGAGCAAACCGAAACACATATGGAGTAGTAGTAGTACTATAACTTTACGACTTCTAGGGGGACTCCGCGGTCTTCTCAGGCGACTTGGCAGCATCCTCCGTGGGCAACTTGGCTGCGTCCTCCGCGGTACCATTGCCAAGCAGGGACTCGTGGATACTGGGCAGCACGCCACTATGCGCGATGGTAACACCGGCCAACAGCTTGCTGAGCTCCTCATTGTGCAGACGCCGAGCATCATGTGCCTCAGGATGATGCAGATCTTCTTGCTGTCCTTCACGGCTTGCCCAGCGAGCTCCAGCACCTCGGCGGTGAGGTACTCGAGAACGGCTGCGAGGTAGACACGAGCCCCGAAGCCTATGCGCTGGGAGTACCGACCCTCCTTGAGGTAGCACCCGATCCGGCCGACGGGGAAATGCATCCCGACCTTGACGGACCTCGACACATGCTTCTTCCTGCGGCTGCTTGGTGCGAGACTGCGACTTGGAGTGGCCAGAGCAAGATTTGGAAGCCGGCGACATGTCTTGTTTTTCTCCACAGCCTTTTTCGCCACCACTTGGGTCTTCTTCCTCCCACGGGGAGATCTGGTCTTCGGAGCCATAGCTGCACAGTCTAATAGGAAGAAAGGTTAATTATGGAGGGCCGATGAAGGTGCCCAGGTCCCTTGTATTGAAACTTTAATAGCGCCGTGTTTA
This sequence comes from Avena eriantha, assembly GCA_910589775.1. Classification (NCBI taxonomy): domain Eukaryota; kingdom Viridiplantae; phylum Streptophyta; class Magnoliopsida; order Poales; family Poaceae; genus Avena; species Avena eriantha. Next base: position 241,306,492 of record OU342744.1, read on the forward strand.
TTATTTTACAAGTATGAAATTTTAATAGGAGTACTACTACTAAAAGGATGTGTGCATGTTTCCTTATTTTCTTTCACTTTTTTGAAACATGGTCAGATGTGTCATCATGAAAATTCATACAAAGAAGTTTTATCTTTCAAAATAATAGTCGGTTTTCAGTATGACTGCGTGGGTACAATAATTAGTACTACATGAATTTCTGACAAATTTACAAGCAATCTATCACACACTTATAGATCAAAATTTACCGAAAACGCTAGAAAAAGGGCGCCCTCATGGGAGTATGCTCCACGACGCCGCTCGTGGCAGTACGTGGATGATTTTGGTGCGTCCCGTCGAGCGGGGGTGTCTTGTTTTCTCGACACGTGTAGTTCTTGTAGCGTTTCTGGTTTTTGGGTTGGGGCGTTTGGCGGTTTTGTTCCATCGCGGGACGTGTCCCGTTTTTTCCGTTGTTTTGTTTGTTTTTTCTCTTTTCTGGTTCGTATGAACTATGGTTTGAGTTGCTTGCCCTGCTTGTAGGAGGAGTTCTAGTTACTCGTAGGACTGGAGGCAGTGCACTATAATCTGTCTTGGCAGTGGCGTAGTGCTATGGTTACTCTTTTTCGGTCCTATTTTTCTCTTTGTGGGTATTTTTTTCCTCTTTTTCGGTAGTTAGTATCTGCTTTTATTTTTTTACTTTTATTTAATTTTGTTTGTTTTCTTTTATTTACGGGCAATGGAGATTTTGTGGGGTGTAATGGGAGGGGTCCTACTTTGAACTCCTATTTATCTATACTTTGAACAAAGTCTTTTAAGGTTACTATTTTCAATGCTATTGTGTTTTTAATAGAATGTGAGGCAGTGCAGTTTCTAATAAAAATGGAGGCAGTTCATCTATTTATACCGTGAGCATATGCGCTTTGCTGGGCAATGCACTGCTTATAGTAGGATTTCGAGTGGCTTGCTGGTAGCACAGGGCGGTAGTGCATTGTTTGTATCTTGAGCAGTACATGGCGTGTAGTGCTGGGCATCTGCGTTGTACTGAGTCGTGCACTGCTTACAGGAGTCCATACACTGCTTACCAGAGTAGTTCGAGTGGCTTGCTGGTAGCATAGTGAGGCAGTGCACCAGTTGTAGATTGAGCAGTTCATGGAGTGCCCTGCTCAGCATCTGCTCTATGCTAGTCCGTGCACTGCTTAGACTAGAAGTTCGAGTGGCTTGCTGGTAGGACATGGAGGCAGTGCATATCTTGTATCCCGAGAAGTGTGTGGCATGCAGTGTTGTGCATCAAGAGGCTATGCACTTCTTACAGGAGGAGTTCGAGTGGCTTGCTTGTAGGACAGGGAGGCAGTTCATTGTTTGTATGTTCAGCAGTGCACGGCATGCAGTGCTGAGAATCTACGCTTTGCTGGGCAATGCACTGCTTACAGTAGGATTTCGAGTGGCTTGGTGGTAGCACAGGGCCCTAGTGCACTGTTTGTATCTTGGGCAGTGCATGGCGTGTAGTGCTAGGCATCTGCGTTGTACTGAGTCATGCACTACTTATAGGAGTCCATGCACTTCTTTCCAGAGTAGTTCGAGTGGCTTGCTGGTAGCACAGTGAGGCAGTGCACTGGTTGTAGATTGAGCAGTTAATGGAGTGCCCTGCTCAGCATCTGCTCTGTGCTAGTCCGTGCACTGCTTAGACTAGAAGTTCGAGTGGCTTGCTGGTAGGACATAGAGGCAGTGCATATCTTGTATCCCAAGCAGTGCGTGGCGTGCAGTGCTGTGCATCAGGAGGCCATGCACTGCTTACAGGAGGAGTTCGAGTGGCTTGCTTGTAGGACAGGGAGGCAGTTCATTGTTTGAATGTTCAGTAGTGCACGACGTGCAGTGCTGAGCATTTGTGCTTTTCTGGGCAGAGCAGTGCTTACAGGAGGAGTTCGAGTGGCTTGCTTGTAGGACAGGGAGGCAGTTCATTGTTTGTATTTTCAGCAGTGCACTGCTTACAGTAGGATTTCGAGTGGCTTGCTGGTAGCACAGGGTCGCAGTGCATTATTTGTATCTTGGGCAGTGCATGGCATGTAGTGCTGGGCATCTGCATTGTACTGAGTCGTGCACTGCTTACAGGAGTCCACACACTGCTTACCGGAGTAGTTCGAGTGGCTTGCTGGTAGCACAGTGAGGCAGTGCACTGGTTGTAGATTCAGCAGTTCATGGAGTGTCCTGCTCAACATCTGCTTTGTGCTAATCCGTGCACTGCTTAGACTAGAAGTTCGAGTGGCTTGCTCGTAGGACATAGAGGCAGTGCATAGCTTGTATCCCGAGCAGTGCGTGGCGTGTAGTGATGTGCATCAGGAGGCCATGCACTGCTTATAGGAGGAGTTCGAGTGGCTTGCCTGTAGGACAGGGAGGCAGTTCATTGTTTGTATGTTCAGCTGTGCACGGCGTGCAGTGCTGAGCATCTGCGCTTTGCTGGGCAGTGCACTGCTTACATTAGGATTTCAAGTGGCTTACTGGTAGCACAGGCCCCCAGTGCATTGTTTGTATCTTGGGCAGTGCATAGCGTGTAGTGCTGGGCATCTGCGTAGTACTGAGTCGTGCACTGCTTACAGTAGGATTTCGAGTGGCTTGCTGGTAGCATAGGGCGGTAGTGTATTGTTTGTATCTTGAGAAGTGCATGGCGTTTAGTGTTGGGCATCTGCGTTGTATTGAGTCGTGCACTGCTTACAGGAGGCCATGCGCTGCTTACAGGAGTGCAGTGCATTGGTTGCAGATTGGGCAGTGTATATAGTGCAATGTTGATCATCTGCGATTTGTTGGGTCTTGCACTACTTATAGGATGAGATTGATTGGCTTGCTCGTAGCATAGGAGGCAGTGCATTTGTTGTAGCTTTATCAGTGCGTAGTATTCAATGTCCAAGATTCACATATGCAATATTTTTAAGATGATTAAAGTGTTCAACTTACTGAGTACATTCATTGACATTACAGTAGATTAAAGATGTTCAATTTACTAAACAACACGGGTACAATACATTTCAACACTAGATTAAACAAGAAAAGATGACTATCTGAACAATGTTTTCCCAAGTTAACCACTAGATGACAATCTCAACAAAGTTGAGACCAAGGTGCTCCTGCATATGCTCTACTTTAACGAGAAGTAGTGATGCCCATCCAACATCAGCAGCAAATGTGATGTCAGACCATCCTGTGGTGAAGCTGACACGTCCATTGTCCCTTTGTACAGTATATGCGCATGCAATATAATTCTCTTCTTCTCCTTCAAGATCATGTCCTTGTCTGTACAGATGTGCTATGCCCTGAGTTGGGTACCTGAAACCATCTACAGCCTCAATTGGCATGAACTGCAATAAAGAAAAAGTCAGTATTTTAACAAGCATTCTAAATTAACAATTTCAGTAAATTATATGTTTAATCTGAACATAAAATATTATTAAATATTTGGAAACTAACCAGTGCATTATGGTAATGGTTATCCATATTCATCATGTGTACCCAGAAATGCTTTTCATCTTTACTGTCAAAAAACTGATGTTCTGTGACATGAAGATCTTTGAAAATGCCAAACAGGATTGAAGCCATTTGCTGCTCAGTTAGTGCATTTATGTCTGAGAAGATGGTCCTATGCAGAATGCTTCTGATGGATGTAGGCACATCTCCCACCTCTACTGAATGAGTGGAAATACATGTTGAGTATTAAAGAATGTTATTATGATGAAATAGTAGTAGGACAAGGAAAAACTGTATGTGCAAATTATTTACAGTAAATAAGGGAAATACCAGTTGCTTCATGAATCTTTTTCTCTTCACCATTAGAGTAAACAGTGACATGAAATAAGTTGGTCAAGTTCAAACCAACATCATCAAGTTGGTCGTCATCATATTCAAAATGCACTACATCTCCAAGTGCTATATCATAAACCCTCATCAGGGACTTCTAGTATGGACCACAAATTATTGTCCTAACATTAGACTTCTTGAGGAACAAATCAAAATTCCTTAATGCTTCACTGTTTGCAACCATCCAATTATTTGGAGTGAAATCATTCAGTCTTTCCCTAAATGAGCATGGAACTACCTGGAGGTAAAAAACATGGTTCAGTTCATGTGACAACAAGACAGTAAAAGAAACATTACATAAAATGAAAATTTCAAACTTTTTGAATAAAACCTTCGAAAACTTTCTGCTAAATATGTAAAAACTTACCACACCATTGATGGGAAAACCTTGAACAATGTTAACCTAGAAGATGGTTGGTCTCCTCTGTGCCCTACCACAATTGTTGGCAGGTTGGCCGCACACTGTACAGTACATTCCAAGAAACACCTGATAAAATTAATAATGCATTTAAGGAGTGAACTATTCATTAACTCCTAATCTAGAAAGTGTCAAACAGATCATTTATCAGTCATAAATTACACCATAGTATTACGGGGATAAGATGATAGGAAGAATACATAAAGGATTACGAGGAAACTAAAAAAAATTAGAAGTGTGATGCAAAACTCACCGTCGATTTGTACTAAGACAATGGAATGGAGATTAAAATAATAGAACAAAGCTTCTTGAAATGAAGAAAGAAATAAGTATTAGAACTCAAACCAATAAAGAAAAGGAAAGGGATACAAAATTATAGGAGAAAACCCGCTCGGGAGGGGACGTACTTTTCTGAGAAACTGCTCTGCTCTGAGGAACTGTTCTCGGGAAGTGCTCTGGACGTGCGTAGTGGGAGAGCGGTGGAGAGAACTGAACAGGGTCCCTTCGGTTTCCCTGCATTTATAAATCAAGCAACTAAAATGGTTATGTGCTAACGCTTCGACGTGTTGTTCCCCTGCCCACTGTCTGAGGTATCCTATCGTTTACCATATGAGACTGACAATCCCTCTGTCCCTATGCAACAAAATTGAAAGTCTGACAGACTAACAACAAATCTGAACTTGTACATCCAGGCAGTTCATAGTTGACACTTTTGGCAGTGCATATTATGTTTTTTTATTTACGGGTAATTGAAATTTTATAGTTCATTTTACTCAAAGTATTATACTTTTTATCAAATTTCTACATTGAGTACTGCACAGTTTATCTATGTGCACTGCCATATTATTAGCTTGTTTAAGTGCCCTAGTATTGTATTATGTTGAACTGCTCTATTTTTACCGCAGTGTCAGGCGTATTGTTGTTCGCAACCTCAGTAAACTTAACTTTCGATCCGCGTGTGATGTTTCATTCGCTGAATTGTTAATTGCGTTTACATTAGGCATAGTATTATAGTTTTGGTCAATCTTTGGTCTTGAATGATGTGTGGGGTGTGTTTTATTGTTGGTAGGTAAGACGACTGTTCAATGTGTATAAGTACATTATAAATTCAGACGTTGATGCTTAACATTTCACATTCCAGTCTCAGTTCCTTTTCTACTAGACGGTTTGTTTTCGTCTAGGCTGTTCTTCTTCCAGTTTTATTTTTAGTTCTTTCTGCCTTGGATCCAATGAGGAAGCCTATGTCTAGAAAGCAGCAGACAACTGTTACGAAACATTTCGAAGCTGCTGAGCGGAGGACACGGGGCTCAGAGGGCGCTCCCCTGCTTCCCACCATCGTGGATTCCTTTGCCGAAGGTTCGTCGTCATCTCGATGCAACCGTCGCAAGATCGATGAGTCCGGGTTAGTTTTTCTTTTTTTATCTTTTCTTGTATTCATTTCTAAGTTTTCAGATTAGGTTTTTGAAACTCTTGTTGTGTCGTTGACGTTTGGAACTTACATATAGGGCTGACTCCTCTGGTGTTCATGGTTGCTCGAATTTGGCATCTACTCTGTCGCCGTCTGTTCCTGTGGTGCATCTGAGCGGGCTAATCAATGTGCATGTATTTGTATGTTGGCTATTTTTTAGTATGATCAGTTCTATTTACACTAAATTTTGTTGTTGTTTTCTGTGAAAATATTAGGATTCATTACCATTAGTTACGGGAGTTTCGGATGGCAGTAATCATGTTGATGCAGAATATCAGAGGCTTCGTAATGAACTTGCTGCTGAGAATGCTAAGGTATCAGAATTGTGTGTCAAGATCTTCGAGAAGGAGGCAGAAAAGATGACTATTACTGTAGAGTGTGACCGTCTTCGACACGAGATCGTCGGAATGCAGCATGTTGTCGAAGATGCTGCTATGATGAAGGTGGAGTTGAACAAGTATAAAGCTGACGTTGCAGCCTGGGAATTAGAGCGGGATACTCTGACGATGGATATGGCTCAGCTACTAGCTGATAGACAGAAGCTTGATGAGCAATTGGCCGACATGATAGCCAATCGTTTTGAAGACATTGAAACAACAAAAATGCACGTCTTGACAGGCTACATGCAATACAATCTCTGAAGGACATTCTTGAGCGCCGTCGTAACTGCACAGAGTGCATAGGTGACATTCACAAAGAGGTCAAGGAGCTTGATAAGAAACTGTCCAAATAACTTGTGAAGCGTCTTCCACGTTTTAAATGCTAGCTAAATTTGGCCTATCATGTTGTAAGTGTTTGTAACGGTGTTTGTGAAGAGCACTTAATGAATGTGATGGATCCAGATTGTATGTAATTTAGTAAGTACGTACATGCAAGTGTTTGCCTGTCAGTGAATATTCTATTTGCACTGCTCTGACTAGCTACGGTGCACTGCGGTGTTCTTTCCGTGTGTGCTATACAGCTTATTTGTTCTGCCTTGACCAGACTAGTTGCACTGTCGTATTTACTCATGGTTCTATGGTAGTGCAAGGATATCTATTTAGGCAGTTTTTGAAATGATCATCTAGAAGCAGTTTATACTCTGTTGAGTGCGCTGAAAATATAATTTTCACATGGAAGAGTGTTTTTAGTGGTGCATTCACTACCCACGTAAATTTAGGTGCACTGCCTCGTACATACTTATATTCTGCCTTGTGCTAATTTTTGGCACTGTCTTCTTTACTTATGTATGCAATTTGTCCATGGTAGTGCAAGGATACCTATGTAAGCAGTTTGTTTAAAGACTACTTAGAGGAAGTTTATACTGGGTTGATTATTATCGTCACGTGGAAGTAGTTTATACTTGGTTCAGTGTGATAAAAATACAATTTTTACACATAGCTATGCAATTGTTTTTATCGTTGTATGTGTTTGTCATATGCATTGCTCACATAGATGCCAGTTATTATTTGGTTCATTGTGATGAAATTATAATTTTTACACATAGCTATGCAAGAGTGTATGCAGATGCACTGGCCCACCGATGCCGATACACTGCAAGTAGATATTGCACTACCAACTTAAAATCAGAAATCAAGTTATCTATTATAGATTAACAAGCGTGTACTTACACCCACATATATTGTTATTTCCTTTGCCTCTGTCTAGTTAGATGCAATATGTGCATGCAATCAGGTTTGACAAAATAATGTACATGTTTCGGAATCTTCTTCTAATCACTTAATGTTATTGCAATTTGTGGCATCTCCATGTCTGAGCCCAACTCCCTAAGATCTGCTGGTAGGTTCTTCAATGCTTGGTTAGATCTGTGGAACAATATTGTGTACAGTTGTTCATCTCTGATACTGGAGCTTGTGTCTTGATAAGTATTGTAAAGTCTTGTTAGTTTTCAAGTATATGTAATCAACATTTCTGAAAAAATTCTATCTAACTACTGCTTACACTTGATGTCTTTCCTTTTTCTATAATTTCGTCATTGTATCTCTGCAGGTAATATAATGTCCACCGTCCACATGCGTCTTCATCTTGTTTTTTAGTTCTGACGTAGCGTGCACTTTTGAATAATGCACTCCATCTTGGCAATGTGTCATCTTTGTAAATGCACTCTAGCACTTGTTCGAACCTGCTTAGCTGTATATTGAAACATTATAGTGACATTGTTAGATAAAAAGGCTAGTAAGTTCTAATCTGTTTTTTTAGAAATAACACTCTTACTCTAGTAAAAGTTTTCTAGTAATGTCTATATTTTGGTAGGAGTATTACCATAGTTTTTCCTATGTTACTATGGTAATCCTGCATCTCTGTACTGTTATTGTATGCGAAGGAGTCTATGATCTCAACCTTTGGATTCCGAGCAGAACCATTTAAGACATAAACTGAAAAATGTTTCTTGCAATGAACCGGTAGTAGTATATGTGTATGGAAGTAGATATAATACTCAAGTAAGTTTTAAACATGTGGTAATTTTTAGTTTTATGAGGTGTCTTAATACTGAATATAGAAATTTATGCATATTTCTAAAATAACACACCGTGCCTGCTTTTGTAAGGTTGTCTGTTCCTATGAGGTAATCAATTGTGCGTGCAATATCTTCAGGTTCGAAATTTTTGTTTTTGTCCATAAAATCTAATACTGATGTTACCTTTGTGGGTTGGATTACCCTTTTACCTTCCTAGAAAAGATATTTGAACTCATCATTACTTCTCCATGTGTGGATGACGACATCTAAAAATTCATTGTTGATCCATCCATTCTCTTTGAAACTGTCTGCTAGTTCACGTGCAGTATATGTCAGATTAAAATCTCTTGATTCATTGGATCTAGTTTTCTTGATAAAAACTCTCCTATTATATTACAAAAAACAGGATTAGTATTACAGGGGTGTTAGTTTAGATTAGATCAAAAAATATCTATGCTAATTAAAAGAGATCTAGCTGTATCAAGTTAAGCTTTACACTTACTCTCCGTAATCTGGTTTTGATGCATATTCGATTAGTTTTTGCCGTACTTTCCTTGCTTTCTCTATTTCTTTAAATTCTGCTGGAATGAAAACAGGTCTTTCTTCTGGATTTCGATTTTTCTGTTCTTCCATGGAAACCTTGCACCTTTTTGGATTTCTTCTATATATTTCTCTGAAGATCTCTTTCTCCTTAGTTTCTTTCAGTTGTATCGTTGATTTGTTTGACATCTTGTTTTCTTTCTCTTGAATTCATAGCAATATATCTCTCTTCAAATCCTGGAAATCTCTTCTTGTGAATAACTCTTGATATTCGGAATGGCCTGTAGATGCAGTAAATTTGTAAATACTTCTGTTGCACTTGATAGTAACAATGTTATGAAACATCATACTGTAGTATGAGCAATACTAGTCAAAAAACTGTGTAAAGGATTACCTAATATTCTATCATTTAATGGTTCGATGTTTACGTTGAAGATGTCTAATGTCAGCATCCTCATGAGAAGCATTTCCTTGTAACCCGGAATATCTTTTTTTGTGAATTCCAGAACGTGATCTCTGGTGCAGTTCTCGATCATATAGAGCATGAAGAACCCACAGTCACATCTGCATAATGTTTTTCGTTTTAGTTGTTGTCAGATGGTTAAAAGTTGACATGCAAGACTATATTTTATGTTATGTATGAATATTTACCCGTTATCTTGTAGAGGCATGTGTTCATATACTACCTCAAAATCATACAGCGTTTGGACTTTTGTTTCTGTTGTTCCAAAACCTTCACTCCACAATGTCTTTATTTTCCTGATCAATTTTGAGCATACATTTTCAAGATCAATATCCCCTGGCTCTCTCAACGAATCATAAATTCTGAACTTCTTCTCCAAAATATCTACTGTCAATTTGAACCAGTGACCTACTGAACCTGAAGGTCCCTTAGGAGGTCGCTCGAGAAAAGGAAACATTATCTGCATGAGCAATTATTTAAAATTTGTTAACATATTTTTTCTGTTTAAAAAATGAATATACAAGCTTGTATTTTCGTAGTATGGTGTTTTTCAAGTTGTCAAAAAATATACTGTAATGAACATTATTGTTCTACTTACTAGCTCGTATTTGTCTAGACGGTCTGCTGCGTCTAGTTTAAACAAGTCCTCTACCCAACGCATAGTTCTTTTATCGTCTTTCACTGCTCTAATGTTAATAAGTTTTTGCTGCAAAACAACCGTTAGTTTGTTTGCTCTTAATATATAAAACCTTTGTTTATTATTTACAGTTGCTTTTTTCTGTAGTACTTATAGTTGCTCTGTAATGAATAATTTTCTTCTTCGACATGGTTCTCCTAAGTTATTCTTCAAGATAGGTTAACACAAATTCACCCTCTGTATCGCCTAGCAGTTCTTCATTTCTGAAAGCACTTGATATGTAATACAGTGGCACCTTCATATTGGTTTTCTCGTGCTTCAAGATATACTGAGATCTGCAGAGTGGAGTAATTTTTATTATAACACAGTATGGTTCTGAAAAATATGCAAAGTGCAAAATGATAATTTTTAAAATCATCTCACTTTAATATAGCTGTACCTTCTTTTGGCAGTTTTTTGTCTATGAACTTGCATATCAGGTTATACCATTTTGTCCATTCTGATTGTATTTGCCTGTTGTCCTTGTTTGCTTGGTCTCCACTATCTGTATCTGTGGAAATAAAAAATTGTTAGTGTGTGAAAAAATGAAGTGCAGAAAAATCAGTGAAATGACTGATGTTAGGCAGTGCATCAGAATGATAGTTCGATGACAGTTCATTTACAGTAGTTGAGACAGTTTACTGGTTCAACTGTCGTGTATGACAAGTGCAAATGGTAGACTGGCTAGTACTTGTAACCATAATCGTTCATACAAATCTCTTCATGGTCATTACTACCAAATTTTTTGATATGTTTAGCAAGCTCTATTTTGCAAGTGTATCTTTAATTTATTTACACCAGTAGGAGCATGGTATGTTTACAAATGAATCAAATTGTTCAACAAATTAATTTTCATAGAGACCTTCTGCTGTCAGATTGGTACTAACTGGCAGTAAATCTTCTGCTTTGTGTCCAACTTCACTTTCTTTAACTTTGATCTTCTGTTTTTTTATCTTCTGTCTGATCTTCCTCTTGTTTATCCTGTTCCTGCATGTTCGCTGTGTCAGATGAGCGTATGCTTGTTTCTGCTGCTACTGCTGCTGCTTCGTCAGAGGGGGTTTGGTTGTTTGTATCTCCTCCTGCGTCCTCCTACAATCAGAAGTTTATATTAGTTCTTTGTTGAATTGTTATGAATGTTATAACCATCATCAGATTTTTCTTTTTGCTTTATATTATAGCAAATTGTCCCCTTTCTACTAAATGAGCTTCTACCTTTAGAGATTTGTCTTTTCTTATTGTTGATGTTGCATGCTCCTGTCCTTCTGCTGCAGTTTCATTATTGGTATCATCTGCCTGATTGTTCAATCCATTTAGAAGTAAAAATGCAGCACTAGTTAAACTAGGAACAATTATTCTTATTATATCGTCCAATAACTTGCAATAGGATATAAATTACCTTTGTAGCTTCGACCGTTGTGTCTTCTGTTTTTTTAGACGTATCAACACTGCCAGAGTTGTTTTTCTCAGTTTCATTCTGCGGCAATGAACATGATGCAGGATCTTCCATTCTGACATGTCCTCTTTTTGTTGTTAATCCAACTGCTATATCTTTCGCCGACTCCATGTATAACTTAAGTTTATCCATTGAGTCTAGAATCTCAAGGCCTGCTCTCTTGACATCTCTTCTTTAGTTACTGATGAGGCTTAGTTCATTGTTAGTTTCTAAATTTTGACATATGTTTTCTGGGTTGTGTGCAATCTGTCTCAGGAGATCCATTGCTTGCTGCATCTTCTCAGCATCTGTCATGAGACCTCCGATTGGATTTGGCTGGACAGAAGGTTCTGAAGTTGGAATGTTTGAGTTGTCTCCGACAAGAACTATTGCATACTTGTTCTTCCGGTTCTCCTGGTCATTATCCACCACTGTATTTGAGGAACTATTTTTCTTTGTATCAAAAACTTTGTTGTAGTGTTGCAGCTCGGAACTAGTCTTAACATGTTTCATGTGAAGAGGACAATTTAGATATTTTTATGCTCAATCTTATTATGTTATGGAATTAAATCAGATATGCAATAAGGAAATACAAAGATACATATTACCAGTATGTGTACCTTCATATTTCAACGCTCCGAATTCCTTAATGTTATGTTTCTGTCTGTCCTTCTTCACAATGGATAACAATAATTCATTGTCAAGAACATGCAGCCATGGTGTTTCAATCGTGTTGATTAAATTCTCACACCTTTTAGTGTCCAGATAGACTATTAAAGGCAGAATTGCGCATCCCTCAGCTCCTTTCGTATTTGTTTTTTTAACAATACCCTTACCCTTTTCCTTTTTATTTTCTGCAAATTTTTTTTGAACTCCTCTCTTCAGTTCATCCACTACTACGCGACATATATCCATTTTTGAAGCTTCTTGTAGTCTACATTGTGTATCATTCCAGCCTCTTGGCCTATCCTTGCGTGTAGAGTGGGGCAGACAATACACTTGAAAATGACCAGAAATATGCATTGCATTGTGAAAGGACTTGTGCCACCTTTCTTTATTTGCTTATACAAACCATTAAGTTGAACTTGTTTTGTCGCTGTTATACCAAGTTCTTTCCTTAGCCATTTTAGAGCTTCTGTGTTACCATCCACTGATGGTAATGGAGTTGCGTTAGGTCCGTCAGGGAAGCCGAACACTGATTTCACAACTTCTGGTGTTATTTCAATGTCCACGCCGGCTCCAAGTTCCATTACCATTGTAACTCTATCAATTTTCTTGTATAACCATAAGATCATTGGCCATGACAGGTTTGATGTTACTCTATAATTAAATAGGAATTCCCACCCAACATTTGATAGCTCGGTTTTTTGATATTCGCTAAGGACCTCTGTAAGCAATTTGTTGAGCTCTTTGAGTGAACACCTTACTGTGTAGTTTGTGCCTGTGTCCTTGCGTAGCTTTTTTTCACCTATTGTCAAGGTTCCTTGAATCATATTCTTACTCTGATCCTTGCTTTTGCGTTTTCTACCAGCTTGCTACATGTAAGATTTTATGCTGTCAGTTCATGCTATGGATTTTCCAAAATGAATGTCATATGGTTAATTTATTTATATAAATCTTTACTAACTTGATTATACAATTCTCCTTCATTTTCTTCCGTATCACCTACAGCATCATCATCTTCTGTTTCAGATTGTGTTCCATCTGGAAGAATGTTGTAGTCTTCATCGTCGTCGTCACTTCTCTCATCCTCATCTGTGTTGTTCTCTTGCTCTTTCAAATGTCCTTTTTATTCCTTTGATATTCTAGATGCTCTCCTCTTTTTTCCTGAGGGTTATCTTGCTCTTTTGGTACTATTGCTTTCCTCTTCTTCAATCTTCTTGTACTGGACTGTAAATCTATTGTGGTACTGCTGTCTAGAAGCTGAACACTCAGTGGGATTGGGTCATCCTAGGGTATGTTTTGTTCATTTTTTCGCCCACACTTTCTTCAGAGGTTGATGCAAGAGGTAGTTTCTCCTTAAATTTATATAGGTTCAATTTCCTTTTTTTACTGCTTTCTTTTTCTTCTCTTCCTCTTCTGCTAGTTGATCTTCCACTTGCCATTCCTACGTGGGTGTTTCTGTGCAGTCCACACTTTGTGATGGTGTTATTGATAGCTGGCTGGTGTGGACCTGACTGCTGTCCTGGTTATCTGTTTTGGGGCAATATTTTTCCTTACTATATGAAGAAGAAACACTAATAATATGTACTTTTACTTTGTTTTACAGCATTACCTTGGGTCAGCAATGACTTTTTTTATCAGCATCCGTATTATCAGGTATGCTCTGCAAAGAAGTTGTATTAAATAAATGCTATTTCTATATTTATGTTAGTAATGACTACAAGGTATGTTGAATATTGCTCTATACCTTCCCAGGACTAGGACTTCTGTTGTCCTCCATTTCACCTAATAATTAAATAATATTTTTAGCATAAGACAATTCTTAATAAGTGTGGCAGAAAATTAGTAATTCTTTATGCAATCTTCTAATCCTTAGTAATTATTTTCACTGATTCGATGTTTTAATATATTTTTCTATCCTTTCTATATACGAATTCTATTTCCCTAATTTTCTCAATAATTACTTACGAAAAACAACTGTACATATGTAATCTCTAAACTGTTAGTCACATATGCTTTGTATGGCCGATAAGGAACTGAAATGAATGAATTAAAAGTGGAGTTAGATAGTATGTACTATAAATTTTACTTTCTAGTTACAGATTTGTGAAGAATCTAGTGTTAAACCAGAATTATATGATTTTGATTGATATGAATTCGGCGTACCTCTTGTTGTAGGTTCCTACGCTTAATTGTTTCTTGAATAAGAGGAAGTAGGGGCCTTCCGCCGCGCTATCGCCTTCTGCCATTTACCTTTTTTGTGAATGTATCCTCTCTATCGAGATCGCCGGGGAGTTCCGTTCCAAATCGGTGCAGGTTGCTGAGGACGAACTTGCTACCGTCGGAAGGATTGTTTGGTGCGGGTGGTGGTGGGTTGGATTTGAAGGGTTGGACTAGATTCCGTTGGGGTGGGTCGGCGGGGGCGGGGTGATCTGGGGTGGTTGCTGTTGGCGGAGCTTGGTGTGTGCTGTTGGTGTTGGGGTGTGGGAAGGTAGGTTGTTTTCACGGTTGCCAGGCATTGGGCGGTTTGCTCCTGGTCGACAGGCGATGACGTAAGCAGAATGAGTCTGTTTTCCAGCGGGTTTTGTTTCTTCGGACTACCTTTCTGTGGGATTGGATACTAGAGGGAACACTAAATCGTGTATGGGGTGGTAGTTTTGGTTGCTCTGCCTTGTTTAGAAGCAATGCACTGCCTTGTGTCTGCTTAATTTTGACGCCTCGGGTGATCGTGAGTGATCTGCCAGTAATTTTACTTGACTAACTGCCTTATTAGATTTCATTGATGCACTGCACCAGCTGTATCTAAGTTGTACGGAGTGTACTGCCTAAGTTGTAATTCGTGCACTGCTTTCTTATTGACCAATATATGTTTACTTCTCTTTGCTTGCACACAGTTTGTATTTGATGTAAGTCCTATTTACTTTAGTGTTGGGGGAGTCGACATTGTATTCTCTTGGTCCGGTGCACTGCCTAAGTTGTACGGGTGCACTGCCTAAGTCCTATTTACTTTAGTTCTGCCATTTGCACTGCCTAGGTTTTAAAGGGTGCACTGCCTAATTTATGCGCAGTTTTGTGTTAACTGCTTCTAGGTTGGCGTAAGCACTGCCATAGCCGGTAATGTCAAAACAGTGTGTTTTGATAAGTTTTGCACTGCCGGTCATACAGTTTATGTACTGCCCTGTTAATTTTTTTTCACTGTGTTTTCGGCTTTCGAGTTCTCAGGTTTTGATGCACTAGCACAAGTTCTGCCATTTGCACTGCCTAGGTTTTAAAGGTGCACTGCCTAATTTGTGCATAGTTTTGTGTTAACTGCTTCTAGGTTGGAATAAGCACTGCCGTAGCCGGTAAGGTCAGAATGTGTGTTTAGATAAGTTTTGCACTGCCTGGTCATACAGTTATGTACTGCCCTGATAAGTTATTTTTTTCACTATGTTTTCGGCTTTCGAGTTCCCAGATTTTGATGTACTGCACAAGTTCTGCCATTTGCACTGCCTAGGTTTTAAAGGGTGGACTGCCTAACTTATGCGCAGTTATGCACTGCTGATCATACGGTTTATGAGCTGCCTGAATATTTATTTGTTTTTGTCCACTATGTTTTTCTGGTTTCCGAGTTTTTATGCGTGGAGTCATACTGACTGATCTGCCTTAACTAGTAAATATGCACTGCCATTGAGTGTCCGTGTATGCACTGCATTTTTACTTGTATTTGCATCTTTATTTATTTTTGTATTCTATACAGTTAAATGATGAGAGTAACCATCATAATCCTACACAAACTAGAATATTGTATTTAAAATGGATATATGATTTGTTTTACTGGAATAAAACATTCAGAATGCACAGACTATATATAATTACACATTGTTCAAAGTATTACACACACTAAGCATGGTTTCAAGCTTTTTAAAATGACATTGTTCGGAAAACATCAAACGCTAAATCAAATCCACATTTTATATGTGGTTATCAACTAAAATCACCAAACTGATATAATATCGTAGCCACGCTACGAAAGTCTTTACTAAATTCACATTTCCTTCTAGCCATCTTCTTGCTTCTCCGATCTGTCGACATCTTCTTCTGGACTGATGCCGTATTGCTCCTTCTGCCATATCTTCTTGGTATCCTCTGATGGACCTGCTTGTTTATGTCGTTTGTACGGTTTATAACCTCCATGACATCTGATGCAGAGCTTGTCATCCAAGATTGGTTTATCTAAACCGAGGAGATTCCTGATGAATGCTATCCTCCTGTACAACTCGTATGTGACATATCCATCTATTGCTGAGTAACGCAGATTCTCTAGCGGCATTGGCTTCCACTCCCATATGTCATGCATGTTTGAGTTACGGGCTAGTATCTTCATCTGAATGTATGACCTATCAATGAGTGTTGCTGCAAGATTGGACATGCCATCCCTGTGATTATCTCATGGCACTGACTTGAATATATCCTGTATATCAACGTGGTACTCGTCAGGGATATCAAATTTCTCTTTCTGCATCATCTTTATGTCTGTCCTCTTGTCCACACTAACGAACGTGATATGTTTTTTTTTTAGAAAATCCCGTAACCCCTGGCATTCCTTAGTGCTCCTGGCGTAATGATACACTAGGACGTGCTCCCTCATGGCGAGTTGTACTACGATGATGGTTTGTTATTTGCCTCTAGGAGTGTATTCGAGGTCGAGTCCTATGTACCTGCT